>CM056049.1:140053268-140653268 GCA_029574335.1 Rana kukunoris | reverse complement strand
ATGTTTTTGTATTTTTTACTCATTTAATAATTATTTTACCCAATTTCCTTTTGGCCTTCCTCACCATATCCTGTCTGAATTTACTTTATTGTTGAAAAATGCTAATGTTAACCAATATGCCTCTATATTATTACAGTATAAGCCAGCAATTCTGGGTTTATCTTTGGCTACGGAGGCATAAAATAATTATTTGCATTACTCCATCCACTATCCTGAATTAAGCTATACACTTCCTTTTTTGGAATTTGTTATGAAGGTGATGCATGCAAATACTTTCTGGTTTAGTGGGGGTCTTTTTGGTTCGACAATCTTATTTTTTATTTTATTTTTTGTATTGTTGAAGTTTTAAAAATGCACAGTGAAATGTACAAGTAATATATATATATATATATATATATATATATATATATATATATATATATATATATATATATATATGTATGTATGTATTTTGGTGTCATCACATTATAAAATTATGTAGAAAATCTGAAATTTAAAATTTGAATAACACATACATTTTCTATGTTTTACTTGTTGCTTTTAATGTATAGAGAATTGAATACATCCTTATAGACATTACCTCTACAATAAATCAACTAGTTATTGCATGTGTGCACTAATATCCCTCATGGTGGCTGATTCCTCCAATCAATACATATAACGAGTTTTAATAGTAAACCTCACAGCCATTCGGGCAGATCATGTTCCTCTCTCCCAGCTGTCAAAAAATTGCTTGAAGTAATAAGCTGTGCTTGAGGCTGTTGTATGACAGGTAAGGGCCATCTGTGCCAGAGACCCATGCGTTTGTGCGGTACAACTTAAGTAATCACAGCTTATTGTGAGTTCCCAATATATCTTTATATCATTTCCAGGATATCTTTGTATCATTTCAGAGAAATGTGTCTGTCATGTCAAAATTCTATGCTCATCTTAAGTGAATAAAATATTTTCTGTCAACTAGGAGTTGAGCTAGCCTTCTCAGTGTGAGGCTTTGTAATAGAAATTGCAGGGTTTTGGATTTAAAATCAAATTGTATGCGATATCTGAGCTATTTGTGACTCGTGGGAGACATTTGGATTGCCTCCAGACTTCTTGCATTGTTTCCAGTGTAGTTGGGCTTATGAGATGTAATTTTACAACTAAGTCAACTGCAGAGGTCAGAACATTAGCATCTCTTTGAGTCATATAATTTTGTAAGCCTTAAGTGACAGTTTTTGGTTATTATGCTGTGACAATTATTATGACATGATGTGTAGCAATCCAATAATGTGTTTGGCAAATGAGACTCCCAACCTGTACAGATTTACATGAATGTCATTATTAGCTGCATTTTATATTCTTATAAAAGTGTCAGCAATCCTCCTTCTAACTTAATTAGAAGCTTCCCCCAGACAATTCATTACATTGTAAAGAAGGAGCTGTATCTGTGGTTTAGCTTTCCTTTTTAAGCTGTTATCCCCTTTGGAGTTAAGAATAAGTGTTCTTTATGGGTTTTCTTCACATTTGGTACTCATACAGAGATTTTTTTTTTCAAATTTTAAACATTTATAGAAAATATATATTCTTTAAACCTTGATGCAAATAAAGGCAATGGAAGTTATCCCTAAACACAGGGAAGTGAGCACTAAAGAAACATAGCACAACATATTTAAAAACATTTACCAAACATTTTGTGTTTTTTTTTTTTTTTATTCTTTATTTTTAAACAAGAGAGTCCAATGACAATACAAACATCATATATATATATATATATATATATATATATATATATATATATATATATATATATATATATATATATATATATGTATGTATATATATATATATATATATATATATATATATATATATATATATATATATATATATATACTTTACATCATCATCTTCAACTCTATTGCCATTCATATTTTAAATCAGAGGGAAATATAAATGTATCTTTAACATTTAAAATCTAATATATATATATATATATATATACATACACATATACACATATATATTTCACTTTCTCTACCCTTTCTCTTTCTTCCGCTAAATAAATGTATTCTCCATCTCCGCAATTCCTCCTTCCCCATTTCTTTTCCCTATTTCCCTCGCCCCTTCCCCTTCTCAACATTTTCTGTTGTTGTCCTTTTAGGCAGGACTTTATTTTTTATTTTTAAATGTTTAAAGTGGCTGACTGATTCACTGGTGCCAACTGCAGCTTTTTTTTTTTTTATTATTATTTTTTATTTATTTTATTTATTAAAACAAACACATAAAAGAAATATACAGCAATTACACAGCTCACCACGGGATGCAATGGTATTTCAGCAATTCAAGTATCGGCTCAAGAGGAACATTTAAACAATGTACACAGAAACCCCTGCCATCACCACACACACAAATCAGACATTACAGTATAAAAGCACATTTCCCGCACCAGACCACCCAAGCACATTAAATACAGGTACAAAAACATAATGAAACACACTCCCTGTCCATGCTACAACACACCCATCCACCCTTTTGTTACCTAAACAGCCTATCCAGTATGAAATCGACCGGGGACAGGCCAGGGTGTCCAACCATGGAGCCCACAGCTTCTCGAACTTTCCCGAACAGCCCCTGTGTTGATAAATATACTTCTCCATTTTTATGGTGTTCCCCACCTGGGTGATCCATTCCTTAAGTGTTGGGGGCTCAACCGCCTTCCAATGCAGAAGGATCAGCCTGCGGGCCTGAAACAGAGCCCTCAATATAGCCTGCCTGAAATTATCATCCATGGGGATGTCATCCAAAATTCCAAGTAAGCATGGTTTCGGATCAGTGGGTACAACAACCAGATATACTTCATTAATGGTAGCCAAAACCCCTGACCAGAATAAATGAAGTTTGGGGCACCGCCACAACAATTGAATTAGATCACCATGATCTCTCGCGCACCTAGGGCAGCTGGAGTCAGATCTCACACCCATCCTGAACAGCCTGTCGGGCGTGTAATGCACTCTAAGGACAATGTACAGTTGAGATAGCATCTGGGCCACGTTCAAGTAGCACAGCTGCACTGCTTGGAGAGCTTCCTCCCATTGTTCATACTCAAACGTTCCCACATCTCTCTCCCATTTATCAAAGGCTGTAACGGGAAAACCCTCCAGGTACACATTGAGAATCATAGTATGGGTTCTACAAATTAAGCCCTTAAACTGAGACACTTCCACCATATATTTTAAAATGGGTGTCTGCGAGAGAACCCATGCCTACCCCCCAAACCCCCCCCCCCCCCCGACTGCATGTAATCTCCTCTGTGAACATCCGCAGTGCCGTTCAATCTCTTTTGCGAGAAGCCACTGGAGGCGGGTGCTTGTCCATGACTGGATCCATATAACAGTTGAAATCACCCACAATGATAAGAGAAACATCAGGGTGGCCCAACTGATACATCAGTAATATTTGTAATACCTCCGAGTTAAACGGAGGAGGCACATACACGGCTGAAAGAATACATTTCAACTGATAGATTTTTCACAATAAAACCACAAAGCGCCCCTCGGTATCTATCGCCTTGTCCAGCAGGAGGAATTACAGGGCGCGATGTACCAGCACACTCACCCCCCCCCCATTGAATAGGAGGTATGAGTGGAATGGTGGGCCCACCCCACCCAGGAAAAGCCCAGGCAGGAAACCATGTCTGGCACAAAGTGAGTCTCCTGTAGGACATAGATAGCAGAGGAGTATTTCTTTAGGATAGTGATAACCATGGTGCGCTTTAGAGGGCACTGCACTCCTCTAATGTTCCATGAAAGTAAAGGGACAGTACACATTATCAGACAATAGATTTTACAATCTCCAGTTTTAGTAAATCCCCCCCCCCCCCCATGTTCTTGTGTGATTCACACTTGGTGCAGTAGTGAAATTTGAACCCAATCATTTTCAATTTGAGTGCAAGCACTACTTTAACCACTTTCCTACAGGGCACTTTCACCCTCTTCCTGCCCAAGCCATTTTTCAGCTTTCAGCGCTGTCACACTTTGAACAATTTTACAGTCATGCAACACTGTACCCAAATTTTTATATTTTTTTCCCCACAAAAAGAGCTTTCTATTGGTGGTATTTGATCACCTCTGCGGTTTTTATTTATTGTGCTATAAACAAAAGGACAAGTTTGAAAAAAAACACACTATTTTTTACTTTTTGCTATAATAAATATCCATTTTTTTTCCTAACACATTTTTTCCTCAGTTCAGGACGATACATATTCTTCTACGTATCTTTGGTAAAAAAAACAAAAAAAAAAACATCAGCGTATGTTGATTGGTTTTCACACAAATTTATAGCATTTTTATTATTATTATTTTTTACTAGTAATGGTGGCGATCAGCGATTTTTATCGTGACTGCGATATTGCGGCTGACACATCAGACACTTTTGAGACATTTTTGGGACCAGTCACATTTATACAGCGATCCCTGCTATAAAAATGCATTGATTACTGTATAAATATTACTGGCAGGGAAGGGGTGAACACTAGGGGGCGATAAAGGGTTAATGTGTTCCCTAGGGAGTGATTCTTACTGTGGGGGGAGGGGACTGACTGGGAGAGGAAACCCATGGTGTGTCCCTATGTATAAGGCACACACAGATCCACGGTCCTGCTCAGTTGCTGGGCAATCGCGGGTGCCTGGCGGCCGCCGGGCATGCACATCAGGTCCCCAGTAACGTGGCGTGTCCACACCCCCTACTGGCTTGTGAAGGCACAACGTCATATGAGGTCCGCCCAGAACAAGAGAGTCTTCCTCCCGCCGTTTGATGGCGAGTAGAGGATAGGAGGTTAAATAGCACACTGCAATTGGATCGCATGGTACTTCTGTTCCATGCAATCCTGTGCAGGAAAACACACTGTGTTTGGGGGTGTCAGTAACCTAATATTGACACCTGCTGCAGATCGCAACGTCAGTTTGTTTTGAATGATGGACTGTTTGTGTCCTGCACCATGTTCTGGTGTGAATGGGGCCCTTAGATCTTGAATGTGTTTATTAAAAATATAATTGATACTTTTTAAAGCAGCAACATCCAACTAGGATGTCATTCTCCAAGCTGCCATTTTGTTTCCTATCTGATGTTTGCTAGTCTTGTTGGCAAGTCTGAACCTTTTCAATAACAGCAAACTGTCACCCAGGCTTTTATTTGTTTCCTGGTTTCTGGCAACCAAATTATTGAGATGAAAATCAGCCAGAACCAGTACAGTGCCAGTTTAAATGCATTTTGAATGGATTTCCTTGCCAGTGTTTTATCATTTGGTCACTCAAAACTGAGAAAACAATTTAAACGATTTGTAGCAGATGTATGTGGTTACATGCTGATGAAAAAAAAAAAAAAAAAGTATGGCCAGCATTACTTGAAGCAGGGCAACCCATCACACATCCTTCGATTTTCTGAGTATTATTAGTGCTACAGCTAACTACAAAAAAAATGAGAGGCTAAATGTAGTAGCATAATATAGTAATAATAGTAATATCTAGCATTTAATTCACTTCTGCTTTGTTGTATTAAAGTGACTTTGTCATTACACAAATTATTAGAAACAAGCATATCTAAAAAAAAAATACCTTTCCACTGCCCGTGCTGCCAAAATGTGCTCTGTTCATGAGATATATTAATGTGAAGTCTATAGTAAAAGCAATACTGTTGCCTAGGTCCCTGGCAGCTTTCATTGGTTCCTCCATCCTATATGACATACTGTGTCCTATAAAGTCAGCAGGAAGCAATGTTGCCCATTTTCCATAATTTATTTTTCTTGTATTGCCAAAAATCTTAAAGCGGAGTTCTGCCGAAAAAACAAACAGAAAAAAAAACAGCAGCTACAAAAAGTGTATAGTTAATAATCAGATACTCATCTGTCCCACGATCCATCAATGTGGACATACAAAGCCTTGCTCCTCCCCGCCTCCCCTCCACGGTGGTGACATTCTTACTGTGGGCTCCCAAATATGGTTTTACTGCCGTGCACGTACTGCACATACACGAGCCGCGCTGTGAATGGTCTGGCAATCTTATGGGACCTGTGACGTGTCCCAGAAGATTGCAGGAGGGAGGTAAACTTCCTTCCGGCACCGCAGAGCTCCAAAAGGAAGTAAGAGCTGGATGTCTCTAAAAAGAGATTATCCGCTCTACCCCCAAAAAAATGACATGCCAAATGTGACACATTGAGGGGTCACCGTCGCGTAAAGCAAAAGTTCTAATTTTTGGGTGGAACTCTGCTTTAACTCTTTTGCTGCCAGACCCTGTGCTCCATGTTTACACTCAGGTGGCCGGGCTGTTTTAACAATTTTTCCATAGTTTTTTTTTATTTTTCCCTTACAGCTTTCAGAGTTAAAGACCCCACATGACCAGTAGAATACAAATAAGGTGCTACTGATTTTTAAGGCACAATGATATTTGCGCAAATTTTTATCAAAACAATATTTTCCTTAAAAATACACTAAAATCATTATTAGCAGATAAAAACACAGACACAATTCCTACTAAATATAATAGCTTAACCTGTATTGAGTTATTAAATATAAAATATATGTGATTTTTATATCGCACTTTTTATTTTTTTATTTACAGTTCTAAATCTGTATAAAGATTCTTCATTCATTCATAAAATTACAGCTGTCACTGGGACATATACGAGCGATCTGTAGTTTTTTTTGTTTGCGCCCACTCTACTATGGTGTGGGGGGGGGGTTGTTTGTTAAAAACATGTTTACCAAGCCCCAACTTCACCCGCAACCCTCCCCCCGCCGTGCACTGCAGGCAGGATGGATGGGTGATGTGTCTGGTGGGGGGGATACATCTGGATCCCCCCTCAAGCCCCATGTAGCAGCTGAAGCCAACAGGAGCGGCAGAGGAGAGATGCCGGCTATTGATGGTAGATGCTTCTTTCTGTGTCAATGGACGCAGCAGCAGGACTCAAGAGCACGCCCATGCGAGTGCCCCCAGGGAAAGCGCTTCTCTGTGGGGGCACTCAAGAAGTGGTGGGGCTAGGAGTGCCACGGAGGGACCCCAGTAGAGGAGGATCTGGGCCACTCTGTACAAAACCCTTGCACAGAGGAGGTAAGTATGATATGTTTATTTTAACAAAACAGCTTTACAACCTCTTTCAAATGTAATGATATGGCATATTTTTTTAATGACAAAAACCCCTCCCAGTTAATTGGGTGGTTTGAACTATTGCTTTCAAACTAATGTTCAAGTCTTCTGTATTTATTTTCTATTTGTCGCACTAATTATTAAACATTGGAACTTTTACAGTGAACCTAAAAATGAGGATGGGATATGGGAAAAAGCAAAGCACAGACATTAGAGTTTAACTTGTGTTGCATGCAATACTTAAAAGGTATTATTTTATTGAAAGAGATGTTCATGCTTGGAATAGACTTCCAGCAGAGGTAGTGAGTCAGTCAACGGTATGTCGATTCAAACACACCTGGACCATACATAGATCTATACTCAGACCACTTAGCCTTTTTTCTGCCATCACTTTGTTTCTATGCACGTGCTGTTTCAAAACGGAGACCAAGGTGGTGGAATTCTCAGGCACTGTTATAAGTGCAAGGGGTAAAATGGGGTTCAGACGCCATGGTGAGTGCAGAGAGGTTGCCCATCCTTGAAGATAGGGAAAAAGGGTGCAGGGACAATGTTGAAAGTGGGGTTGAGTGGTTGTTGAGGGGGAAGGGGGGCAAGCACGGTAGTGAAATTGTGTATTTGGGAAAGGGAAGGGTCAAGCCCTGTGGTCATAGTAGGAGAGGATGTAAGCTTGGTTTTAAATGCAGGAATGGGGGGAAAGCATGCAGGCACGGTGGACAGTGTGGGGTTGATGCAGATTGGGTAGCAAGATGAAAGAAAAAAAAAAGACAGTTGGAAATGTGCGGGTCAGGCATGGTGGAAGAGGATGCAGGCTTCTGAATCCACAGTGGAGCGTAATGTTTAATTAGTTTCAGTGCTGCCGCATTGTAACCTCCTCCCCTTTTTACTAATTCTCCTGTTTTGTAGATCTGCTTCCTCTTTACTATGAGGCGGGCGTACACACGTACGAGAACCTCGACGGGCGGAACACATCGTTCCGCCCGTCAAGGTTCTCGGCCAGCCGTCGAAATCGACGACCCACCCGTCGGGAATGGCAACCAGCCATTCATCCCGACGGGCCATCGAGCAAATAGAGAGCCTGCTCTCTATTCGCTCGACAGGATTCCCGACGGGCGGGGCGAGCCAGGAGCGTACACACGGCCGAGGTTCTCGCTGGAATGCAGCTCCCAGCGAGGTTCTCGCTGGTTTCTAGCGAGAACCTCGGTCGTGTGTACGCCGCCTGATAGGTCATGACACGGCCTGCTGCAAACAAAAACAAATCTGGTTTAAATACATATTTTTTTTTGCTAGTAAATCATTCATATTCTCAGATGTAAGTGCTTGTAAGCTGTAATAAAACATGAATTCTGAAAACTCATGTGGTGTCATTATAACCAAGTACATTAACCGAAAGAGGATCTAACAATTCTTTCATCCAAAGTACAGTAGACAATTTGATATGATATTCTGCATTGATATATTACAGCTTTAATATTTGTTTTAACATTTTTATATCCTAAAATGTATGGATTATGAATTGAAACTCTAATGTTGTATCTTCCTAAATTACTTCTATTGAGAAACGCTATAAACATCTCTAATTTCAATATATATATTGTTTATTTTTTTTTTATTTTTTTTTAGACCAGAATTAGACATGAAAATGAGTACATTAATATCCCAAAATCATAGCACATTGCATATTAAGTTATACATCCGCCCTACAAATTGTATTTACGGTAGCTATCAACATCCTTTCCCTCACTGATTGTTTTCAAACATCAACAATCAATTTAAACAGCCCCATATAAGGAGTTTGAATCTTATTCTTAGCAACATTAACCCCTTCTACCAAAAATCCACTTACTCTTATAGCTCTCTACTAGGCTGTAAACTTATGTAAACTTACGAGCACAACTGTATATGGAAATATATTTCCTAAAATAACTTTTACTTGGAGTGAAATTTTCTCCTAGTTGTTCTAATAATTTAGTTACGTTATTCTGTAGTTGAATGATTATTTTGCTAGCATAACACATGACAGAATACAAACCTTTCTTTTGTTTCGTTTAGCAAATTGTGTTTCTGTTCTGCCCTCTGATGCCATGACGTTCCCAGATTACATTTGCAGTCAAAGCATTCTTAGAAAATGACTAAATAGATCATCACTTTGTTTACACAAGGAAAGTGGCTAATAGATTTGTGAGGCAATGTTTTCCTAGTCAGCAGGTTAACTGCTAGATCAACATAATTTGCCATTTTATGCACAGATTTTGCAATTATGCCCATTGAAGCCCCTGGGTGTTGGTTTTCTCTTGTTTTATGATGCCCTGGACTGAAGAAATCTAATTCATTTTTGTGCTAAACATTGTTCTTATTTCTTTTTTTTTGTCTTGCTAAACTGCCGATATGCAAAAACAAAATTTTAATGACTAAATCGATTCTGCCTCTTCAACTTCAAGCCTTGAGAAAACTGAGGTGCAGATTGGCTTTTAGGCTTGATTCACACTAATGCATTTTTTGATGAATTTTTTTGGAAAGCGTCAGGGATCTTTTTCCTGCAAAATGCAGCATTTTGCATACAATGGACCTGCATCCAAAACGCAAGTACTGCATTTTCCCATGATTTTCTTTTTGCAATTTGATTTTTTTTCTTTTTTTACATTCACTATATATAGCAGGCCTGGAAGCTGGCCACCATATCCTTAACAAACAATGAGTCGTCAGCTGTCAGCTGAATGTCAATAAAACAATAATTTCCGGCTAAAAATAAAAATCCTGAAAAAAGACACCAAAATAAAAAAATAAAACAATGTGGGTTCTGCCCACAATCTATACCAGACCCTTATCCTAGCAAGCAGACCGATAGGTAAGGAAAGGGGGGAGGGCGAGCTGAGCTATTTTTTTTTAATTAAATGGCTTGTCAAAAACCACCTCTTGTTTTGTTTTTGTTTTTTTACATCTCATAGATTGTTTGGTGAATGGGTAGAAGTGCATAGTACCATATACCCATTCACATAGGGGGGCAGGATCTGGGGGTCCCCTTGCTAAAGGGGGCTTTTATATTTCTATAAGCCCCCTGCTCGCAGACCTTGACAACCACCAGCCAGGGTCATCGGGAAGAGGCCCTTGTCCCTATCAACATGGGGAAAAGGTGCTTTAGGGTAGGGGACGCAGAGCCCCTCCTGCCCTAAAGCACCCACCCCCCCATCTTGGGGGCATGCGACCTGGTATGGTTCAGGATGGGGGGCTTGCTCGTCCCCTCTTTTTCCTGACCTACCGGGCTGCATGCTTGGATAAGGGTCTGGTGTGGATTTTGGGGGGAACCTCATACCATTTTTTATAAATTTTTCTATGGGGGTGCCTCCTCGTAATTCATACCAGATCAAATGGGTCTGGTGTAGTTTTTGGGGGTATCCCACACAGTTTTTTTTTGGTGATTTTTTTTTTTTTTTAGGGAAGCCTGCTGACAGCTGATGACTTATCAATTGTTAAGGATGTGGCGGCCGGCTTCCCGACCCACTTATTAGCTACCAGCTATTAATAGTGAATATATAAAAAAAATTGAGGTAAAATAGCAGTTACAAAAATGCAAAAAGCACTGCAGAAACACTCCAAAGCAAAATGCATAGATGTGAATCGAGCGTTAGGTTTAACTTTGGGAATAGTTGAGGCTGCATATTAATCCATCTGTCTTTATGTATGTATTCATTTTGATATGCATATTTTACGGAGGGTAACCTCTGCTCATGCATTTCTCATCAAATGTGTCTGAACTTCGGGTGCCCAGTTTTGAATCTCCTGTTTTGTTTTTTTTTAAGTGCCAATACATCGCCTGATCCCACACATTATTTGGTAGCCAGATGCAATAATCCGGCAAGAATCAATATATTTACCCTAGTTTCAAAAGAATGGGTTGTGGTGCCTGCTTTTTGGCACAAAAAAGGTGCATGCACCTTTCCAAAAACACGGCCACAGGGAAATCACATGTTTTTTTAATCAAGCGATATCCCTGCGGTTCCTGCACCTGCAAATGTGCTGTGTGTTGAGATGCATGGGAGGACCATTAAGAATGAATGGCATACCCACACGTCTCCTGAGAGAAGTGTAATTTAGCTGTGGGTGGCTGCTGGTGCAGGAACAGATGTGTTGTGATTACATTTTTTTTTCATTATTATTATTATTATGCCAAAAACAATTACTCAAAGGCATTGTCTAACTCAGTGTTTTTCAACTCCAGTCCTCAAGGCACACCAACAGGTCATGTTTTCAGGCTTTCCATTATTTTGCACAGGTGATTTGATCAGTTTCACTGCCTTAGGGTCCTTTCACAGGTCCGTTCCGTTCGTCCGTTTTTTGGACGTCCGGTAACGGACCTCAATGCTTCCCTATGAGAGCGGATCCGTTAGCGGATGATGCATCCGCTAACGTCCGCTAGATCCGCATCCGTTTTTGCGGACGGAAGAATGCCCTATTTTTCTTCCGTCCGCCCAAACGGATCGGATGCAAACGGACAGACGGTCCGTTTCCATCCGACTCCCCATAGGGGAGAGCGGAGGAGAGACCGGACGGTCCCTGCACAGTGTGCGGGGACCGCCCCGTCCGCTGACAGCTGAGCGGAGACCCCCCCGCTGAGCTGACGGACACACGGAGCGGACCGAAAAACGGTCCGCTCCGTGTGAAAGGAGCCTTAGTAATTAACACAGCCATTTCATCTGAGGGAAATCCTGAAAACTTGATTTGTTGGTGTGCCTTGAGGACTGGAGTTGAACAACACTGGTCTAACTTTTCCAATGATTGGGGAAGTGATGGATGATCAATTTCCATTTGAGAGTAGGGAATGATGACTGACATGTTCCGCTATGTAATATGTCCACTTTAAATACATTAGTACAATAAATACATCTATTTGAAAATTTTAAATGACCATTTGTTTAACTCGTTTTCAGATTTTTTTAATTTTATTTAGTGATGTTTGAAACTATGAGTGCACATTAATGCTACGCATTTGCAGACATACAATTGTAATGCCACCTATGTACACAGATACTGTAAATTCATGCATGCAGGTCCCATGATATAATTCCATATCAGCCAGTTTAATTAAAGTGCAACAAATTTTTGTGACCAGGCAGATATTTGGTTATTGCAGGCAGCACAAAAAGTAAAGTCATAAAATTAAAGTTTGCATCTAATAGTGGTTAACCACTTAAGGACCCCCGCACGCACATATACGGCCACAGAATGGCACGTACAGGCACAAGGGCGTAAATTTACGTCCCCGCCTAAGTGCGGTTCGGGGGTCCCATTGGGACCCCCTCCGCGGCGTGCGGGGGTCCCCCTGGCTCCGGGAGCGATCCGGGATCAGCGGGCGGATGTCGGCGAATACCCGCCCCCCCGCGATCGCTCCCAGCCAATGGGAGCGCGCTCCCATCCTGTCAGTTCCTCCTCCTGTGTTTACGCAGGAAGGAGGAAATGATGTAATCTCTCATCGCAGCGCTGTTTCCCAGCGCTGCTGATGAGAGAAGACATCACAAGTAAGTGTGCACCAACACAACACTGACACACACTCACATAGGCATATTAACCCCTTGTGATCGCCCCCCCCACCCCCCCTGTCGCAGTGTCACTGAATGCAGTGATCTAATCACTGCATTTAGTGTCAGTGTGACAGGCAGTGTAAAAAACAGTTAGTGTTAGGTTCAGGATAGCCCCCCCCACCCCCCCTAATAAAGTTTTAACCCCCTGATCACCGCCCTAGTTAACCCTTTCACTCCCTATTGCCAGCGTCACTAAGCGATCATTTTTCTGATCGCTGTATTAGTGTCGCTGTTCCCGCTAGGTAGCTATTTTTTTTTATTGCGATTTTTTTTTTTTACTAAAGACATGTGGCTAAATACATTTTGGCCTAAATGTTTGACTAAAATTTAGTTTATTTGATTTTTTTTTAACAAAAAGTAAAAAATAGTGTTTTTTTTTCAAAAATGTCGCTCTATTTTTGTATATAGCGCAAAAAATAAAAATCACAGTGGTGATCAAATACCACCAAAAGAAAGCTCTATTTGTGGGAAGAAAAGGACGCAAATTTTGTTTGGGAGCCACGTCGCACGACCGCGCAATTGTCTGTTAAAGCGACGCAGTGCCGAATCGCAAAAACACCTTGGGTCATTTACCAGGTCTTAAGTGGTTAATGGGTTCTTGTTTTAGTTTTTTAGCTTTTTTTCTCATTTCCATTCTAAAACCTACTTTTCACCTACACACAAACGAAACACAACATTGTTATTGAATTTAGATACAATGGGCCAGATTCACGTACATCGGCGCATTTTTTGACTGGCGTAGCGCACCTCCTTTACGTTAGACTGCCGCAATGTAGCGGCGCAATCACCGTATTCTCGATTGATTTGTGCAGAAAATAACGCCTGTGCAACGTAATTTCAGAGGCGTAAGGCGGAGTAGTTCAAATTGGGAAGGACGTGGGCTTGTTACATTGAAATGAGCCGTGACCCCATGCAAATGAAGGGCCGACTCGCCCATGCGCACATGAAGCAGACCATGGTCAGCACCTCTGTGCGCATGCTCACAACTCGGGGACGGCGCAATCAGTGAAATTTGAAGTGGACCCGGGCAACTTAGTGAACTACGCAGACAGCATAAATAGACAGACACAAACGCACTTCCTTTGCAAAAGTACATTCCTTTGTATCCCTTCCTATACAGCAAGGTGCTTTTGTTCTGTTGTTTATTAGCGTTTGTTTGTTTGTTTGTGACGTGTCTTTGAGATATTTGGGGACTGTTTTGCAGAGTGATTTTTGTCTTTTATGTGTTTTCTTTGTTATTTTGTTTAAATTATATTTTTGCTGGGCATTTTTTATTTTTGCTGGTCAATTTTATTTTATTTTTTTGGTTCTGTTTGTGTATGATTTGGGAATGTGGTGGTGACATTCCTGCGGGAAAAGAATGTCACCCTCATTTGTGGCGGAGAAGTGATCCCCAGGTCCGTGTGAATGGTGTATGAATGTACAGTGACATAATTGGAGCCGTGCCATGTCGTTGCTGCTCACAAGTCCTGCATGGTGGGCTTGTGCCAATCCAATGTGATGAGGATGTGGTGTCTGTGCTAGGGACCACAGTGGTGTGCATGCATGCATTCTCATTGTGCCATGATTAATGTTTGTGTTTAACGTGCAAAGATGCCTAATGTGAGCTGGCTCCTGGCTGCTCTTCCCTCAGAAGACGGGGTAGCCTTGGTTAGGGGGGTTCCGTATAGGAGTCATGAGATGGGGTCCCAGTGCATATGCAGAGTCACCCTGAAGGGATAAGACAGGAGGATGTTAGTAGTGCATGTGCCCCTTGTGATTTCAGCATCATGGGGGGGACATTCATGCCTGCCACCCATGTCACTCACCAACCAGCCAGCTGTCCCCATACATGTTCTGTTCGAAATCTGTGGGATGGGGCTATGATTGTATATGTAGCTGTCATGGGTGGTGTCATGTGTTTGGCTCCTGCAGGGTTGTGGTTAATTCCAGGATGACATGAGGGGTGAATCTGAAGATGCAAGACACCTCAGAATCACTCATGCCAAAGATGTCTATGCGTGTGTGATATATCAAGTGAAGAGTGAGGGGCTTGTATCAGATTAGATTATTATATCCATCAAGGTTTTAAAGGGCTATTGAAAGATAGTGAGACCGTGTTTGTAATTTGTATGTATGTTATGTATTGATGTATATATGTATGTATATTTTTTGTAAAAATGTTTCTTAAAGCAAATAACATTTTTGGGGAAAAAAAAATCCTCTCCCGTGCCCTCCTCCGTGCCCTCCTCCTTCTTTGCTCATCTAAAGTCAGTAGTATAGCTATGAGCATGGATGCCACTGGCATGTTGGCATACAGATTGTTGTGCAACACGTGTGACTGCTCAGCTCCTCACTAACAGTGTTGCTTTCTCTGACATGTAGACAAATTGTCTAATTTTATACCACCTTTTATGTGGTCTAATTTTAGACAGGCCGTGCAGCTGTTGCGCACAGCGTGTAGCCTGCGCTGCACCAACGTTCTTTTGTGGATCCCCGTAACTACCTCATTAGCATATTTGAATAGCAAATCAATGGTGTGTCTAGCGCAGTTTTACGCGGATGAATGCGCCTGTCTATCGAAATTACGCCGGACAAAAAAACGTAGATTTCGTGCGTATCTCGTTTTGGGGATGCGGCGCATCGAAACGCATGCGCAAATTTAGACTTACACCGCGCATCTCCTGTTACACCGGCGTAATCGCTCTGTGAATCTGTCCCAATAAGTGTAGCGCTGAAAAGATGAATCTTATGTTGCCAAGTGATTCCAAATGTAAACAATGTGAAAAAAGTATAAAAAAACAGAAATGTTAAAAACTAATAATAAATCACTAAAAGTTCATGACTGAAGGAACCTGTGAGGAAAATCAGGCTTCCATATATTCCTGTGATTCTTCAGTGATATGTGGGTGAAATCCAATTCGTGAAGAAGCTTACCACCAATAGAAGAAACAGAGGCTTACCAACTAGCCTGTGACCGCCCTTCTCAGAGGGGTCAGAACAGGCTCAGCAGAAATGCAGATGGTCCTCAATAGCACCTTGTGGAAACCCTCCAGAAACGACCATTCACAATTGACATTGCAGCAGTTACCAGCTGGGCAAACTGGATGTGTTCCAAAGATAGATTTCCGGGGTAGAGACAGATAAACATTCGATATTGAGGGATGGTATTTACCCAATAGAAAAAAAGGGAGAAAAACTTTCGATAGTGCAGACATATTTGAGGTAATCTATTAAAAATACATACAAAACAATAAAAATGTAACAAAGTAACACAGAAGCTATCTGATATGAATTTATGTTTCTCAGGTGGCCCATGTCTTGGCATTTTCCTGCCCCAGTACCTTGAACTTAAGCATATTTCCTGTAAAGAACATATGTTTCATGGTTTGCATTGCTATTCACTGTAGAGAAATTATAATGCATTTATTATCCATGTTTATGCTTGAGTTGACAGGGCAAATGTATTTAGAACCTAATGTGAGGATGAAATATGTACAAAGTAAGGAAAAGACTAATTACACATGATAATTACAGGGGTTTATTACCAATTATGTCATTTACCTCTACTCTGAAGTAGCATTAAACATCTTACAGCTAATGGTTGCATTGAAGTTAACTGCTTTCCTTGCTTGTATTTTAAATTACGCCTCTTAAAAAATGATCTTAGGTTCAAACATTTGAATGTTTTAAAATGCCTGCATATGTTGAAACCCCAGGCAAGCGTTTAAATTGAAACTGAGCACAGCTTTCTCTTGACTTTCATATTATTATAAGGGATAATTATACATTTGTATAAGACTTCCTAAAGAAAAAAGCAAAAAACAAAAAAAAAAAAACTCTAAGTCCACTTGCTTTCTAAACCTTTCTCTGAATTTCCCCTTAAACTCATATTTGTGGTTTTTGTACAGTAGGCATTTTAGTATAGGTTTGTGTCATGCCATAACATTGCCTGGAACCTCAGGAATGTTGTAAGAGGCTAGTAAAGATTTGACAGAATTTGTTCTTGTAGATTGTGGCTCATGCTACATACAGTCAATGGCATATTATATACACATTTATTTTTACTCTTGCATACAAGAACAACACATGTCAAACCAAAAATTAAAGAGGTCTTTTAAAGTCACAATAGACATGGGATTTATAAATATCTGTAATTATGTTTAGGAAGCACACAAGCATATGTTATACTGGAGGATATTTCAGAATTAGGGTTGAGCGAACCCGAACTGTAAAGTTCGGGTTTGTACCAAACTTTTTTTTTTTTTTTTGGACCCGAACCTGAATAATTTGCTGAAGGTTCAGGTTCGGAGTTCGGCCATGTAACTGCGTGCTGCACGGCAGCCAATCGCCATTTGTTTTACTTGTGTGACCTAGAAGCCATCAGAGGCGATTTAGTTCGCATGTGCCGCGCTATATAAGTTTTTTATTCATTCATTCAGAGCCATGCCTACTAATGGCATGGCTGTGAGTGGCCAGTGCAGCATGTGGCCCAGCCTCTTTATAAGATAGAGGCACACATCACAGCTCGTAACTCTGCTTTAGCTAGGGTAGGGGAAGGCTGCTGCTACGCTCAGGGACAGATTTAGATTTGGATTGTGCTGCCTTAGAAATCGAATTAAAATACTCAGCGATCTACATAGCATTAGATACTGTAGGAAAAGGTTCCTGATGTTATTATGGTGAGAGAATTAGATAGGAATCTGTCCTACTTCACAAATCGAATTGCAGCTGCACTGCATATTTTTCTGTCAGATACTCTGCATTAGATAATTTAGGGTGAAGGTTCCTGATTGTGCTTATAGGCATAGAAATATATAGGAGTCATTCCTACTTCACAAACCTAATTGCAGCTGCACTGCATATGTTCCTGTCAGATACTCTGCATATTGCACCAGCATTGCATATGTTCCTGTGACATACTCTGCATATTGCACCAGCATTGCATATGTTTTGTCAGATACTCTGCATACTGCACCAGCATTGCATATGTTCCTGTGACATACTCTGCATATTGCACCAGCATTGCATATGTTCCTGTGACATACTCTGCATATTGCACAAGCATTGCATATGTTCCTGTCGGATACTCTGCATATTGCACCAGCATTGCATGTGTTCCTGTCAGATACTCTGCATATTGCACCAGCACTGCATATGTTCCTGTAACATACCCTGCATTAGCTACTGTATGGAAAGGTTCCTGATTGTGCTTATAGGTAGAAAATTAGTTAGGAGTCAGTCCTACTTCACAAATCTAATTGCACCAGAATAGTGTCCCATCATTGGTATCATTGGCAGGAATAGTGTCCCATCATTTGTGTCAGTGGGAGAAATAGTGCCCCATTATTGGTATCATTGGGAGGAATAGTGTCCCATCATTTGTGTCAGTGGGAGACATAGTGCCCTATCATTGGGAGGAATATTGTCCCATCATTTGTGTCAGTGGGAGAAATAGTGCCCCATCATTGGTATCAGTGGGAGGAATAGTCTCCCATCATTGGTATCATTGGGAGGAATAGTGTCCCGTCATTTGTGTCAGTGGGAGAAATAGTGCCCCATCATTGGTATCAGTGGGAGTAATAGTGTCCCATCATTGGGGAAGGTTCCCACTTGTCAAGATTATATATTTTTTTATATTTATGTATTTTATATACGTCATGTTTTTAAAGATGGATATCTCGATAACGGCAGCAGCTGCTGCCACAACCGAGGTATCCATCTCTTCAGTGGGCGGTTCGGTCAATGATTACGGCGGTCTCCATGGCGGATTCGCCCCTCCCGCTGCTCTTTCGTGCCCTCCGCCGCTTACCGGAGCCGTGGGTAGCGGCGGAGGCGATCAGGTCCTTCGGCTGTCATTGTGGGGATGTGAGTGAGAGCAACATCGCCCCCACCTGTCCCCATAGCTTTGCTGGGCGGAAGTGACGTCAAAACGTCAGTCCCGCCCAGCCACTTAACCACTTCCCAACTGCCGCATGTAGTTATACGTCCACAGAAGGAAACGTTAAGGCAGATGGGCGTATATATATGTCCCTGCCTTTGCGCGGGTCAGGGGTCCGATCGGGACCCCCCCCCCGCTACATGCGGCGGTCAGAAACCCGCTGGGAGCGATCCGGGACAAGGGAACGGCTATTCGTTTTTTGCCGCCCGCTCTCGATAGCTCCCCGGAGCTGAAGAACGGGGAGAGCCGTATGTAAACACGGATTCCCCGTGCTTCACTGTGGCGGCTGCATCGATCGATTGATCCCTTTTATAGGGAGACTTGATCAATGACGTCAGACCTACAGCCACACCCCCCTACAGTTGTAAGCACACACAGGGAACACACAAATCCTACAGCGCCCCCTGTGGTTAACTCCCAAACTGCAACTGTCATTTTCACAATAAACAATGCAATTTAAATGCATTTTTTGCTGTGAATATGACAATGGTCCCAAAAATGTGTCAAAATTGTCCAAAGTGTCCGCCATAATGGCGCAGTCATGTAAAAAATCGCTGATAGCCGCCATTAGTAGTAAAAAATAAAATATTAATAAAAATTCCATAAATATATCCCCTATTTTGTAAACGCTAGAAATTTTGCACAAACCAATCGATAAACGCTTATTGTGATTTATTTTTACCAAAAATATGTAGAATAATAGGTATGGGCCTAAACTGAGGAAAACATATTTTTTTATATATTTTTGGGGGATGTTTATTATAGCAAAAAGTAAAAAATATTGAATTTTTTTCTAAATTGTCGCTCTATTTTTGTTTATAGCGCACAGAATAAAAACCGCAGAGGTGATACAATACCACCAAAAGAAAGCTCTATTTCTGGGAATAAAAGGATGCCAATTTTGTTTGGGAGCCACTTCGCACGACCACGCAATTGTCAGTTAAAGTGACGCAGTGCCGAATCGCAAAAAGAGGCCTGGTCCTTTACCTCCATATTGGTTCGGGTCTTCAGTGGTTGAACAATAAATCAGCATCATCACACTGCTATTTCAGTAAACCGGTCACACAAGAATGACAATAGCAGTAGTGTAGACTTCTAAATTTCTAACTATGTAGGGTGACATGCCATAGTTGTTTTTGGGAAAAAAAAAGTTTTAAGTAGAACAGTAAACAAATATGTATTTTAACTATGCATTTCATGGTTTGCTTGCAGTCTTGCTTTAGATTGTAACACTCTTGGTTCTTAATCAAAGTTAATCTCCAGTTTTTAACAGGGTTGTAAAGAATATAAGTGTAAGGTGCGATTTTAACGAAATTTTAGGAGTTGGACAAATTGATGTTCTAGCCAATGGAATCATGAACAGTAAACAAATATGTATTTTAACTATGCATTTCATGGTTTGCTTGCAGTCTTGCTTTAGATTGTAACACTCTTGGTTCTTAAGGGGTCAAAGTTAATCTCCAGTTTTTAACAGGGTTGTAAAGAATATAAGTGTAAGGTGCGATTTTAACGCAAATTTTAGGAGTTGGACACGACTGCAATTGATGTTCTAGCCAATGGAATCATGTTAAAGGAGTTGTAAAGAACACAATGTTTTCACCTTAATGCAATCTATTCATTAAGGTGAAAAAAACATCTGACACCCCCCCCCCCGAGCCCCCGTTTTACTTACCTGACCCCTGGAAAGTCCAGCGCTCTATCCCGAGATCCTCTTCGCCGCTCAGCCTGGCCGCTGATTGGCTAGAGCGGATGGAGGATGGATTTAGAGAAGCGCAGGCATTGGCTGGCGCTGCTGTCAATCACATCCAGTGATGCGGCGCGCTGAGGGGCGCGGCCAAGTGATATGCTATGGCCGCTCACTGTATCACGGGCGCACGCCCACAAAGACTCGCCACCATGCGAGCGCTCTCGCAAGACTGTGGTGAGTTTTTGTGGGAAGGACCAGAGGATCGGGGCCACTCTGTGCAAAACGAACTGCACAGTGGAGGTAAGTATAACATGTTTGTTATTTTAAAGCAAAAAAAAATTGCAATGCTGTAAACTCGCACAAGATCCTTTTTATTATCGCATTGCATTCATAGAGGAATCACAACGCATAGATGTAAATGACCGTCATTGAAACGATTACTTTTTGGATGACATGCACATTTGTTATCAACTCACACAAGTGTGAACGGGACCCAAGTGTCTTTATAAACAACATTTTCAGATTTGTTCCTTTGAGTCTGCCCTAATTTTTTACTTATTACATTTTTTGGCTGAGTATAGATTTAGGTTTGTCCCAAGCATGTTTAATTCCACTTACTGTTGACTGACTTACTACCGCTGCTGAATGTCTATTCTGAGCATCAACTACTCGTTTTGTTAAAATAATACCATCTAAGATTAATTTTAAGTTTTCCTCCTGCAAGTTTGAAGTCATGTCCCTGTGTTCTTGATCTCAACTTCATATTAAAAAGGCTGCCCTGCTAAACATTATTTCTTTCTCGTACATCACGGGACACAGAGCGGCATATTCATTACTATATGGGTTATATGGAGTACCTTCAGGTGTGGACACTGGCAATCTCAAACAGGAAGTCCCCTCCCTATATAACCCCCTCCCCTAGAGGGAGTCCCTCAGTTTTTTCGCCAGTGTCTTAGGTGTTGGTCACGGAATAGCTTTGCTCCACATCCTTGGGATTAAGGGCGGGCTAACCGGATCTGTCCAAGGAGCCTCAGTGCCAAAGTGGACAGTACCCGGGCCCCAAACCGTGGGGTTTTGCCTATAATGCTCCTCTTTGGAGGGCTGGACCCTGGGCCCAGGACTTGGAGTTCGTAAAGACTATAAGTTCCTTTTTGCCAGGGTGCTATATAGGTCCAGGACAGTGGGTATCTTCCAGGACCCCAGGGCCTGAAGGTCTACTACGCTACCCACGGAGATAGGAGAAGATTGGACCGTTTTTGCTAGGCAAACGTCCTGCAGCATGGAGCAGGTAAGAGGGGAGCCTGCGGGACTTGGTTCGACAGCAGGCTCTCCGGGGAGACCTTATAGGGGGGTAGCCTATAGTATGCTCTGCATTGGCAGCCTTGCTCACTATGTCTGAGAAGACAGGATGATCTCATTTCCCCCATCACTTGGTCCCCCTGTCTAAGAAACTTTAGAGTTTGCTAGCTACCTGCTGCTCTCTTCCCAGGGCTAATAAGGATCCCTATGGGGCCTTTTGGAGAGTCCTACCTGGCCGGGGGTTTGATTCTGCCGCCTGAAGCTGCAGTCCTGGGTCTCCAGCAGCGCGGCTCCTCCATGTGCTTCCTTCCCCGGCATACGCGCGCGCACGTGCGCGCGCACATCTTTTATAGACGTTTTCGCGCCGTTCGGAGGGAGGGCGGGGGGGGCGTGCCTGCAGCGTCATCAGGGGCGCGCCTTTATGTGCTGTTATAACAGCAGGCTATGATCATTGCTCAGTCTGAAGCTGATCTGGAAGGGAGAGGACGCAGAGCGGCAGAACAGTGACTCCCGGTGGCGGAAGAGGGGTAGTGCATGCTGGAGTTGGTTCCAATGCTTTTGTGTTAAGCCAAAAATCCCCTTTGGCAACAGGTTGGAGGCTGGCAAACTAAATTTGGGCGACGCTGTATGTTTAAAAAAAAAAAGAAAAAAAGAAAAAAAAAAGTTATATATTATAACAAAAAAAAAAAAGAAAAAGACAGAACATACGGGGCCCCATCGGTTTTTAGGCATTAGTGATCTATTGTCCCCTAAACCCTAGTTTTGTACTCCTGACCGCTACAGTCGGTTGTTGTAGGCGGAGTCCCTCGATTTTGTATTATGGCTTCCAAAGGTTCGGGATCAAAAGGTACAAAAAAGACCAAAAAACAAAGGGGTTCCCCCTCTGATTCTGATGATATGCCGATACTTTCTCCGCAGCTTATTCCCATGAAGGTCGCCTTGGATGAGCCATTGGGGGGGTCTGGTGCTGAGGCTGGCCCAGATCAGCCCAGCCCTGTGTTTATCACAGAGGAGATGCTAGCCGTCTCCCTAGGGGGGCTAGAAAAAAGATTGGCAGCGATGATCGCTAGCTCTATTCCTGGCAAGAAACGGGCTAGATCCCCATCGCCAAAAGGTGTATCCTCAGATGCTGAAATTCTCTCTCCGGAGGAATTGGAATCTCAGGAGGATCAACTAGACCGGAACCAAGAGGGTTCAGGGATTGAGGAATCTACCTCTGAGGAACCATTTTCAGACTCCCAGACAGAGAGACTGTGGGTACAGTCTTTGACGGACATGGTCCGCTCGGCATTTAATTTACCATTGCCAGAGCCTCAGGTTCCTGCGGTATCCTCTCTGGGCTCTTTGAAAGCTCCTTTGAGCAACGCGGTTTTTCCGGTCCATCCTCTGTTGGAGGAATTGATCTTTCAGGATTGGGTACGACCGGACAGGATTTTTCTGCCGCCTAAGAGATTTTCGGTCATTTACCCTAAGAGGTGGAAGCTCCCAGTGGTGGATGCAGCCATCTCATGTGTGAATAAATCACTAACTTGCCCGGTGGAAAACATACAAATGTTTAAAGATCCGGTTGATAAACGGTTAGAGACACTTTTAAAGGCATCCTTTGCTACGGCAGGAGCAGTGGTACAGCCAGCTGTGGCTGCAATTGGAGTTTGTCAGGCGTTAAAGGACCAGACAAAACAAATGCTTAAAGACATGCCTACCCAACAGGCAGAAGAGTTTTCTGACATTCCCAGAGCTCTGTGTTTTGCGGTAGATGCTATAAAGGATTCCATCCAGCAGGCCTCTCGTTTATCACTATTTTTGGTGCACATGAGAAGGCTCTTATGGTTGAAGAACTGGGCGGCAGAGCCCCCATGCAAAAAGCTTCTGGCAGGGTTTCCCTTCCATGGAGGATGACTCTTCGGAGAGGATCTGGATAAATACATTCAGACTATTTCAAGTGGCAAAAGTACCCTTTTACCAGTCAAAAGGAGATTTCGGGGTCCTACATTTAAAAGGCAGCTCTCTCCTGTCTCAGGGCCCCCAAATTCCAGGCAGTATCGACGGCCGCCTGCGCGATCAAACTTTAACAATAAATCGCAGGGACAGGCCCCTGGAGGTAAGAGGCCATGGTATCACAAGCCGACAAAGCCAGCCCCTAAGTCTGCCTTATGAAGGGGCGCCCCCACTCTCACGGGGGGGGGGGAGGCTTTGTTTCTTCTCAGAAGTTTGGGAAGCCAAGATCCCCGACAAATGGGTCCGGTCGTCTGTAACCACAGGATACAGACTGGAGTTTCTAAAGTTTCCTCCGCCTCGTTTTCAAGAGTCAAGGCTACCAAAAGATCCAGCAAAGAAGGCCTCGATGCTGGCAGCTTTGGATCACCTGCTTTGCCAGGGCGTGATAATAGAGGTACCAGCCCAAGAGCAGGGGCTAGGTTTCTATTCCAATCTCTTTGTCATACCAAAGCCCAACGGCGATGTCAGGCCAATCTTGGACCTAAAGAGTTTAAATGTTTACCTAAGAGTTCGTTCCTTCCGGATGGAATCCGTCCGGTCAGCAGTCGCCACGCTCCAGAGGGACGACTTCCTGGCTTCCATAGACATAAAGGATGCTTACCTTCATGTACCAATCTTTCAGCCGCATCAAAGATTTTTACGCTTCGCAGTGGGGCAGCGACACTTCCAATTCATGGCGCTCCCCTTCGGGCTGGCCACGGCCCCCCGGGTATTCACGAAGATCCTAGCCCCAGTTCTGGCCAATCTAAGGATCCAAGGGGTCACAGTCCTAGCATACTTGGACGACCTTTTAATCATAGATCACTCACGGCCGTGTCTGGAACAAGCAGTAAACCTCACGGTTCAGTACCTCGAGAGGTTCGGCTGGGTCCTAAACCGGGAAAAATCAGCGTTTCATCCTACAAAGCAGTTGGAATACCTCGGCATGAGGTTAGACACAGAACAGCAAAGGGTGTTCCTGCCCCTTGTAAAGGTCGAGGCTATCAAGGGGTTGGTTCAGTTGGTTCTAAGCAAGAAAAAACCAACTATTCGCCTGTGTATGCGATTACTAGGCAAGCTAGTGGCCACGTTCGAGGCAGTACCATACGCTCAGATCCACACTCGCGTCCTACAGGCAGCCATTCTAGCTGCCTGGAACAAAAGAGCACATGCCTTGGAGTCCCCTTTGACGCTATCATCAAAGGTCCGACAAAGCCTGACCTGGTGGTTAAACCCTCAGAATCTTCTGAAGGGAAGGTCCTTCAGCCCCGTTGTCTGGAAGGTAGTTACCACAGACGCCAGCCTGACATGCTGGGGGGCGGTCTTGGAGGGGTTCACTCGCCAGGGAACTTGGGCGGAAGCGTAGAGGCAGCTACCCATCAATGTCTTGGAGATCAGAGCTGCTCGACTAGCCCTCCTGGCATGGACTTCCAGATTACAGGGCCCCCGGTGAGAATCCAGTCAGACAATGCCACAGCGGTGGCATACATAAACCACCAAGGGGGAACCAGGAGTCAGGCCGCCCAGAGGGAGGTGAGCTTGATTTTTCAGTGGGCAGAGGTTTATGTACCCTGCATTTCGGCGATATTCATTCCCGGAGTGGACAACCTGCAGGCAGACTTCTTAAGTCGCCAGATTCTGTCGCCGGGGGAGTGGTCTCTTCATCCCCAGGTCTTTCAGACAATCTGCCAGAAGTGGGGAATGCCAGACATAGATGTAATGGCATCCAGGTTCAACAAGAAACTAGACAGGTTCGTGTCTCGAGCAAGGGACCCTATGGCCTGCGGAACCGATGCGTTGGTTTGCCCTTGGCATCAATTCAAACTTCTATATGCATTCCCCCCGCTACAGTTACTTCCTCGCCTGTTGCGCAGGATCAGAGTGGAGCACAAGCCAGTCATTCTAGTAGCTCCAGCTTGGCCCCGGAGGACATGGTACTCACTAGTCCTGAAGATGGCAGTGGGAGACCCTTGGACTCTTCCTCTACGACCAGACCTACTCTCACAAGGCCCGATCCTCCACCCTACATTACAGCGTCTAAATTTGACGGCCTGGAGGCTGAATCCCTGATTCTCAGGGGTAGAGGTCTGTCTAGGCAGGTAATTCCTACCCTGATTAGGGCTAGAAAGCCGGCCTCCAGGGTGATTTATTACAGGGTGTGGAGGACCTACGTAGGCTGGTGTGAATCCAAAAGATGGAATTCCCGCAAATATACCATTGATAGGGTGTTAAGTTTTCTCCAGCTAGGAGTGGATAAAGGCTTGGCATTAAGCACAATCAAGGGACAGATTTCAGCTCTGTCAGTGTGGTTTCAGAGGCCGCTGGCCACCCACTCGCTGGTTAAAACCTTCATACAGGGGGTCTTGCGTATTAATCCTCCTGTCAAGTCACCGATTTGTCCATGGGACTTAAATCTTGTCCTGTCCACTCTACAGAAACAACCCTTTGAGCCGTTGGCTGAGATTCCTTTAGTTTTACTGACAAGAAAGTTGGTATTCTTGGTCGCCATAGTTTCGGCCAGGAGAGTGTCAGAGTTGGCAGCCTTATCTTGTAAGGAACCATATCTCATTTTACATAAGGACAGGGCAGTTCTCCGGCCTCATCCTTCCTTTCTACCAAAGGTTATATCCAGTTTTCACTTGAACCAGGATTTGGTACTTCCATCCTTCTTTCCGAAACCCACATCTAGAAAGGAGGGGTTGCTGCATACCTTAGATATTGTCCGGGCCATGAGGGCCTATCTTAAAGCTACAAAAAAGATCCGGAAAACAGATGTGTTGTTCGTTTTACCAGATGGCCCCAAGAAGGGGCAAGCAGCTGCAAAATCCACCATCTCGAGATGGATTAGACAATTAATCATTCAGGCCTACGGTTTCAAGAGGTTGCCTCCTCCTTTGTCGGTAAAAGCCCATTCTACCAGGGCCATGGGCGCCTCCTGGGCAGCACAACATCAGATCTCTATGGCTCAGATAGGCAAGGCGGCGACGTGGTAGTCAGTCCACACGTTTACAAGGTTTTATCAACTAGACGTGAGAAGGAATGCGGATTCAGCCTTTGGGCAGGCAGTACTACAGGCTGCGGTTTAAGATCCTCGGGATCGGGGGCACCCTTGGTTGAAAAAAAAAAAAAGGAAAAATGTCAAAATTATTTCTTGACTAAGTTGGATTTATTATTATTATTTGAGTATACCTCTAAATTAAATCCCTTTTGAGAAGATGTCTCCCTCCCCTCATTAAAGCATTGCTTTCGGACATCCCATATAGTAATGAATATGCCGCTCTGTGTCCCGTGATGTACGAGAAAGAAAAAGGGATTTTTTAATACAGCTTACCTGTAAAATCCTTTTCTTGGAGTACATCACGGGACACAGAGCTCCCACCCCTCTTATGGGAACATGTTTTGGGAGGCATACTGCTTGCTACAAAACTGAGGGACTCCCTCTAGGGGAGGGGGTTATATAGGGAGGGCACTTCCTGTTTGAGATTGCCAGTGTCCACACCTGAAGGTACTCCATATAACCCATATAGTAATGAATATGCCGCTCTGTGTCCCGTGATGTACTCCAAGAAAAGGATTTTACAGGTAAGCTGTATTAAAAAATCCCTTTTTTCACCTTTAACTAGTTCTTGTCTAGTGAAACTTTTTTTTTTTTTTTGCAAACATGTTAAAAATCTGTATTTTTGTTTATAAAATTAGTGAAAACCCTCAGAAAATTGTATATTTTCTGAAAGCAGAGGACTTGTGGAACAAAAATATAGTTTTTCAATTATTTATGTTGCACAGTATTTGTGCCACTTTTTATCAAATATATATGTTCAGTAAAAAAAAATATACATTAAATTTTATTGCATATAAACACAATTTAACCTCTAATATTGTTGTACATAATAAAAGGTGAGGTAGTGTAAAGAAAATAGATACCAAAATGTATGTGCCTGCAAAACGGTAAAAATTAAAACCGTAAATGATGACTGTAGAATTATTGATCGCATTCTGACATCTGATCTGGACTTCATGCTGGTGATTCTTCTAGTGATACACCCTAGAATTATGTTCTGTTGTTCCACTGCCTGGTCACACCATTAGCTCATTTTGCAATCATCTGAAAAAAAAAGTACCCTCACATTTTAATTCTATGTTGTTCTGGTCGGTGTTGTACAGTGTACTTTATCAGGGGATTATTTTCCCCTATGTACATTATTTTACATTTAGAATAAATTAAGTGCAGCTTCCACTTCTGTGGAAAATCTATGAGTAATGTTTAATTGTGTTCCATGCAACAGACACCTCCCAGGAATATCAACTTTATTAACCACTTCCCGACCGCCCACCGCAGGTATACGTCGGCACTTTAGAGATGTATATCTCGGTAACGGCAGCAGCTGCTGCCACAACCGAGATATCCATCTCTTCTGTGGGCGGTCGGGTAAACGATAATGGCGGTCTCCACGGCGGAATCGCCGCGAGATCGCCGCCGTTATCGGTGGCGGACGAGCGTCCCCCCCCCCCCCTCCCGCTGCGCTCCCGCGCTCTCCGCCGCTTACCGGAGCCGTCGGTAGCGGCGGAGGCGATCGGGTGCGCTCGTCTGGTCAGCGGGGATGCGAGTGAGGGAAAAAATTTCCCTCGTCCATCCCCGTAGCTCTGCTGGGCGGAAGTGACGTCAAACGTCAGTTCCAAACAGCGTCTTAAAGAGACATTTTTTTTTAAATGTCATTTGAAAAATGACATTTAAATTTTTTTTTTTTTTTTTTTGCATTTTAGCCTAAATAATGAGATCTGAGGTCTTTTTGACCCCAGATCTCATATTTAAGAGGACCTGTCATGCTTTTTTCTATTACAAGGGATGTTTACATTCCTTGTAATAGGAATAAAAGTGATAATTTTTTTATTTTTTTTTATTTTAGTGTTAAAAATTGGTAAAATTAATACAAATAAATACGAAAACAAAAAAAAAACATTTTTTAAATCGCCCCTTTACGACGAGCTCGCGCGCAGAAGCGAACGCATACGCGAGTAGCGCCCGCATATGAAAACGGTGTTCAAACCACACAAGTGAGGTATCGCCGCGATCGTTAGAGCGAGAGCAATAATTCTAGCCCTAGACCTCCTCTGTATCTCAAAAAATGCAACCTGTAGAATTTTTTAAACATCGCCTATCGAGATTTTTAAGGGTAAAAGTTTGACGCCATGCCACGAGCGGGCGCAATTTTTAAGCGTGACATGTTGGGTATCATTTTACTCGGCGTAACATTATCTTTCACAATATGTAAAAAAATTGGGCCAAATTTATTGTTGTCTTATTTTTTAATTTAAAAAAGTGAATTTTTTCCAAAAAAAGTGCGCTTGTAAGACCGCTGCGCAAATACGGTGTAACAAAAAGTATTGCAATGACTGCCATTTTATTCTCTAGAGTGTTAGAAAAAAAAATATATAATGTTTGGGGGTTTTAAGTAATTTTATAGCAAAAAAAAATGTTTTGGTCTCGTAAACACCGAATCTGAAAAACAGGCCCGGGGCTAAAGTGGTTAAACACCTTTGAGTCAACAGCAAAAATACATATCTGACCCACCAAACCTTATATCACCTACAAACAAATTAAATAAAAACAGACCTAGTACAGATCCTTGTGGTACTAACCAGTGACTAATCTCTGTTCCAAATTAAAAATACTGTATCCTTTAGCCAGCTTTGTATTCTAATATCTATGGCAGAGGAGTGGATCAAATTCATATTTTTTTTTCTGTAGTGATTTTTTCCCTTTGTGTTGCCAACTTCTTTTCCCATTTTTGGATGAATGGGGGCATCTCCAGCTTGTCCACCTTCAGCAGCAGTTTGTACAGTTTTGAGATGACACCTTTTGAGCTATCTACTGTACAACTATGTAAGCTCCACCCCTAACCTTAATGGCCAGGGTAAGTTCTGCACAAAGTGGCATAGCTGGCGATACCGCCACTCGTCCATTATCATTGATTCTTCCTTACATTTTAACTCCCGAATTAACATAATTCTTCTTTTTATTACATCTCTTAATTGTACTTTATCCTTTTTAATCCAGTTAACCCCCACAATTTTTTTTCCCAGGTGCAAAATATATATATTTTTTTTAATTCTATAAGGGGTGAGTTATAATCCCTATCTATTTGTGCAATCAATCCCATATTCTTAATGCTTTCAGTGTCAAAACGTGAGTGTTAACGTTTAGTGCTCTATACTGTGGGGGGTTCTATAGTATACTTCCCAATTTTGTCTTAGACAGTGCATTTTCGATTTTTACCCATCTTTTTTCCTGTTTATCTTTGGTGCACTCCACTACCCGAGACAGTACTGCCGCGTTATAATATTTTCTAATATCGGGGACAGCCAGCCCTCCATGTTTTTTTATCCTGTTTAAACACCATGAGGGAGATTCTGTGTTTTTTGTTTTCCATACATTCAATTCATTAACAGGGTATATAGCACTCTGAAGTACGGTTGCGGTATTGCTACTGGTATTATTTGAAATGTATACAATATTTTCGGTAAGCAAACCATCTTCAAAATGTTAATTCGTCCTATCCATGATATAGGTCTATTTATTTTATTTTATTTTTAATTTTCCTTTTAATCTCATCTAGTAGAGGGATGCAATTTATTATATATATATATATATATATATATTGAGCTAACACATTTTATACCCAAGTACTTAAGTTCTTTCTGCCAGGGGAAGTATAACTCTTCCCTTAAGAGCCGTTCTTCTACTTTGCTATTGTCATTTAAAATCTTGGTCTTAGTTACATTGATTTTAAAGTTTGATATCTTGCCATACTGTTTCAACATTTTAAGTAAGTTTGGTAATGTGGTCCTGGGATTGGTAATGTAAAACAATGCATCACCCGCAAAGGCTGAGATTTTATGTTCTTCTTCTTCCACCTTAATACCCTTAATATCTGGGTTATTTCGGACCGCAGCGAGGGGAGTTTCTAGGGACAGCACAAACAGGAGAAGAGACAGGGGGCAGCCCTGTCTCGTCCCGTTCTTTATCTCAAAAGAAGGAGATAACGTTCCATTAATTTTGATCTTTGTGGTAAGATGATAGTATGTTTTAATCCACCGGATCATCCTGGATCCAATTCCCATAGTTTCCCATGTTTGTATCATGAGTCCCAGTCTACCCTGTCAAATGCTTTTTCCGCATCTATTGACAGGAATAGACCTGGGGACCCATTCTCTTTTATCTTCTGGAGGAGGAGTAGGGCTCTCACCCCTGTTATCCTTCCCCTCCCTTCCTGAGATGAATCCCACCTGATCCGGATGGAGCAATGTCTGCGTTGAGCAGTGACATGGGCCTATATCCAGAGCACAGCTTGCCATCTTTCCCCTCCTTCGAAATTACCGTTATAGTAGCTGCTAAGGCTTCCCTGCTTATTTCATATTCGGATCTCAGCATATTCATATATTGACACAGTCTAGGGATCAGAATATGTTAATTTCTGCCTTGATAACACATTTTCGAGCCTCATCAACATCTCATTAATTTCTCCCTTTGTTGGAATTTGGGCGTCCGACCTTTGCTCCTCCATTCTACTGTTTTTTTTCTCACTTTCTGTTGCTAAATCAACATTTGATTGATATACTCATGCCCCTTCTTTTTTTTGTTGTATTTTTTTTATTCTTTTCTATTTTTTTGTCACTCTTATCTTGCTGTTGTGTGCTCGGTCCTAGGTTCCTTGGGCTTGCCTCCTGAGTCATATACTGTTTAATAGTACTTTTTTGGTGGTTGTACCCTTCGTAGTTTTACTTGTAGATTTACTCATATTGTTTTTGTTAGTTGCTCTTATTCGCTTCCCCAGTTTCAAATTTGGCTATTTAGCTCTTGGGCGCGTTTATCAGCGGGTGAATTTTTCTTCCAAATGTTTTAGAGCTGTACTACCGAAATAACCCTATTACCCTCCGTACACCCCAATATACCCAATAAGGGATTGACGAGTTCTACCCCGTAAGGGCCTATAGGCATATATGTTGGGGCTGGATGGGTGGGTTAACAGGTACTTCTTGCACCAATAAACCACTATCAGCGGCGATGCATATCCAAGCCTCTGTAATCAGGCCCTCAAAAGCGAAATTATGCAGTTCAATAACTACCCCTACTGAGACCAATAGATGGTCCTTGCGAAATATTAATAATGGAATGGTATGCAATAGCAAACAATCAACTTCCCCTGTACTGTAGACGTCTTAGGAGAATGTTTACCCCAGTACTGCCTTTATTCACTGTGGTCGTCTCTCCTGTGGACCCGGTAACAGAGCATGCAAAATATTTGCCTTTCACATAAAAATCTATAGGAGTCTAGTTTACCATGCAACTGCTCTTAATTAATAAGTATTCACCCAGTTTGCTTTAAAGGTCCTCTTGTTTATTTATTCCAGCTAATTCCAGTTGATATGCAGCCCCTCAGGTACACAGAGTTCATTGCTGTATATTACCATTTCCACATTCCAGCATTTCAACTTCTGCTATATATATTTCAGCCTAATCTTTCCCCTTTTTGTTTAAGAGTCAAGAGTCTAGGTGGGTAAAGTAGATCAGACCTTCACATGTTCTCATTGCCTGCCACAAACTGGGGTTTTACTTGCTGGAAGCTATTCCTAGCTGTTTATAGAAAACAATTCTGAAGCTCATCAGGTATATAACAAAAAGGAGGGTTCCGTACCTTTATGTCCACTATGTCAGAGGGAGCACATCACCAAATTTTTATAATGCCGCTTTACTTTGTCTCCATCCCAATTTGGGATTCTCCTGGGTGTAGGGGTTCTCACCTAACCTTTCCCTGTGGTGTCCGTCCGTCCATCAGTGCTCCGGGATGGATGGACTCCTTCGGCAGATGTCCAGGCTCAAGGGAGGAAGGTACAGCGGGGGGACCAAGGGGGGGGGTGTGCCGACAGAGGCTCACTCTTTTAGAACTAAAGTGAGCGCCAACATCTGCAGGCACTGGGACGTGAGGGTTTCATCAGCAGCGGCGCAGCCTCTCGTGCTACGCCGCTGCTAAGGTCCTTCCTGGAGCTCTCCTCAGGCCCCTTTCGGCAGCGCAATTAGGCCCCTCCCTCTAGACACAAGCTCACATCCATTCCCCACCACCACGCTATATTTTAAACTCGCTGGTCTATAGTTACCAGCTGCTACGGTTCTACCATTCTTGTAAATAGGTACAATTTTAGCTGTCCACCAGTCACTACTATACATCAAAGTCTCTTAAAATTCAGAGAAATGTCATCAGATCCCATTGCCCATAACGACAAACAGCAAATAATGTCACCATATTTTAAGGAAAATAGTTGTGTTGCCTATAGTAATGTGAAATGTTCATAATGCTAATTAAAACCTTAGTGTTTGTAGTAGGTCATAGCACCATTTATTATTTACAGTATAACCACTTATACAATAATCCATGTTGTAGAGTAAGAGTATTATTTACCTTAAAGCCTGTAGGTATATAGATAAATTATTAATTGGCTGTGCTTTGCCTTTTAAATCTAAATAGTAAGCCTATTGACATATTTTGTCAAGCACAGTAATTAGCCTTTAGTGAACATCAGCAATAATGTGGTATTGACATTATTGTCTTATTTACAGTCAATAAAGACTAGAATCAGCCTGTCTATTAGTCCAACTGATAAATGTATTGCTTACATACTAAACAGAGCTTGGATACAAAAGTGTGGCTTTATTCATCATGACAACAATCAATACATACAGCCTTAAGCTACTAAGAAAACTTGGTTTTCTTACTTTCAGAATTTTACACTTGTTACTTGTTACTAGAATGGCAATATTGGAGACATCCTCTAGTGGAGGTACATTTTCAACACTTTGTGAACATTCCTCTTACTTCTTGATTTGTGTCTTGGAGCTGGAGTTCTGCTTGCAGTTTTTTTTTTTTTTTTGGCAAGAAACTGATAACTTTGCTATAATTAGCCAATACATGTTGAAATTTTATTTTCTATGTATTCTTCTGTGAAAAATTACAACAATGCAACATCATATGTAGACACATACAGTACATAAAAAGCCTCAAAAGCCAAATCACACTAAGCAGACTTTAAAATAGTGTAGTGCTCTCAATACACATTTTTTGTGCACCCCAGGTGACTAACATTTTGGCTTGATAGAAGAAAGAAAAAAATGATCAGCTCTTCCCCACATTGTCTATTGGGGGCTGGCTGAAATCCTAACCTCCCTAGCATTGAAGGCCAGTGGCTGGCTGTAACAATAATAAAAATCCCTCCAACAATGGTGACATGTGTTTATTTACCTTAACACACCTTCCCAGGCCAAGCACTTTCTCCAAGATGACCCAGGACTAGAGTTCAACTAATGCTTTCCCTGCCAGTTTCAGCTGCATATTGTTGGTGGTCGCATTAGGATGCTCCCTATGTATTGGTACTTGATGTGGACTGCCCATTCTAGGTACTTCATTTCTTACCCTAAATTGGTCTTTTGATGTGGGTGTTAACTTTGGATTAAAGGTCTTTAAAACAAATGGAGCTTTAGTTCAGATTTCAATCTCTTCAGCAGGCATTCACAAATTGAGAGAAAAAATGTGGAACAAACCACAGTGATTCAGCTTAAGTTAGACTAAATAAACTTTTTAAAAAGTATTTGACTGTTGTACAAATCAAAGCAAAACTAAAATGTTTTACTCTGCATTTTCTGAATGTTTGTAAGAGTTATCTATAAATTAGTGCAGTAACACTGGTACAAAAATTTTATTTATTGGCTGGTAACATTTTAAAGCTATTTGCCTTCTCTTCAACTTTCAGCCTTACTTTCATTGATCATAATGTTAATGCAACATGTAATCAATTTACAGACTAAATGTATTTATTTTTCATCTGTTTTGTGAATATGCATTTTACAGATGTTTGGGTGCAATGGCTTCATATAAATCATTATCAAAGTTATGCTTGTCTGTATAGAGTGTGCAGTAAGTTTTGTACTTTTATTAGGGTTGGCACATGACAGCATTTATTAAACCCCAAAGGCTTTTCAGGCTTCACTATGAATATCATATAAAGAGAAAAATGAAGGCTATTAAATATATGACAGTCTTGAAATACCTCAGGAAAATAAATGGTAAAAGAAAAATGCTTGACTGCCAAAAATGACATCATTCTTAATAGAAATTTGCTGATTTAAATAAAGAAAACATACATGCATTTTCACTACATGTAATGTTTCCTATTGCATGTAATGTTACACAGATCAAAATGACAAGCAGAATATTATAGATTCACATTATATTGGTTTATATTACGGTAGTTTGTTTAAAGGGGTCACCCAATATGATAAGGGTAATTACCCAATAAACCAACCATAAAGGCTTAGCATTTGCATTTAAGGCCTAAATAAATAACTAAATTACAACCTAGTCCATTCAGCTCAAAATTGAATGACCATCATCCTGATAACAATGCAGTGACAGGTACAATACATAAATTGGGGTTGGGAGGGATGGTTGTTGACTGATGATTTGATAATATTAGCTTCAGAAAATATTTTAGGCTTGGTTCACACTGCCACGACCTGGCCAGGCGACTTTGGCACAACTTTGAAGCAACTTCAGGGAATGCCTGTGCAATCTTCCTGTAATGTCGAATCCAAATTCAAGATTAAGATGAGGATCTGACCTGGACCAAAGTAGTGCAGGAGACTTGTATCAAAGTTGGACTGACACAAGTCTGACCAGTTAAGTCCCCTTTCACACTTATATGACTTATCCCACGATTTTGGACTGCAAAATTGCATGACAAGTCATCCTCCATGATGTCCAATGACTTCCATTCATTTTGGCACAACTTTAAAGTCGTGCCGGCTTCAAAGTAGTCCCTGCACTACTTTGCTCCAACTTTCATGCGAGTTGGTGTCCATAGACCTCAATGTTGAAACCTCAAGTAGCATGCAAATTGTACCTGAATAATATAGACACAATTTCAGTACGACTTTGTAAGCACAGGCAGCTTTTTGACACTTGTCCCACCCAATCCTTTTAACATAGTAGCCCCTCCCAAGCACATTTTTCTAGCACACATTCACTTCCTGGTTATTCCCTCAGGAACAATGTGCTCTAAACAGCCCAAAAAAAAAAGATGTCCTTCTCCTCTCCTTACTCATGCACTGCTCCTGCTGCAGCAGCAATGACAACTGCTGTGGCCATATATTAAGTAGCAAACATTTTCTGTCACAACACACTACAACAACCAGGAAACAGGAACTGGAAACAACTATGGCAGGAAAATAAATTACACAACACCATGTATGTGTTCATTGGTTAATGCCAAAGTTGTGGCAAAGTAGTACTAATCTGAAATTTGAAGTCGTACAAGTGTGAAAGGGGCCTAAAAATGCTCTTAGAGGGAAACATGCTCTAAGGCTACTTTTACACTGGGGAGGGGGGGCATTAGTGGTAAAGCTAGATTTAGCGTCACTTTGAAGCCACTAGCAGGGCACTTTTAACCCCCGCTAGCCGTTGCTGAAGTGATTTGCAGGCGCTTTAGCAGCGGTGGCCATGGATTTCAATCGCAGAGCTGTTTTATGCTGCTTGCAGGACTTTTTTTTTCCTGTCCTGCAAGGGCACTACTTGTGTAAAAGCACTCTTTGTAGGCTCTTAAACTGGGGTTGCAGGGGAGGCGCTTTACAGGTGCTATTTTTAGCCTAAAAGTGCCTGAAAAACACCTCAGTGTGAATTTAGCCTTAAAGTCGGAGTGCATGTCGCACCCGTGTGAACCAGGCAGTGTTGAATTTAAAGAAGAAGGTATGTGCCTTCTGCTAAACAGACTGACTTCTAGCCAATAGATGTTTTTACTCAGGTCATACTCCAGGTAATTTAATTCTAATTAGTGGCTTTTGTCCACTTAACCACTTAAGGACCACCCTGTCTGCGCTTCAGTGCGCTGGTGAGGTGGTGCTGTGGACCAGACGCTGTATGGGGGAGTATTTGGCGTTTACCTCCACCCTCTTGTCTAGTCTTGTAGCTCGATGTTCCACAGCCATGGATGGGGAGAGACTCCCTGGTGGCACTGCATGCTAGAGGTATGTCCGTTGTCAGCCCTCGGGTGGCCAGTGTTCTGCCTGTGACTGGGCTGCTTTTGTAGCAGCGCTTCATGGTGAGAATCAGGTTTTATTCCTGCATGCAGTTTATCACCTCACCCATCATGGCGTGACCCTGCATGATTCAAGTTCCTCCTAGGACTCCTCCCCGGATATAGTAAGTGTGCTGGGGCTCCCTTAGTCACTGGTCAGCACATTGGGGCTCTGGGCCCTGTCAGGGTGGCCCCCCTACCCTATTACATTGGCGGGGTGATGCAGTCTGTAGCATAATGCCCGGAACTGGTTGCTACTGCTCTGCCGTTTAGCAGTAGAAGAATTGGACGCTGTGATTTCATACTTTTGCATCACTGTGGTCCTTGTCTGCGGTTCACAATTTTGCCATGAGAGTGGTTGCGGCCCCTGCTTCACTCCTACACAAACACATGGGCTAGTGGTGCACTGGTTCCCCTGGTGATAAGAGTAAATGATTCAGAGCTGCTCCCCTTGCAGGCAGTTTTCCAGGTCGCTCTGACAGGCTACATCAAGAAGTCTGCCCCTAACAGGAGACTGGAGCATCTGGGCCTGATCCTCATCTCAGAGCTGGGCTGCATGTTTTTCTTGGTGGACCAACGCCGGAGTTTCAACTGCTCTTGCCCTGCAAGTTGTCTTTCTGTGGTCTTGCATGCAGACTCTGGATCTTATGGTGCCCATATTTGTGGCAGTCCTATGCACAGTTCCATGTGTGAGTTCTGCAGAAGGAAATCCTGTCCAACTGGGACTCATCTAAGGTTTCCCTAGACAACCAGAGTCATCCAAATTGGTCATTGTGGGCCTCCCTTCCATGGTGTTTTGGTTCCCAGCCCTGTAAGCTGGGAAATCCTCTCTTCCTTTCCAGTGAATGGTCGTTATGTCGGGTGCCAGGCCATTCAGCTGGGGAGTCCTGAGTTGCGATTGGCATAAGTAGGTGGCCTTCGAGGAAGTTTGCTTGTCAAATGTCCTGAAGCAGGGAGCTATTGGGTCATTTCTAGAGCACTGGACGAACGTCAGGGGGAGACTCCTGATCAGGATCCAAAAGGACTATGCCTCAGAAGTGGCAACTGCCAGTCCGGAGAATTGTGGCAGCAGCACTGGACATTTCCCATCTTGCGGTGGGTGGAACAGCATGTTCTGCTGCTTTCCACCATGCATGGTTACCTCAGTTGTCCAACGCTGGATTAGGGGAAGTGGTTCCTTCACCCAGACATCAGTGGCGTAACTAGAGACTTCAGGGCCCCGGTGCAAGAAATTATGAAGGGCCCCCCCTCCACAGTGGCATGACAGTCAGGTGGACCCCTCACATTGGCAGGCGGCAGTCGGGCACCTCAAACGGGCAGACTTGGCAGAATTACAGGGCCCAGTCGCAACGGCGACTGCTGCGACCCTGATAAATCCGCCATTGGTTAAAGGTGTGTTACGTGCAGAGTTCAAGGTGTGCTACGTACAGAGTCCGGGGTGTGCTACGTACAGAGTTCGGTGTGTGCTACGTACAGAGTTCGGTGTGTGCTACGTGCAGAGTCCGGGGTGTGCTACGTGCAGAGTCCGGGGTGTGCTACGTGCAGAGTCCGGGGTGTGCTACGTGCAGAGTCCGGGGTGTGCTACGTGCAGAGTCCGGGGTGTGCTACGTGCAGAGTCCGGGGTGTGCTACGTGCAGAGTCCGGGGTGTGCTACGTGCAGAGTCCGGGGTGTGCTACGTGCAGAGTCCGGGGTGTGCTACGTGCAGAGTCCGGGGTGTGCTACGTGCAGAGTCCGGGGTGTGCTACGTGCAGAGTCCGGGGTGTGCTACGTGCAGAGTCCGGGGTGTGCTACGTGCAGAGTCCGGGGTGTGCTACGTGCAGAGTCCGGGGTGTGCTACGTGCAGAGTCCGGGGTGTGCTACGTGCAGAGTCCGGGGTGTGCTACGTACAGAGTGCAGATTTCAGAAGTGCCACATTTCTGCAGAAAAAAAGCCTGGAGTTAAAGTATACAGTGCAAACACTGTCTACAGCCATGAAACATACAGCCACAGCACCTGTGATCATCATTATCATGCTGATAATTACACTGTACTTCATGTGACTGTACTGTATATAGGCTGTACAGTGTGATCATCAGCATGATAATGATGATCACAGGTACTGTGGCTGTATCTTTCATGCCTGCAGACAAAGTTTGCTCTGTATACATTTACTTCAGTATACTATAACAACCACTGCAGTTTGAGTCTCAATACATGCACACTCACATACATACATACACATTCACATGCACACACACATTCATACGTATATGGCATGCACACACACACAGTAGATAAAAAACGTCAGTCTTTTACCTTAGCAGCTCTTCCTGTCGGGTACTGCACTGTAGGGGGAGACAAAGAGCACACACGGTGCTTTCAGTTTGTAATGACTGTGACGAGCTCCTGCACAGTGCCGATTACAGTTCGGCTTGTGATCGGGGAACTTGTCTGTGCTCCTTCTATCGAAGCACTGTATACAGGGGGCCCTCGGGCCCCCTCTAGCAAGGGGCCCGGTCACCATGGCGACCTCAGCACCCCTATAATTCCGCCACTGCCAGACATGTTTAAGTATAGCCCACTATGCTCGAAAACCCCAGACATGGATGTTCTGGCGTCCTACCTCATCAAGCAGTTGCCACAGTTGTAACATAAGTGTGGGGCCCACCTGCCAGATGCAGTGCTAGCCATTGTGGGACTAGTATTGATTGTTTATGCCTGGTGGCCTCCTCTGCTTTAATTTCCTATTGGATCTGGCAGACACTTTTACGGGCATACATTATCAAGGGGTGATCTCCTCCCCTAGACCTTCTGGCATGCTTAACTAGGACATATAATGCCTTCTGGCATTTGTATCTCAGGTTTGCCAAGCGGCTACCTGGTATCCTGTGCAGACTTTTACACTTTTTTTTTAAGTTGATGCAAGGCTGTCTCTTTTCTGCCCGTGTTTCTTTTTCTTTTTTTTTTTTATACAGAAGGCACTGAAAATTTTGCAATCAGCTTGTGCACTGTAATAAAAATAACACATCTATTTAAAAGCATTTAGGAGGCCCTGAAACTTTCACTAGCAAATGAACAGAAGGATTTCCTTTTATCAGCTTATCATCCTTCTGTTGAACCTTAATCATCTGATTAGTTTCCTTAAAAGCTCTTTGAGTGCAAAATTCATACATGGATTTAATTACACATTGGTCAAATAGACAGACACAAAAACATCCCAGGAAGAAATTAACAAACAGAGATGATGAGAAATTTTTAATTCTGCTAATTTATTTACTCTGCTAGAATTACATACAAGCTCTGATGGGCACAAATCCAGAGGGAGAAAATGACAACATAGGTAAACTAATGAATGATAACATTTGGTATAGCAGCCACAAGAGCAAAGAGCAATGTGTTGTAACTCATTGAAAACCGGATGAGAAATAGCCATAGGACTCTAAAATGAATTAAACATATAAGTGGAGGGGAGACATTAAAAGGCAGTGCTGTCTACCCTTCATATCACTGTACCCATCCCGGATTGGTACGAAGCACTCCACACAACAGCCAGACTAACTATCAAGGAATGTTACACCCTGGTAAGAAATAATGAAAATCTATCACCATTAGTATTTCACGCCAAGGAAACTGGCACGCATATACCCATCTGTTTCCATGCTTTGTTGGAGGGAATTTGGACTTGAAGGAACACTCTTTCACATCTGGTGGCACTGCCCACACATACACCCCTTCTGGGAGCAGGTCTCTGTCCTACTACAAGAAATCTTGCACACCAATAAGGCACTGACTCCACAGACAGTTCTTCTCAGACTCAAACTCCACACTTGGCACCATCAAACACATATTTTAATTGGAGCATGATTATCTCTGGCACGCTGCTGGACAAAGCCTAAACCTCTCACACCACAAACTGTCACCACAAACCTTGTATGATGGAATTCCTATTTCCAAATCTAATCTAACTCCACCTAGATTCTTCAAACACTGGGACCCTTGGCTAAAGGACCCCAGATCAGTATCACTCATCTGACCTCAACACAACTGCTAGGACAACTCCCGCTCCTGCTCTACCCATCACCACTGGAGTCCAGCCCCTCTAAATTGTCAACTACATACTTTACTTTGGACAGTGTAACCATTAGAGACTGCTTGATAACTCACTAAGCTATCCTCTTTTCTCCCCTTTTCATCTCTTCTTGACCACATAATCCCCTTCTGATCTTTGTTCACATTACTGTTTTGAGTATCTTTGCTACATGCATTGCATTGGTTTAATGTGTATTACATGCAACTTTGTCACTGTCCTTGTGGCCTACACATAGTGGTGTCACTAGGGGGATGTGGAGGGTACAATCCGCACCCGGGTGACACCCACCAGTGGCGAAAGCCCTGGCTTCCTTTTGACGTCACCCCTGGCCTTTATTTTCCTACTCTTCTCTCACTGCTGCACTGCTGAGCCTGTCACTCTCTATTTTTTGCCCAGCAATGCAACTGCCGCTGCACACTGTGTCCTCTAGAGCTGTTGCCAGGGTGTACATGAGGCTGAGCTGCCCACCCTGGCCCTAAGCTAGTTCAGTAACGGTTGGGAGGATTAAGATGGGGGTGTCCTCCTGAGCCCAAAGTGAGCTGCTGGATTGACGCGGGGAGTGGGTATGACGTGGTGTCAGTCGGCCAGTTGCACCTAAGCCACCCAGAGCTAGTGTGATAACAGGGAGAAGTGTTTGTATCTGGCACCCTGTGCGTGTCTGATAATGGGGTTCTACTGGACACAGCTATATTTTATATATATGTGTGTGTGTGTGTGTGTATATATATATCAATCCTCTGGTTTGCTGCCTGTGTAGAGCTAGCCTTGGCAACCCAGAGACAGTGAATGTCCAGCCAGAGGGATCACTACTGCAATTTCGCTGGGTCTGGTAGGAGGGCTCCTTGGCCATTATCCATTACTGTTCCTAGGCACTGAGTCATTAGGAAGTGCCTAACCTGCTATCATCTAACCCCAGTACTGCCTACAGGTCTTATTGACTGCCGCAGTGTGCGCCAACAAATGCTAATGCTGGACTGAAAATAGAGGAGGGGTGGAGGGGTGGGTGACACCATTTTTTACCACACCAAGTGACACAAACCCTAGTGACGCCACTGTCTATATACATCATTTAGTATACTTTGCATTTTTTATTTATTTAAGGAGATTGCATCCTCCTACTAATATAAGCCTCTGGCTCATCCTAACCCTAGCAACATTTGCATTTGTACTTGTTGCTGTCTGTACCTGACACAATTGCTTATGCTCTTCCTCTTTTCTCACCACCCACTTTTTTACTTATATTTTATTGTTCTAACAATACAAGGAAGTCATTTTATCTAAAGAAGAGAAGCTGTACACCACATTCCCTTTCCAGATAATATATTGTGCTTTAAGCTCCTGTGCCTAAACTATAGTTACTACAATGTTGAAATAGTCTTAGCAAGCACTAAAAGATCTTTTATACAAGAGACCAATTGCCTCTCTAGCTGCATGTACTGTAAAGTAATTAATCCTAAATGATGAGAACAGAGACTCTAAAGTTGGGCAGTTTGCCAAGTATCTACTGAAAGAGAAGATACATCAGTGGCACATGAGCAGACATTTTTATTATTAAAGTTCTACTCATTGGGTCATTGACTATCTAGATTTCAACCCTAATTGTCTTAGGCCATGTACACACGATCGGTTAACCAGAGGACAACGGTCTGATGGACCGATTTCATCGGTCATAACCGATCGTGTGTAGGCCCCCTTGGTTAATTAACATTTGGTTAAAAAAAAAAGCCAACTTGCTTTAAAATTTAACCGATGGATACCTAACCGATAGGCCAAAACCGATCATTAGTACGCACGACTATCGGTTAAAAATCCATGCATGCTCAGAATCAAGTCGACGCATGCTTGGAAGCATTGAACTTCATTTTTCAGCACATTGTTGTGTTTTATGCCACCACGTTCTAACACGATCGTTTTTTTTCACCGATGGTGTGTAGGCACATCAGTCAGCTTCATCGGTTAACCGATGAGAACAGTCCTTCAGACCGTTCTCATAGTATGGACTGATCGTGTGTATACAGTCGAAGGCTTCAAGTTACCCTAAAAGGACATTGATCCCTCCTAATAAGTCTCTGTCCTTACATTCAATACCACAATATCAATACTCATTGTAATTTAGAAAAGATACACACTGTTTGTCTACTCTTAAAGGGTTCCCGTGCATATTTATATACCGTCAAAATGTGAACATCCAAGCAAACCATTATTATGTTGCCAGCATTCCTGATAAGGATATAGGAAAACCCCCCGGTACTATTGGGAATTTCACGGCAACATAAGCAATAATTCAATATAAATTTTATTTGAAACATATATATATATATATATATATATATATATATATATATATATATATATACATACACAACAAACATGATTTTATCAAACCAATGAATACAATGATAAAAAATGTAGTCGGTTACCATGTGATGATCCAGACGGCCAAACGCATTTCAGGACAGAGCATGTTCCTTCGTCAGGGTCATTAGTCACAGAGGGATCACACTATAATATAAAGAATCAACATATCAATCAAAAAAAGCCATAAACAAAAATACAAAAAGTTATTGCAATATAGCATTCACAGCATATTATCTCTTAACCTCCCTGGCGGTATGATTCTGTCTGGAATTACGTACCAAAAGCGGTACAATTTTTTTGCATGGAAATTTGGCGTTTTGTACTGTAGGCCTGCAATTCTTAGGAATAACTCCCTTAAATTGATGCGACTCATAGTACAGGGAAACAAAGAGAAAGTAACACCCATCAGGATTTACTTCCTCTTTAACAAGTTTTTTTAAAAGACAAGCAATTCTTTTTAAAATAAATCTGACTCAGTTTGCAAGTGTTGTCTCGTAAAAAAAAAAAAGCAGAATTCAAGCTAATGGGGCCTGCAGTACCACATTTGGCCTGAGGTGGGGGGGTGCCAGAGCTGAGCAGAGCCGAAAGTCACTGATCGCAGCCGATTGGAAATGCATGAAAAGGCTTGAGGACAGTTCGGCTGACCTCGACAAATCTCAGGAACAAAGTCATTCCGAGGTTTGCTGAGGTCAGCCGAAGTGTCCTCTGGCCTTTTCGGATGTTTCCGAGGCTCTTTGTCGTCCCCTGTGCCTCTGGCTGCATGCGGTATTGCATGCCATTGAAGTCGTTGCGGAACAAATTATTTTAGTTTCCATTGACTTCAATGGGGAAACTCGCTTTGATATGTGAGAACTTTGGATTACGGGCATTCTCCTGGAACACATTATGCTTGTAATCCAAGGTTCTACTGTATTCTGTATGATGTCACTACTGGTTTTAGTTGTCCTTGGCATATGTGGCTGGGGAAAAAGCTAATGGAGCACAATCTGTGCTCCTTTAACTTCAGTGGAGGGCAGGGGAGACATCAAATTAACCACTTCCCGCCCGGCCAATAGCCGATTTACGGCAGGGAAGTGGTTATGAAATCGTGACTAGACGTTCTCAAACGTCTAGCACGATTTCAATGCCGCGCGCGCCCGTGGGGGCGCGCAGCGCGGCGATCGGTGATGCGGGGTGTCAGTCTGACACCCTGCACCTCCGATCTCGGTAACGAGTCTCCGGCGGAGCCTCGTTACCACGTGATCAGCCGTGTCCAATCACGGCTGATCACGATGTAAACAGGAAGAGCCGCCGACGGCTCTTCCTCACTCGCGTCTGACAGACGCGAGTACAGGAGAGCCGATCAGCGGCTCTCCTGACAGGGGGGGTTCGCGCTGATTGTTTATCAGCGCAGCCCCCCCTCGGATCGCCACATGGACCACCAGGGAGTGCCCACACTAGACCACCAGGGAACATAAAAAAATGAAAAAAAAATGTAAAAAAAAAAAAAAAATGAAAAAAAAAAAAAAGTCAGCAGTAAAAAAAAGGGCAGTAAAAAAAAGATGCCAATCAGTGCCCACACATGGGCACTGATTGACAACATTAATCCATCAGTGCCACCCCTCAGTGATCATCAGTGCCACCCCAGTGTCTGTCAGTGCCACCCCACAGTGCCAATAATGCCCAGTGCCCACCTATCAGTGCCCACCTGTGCCACCTATCAGTGCCCACCTGTGCCACCTATCAGTGCCCACCTGTGCCGCCTATCAGTGCCCACCTGTGCCGCCTATCAGTGCCCACCTGTGCCGCCTATCAGTGCCCACCTGTGCCGCCTAACAGTGCCCACCTGTGCCACCTATGAGTGCCCACCTGTGCCGCCTATGAGTGCCCATCAGTGCCGCCCATGAGTGCCCATCAGTGCCGCCCATGAGTGCCCATCAGTGCCCCATACCAGCGCCGCCTATCAGTGCCCATCAGTGCTACCTAATCGGTGCCCATCAGAACTACCTCATCGGTGCCCATCGGTGCCCATCAGTGCCACCATATCAGTGCCCGTAATTGAAAGAGAAAACATACTCATTTACAAAAAAATTAACAGAAAAAAATAAAAACTTTATTTTTTTTTCAAAATCTTTGCTCTATTTTTAGTTGTTGCGCAAAAAAAAAAAATCGCAGAGGTGATCAAATACCACCAAAAGAAAGCTCTATTTGTGGGGAAAAAAGGACGCCAATTTTGTTTGGGTGCAGTGTAGCATGACCGCGCAATTGTCATTCAAATTGCGACAGTGCTGAAAGCTGAAAATTGGCTTGGGCGGGAAGGTGCGTAAGTGCCTGGTATGGAAGTGGTTAAAGATAACCTGTCACACTAAATGATATAAAGTAATAGCAATAAAGTGAAGTGAAAAAAGTGTGAAAAATGACAGCCAAGCACTTAAACCACTCTCCCCCCAATAGCAATAATAAATACTATATTATTCCCGCTTCCCCACATACATTTACTTATAAACATAAACATGTGTAAGAGCTATAATTTGTGGGCCATCATTTATGGTTAACTCTAAATGGGTGGACCTGTAAAGGCTTTTAAAGTGTTGCCTATTTATAATATTGCGTACTGATGTTTGTCGTCATTTCACTGAGGTGCACAATTTTAAGGCTTGACATGTTGAATATATATTTACTTGGCACAACTTCATCTTTTATAATTTAATTGAAAATGGTGTAATATTTTGCATGTGTATGTACCTAAACTAGATTTAGTGTTTTTTTTTTTTTTTTTTTTGCTGTAAATATGTGTTTGAGAAACTGTTGTGCTAATATTGTGTGATAACATGTTTTTTTTGTTAAACTCAATCCATTCATTTTTCCATGGTCTGTTCAGAGGATATCTAATGTTTGGGGGGTTTTAACTAATCTCCAGGCTTAAAATGTGTCTTTTTAACATGTGTGTAAAAAAAAAAAAACAAAAAAAAAAATCACGGTTTCTAATTTTGTTGATATGAGATACCTTTTTCAAAGTATTCTCTAGGTCAGGGGTCTCAAACTCAAATTACCTGAGGGCCGCAAGACAAGTTTTCATATCCCATGGGGGGCCGCATGCAAACTTTCAAACTTCAAAAACAGTACTGGTGTCAGCGAACGTATTATTAACCCCCAGCTATGTGTCAGCGGACACATTATTAACCCCCAGCACTGGTGTCAGCGGACACATTATTAACCCCCGGCACTGGTGTCAGCGGACACATTATTAACCCCCGGCACTGGTGTCAGCGGACACATTATTAACCCCCAGCACTGGTGTCAGCGGACACATTATTAACCCCCACCACTGGTGTCAGCAGATGCATTATTAACCCCCAGCACTGGTGTCAGCGGACACATTATTAACCCCCAGCACTGGTGTCAGCGGACACATTATTAAACCCTAGTATTGGTGTCAGCAAACGCATTATTAACCCTGACCACTGCACTGCACACGGACCACTGCACACGGACCACTGCACACGGACCACTGCACACGGACCACTGCACACGGACCACTGCACACGGACCACTGCACACGGACCACTGCACACGGACCACTGCACACGGACCACTGCACTGCACACGGACCACTGCACTGCACACGGACCACAGCACTGCACACGGACCACAGCACTGCACACGGACCACAGCACTGCACACGGACCACAGCACTGCACACGGACCACAGCACTGCACACGGACCACAGCACTGCACACGGACCACAGCACTGCACACGGACCACAGCACTGCACACGGACCACAGCACTGCACACGGACCACAGCACTGCACACGGACCACAGCACTGCACACGGACCACAGCACTGCACACGGACCACAGCACTGCACACGGACCACAGCACTGCACACGGACCACAGCACTGCCGACGGACCACTACACTACACACTGACCACTCACCATCGTGGCACAGCACATCAAGGCTCACAGCCCAGCAAATTAGGGCACAGCACATCAGGGTACAGCACATCAAGGCACAGAGCCCAGCAAATAAGGGCAAATGGCACAGCACATCAGGGCACATCACATCAGGGTACAGGGCACAGCGCACATGAGGGCACAGCGCACATGAGGGCACAGCGCACATGAGGGCACAGCGCACATGAGGGCACAGCGCACAACAGGGCACAACACACATCAGGGTACATGGCACAACACACATCAGGGTACATGGCACAGCACACATCAGGGTACAGGGCACAGCACATCAGGGTACAGGGCACAGCACATCAGGGTACAAGGCACAGCACATCAGAGCACAACAGGGTACAGGGCACAGCACATAGGGGTACAGCACAACAGGCCACATCAGGGTACAGGGTACAGAGAACGGCACATCAGGACATGGCACATCAGGGTACAGGACATGGCACATCAGGGTACAGGGCACACGAAACAGCACATCAGGGTACAAAGCCCAGCAAATTAGTGTACATGGCACACATCAGGGCACATGGGGCATATCAGGGCACATGAGAGCACATCAGGCACAGCACATAAGTAAAGGGCACATGGCACATCAGGTTACAGGGCACAGGGTACCCTAATGTACAGAGCCCAGCACATCAGGGACCATGAGGCACATCAGGGTACATGGGGCACATGGCACATCAGAGCACATCAGGGTACTTGGGGCACATGGCATATCAGGGTACATGGGGTACATCAGGGCACAATCGGAGCACATCAGGCATACCTCCCAACGAAGTTGTTGAGCCGAGGGGGGTCCGCAGATCATAGTTGATGAGCGGGGGGGGGTCCAAAGATCGGAGTTGTTGAGCAGGGGGGGTTCGCAGATCATCAAAGTTGTTGAGCGGGGGGGGTCCATGGCTCGAAGTTGTTGAGGGGGGGTCCGCAGATCAAAGTTGTTGAGCGAGGGGGGTTCCACTGAGTTGTTGAGTGGAGATTTACGACGATTCGCGGGGATTTACCATGATTCGCTGGGATTTACCGCAAGTCACAGGGATTTACCGCGGTAATCACGCGGGGGGGGCGCGCCCTGCCTGCGGGCCATTTATTACCAGTCCGCGGGCCGGTACTTTGAGACCCCTGCTCTAGGTATTTAGTATGACACACTTCCATGACCATATTAGAAAATAAAAACTGGAAATTAGATGATGAACTACAGAGTGCCTAAAAAAAAATGTTATATTTTTTTTTATGCTAGAAAGCTGCAGGCCATAAGCTATATATTCTCTAGCTTCCTTTCTATATCACTGAACTCTTCTTTGTTTTTAGTCTCTTGCATAGACTGTTTTTAAAGCTGACTCAAGATGGTATGGTCTCACCTATATGATTTTTGCTCAGGGCTCCCTCATATCTGTATATTATATATTTATTTTTTTAAGTCACAGGAATCGTTATCATTTTGTATATTCTACTAATTAACCACTTATACTATGACAATTACCCAGTCTTGCAATACTTTTTAGAGAGATAGGTATGTCTTTAGGTGGTATTTAATAACCACATATATATAGTTATATACCGTATGTGTTATGTAAAGCAACAAAGACCCAGAATTGGAAAAAAAGACAGTTCCTCTTTTTTTTTCTGTTTTAAGGCTCAGTTCACACCTATGCAGTGTGCTTTTGGTCTTTTCTACAATGTTTTTTTGCTGTGCATTTTGCGTTTTTGAACATGCATTTTTATCCCAATTTGCATGCTTTTCTTGGTCATTTTTTTTTTTTTATGACAGATTAAAAAACGCAAGATGCTAATTGAGGAGCATGCTTTTCTGCAGCTTGTTCATTGAAGTCTATTGAACCAAAAAAGTCCCTGACCCTTTACTAAACTGCAGTGGGTGAAAAATAAATGATCCTTTTTTGGAAAGAAGACACCTCAAGGTGATCTGATTACTTTTTGGTACCATTTTTTGATAGGGAAGACACATGCCCAGTAGTAAAGGGGTTTAAAACAGGGCGCTTAGGTAATATTTATTGATGGCACTGTACTGTATTTGACTGGTGCTGGCTTGAAGTCAAGCGGCTTTCTTTGCTGATTTTGTAGCTCCCAAGTGCCGGCAGCCCCAGATAATGACACTCCCACCACCATGCTTGACTGTATAAAATACTACAGTGACACACTTGGCTTTGTACCCCTCATCTGGTTGCCGCCACATACACTTGACACCATCTGAACCCAATAGGTTTATGTTGGTCTCCTCAGACCACAGGACATGGTTGCAGAAATTACTGTCCTTAGTCTGCTTGTCTTCAGAAAACTGTTTGTGGGATTTCTTGTGCATCATCTTTAGAAGAGGCTTCTTTCTGGGATGACAGCCATGCAGACCAATTTGGGCACTGACAGGCTGACCACCTACCCCTTCAACCTCTGCAGCGTGTGCACTCAACATCTTTGGTCGACCATGGCAAGTCCTGTTCTGAGTGGAACCTCTTCTGTTAAACCGCTGTATGGTCTTGCCCACCTTGCTCAGCTCAGTTTCATTGTCTTAGCAATCTTCTTATAGACAGACATTAATGGCTGTGTGTTGAGTTATTTTGAGGGGACACTGTTATACACTGTTATACAAGCTAGTAGCATTGTAGCAAAGTGTAATTTCTTCAGTGTTGTCACATGAAAAGATAGAATTAAATATTGACAAAAATGTGACGGGTTTACTCACTTTTGTGAGATACTGTGTCTGCCTATCTATCTATCTATCTATCTATCTATCTATCTATCTATCTATCTATCGCTGGTCCTAAAGAAGGGACACTTTTCTTTCCTTTTTTTTTTTTACATATTATTGTCTTTGAAGCTGTATAGAACTGTGTCTCATTTATTTTTCAAACCCGTATCAATAAGAGAAAACACCTTTCATCAGCTAAAATATAGTTATTTCTGCTTTTTTGTCAATCCAACTGTCATGAAGGCCATCATTTTAGTTCTCTTCACTTTTGTTGCCACATCCAATAATTTGAGTCTTTCTGCTTCATTTCATATTTATACTTTATAGTATTTTATGTTGAGTTATGTTGAATTAATTGTACAGGTATTAATGAGATTTAGGACAATAAAGGGCAGCACAATGTTTGAGTAATTGTTATGCCTTTATGGGTCATTAACTGCATGCGATTATTTTATCAGTGCTTTCTGTTGGCTTTTTTTTAGGTACTCTATTTTATTTCTGCAATTTAAAAGTATACTGTTATGCTTCTAAATAAACTGACTAAAGGATGTGGGATTTTAAGTAGTGTTTTAGGTTCAATACCAAGTGATCCAGACATAGCATTCCCAAACACTGTTTTCTCTGAACCTATCATATGCATCTTGATTCCTCATGTAAATAAAACCCCCACCTAATATTACCTCCTCACATTTGCACATGTATTCTGTTCTTCTGGAGTAATTTATTTTGCATGAGTTAATGGCAATGGAGTTTGTTTGGATATGGCCAATTATCCCTTGTTTGTTATTGTCATCTCTCTTCTAGGATAGGAAAATGTGAATAGTTTTGTGAACTATGTAAAATTATGTTCCATCTTATAGAAATAAAATGCAACTGATCGTATTTTAAAGTATGCCATTGGTTTGTAAACATTTTTTGTTTATAACATCATTATTTTAAGTTAATACTTTTACAGTGTGCCTGTCACCTACTGTACATAAAACTGCAGATTCAATGTGACTAAATGGAAACAGCCTATAAGTAATAGCTATGTAGATGGTTTTATGCTTACTTTACACAAACGAATAACGTTGTCAACTCTGGAATAGTTTAAATTGCAACAGCTTTTGGAAGCTCCTGCCAGCTTAAGGGAGATAAGGGTTTTCAATCTCTATGTTGTATTAGTTGTTGTAGGAACTAAAATATATCATGAATTTACTTTTTTTTAAGTAAATTACAAGATGCAGGGTGAGTTTTTTAAGGTACATACAGCAGGTTTGTGCTGCCACCTTCAGGGGATCGAACACTGGCAAAACAAAGCTGTAAGGACAGCCCAGTATACCCACTTCCAACATGATTCAGTTGTGTCTCAAGCAATAGTTTGGAGTGTATCATAAGAAACAAAATTGAGGGACCCGTGTTACATAATGTACACAATTAAACGTTTTCATTGTTAGTCAGAAATCATTTTGTATTAATTGTACTTGATATATTACAGGATGAGCATTTAGGTACATCCAAAAATAAACCAACTGAGAAATGGGCAAAAGTGAAAACATAGGGCAAATCAACAGGATAACAAATGTTTGTCAAAAGAGCCTGCAGGGTCGCTTAACCACTTAATGACCGCCCCACGCCTATGTACGTGCACAACATGGCTCGTACAGGCATAAGGCCGTATATATACGGCCTCGCCTTTGTGCGGTTCGAGAGAGCAGTGTTCAGGTCTTGTTCCCAGCATTTTAGGAATGATGATCAGGAGGGTGCGATTAAAATGCTGTGTAATTCGGACATGACGTAACACATGGGAGAGTAGTCAAGGCCCAAATGTTCTAAAGCAGTAGGAGTGACAAGGGGGCAGTGTACCTAAATGTTTGAGTGAGAAAATGTTTGAGTTACATAGCCTGCCACAGTGGCAGTGGGGGAAAACTGGAAAATGTCTTAAAATTACCAAGCCTTGAGTGTCCCGAGTCCTTCACTCAAATAAAAGCCTTATTTTTCAGGACCAGATTAAAATTAGCGTAGTCATGACTCCTGCAAAATGTATTTCCTGTTGCAGGCGAGTACTTATTGGGTGATTCCGTTTTAGGGGGTGAAGTCTAATCTGTCGATCAGGTCATCCAAAAGCCATGAAAGGCCCTTAAAAAGATTAGGAGTTGCAGCTTGCTTTATCTGTATGCAGTGTTTCTCTTGAAATTGTTTGTACCAGTCCAGATCTATGTGCACCATTTTGTGATATTTAACTAGGTCTGGTAGCCCAAAACCGCCACAAATTTTAGGCTGTGAACGGATAGAATAGCTTGTATGGTGTCCATTGTGGGACCACAAAAAATGGACAAATTCCTGCCTAAGGAAGTATGCCTGAATCCTAACAGGGATGGCTTGTAGTACATAATGGTGTTCAGAGAGAACATTTGTTTTTAGGATGCTGTTTGCCTAAACCAGGAAAATATTCTTAATTCCAGGTACGTAGGTCCTCTCTGATCTTAGTAAGGCTTTGCCTGTACAGTTTTCCTTTAGATTTACCAAACATGTATAGTATTAGGTCAAACCTAAACACTTTTAATTTGTATGCAGGCAGACAGGCCCCTGCACTACATAGTTGAAGGTAAATCTTGAGGAAATTGTATAATGTATGACTACCTTAAAACCCTAGTACACATGGGCACAATGTCAGACGGCATCGACCAGTTCAGTAGTAAAAACAGTCTGACATTTGGCCCGTGTGTACTGCAGTCAATTCGTTGAACAGGCTTCTGTCGAAGGGGCATGACTGGATATGGTCTGCCGATTTAGCACGCTCAACCAATGGCTGAGCAGGCTGCTTGGAGTGTTCTGGTGGGTGAGGGGGTGGGGCAAAACACAATAGAACAGGAGGGAAGATAATTGTATTTAGCCTTGCTGGGTTGAACAAAGAAAAAATGTGATTTGGACCCAGCATAAGGAAAACTCGGCTTTAAAGTTTTCAAGAGAATGCTGAGGTAAATTTGATTTGAATTTTCAATTTCAATAGCTTGAGTTGCTTGTTTTTCTTAACAAATCTGCCTGCCTTTCCAGCACAGCCAATCAGAGGAAGCTTTGTGTTCAGTCATGCAATATACCCTGAGGCTACAGACAGTCTATTGAGACCTGAAAGCCATTGCATCTGTTGGCAATGCAGTAGTTCACCTGGACCAGCTTGGTCCAAATGAGCTACTTAAACTTCACTAAATGTTGGAGATCAGCTTTACCTTTATTATTATGGCCCCTTTCACACTGGGGTGGGGGAGACGGTTAAGCGTGGCGCTTTACAGCTCATTTCATGGGCAAGGAAGGGTGGTATAGCCACGGTGTCCCATTGATTTCAATGGGCAGGAGCGGTATATACACTGCTCCAATTATGCGACTAGCAGGACTTTTTTTACCGTCCTGCTAGTGCACTGCTTCAGTGTGAAAGCCCTCTGGGCTTTCACACTGGAGACACAGCAGCAGTTGTTTCAGGTCAGTTTGCAGGCACTATTTTTTAGTGCAATGGCGCCTGCAAAATGACCCAGTGTAAAAGGGGTCTTAGTGGGCATACTTTTGCTAGTATTTTGCTTAAAGGATACTTGTAATGCTGAGTGAGTTCTTTCTGTTATTACATTATTTTTGGACGGATAATTTTTGTTGGCAAATATTTTTATAGTAGCTAGAATCACCATCTACTTCACAAATGTTAATACAATTCTAATTGTACGGTGTAGGCCTTATATTCTGTATTTCTGTGTTCTGTATGTTTATTTTCTTTCTGTGTGGTGTTGCTGCTATGCATTAAAATTCAGGTGCTGGTATCTTGTTTCCTTAGGGCCTACTCGCTTTGAAACACAAGTGGGGCCCAGAACATAGATACTCGGAGTAAAACATTCTGCAAACAAGCAGTCTGCATTCGAGAGGGAATAAAACAAACCATTCAACAAAAAAAAAGCTACGATGAATGGGATCATAGATGCAAAATCTTGATACGGAAAAAAGAAAAAAAGATTAACTGTTTTAGTGAATGGGGTTAAATCATTTCCACTGATATCTATGAATACTATTCCCTCTTTATTAAATAAAAAGCTGCAGTTATCAAGATAATAAACCACCTTCCATAATCTGCAAAAAACAACTTATATGTTGTTGTGTAAATATTTCACATCAAAATGATGCCCATAAGTTGAAACTGAATTATATAATCAACTATACAAATTGTCAGGTCACCTGAGGGCAGGTGACAGATGCACACTGTAGGGGTCAGGAGTGCACCACTAAGGTAATTGACCCTACAACTGACTGCTGCGGATGGAACTCTGGGTGGTTAACCACTTCCCTACCGAGTCATTGTAAAATGGCATCGGCTGGAACCTTTCCTCTTTCAGAGTGGACGTCATATGACGTCCTTGCATTCCTCGTCGCATTGCTCGGGACCCGGTGTGCGTGCCCGGCGGCCGCGATGTCCGCCGGACACCCGCGATTGCCCACAATCACGGCAGGACCATGGATCTGTGTGTGTAAACACAGATCCATGTCCTGTCAGCAGTGAGGAGACAGATGTGTGTTTCCAGTACAGAGGAACACACATCGATCTCCTCCCCTTGTGAGTCCCCCTCCCCTACAGTTAGAACACACTTTAGGGAACATATTTAACCTCTTCAGCACCCCCTAGTGTTAACCCCTTCCCTGCAAGTAACATTTACACAGTAATCAGTGCAGTTTTATAGCACTAATCGCTGTGTAAATGTGAATGGTCCCAAAAATGTGTCAAAAGTGTCCGATATGTCCGCCGCAATGTCACAGTCACAATAAAAATAGCAGATCGCCACCATTACTAGTAAACAAATACAAATAAATACAAATGCCATAATTCTATTCCCTATTTTGTAGACGCTAGAACTCAATTGTCATTCAAAGTGCGACAGCGCTGAAAACAAAAAATTGGTCTGGGCAGGAAGGGGGTGAAAATGCCCTGTATGGAAGTGGTTAAGGAAGGCAGGTCCACTGGAGCATCAACACTGATCCCACAGGGAGATAGAGCATAAGATTCCCCAGGGTGCGGAGTCTAAGAGCCAGCAGGTGTTCACTGGAGCTTCTAGTGGTGAGGATGGGCTGCACTGCAACTGGCTCCAGGTCATGGTCCTCAGGGTCTCCCAGCTCACGCTCAAGGTAGGCTACATGAGAGAGAGGAAGCAGCAGCCCAGGATAACAAGACATAGTAAGGAGATAAGCCAAAGGTCAGGGCGACTAGCAGACAAGGATAAACATAGAACATGCCAAAGGTCAGGGTCAGGGTCACAAGCAGGCAGGGATAGTCGATAACAAGCCAAAATCGCTGACTGGAAGAAGACATAGAAGACAAAGCAAGCCACACATGAAAACTAACACACAATATTGATAAGCACAGCTGCCTTGCAGTGCCCAGGTTAATATAGAGTTCCCTGATAGGGCCTAGGGTGGAGTCGTGCTTATAGGAGAGATTACTTAAGCAGCCAGGTGAGAGTGGTTGCCCTCTTAATCTGAGCACATGGAGAGGTAAGCTGACAGACAAACATTACTTCATAACCATAACAGTACCCCCCTCTTATGGGCCCTCTCCCTTTCCTGCCTGGGCCCAGGTTTAAAGGGAAAACTCAGATAAAACCTCCTTAACCATGACACAAATTCTGTAAACACTTTCTGTGAAAAAAAATATTTACAAAATTGTGACCAACAGCTCCAATTATGTGCAATATTCAAATATGAAAAAAACAATACATTTATTATAAAAATAAGTACTCATTCCAAGTCCACTGAAACAATTTTTTCTGCTCAATCTTATGTAAAAAAATATTTCTTGATACATTCACTGTCTCACATGGACACCCTCCCACCTTAGCATTGGACCTTCAAATGTTAAAAGGTCTAAAAGTACAGGTTCCCCTTAAGACAGGCAGGATTAGCTGCACAATTTAAAGGCCCATACACACGATCTGACTTTTTGACAACAAACTTCAAAATAAGCAATTTTTAAAAAAAATCGGACCGTGTATACGCTCCATCTGAAAAACTGTTTCAGACAAAAGTTTGCTCTGCAAACGGACAAACTTTTTGGCAACAAAAGTCCTACGGTGCAAAGTCCTATTGTGTGTACAGAAGTCCATCGGACTTTAGTCCAAAGTACATGCATGCTCAGAACCAATGTTAAAATCAACCAACAATAGCAGAAGTTGACCAAAGGGTGGCGGTGAAGAGCAGAATAGAGCTGAAAAACCACATGATTTCAGGAAAGTGTGTTGAAAAAGTCCTGCCGTGTTTATGCATACCAAGTTCACGGCCAATGCCCTTCAAACAAAAATCCATGGAAACATTTGTTTGAAGTCCGACCATGTGTATGGGGCTTTAGTCTGTTGAAACTCATTGTGACAGACTCACCCAGGACATCCCCGGACCCTCCTATGTCTAAAATCATCCTATGTCCACAAGGGGCATAGGATGACTGAGAAATGATATCTTGGACTACCTGAGATGGCATTATTATGTAATTATTATCCATAATATATTCCAGGATATCTGTAAAGAACTATTTACTGTTTATTGATTCTGAACTCAACGGGTTAATTGTAAGAGTGACTAATTCATATTGTTGGGACACATACTGTTAGATATGAATGTCCTCACTTCCAGCCATCTGTCTGTTCTCTGTGCTAATTGACCCTGCTATTGTGTGAAAATGTCCTGTGTTTACACTTATGGTAATGTGTATTGTATAGCAGGTGAGCGAGGAGATGTAATGTCTACTCGCCTAGTCTGGGTTATTGATTAGTTAATTGTCTCATGTTAATTTATGTTCTGGTTACCTCCTTTTTAAACGGTATATAAGGTTGTATTCTTGGTTCTATTAAACACTCCATATTCAGCAGACAAACAAGTATTGTCTTGTTGTGTGCTTGAGAGCAGCTGGAATATCTGATATCTATATACAGACTGATAGGAAGCGGTATATGACAGAAGCACTCAAGCGGACTGTGGGACGTTCCGTTAGACGGCTTAACCAACTCCTATAGACACACTTTCACCGTAGCGTTGGACCTTCAAATTATGGAAGGTCTAAAAGTGCAAGTTCCCTTTTAGGCTAGGTTCACACTGCTGTGAATTCTAAATTGTGCAATTTTACGGCGATTTCGTTGCTGCGATTTTGCCATGAATTTGCCATGATTTTCCGGCCGATTTCAGGGAATGACAGTTTATAGAGCTGAATTCACATCACACACGGATCAAACTCGCACAGGACCCTTTTTTTGCAGCTTAGATTTGCACCGCACTGATGTGAACCACACTAATGGAAGACAGTGTTATTTTAATGACTTACAACGGCTCAAATTTGCTATAAAATTTTGCAGCAGTGTGAACCGGGCCTTAAGGCAGCCAGGACCAGCTGCAATCAATAACAAACTCTCTTCCAATACTTCTGTGGAGGTATAAGGATAATAATCCAGGTGCTGTGCTCACAGAAGAAAGAGAAAAGACATAGAGGGGAATTTAATAAAGTTGCTGCCCCACTTTTCTGGCGTTAATCCCCCTTATTAATGTGTTCCGCCAAATTCAAGAAGCATCTACAACACTCTAGGTTCTGACAGAAATTTGTGTGCCATATTCAGGGATTTCTAAAATGTGCCACTTTTACGTTGTGTCAGAATGTCTGCACCAGATTTAAAATAAAATATTGACAGTTCATATCTTATGAATGTGAAGCTAATTAGGACCAACATTCTTTTGGGGTACAGAGAGGGACCCTGGAGCAGACAGGTGCAAAAGTGTCTCTTGTGTGTTCTAAAAGTGGCTCAGCATGCACCAAACTACAACTACAAGTTCTAGACAGGTACATGAGTTTGGGGCATGCTGTGCCATTTTCGGAATGAATGCGGAAAAAAAATCACAAAATCTGTCTGCACCAGTCTCTATGAATTTCAGGTATAGTGCTCTGTGTTTTAAAATCAGTATAGCTTTATTAAAACATACTCGTGTAAAAACAAAAAAAACTGCCCAGTGCTGACACATTGACGGCGATCTTGTGTTGCTGGAGTGTGCGCTCATAGGCTGTTTTCACTGTGGCCATTGCAAGGCATTCCATTTGTTCTCATAGTGGAGGAATTAGTAAATCCAAATACAATAGCAAGCTACATCTCAGAGAAACATGGAAACATGGTGGCAAACTAGATGGTTTGAAGTTTTTAAGTTGTACATGATATAAAACTAGTACCAGGGAATTTGGACAAAATGCTATTAAAAGCTAAATGTATCTGTGAAGTCCCTATCCTCGCCCTTCTTAGGGGATTCTTCCCCATCTATCTTATCCGCCTCCTCCTGTTCTCTCTTTTCCTGCTTTGTCTTTACTTCTCCCTGGTTTCCCCCCCCCCCTCCCCCCTTTCCCTTTTTTTTTTTTTTTTTCCCTTCTGCCTCTCCTTCCCTCTCCCCTCCCCTTCTCGCCCCTCCCTATCCCAGCCCCTTCTACCCTCTCCAGCACGGATAGCCCTGGTTGTCCATTTTTAGGCTCTCCCCTGTGTATATACGCCTCACCGTATACCATGCCATCCAGCCCAGCACGCTCAGTTCCCCTCTCTCTCAAAGTATATTCGCTGAACGCCAAGGGACTTAATGTCCCTGAAAAACGCAGCAGTGTGTTAGCAGAAGCACACCGACTTGGAGCACAAATCCTTTTCTTTCAAGAGACACACTTTAAATCAGGTTCGGTCCCACACTTCCGCAACGATCGCTACCCCACGGCCTACCATGCCACCTCCCCTAACTCTAAGACTAAAGGAGTATCTATCTTGCTCAGTAAGGGACTCTCTTTACATGTTGAAGACCAGATAATAGACCCGGAAGGTAGATACATTTTTTTGAGGGGCTCATGGAAGAACAAACCAATAACACTAGCTAATGTATACTGCCCCAACTCTAAACAGGTCACATTCCTTCGGGAAGTTCTTGCAAAACTTACACTCTTCCAAGTAGGGCTTCTGATTATGGGAGGCGACCTAAATGTCCCTCTAGACCCCCTACTGGACTCCTCTACCAGTACCTCCTCTCTCCCCTACTCTGCCCTTCGCCAAATCAAACTTCAGCTTGCATCCCTGACGTTACATGACACTTGGAGGACCCTCTACCCTAAAGACAAAGACTATACCTTTTTTTCAGCCCCGCACAATCGTTACTCAAGATTGGATTACCTATTTTTATCGCAAGCAGACTTATCTTCTCTCCACTCTGCGTCGATTGAACCGATGACGCTCTCTGACCATCACCCTATCACGATCACCCTGCAATTCCCTGACAGAGCCCCTTTCACTAAGCTTTGGAAACTAAACGCGTCTCTTCTGGCAGACCCTGGAGACCTAGCGGCGCTCACACGCGAAATAGAAACATTCTTTGTCCATAACGATACGCCAGATACGTCTCCCATGACACAATGGGAGGCCCACAAATGCGTCATAAGAGGCCAGTTGCTCTCGATTTCAGCCCGGGAAAAGAAAGAACGACAAGCCTTGGTTTTAAAGCTAACCACCAAGATACGCGCTCTAGAAACTCAGCACAAACGTACGTTGGCGCTTAAGACATCACAAGAATTGTCAGAAACCCGATTGCTGTTACGGGACGAACTATTTAAAAAAGCACGACGACGTATTATACTGTCCCAGAAACTGTTCTTCGAACAAGGCAACAAACCAGGCAGGTTACTGGCCAGGGCCACCCAGCAACGTAAAGTAACATCTACAATCCATCATGTTGTGGATGCCATGGGTGGAGTACACTCCAAAACCGAGGACATAGCACAACAGTTCCATTCCTTCTACAATAAACTCTATAATCTACGCCCCGGAGATGCGAATCCTGCGTCGATGGAGAATCGCCGAGAGCTAATTAAGAACTTCCTAGAAAAGCACAGTCCGGCGGCTTTATCGGCCCAGGACTCCCTAGCTTTAGAAGCCCCCCTGACCCGAGGGGAATTTCTAGCGGCACTCAAAACCACAAAACCTGGCAAGAGCCCCGGCCCAGATGGCTTTACGGCCATATATTATAAAACCTTTACTGACGTCTTAGCACCACATTTCCTTAAAGCGTTTAACTCTCTCCCTATTGACTCCTCTTACAGATCAGACAGACTGCTTGAAGCCTATATTTCTGTGATCCCCAAAGAAGGGAAAGATCCGACTAATGTCGCCAGCTACCGCCCAATATCCTTGCTTAATGTGGACATTAAACTCTTCGCCAAGATTTTAGCAACTCGACTATCTCATCACATACCAGCTTGGATAGGCCTAGACCAGGTGGGGTTTGTCCCTGGTAGAGAAGCCAGGGACAACACCATAAAGGCCCTGAACCTCCACAACTGGCTTACTACTTCTGGACAGGAGGGTTTTTTCCTAGCAATGGACGCGGAGAAGGCGTTCGACAGAGTGGCCTGGGACTACACGGCAGAAGTCCTAACTATGCTGGGACTGGGGACCCATATGCGGTCACTCATTCTCTCATTATACGCTAACCCAACCGCCAGAGTGAAAGTCAATGGTCACCTGTCGGACGCCTTCTCCATCCACAATGGAACCAGGCAGGGATGCCCCCTTTCTCCCTTGCTTTATATACTTACGCTAGAACCCCTTCTCCGGTGCATCCGAGCCAACCCAGATGTTAAAGGTATAAAGATACAGGAACGTGAACTTAAGATTGCGGCGTTCGCAGATGACGTTCTACTGTTTCTTTCCTCACCACTCACAACCCTACCAAATCTTTTGCAAATCCTAGAACATTTTAAATTGCTATCAAATTTAAAAATCAATTACTCTAAATCATTTGCACTAAATGTGTCTCTACCCACGGCATTAGCGAAGCACTGCCAGCTTGCCTTCCCTTTCCAATGGAAAACGGATGCCATACCCTATCTGGGCATCCAGCTTCCTGCTGACTTTGCAGAGCTTTACGACAGGAATTTCCAAACGGAACTACAGAGCATACGTCGCGATCTCCAAAAATGGGATAAGACCACCATCTCGTGGTTTGGACGAGCGTCCATTATTAAAATGACGATCCTCCCCAGACTGCTTTACAAAATTCAAACACTACCTATTCGTTTGCCGCCTTCCTTCTTCGGACTGTATAGGTCCATATGCAGATCCTTCCTGTGGTCCAACAAACCCCCTCGAATTAGTTGGAAGAAGTTGGTGCTTCCGAAGGCACGCGGAGGAATAGGCTTACCTGACCTGCAACGCTATTACCGGGCAGTACACTTAGCGCGCATCGTGGACTGGAAGGTACATAGCCAATATAAGGACTGGGTAAATGTTGAACACATGACAACGAACTCGGATTTAAGGTATACCCCTTGGCTCCCTAAGTCACACGTGTCGCCAAGGGCCTTAACCCACCCCCTAGTCGGCGCCACCCTTCAAGAATTTGGTAGGGCCTGCGCTACTCATGAAGTCTCATCTAAATTCTGCCCAATCACTCCGGTAAGACACAACCCAGACTTCCCCCCAGGACTCTCCGGAACTTTTTTGCGATCTGAATGGCCACAAGGTGAAATGTTGGCTAAGCACTTTTTTTGGCGGGGTCGCTTTCTACGGCATGCGGAACTTGCTAGGTGCTCTGACACTGGCTCATTTCCATTCTGGTCCTATATCCAGCTTAAACACTTTCTAGATGACCCGTCCCGGAGAAAAGACTTCACAAGGACCCCTACGGTCCTAGAGTCTATATGCTCCCGTGCGACACCCCAGAATCATGTCATTTCCATGCTCTATGCCTCTCTATTTGAGGAGTCCTCCACACTCTTAGACTCAGAACGCTCCTACTGGAATTCTGTCTTGGGCTCAGAGATAGACAGGGAGAGTTGGGACCGTATACACTTATGCATTCACAAAGGCTCCCTGAACGTCTCTATCCAGGAAAATGGATACAAGCTGAAATCCCGCTGGTATAGAACCCCAGACCTGCTCCATAAGTTCTCCCCGTTGGTTTCTGACCAATGCTGGCGATGTGGCCAGGAGCGTGGCACGTTCCTCCACATTTGGTGGGAGTGCTCAATGCTCCAACCTTTCTGGCACAAAGTACACAACTTGACCAAAATGGTGTCTCTACTCCCTTTGGAATTTTGCCCAGCACAGTACCTTTTGCATTTCTCTGACAGTTATAGGTGGAAGTACTTCAAGTCGGTAGCAATGCACATGATTAATGCTGCTAGGATGTGTATACCGGTGCATTGGAGATCGTCATCCCCGCCCTCTATGGCTGAATGGGCTTCTCGAATAGATCGTGTCGCTGAGATGGAGGAACTGATCTACTCGGCCTCGGATAATATCGCTAAATTCGCTGCTATATGGGAACCATGGACAACCTTTAAAAGCTCTCAGTCATACAAAGATCTCCTTGATACTGCGGACTGATCCCGCGCTGTGACTATTGCCTATAGTTCAGGAGGCAGACTCAGACTTATACTACTGACCTGGCGCGCAGCAGCGCATTGACCACTAGATGCTGGAGAGGGTAGTTGGTAACTTCTGTACCCCCTCTCCTAAATTAGCTGCATTCGCCCTCACCTCCCCCCCTTTTTCCTATGATGTATCCCATCCCCTCCCTCACCAAACCTTTTGATCTCCTCCCCCATGCCCCCCCCCCTTTTTTTTTTTTTTCTTTCTTCCTTTTCTTATTCTCTCTTCTCTTCCCCCCTTTTCTCTTCTCTCTTTCTTTCTTCCTCTTCTCCCTCTCTTATATTCTCTTTCGCTCTTTAATCCCCTCTGTGTCTAAACTCTTCTAAGATACGCTCGCCCAAACAAATTAACTTACCCGGGAAGCTATTTGATGTGTAAACTTACTCATTTTGTATCTGTGTTTTGCCGAAATGTGCCTCTGCGAAAAAGACTGTTTTTTTTTTTGTTGTCTTTTTGTTTTGTGTTTTGATTTATATAACTTTTTGTGTTTGGGCTCATGGAGCCGCTCCATTCTTTGTTACATGCAAATCTTCACAATAAAATCTTTATGGTTAAAAATAAAAGCTAAATGTATCTTTAAACTGGTTTCTAGGGCTCCCCTTGAACTCAAAGAAGGGTTCCCCTTTCTACTATTTATACATGAATAATAAAAATATGGAGAAATATATGGTAAGTGTGAATATTTAATCATCATTGTTTACGTTTATGAAAATAATACGATAATACGTAGCATATATATGTTTGATTGGCGCGAGTGTGTGAAGACCATAGATGGCCGAACTGTAGTGGTTGATAAGGTGAACACCTAACATTAATATATACTGTAAGGGTATTATAATTTAAAGAATTAGTATACAAACTGACCACAAGATGAGGCTATTGAAAAGTTGATGCTATAGAACAGGGGTGCCCAACCAGTGGCCTAGGGGCCACATGTGGCCCACTGAGCCCTCTGATGTGGCCCTCGACCTCCTGCTCTGGGATGGCAGGTTGGCAAGCCCAGATCACGGGTTGCGGACCCGCCATCCCAGAGCAGCAGTTTTGTGAATGAAGCCGCTGGTAGAGGAAACAAGCACTAAGCAATAGACTTCTGTTATTACCTGCGGGTCTGTTACACTTTCAGAAAGTGCACCACACCTGCAGGGTATAATAGAAGTTTAGCTAACCGGCAGAAAACCCTGTGGTGCACTGCGCTGCACCCGCGGTTTGGGCAAATCGCAGCCTTAGGGCCCCTTTCACATGATCGGTCCGACCCAATCGGGCTTAATATTCACCTCTATGGAGCAGAAGATGTAAACAGACTTGTGTCTGTTTACACCAGGGATCCTCAAACTACGGCCCTCCAGCTGTTGCGGAACTACACATCCCATGAGGCATTGTAACACACTGACATTCACAGACATGACTAGGCATGATGGGAATTGTAGTTCTTGAACAACTGGAGGGCCGTAGTTTGAAGACCCATGGTTTACACACTCCTACCTAAAAATAAATAAATAGAAAGTTATCTGCCCCCTTCCGTCTGGGCAAAACGAATTGGATCAGAGGGCCCATAGAGTAGAGTGGGGTGTGTTCGTAGTCATCCTCCCGCTTGGCTCATTGTGGCCAGCAACCAGTCACCAATTTGCTTAAGTGGCCCTCGCTCTTCAAAAGGTTGGGCACCGCTGCTATAGAATCATTGTATTCGGTGGTGAGTAGAGGCATTACAGGCAGTGTGGGATTTGTAAAATGTGTCTGCATTCTTGTTTTGTTTTGTTTGGGCACAGTTCTATATTTAGTTTATCACACTTTATTACTGACAAAGCCTTTGTATGGGTGAAACATATTAAATTGGTGGGATTAGGATCTTTATACATGTGTGCTTCTTATAATCAGGACTTTGCAAGGAAAAAGTTGATTTTGAGGAAGGAGTGATGGATACTACCAGTTTGGCATGGGCAATGCATTTTTTTTTTTTTACTTGAAGTCTCACTTGTAGCAGCTTCTCTCTCTCTTTTTTTTTCTATTGCTCCACTACTACCTGCACATATTTATAGGATAGAAGAAAGACAACCAGCACCAATCGAAGTGCAGCAGTAAATGTAATTTGTTTAATTCAAGTAGTGATGCGCTCACTCAGAATATGATTAAAGCAGGCACATTTTTGTAGAAATCAGATGCACAGCAGGGATCCACAAACGATCATCCATGCAGTGCTAAGGTGTCTTGCTTGTGGCTCCATTGGTTTACAGTGTCCCGGGCTTAAACATTCAGGGCGCAGGAGGAAGTCGTAACTCAGAAGGTCTCTGGTATTAATGGGAGGATGCAATTTCTGCTGCACTTAGATTGGCGCTGCTTGTCTTTGTTGTATTTTTCTCAGAGGTTATTTTAGCCTTCAGCGTGCTGCCTTCCCTGTGCCAGCTACATTTCCTGGGGTAATCATGCAGGCTACGGATCTTCCTTAAAAAACATTATATTCCCATCAGGAGTCACTTTCCTATTTATTAATTTATTGACTCTCTGCTGCTCATCTCTTGGAACTTTGGACTATATATCCAGAATTCTGACATTTTAACCATTTTCCCTATTGTGTGAATGATACAGCTTTGCCTGTTGGAAATACCTTAGCGCAACAATCATATTTTTTTCCAACGTATTTATAGGAGCTTTTCCTTTTTTTGCCAATATTAGCAAATTTTATTGAAGGTACAATAAAAGTTACATTTGAGGTCCTGGTGGGTGTTTGGCACAATTGTTGGATTTTAATAGAGTAGGGAAGGGTTGATAATGTGGTTATTTATTGTTTTCTGTGTCTTTCTAAGGAGATTTCCCTTCACTTCCGTCTTAGAGATTTAACTGAAGTGAAAGGAGGGGGAAGTTGTCACCACAACGTTTTTTCCCATCAAAGATTTCCCACCTCTTGCTCTTATGACAACTGTAAAATTTTAGAGCTTAGTCTTACTTTCTGTCTGGATGATAATGGTCACCACGATAAAAATAAAGGGGTTAATTTTTTATAGAAAAGGACACATACTGTAAATGAAACGTGGCAAATGTTCTTGCCCTCTAACCAAACCTAAAACAAATAATTTGTTTGCTTTTGCAGGTTAGCATTGACTGTCAATATTAAAGTGATCCTGTTGGTAAAATGAACAATAGTAAGGCTTCATTTCCACTGGCGTTTTTACAGCCACGTTTTTTACAGCTTAAAAAACGCCTGTCCATGTTTATTTTTGTGCGCGTTTTTGAGCGTTTTTTAACGTCTGGCGTTTTTACAGCTCTATTGCTGGAGCTTCAGAATGCACTGGTCCCGCGTTTTTTTTGCAGCTTAGCCATCTACAGCTCAAAAACGTCATAGTGGGCATGAGGCCATAGACTAACATTGACAGGCGTTTTTAAGCTGCAAAAAACGCTCAGAAAAGTGGCTGTAAAAACGCCAGTGGAAATGAGGCCTAATACTTGACTCTTCTGCTGCATTGAAGAGAAACTGCGACAGAAGGTGACCTAAAAACCCACACTGATGGTAGTGTCAGATTCTGAAGTATCTTCAGGTAGCATTTTCTCTTTAAACAGAGGTTAGTTGTTTTGAAGAGAAACTGCGTAGAAATTGTGTGGAGCACACATAGTTCTACACAATTGTGTGCTTTAACCCTTTCATGACTAAGCCTATTTCTGACATTTGGTGTTTTTTGCTAGAAAAACTCCCAAACATTATATATATTTAGCAGAGAATTTAGAGAATAAAATGGCAACTGTTGCTATATTTTATGTCACAAGGTATTTGTCCAGCAGTGTTTTGAACGCAACTTTTTGAAAAAATGTACTTTCATGAATTTTGAAAATATAAAAAAAGTTAGCCCATTTTTTTTGTATAATGTGAAAGATGATGTTACGCCGAGTAAATAGATACCAAACATGTCATGCTTTATAATTTCACACACTCGTGGAATGGCGTCAAACTACGGTACCTAACAATCTCCATAGGCGACACTTAAATTTTTTTTTTTTTACGGTTACCAGGTTAGAGTTACAGAGGAGGTCTACAGCGAGAATTATTACTCTTGCTCCGATGATCGCAACGATACCTCACATGTGTGATTTGAACACCGTTTACATATGCGGGCGCTTTAAAAAAAAATGTTTTTTTCTTATTTATTGTATTTATTTTTATAATATAAAATTGTGTTTTAAAAAAAAAAAAAAAATTGATCACTTTTATTGCTGTCACAAGGAATGTAAACATCCCTTGTGACAGTAATTAGTGGTGACAGGTACTCTTTATGGAGGGTTCGGGGGTCTAAAAGTATTCAGATCGCCGAAAACGGCAATTCTGCCATTGGCAGCCGAGTAACCCTGGAAGTGACGTCATGACATCGCTTCTGTGTTTACATTGAAGATACTGAATCAAAGCCGTTTGCGGCTTCTATTCAGTCTCTCCAGGTGCCGGGGTTGGCGCGTCGTGGATTAGGTCTCCCGGTGGGATGGGAGGCCCAATTACAGCGGCGGGAGAGGAGATGTCCCCTCCTGCTCCTTCAGGATAACAACTGAGTGGCTTTTAGCCACATCGGTTGTTATCCCTGGAAAGCCAATCACTGGCTCTAAAAGATGATACCAATATGATGCCTGCAGCTGCGGGCATCATCCCGGTATAACTCCCGAAAGCTGAGGACGCATATCTGCGTACGCTCGGCGGGAAAGGGTTAAGAAAAATGTAATCCCTCAAATCTCATTATCAAACCATGTGGTACACTATTCCTAACGTTTGTTCTTTTTAACATTTCACGCTAACGTTTACTCTTTGACGTATTTACATTTTGTTTTATTCTTTAGTTTTCTATACCAGGTTATTATAAGGTGCTGTGTAACTGTTCTTGCTTTCCTATGAAATATTTATAATTTTTTTTCTATTTAAAACGCTTATATTTGTTCTGCTATTCATGATACTTTTTGGTGTCTGACCTTTACTTGCTAATGATTGAATTGGTTTTGCACAAAAGTTAGGTTTAGAATTTCCTCAAAATACCCAGGCCAATTGCTACACTAGGTTTTACATGCAGCAACAGTGCAAATACCATCTGACTTCCAAAACATTTTGGATTTAGTTGGGCTATTTTTTTTTGCATTAATATGCCACATATGGATGGGTTCCAAAAACTTACACCCTCCTACTGTAGAAGATTGTCAAACCTGTATGGGGTATCCCATTGGTAGTTAGAAGGAGCATGGCAACAATTAAAGACAATAATTATTTGTTGATAGATCCCTGCTGTTTTTAATATTATCACACAAATAAAATTACAAAAAAATGAAGTCATTTTACAATGCAGAATGGAGTACATGGGCCTTGATGGCACTAGGTATACAGTAAAAATGATTTTCTGTATGGATTTGCTCTAAAATCTCTTTGATGGACTTCATGTAGTGACAATTATTTTCTGCTGGCTGCATAAATAGTCACGTTTGTGTGAAATTGTCTTGAACACAAAGCAATCCATGCCTTTGAATGACTGCTGTTGAATTATGCCAGTTGTGGTGTGATTCATGTAGCGGATGGGTTGAATACTTCTCAGCTGCCCATATTCATGTAGTTCCTTTGTTATGGATATAGATGAATTGATTATAATTTCACTGAAATAACATTTCCTTTATAAATCTGTGTTAAACCTCTGGATGCTAATAGGTGGAACTTGTGCCTAGTTCCCCCTATAAGTATGTCAATTTTTTTTCCAAATAAACTCTTGTGGTTTTTTTTCATGCAGAAAAAAAGCACAGCTACAGAAACATTTTATACAAGTACATTTGATTGGCTGGCATTTAAAAGAGAAGTTGTATATTTATACAGGTTATGTAAACATCCACAAGTTGTTGGTTGTGCATTTTGTGGAGTCTTAGCTACAGTATTAACCTTTAAATGAAATTTCATATATATTTACATAATTGTCCTACTTAAAAAAATGTTGCATGCCCATTGCTGATGAGGATCTTTTAGGGGAACTGAAATATGAGGTGTTAGTGGTTAAATGGAACAGTGGAGGCAATTGAAGTTGACCTGTACTCAGAAGTGAAATGTTATAGAGAACATTTAGAAATAAGTGTGCCTAAGTAGTTCCCTTAAATTGTGTCATGCACTTCTGAAAGAGTTTTGTGATGTCTTTACTTTGCTGCTCAATGTTGTTCCTCGTGGATGCTCTGACATAAGGTAGCAACTATGACCACCTTCACTCATAGACAGTGTGCAGAACAAGGTATGGCAGGTCACTCATGAGGAAGTTATCAGTTGCAGAAAAACTAGATGCAATAGTGATGACTGGTCATTTTTATTTTTTGGACACACCTTTAAGTGTTACTAAACCCACAACAGTAAAATCAGTCTGTATATGCAGTAAAACATTTGTGTTATATTTGCTGTGGAACCAAAGGGGTTAATCCTCTGCATTGTGTAAAAAGGCTATTTGAGCCTGTCTTCTATGATCCTCCCCTTCCACTGACCCCAATCCATCTCCTGATAGTACAGAGCCATTGGGGCGGGCCCTGTGCACATTCTTCGTTTGGTATGTATTGCTAGAGACACATTTTTTTTTTTTTTGGGGGGGGGGGGAAATTGGCACTGTCCAGACAGAGGGTCAGGGGTCATTTAGTCTCATAGGACACTCAGAGAAGAATAAGAGCTCCTCCTACAAGCTTTAACCAGACACAGATCGCCCCTTTCCCCCGTACTCTTCAACATTTACATCCGCCCACTCCTTCAAATCATCAGCAAACAGGACCTGCGCTACCACTCTTATGCTGACGACACGCAACTATACTTTCGAATCACCAACAAAAAACACCAATATCAGGAACTAGGAAAATGCCTCACACTGATCGATAATTGAATGACTGAAAACTCACTTAAAGTTAATGGATCAAAAACAGAACTCCTTATCCTTCGCGCAAATCGGAAATCGAATTCTAGGACCACATGGACACCACCCACCATTCTTGGACAAACCATCAACCCAACCAACAAAGTCAAAAGCCTCGGAGTCGTCTTTGACTCAGACATGACTATGGACTATGGACGCACAAATAGGAGCAGTAGTCAGCAGTTCTCACCACTTTCTCCGCATGCTACATAGACTCATCCCCTTCATCCCGGAAGCGGATAAAGCAGTAGTGGTTGGTACAATCATCAATTCCCAACTCGACTATGCAAACTCCCTCTACTTAGGACTACCCAAATACCAGATTTTGCGTCTTCAAGCCGCCCAGAACACGGCGGCCAGACTGGTAACAGGTAAAAAATCCCCACAGCCCGCTACAAATCTAAGGGAGAAAGTAGATTTTCACTCCAAGGACCTTGGCTTTGGAATTCTCTACCCACGTCCATTCGCATAGAAGAAAACTATCGGGCTTTTAGGAAAAAAAACATCTCTTCTGAAGGATCAGCACGACTCTGGATACAAAGCGCCTTGAGGCGAATCGGTTTGCATTTGTCAGCGCTATACAAGTTACTCACTCACAGATAGAAGTCACAATGCTGCTATATACTGCTAAAGAGATATAAGATATTTAGCAATTTATATTTACTGAAATAATTGCATTTTCATGTTCTGTGTACAGTGGGAGACCAGATATAGTGAATGCAGGGTCCTGGGTTTAGTAACACTTTAAAGAGATTCACCCCCCATTAAGGGATGTTAATTGTTGTCACATATATCTCTGTGGGTCTGGTTTGGATCCTGAAGATGAAATGCCTTCTTCCAGCAATCATGTTTCCATGGTTTGTCAATGCTATCTGACTGCACTGTATTTAATTTGCTTGGGTAGTGTTTTTAAATTAATCTTAATTAAATGTAATATTGCACATTTTACCTTGAGCAGGCTGTAATGGCAATCCCGCAGTTTTGAATTTAGGAGTAATTGATAACATTTATTAGAGCACAGAGTATACATATTGCAGTGTATCCATATTGTGCATCCTTCCATTACAGTGTTAAATTAATGTGCCTATTTGGAATCAATATTGTGCCATTAAAGGGTCACTAAAGGAAAACATGTTTTTTTTGCTGAAAAGACTGTTTACAGGGTATAGAGACATACAAGTTAACCTCCCTGGCGGTATGATTCTGTCTGGAATTACATACCAAAAGCGGTACAATTATTTTGCATGGAAATTCTGCGTTTTATACTGTAGGCCTGCAATTTTTAGGAATAACTCGCTTAAATTTGTCCAAACCAGAGTCTAGTAGACATCCCGGGTATGATGAAGTTTAAAACACAAAATCATAAAATTATAATATAATAAATAACTATAAATAATTATAACAAATAATAATGTAATTATAATAACAATTATTCACTAATGTAATCAAATCAAAATCACTGAAATTTGCTCAGTTGCAGAATTGTCGCTGTCATTACTTTTATTTTTTTATGACGAATTTTCCCACAAATCGCTAACGCTCAATTCTGCAAGTGATTATAATTTATTATCGCTGTTTTCTAGCTGCTCTAAAATCACTTTTGACATAAAGGGACACTTTTGGTTGCTATGGACAATCTACAGTTTGCAGGGAGAAAAAAAAAGTTTTTATTATGTAAAAGAACATGCAGGGCACTGGGCAGACCACTAGGGACAGGGGGGGTGTGTATTTTTTACATACAGTACTGTAATCTATAAGATTACAGTATTCTGTATGTAATGTGTTTGTTTACATTTTTGAATTTGCCGCCGGTCTCCGCCCCCGTGCTCCCTTACGTCGCAGGGAACGGAGATCGGCGGCGCGCGGGCACTGTGTGAGTTGAATGGAGGACGCCACTCGCTCACACAGCGGGGATGCATCGCTGGATCCAGGGACAAGGTAAGTACAGTACCCCGCCTGGATCCAAGGTAAGCCAGCGCGCGCTGCAGGCTCTGCATATTGACCCCGAGCGCGACTCGTGGATATCGCTATTTACCTAAAAAATCCAACCCGAGTCGTGCTCGGGTTTACCGGCAGGGGGGTTAACTGATTCATTTTAAAAATGACTAAAAATAGATAAAAATCAATCATATAATGTGCCTCTAGTTTCACTTTCACTGGCAGACAGCCAGGAAGTGTGGAGATCAGAGAAGTATTACAGTTACTTCAAAGCAAAAACGAACAATGAGAACATGAAAACAGCACTGCATTAAGGTAAAGGAAGCTATTTAGCTAAAAAAAAAATCCTTTAGTGATCCTTTAAGCTTATTAAATTTGAAATTTGTTGTAGGATTGTGTTTTTTTTTTTGCAAATGCCAAGACTACCTTATACTCTCAGCATAGCACTGTTGAAGTACGTTGCGTCACATAATTTTTGTATTACACTAAGGACTAAAAAACACCCAGCACTACTTAAGGCTTTTCACTGCCAACACTTTTCCTCCTAATGGTTAGTGGGGCACTGTGGTAGCTATTGAAGACTTCACAGCTCAAATGTTTAACACAATGTTTTGGTCAGAGTGGTGCGACGTCATGTCTGTTGAACAAGACCTTTTCATATTAGAACCGCCACTTGGCAAATGTTGAATATGTGTGCCAACCAACACTCTTTGGTACCCATGTGTACAAAGTCAGACATCCTCGTTTCTGTTAAAGCAATGTCATCTTTATGGTACTCTGTTAAAGGGGTTCTAAGGGTTCTTTTTTTTTTTTCTTAAATAACAAACATGTTATACTTACCTCCTCTGTGCAAGGGTTTTGCACAGAGCTGCTCCGAGCCATCTCTTCTTCGGTCCCCCTGCAGCGCTCCTGGCTCCTCCTCTTTTCAAGTGCCCCCACAGAGAGCCCCTTATCAAGGGGACACTTGTTCGGGCATGCTGCGTCCATTGACACAGACAGCAAGGCTCGGCCCCACCCCCCTGGCTCCAGTGTCACTGGATTTGATTGACAGCAGCAGGAGCCCATGGATCCTGCTGCTATCAAACTATCCATTGAGGACCCAAAACAGTGACAGGAGCTGTTGCTCTCGTCGCTGGAACAATCAGGCTTGGGTAAGAAAAAGGGGGGCTTTGGGGGGTGCTGTACTTCAGAAGGTTTTTCACCGTAATGCATTACGTTGAAAAACCTCAAGGGTTTACAACCTCTTTACTATAGTTAGAAGTCGGCTGTACAGTTACAATATGATATAGTAATGATCTGTGAAGATTTACTGACCTCACTCTTATAGACAGTAGGAGTTGCACCATTAAGTATCTTCACCTTTAGACCCTGTTCATACATCTGGAGTGGGCATGTCCTCTAGAATGTACTGTACTGTCCTTGTGCCAGTACTGGGTCAGTAAACTGCATATATTAAGAGATGTGAACCTTCTCAGGCTTGCATTTCAGTTTCTTTGTCCCCAACTATGATTCAGAAAAGCTTAATGAAGAATTACACACAACACAAAATCTTGCAAATATTTGCGTACATGATTGATTTTCATTTTTTTTATATATTTTTTACTATTGATGCAAAGTAATATAATTTTAATATCCACCTGTATACTGTTTCTTTTGTCCAGCCAGACAATTGTTTCGCATGACCATTCTGTCAATTACATGACTTGACCATTTTTCTCTTCAAACATACTTTAAATTGCTAGAGTGCAAAATAATCGAGACTTGGAGAACACATTCAAATGTTAATTTAGAATTTCATCAAGCGCTACATTAATGTCTCTGATGGTGCTGTTCCCTTTCACACCTCTGGAGGTGATTGAAACGCAGGCCTTTAAAGTGAAGTCTTATAACCAGCGTATGGCAACTCCAATTAGCTTCACTTTGCCCTGAAGTGCATCACAAACAGTAACAAGGTCTCCAAGGACCACTACTTTTGCTAGCTCCATAGTCATTTTTCCTCATTAGTTCCTTTCAATTGCCACTAATGCCGTGTACCAAACATCTGAGTGATAGACAACAAAAAAAACATGAAGAAGAGAGAGAGGGGGAAAAAAAAAGAACGTTGCCTGTTCTACATACAATTATTTTCCATAATTCAAGTCTCTCTTGAATTTGTTTGATAGTTAGAAGCTGGCATTTCTTTATTCTATTAACCTTTCCACCTTGTGGAAGTTGTAGAACTTTTAGTGTGATGCTCAGTGTGTTTTCTTCTTTGAACAATACAATACAATAATAATCCTGCAACCCCTCTTTGCTAATCTGTAAAATGTGAATATGTTTGTGAACCAAAATATTTATAAGATAACAAATTTTTTTTTTATAATAAACTCCTACACAGATAAAATTGTACAATCACATTCCATAAACGGAAACCAAATATATATATACAGTGCAGAAAATAAGTATTTGAACACCCTGCTATTTTGCAAGTTCTCCCACTTGGAAATTATGGAGGGGTCTGAAATTGTCATCGTAGGTGCATGTCAACTGTGAGAGACATAATCCAAAAAAAAAAAATCCAGAAATCACAATTTATGAATTTTTAACTATTTATTTGTATGATACAGCTGCAAAGAAGTATTTGAACACCTGTCTATCAGCTAGAATTCTGACCCTTTAAAGACCTGTTAGTCTGCCTTTAAAATGTCCACCTCCACTCCATTTACTATCCTAAATTAGATGCACCTGTTTGAGGTCATTAGCTGCATAAAGACACCTGTCCACCCCATACAATCAGTAAGAATCCAACTACTAACATGGCCAAGACCAAAGAGCTGTCCAAAGACACTAGAGACACAATTGTACACCTCCACAAGGCTGGAAAGGGCTACGGGGAAATTGCCAAGCAGCTTGGTGAAAAAAGGTCCACTGTTCGAGCAATCATTAGAAAATGGAAGAAGCTAAACATGACTGTCAATCTCCCTTTGGACTGGGGCTCCATGCAAAATCTCACCTCGTGGGGTCTCAATGATCCTAAGAAAGGTGAGAAATCAGCCCAGGACTACACGGGAGGAGCTGGTCAATGACCTGAAAAGAGCTGGGACCACCGTTTCCAAGGTTACTGTTGGTAATACATTAAGACGTCATGGTTTGAAATCATGCATGGCACGGAAGGTTCCGCTGCTTAAACCAGCACATGTCAAGGCCCGTCTTACGTTTGCCAATGACCATTTGGATGATCCAGAGGAGTCATGGGAGAAAGTCATGTGGTCAGACGAGACCAAAATATAACTTTTTGGTCATAATTCCACTAACCGTGTTTGGAGGAAGAAGAATGATGAGTACCATCCCAAGAACACCATCCCTACTGTGAAGCATGGGGGTGGTAGCATCATGCTTTGGGTTTTTTTTTCTGCACATGGGACAGGGTGACTGCACTGTATTAAGGAGAGGATGACCGGGGCCATGTATTGCAAGATTTTTGGCAACAACCTCCTTCCCTCAGTTAGAGCTTTGAAGATGGGTCAAGGCTGGGTCTTCCAACATGACAATGACCCGAAGCACACAGCCAGGATAACCAAGGAGTGGCTTTGTAAGAAGCATATCAAGGTTCTGGCGTGGCCTAGCCAGTCTCCAGACCTAAACCCAATAGAGAATCTTTGGAGGGAGCTCAAACTCCGTGTTTCTCAGCGACAGCCCAGAAACCTGACTGATCTAGAGAAGATCTGTGTGGAGGAGTGGGCCAAAATCCCTCCTCCAGTGTGTGCAAACCTGGTGAAAAACTACAAGAAACGTTTGACCTCTGTAATTGCAAACAAAGGCTACTGTACCAAATATTAACATTGATTTTCTCAGGTGTTCAAATACTTCTTTGCAGCTGTATCATACAAATAAATAGTTAAACAAATTCATAAATTGTGATTTCTGGAATTTTTTTTTTGATTATGTCTCTCACAGTGGACATGCACCTACGATAACAATTTCAGACCCCTCCATGATTTCCAAGTGGGAGAACTTGCAAAATAGCAGGGTGTTCAAATACTTATTTTCTGCACTGTATATGTATGTATATATATATATATATATATATATATATATATATATATATATATATATATATATATATATATATATATATACTGTAACAGTAGGCGCTACTGTAACTATAAAAATGATGATGAAATGGACACACAGTCTGCATATAACCAGATTGCAGAGCTGGATCTGGGTGGGACTGGATCTCCAACCTGTGTTCAGGTTTTTAAGATAGCCTGCAAGCTTCCTTCCCAGGTGCAGACAGCTCATTAAATGAAGGGCTGGGAAGGAAGGAGAGAGGAAGGTGGAGTTGGAGCAGTGGCTGCTGGTGAGTGTCTCTGTGTGAGGACAAATGCTGTGTGCGTTGAAGGGCTTCAAAGCTGTGTGCGCCCAAGAAGCCTAAAGCTGTGTGCATTAAGGGACTTCAAGCTGTGTGCGTTTAAGAAGCCCAAAACGTGTGCATCCAGGACTGTGGGTCTGGAGGAGCTTATGGTTTGAGGAACCAATACCTATAACAGCAGTGCTGTTGAAGAGTAGCCAGGTGGGCTGGTATTTTCATTTATTTTTGGATAACGTTTAAACCCCTGCGTGAGATTCCTGAATGGACTTTTGTTTCTTTTTTCTCCTTTAATAAACGTGGGATACCAGGCACTTAACATCATATGCCTGTTTGGTGTTGACTCACTGCACAAAAAACGCATCTGCCACAAGAGTTAATTACCCCAAACGTTTACAATACATACATACATTAGCTGCCATACTTAAATCACCTCCCAACATAAAGACATATGAAGTAAAAGGTTATATAATATAATACAACATTATAATAATTTTAAAACCATATCATACCATTCTAAATAATATGCTTATGTGCAAAAAAAACAACATATAATTTATCCAGGAATTATAAAAATAAAAAGTCCAAAATAAAATCAAAGGATAACAAAATTGTCTAACACAATACAAAGTATGATGACATTCTTCCTAATGCCTTTGCCTTACAGTCAAGATTATATATAAAGTGCTCACAGTCCCTAAAGTGCATATATCTAATACATATAGTGCAATAATGATACCTACACAATAACCCAAAAATTGTTCTTCTGACAAGTGCTCACAGTATATAAAATGAAAAAATAAATAAGGTAGACTCAGATAACGTTAAGACGGTTTTAGATAACACGGACATGTAACAGAAGTATAAGAAGAAAAATAAATACCTATGTGATGTAAACAATTATAATGAGGGTAAAATTATCAAATGGCAAGTAATGAATAATACCAGGATATTCAGCATATAGATAATACCCATAATCGAGAACTATATCCATCTACCCCTAGAAGAAATCCTTCATATAACCATTATGCTGGCTCGGTGAAAGAACTCCTACAACATCTCTATATCCAATATATTTGAGTAATAATCAGTTAGGGGAAACATACACTATATTGTCAAAAGTATCGGGACGCCTGCCCTTACATGCACACAAACTTTAATGGCATCCCAGTCTTCTTCTGTAGGGTTCTATATTGAGTTGGCCACACTCTTTGCATTTATAACAGCTGCAACCCTTCTGGGAAGGCTGTCCATACGTTTTAGGAGTGTGTCTATGGGAATGTCTGACCATTCTTCCAGAAGCGTATTTGTGAGTTCAGTTATCGATGTTGGACGAGAATCCCTGGCTCACAGTCTCAGTTCTAATTCATCCCAAAGGTGTTCTATTGGGTTGAGGTCAGGACTCTGTTCAGGTCTGTCAAGTTCCATGTCTTTATGGACCTTGCTTTGTGCACTGGTGTGCAGTCATGTTGGAAATGTAAGGGGCTGTCCCCAAACTGTTTCCACAAAGTTGGGAGCATGAAATTGTCCAAGATGTCTTGGTATGCTGACGCCTCAATAGTTCCCTTCACTGGAACGAAGAGGCCAAGCACAACCCCTGAAAAACAACCCCACACCATAATACCTCATCCACCAAATGATTTTGACCAGTGCACAAAGCAAAGTCCATAAAGATGTGGATTAGTGTGTTTGGGGGTGGAGGAACTTGTTTGGCCTGAGTCTTGACCTCAACCCAATAGAACACATTGCACTGAATTAGAGTAGAGTGAGCCAGGCCTTCTCATCCAACATCAGTGCCTGACCTCACAAATGTGCTTCTGGAACAATGGTCAAACATTCCCATAGACACACTCCTAAACCTTGTGGACAGCCTTTCCATAAGAGTTGATTGAAGGGTGGGCCAACTCAATATTGGACCTTACAGACTAAGACTACCGTGGGTACCTGATTTTGACAGGCACTTGCTGCCACTAACGTTCAGGTCACCTTAGGCAGATGGAATCGTAAGTTCTCCTTCCCCCTCCCTCCCAAAGTCTTCTGTTGACACATGACAGGTCCTAGAAGATTTTGGGAATAGTTAGAGTGCAGTGTCATTTGTGCGTGTGCAGTGGGCACCTGATTGTGATGCTGCAAGCTGGTACTACCAGGTGCCCATTGTTGAGATGCCGGAGCGGCCAAGGGAGGAGAGAGGGTGAAAACTGCTGGGGTGAGTGGATCGTGGGACAGGTGTAGGAGGATTTGTTTAATCTCTGTGTATCATCTGAGGCGGTTTGCTTCACTGGGTATATGTGAGAGTTTAAAACCAGTTTAACCACTTCAGCCCTGGAAGGTTTTACCCCCTTAATAACCAGGCCATTTTTTTGCCATACAACACTGCGTTGCTTTAACTGACCATTGTGTGATCATGCAACGTTGTATTCAAACAAAATTGATGTCCCTTTTCCTCCACAAATAGAGGTTTCTTTTGGTGATATTTGATCACCTCTGCAGATTTTTTTTGTGCAATATAAACAAAAAAAATGACAATTGTGAAAAACAATACTTTCTGCTATAATACATATCCCCAAAAAACTATAAAAAAAAAAAAAAAAAAAAAAAAAAAGGTATTCACCAGTTTAGGCCAATATGTACTATTCTACATGTTTTTGGTAAACAAAATCACAATAAGTGTATATTAATTGATTTGCGCAAAAGTTATTGTGTCTACAAACTGTGGGATAGATTTGGGGACTTTTATTTTATTTTTTATTGTTTTTACTAGTAATGTCAGCGATCTGCGATTTTTAGCGGGACTGCGACATTGTGGCAGACACATCTGACCCCAAGTGACACTTTTTGGGGACCAGTGACATTATTACAGTGATGAGCGCTAAAAAAATGTGCTGATCATTGTATAAATAACCCTGGCAGGGAAGGGGTTAACACTAGGGGGCGATCAAGGGGGTAACTGTGTTCCCTCTGTGTGTTCTAACTGTGTGGGGATGGGCTTACTGGGACAACACAGAAATTGCTGGTCCTCATGACTAGCAAAAACTGAAAAGGTAGACAGGCAGTGGTAGAGTAGTAAACAGGGAGGGATGATATTGTCCCATTTATGTAAAAAATTCTAGTAACATATACATGCTTAGTTATATATAGAATAGATATGTCTTAACCTTTGCCTGTTCTATTTGGCCACGTACACACGATTGAATATATCTGCTGAAACTGGTCCGCAGACCAGTTTCAGCGGACAGATTCGATCGTGTGTACGGCCTAGCAGACAGGTTTCCAGCAGACAAAAGTTTTAAAGCATGCTTTAAAACTTGTCTGCTGGAAAGCCGTTTGTCGGATATGTCCGCTGGTTAGTACGCCTAACCAGCGGACCGAAATCTCCCACATGCGTCAAATGGATTCGACACATGCGTGGAAGTATTTTACTTCCTGGTTTGGTGACAAGGCGGCGTCAACGTCACTGTGATGTCTGTCCGCAGGGATTTTGGTTTGATCGTGTGTACACAGATCAAACCAAAATCTCCCAGGAGACATGTCAGATGAAAACGGTCCGTCGGACTGTTTTCATCGGATATATCTCCTCGTGTGTACGGGGCCTAATAGAATGTTTTCCATTTATGATCTTCTCCTCCAAATGTCCCTGAAGTAGGAACAGACTCCCATTCCCGGAACGCATCAGTTTTTTTTTTTTTTTAATTCTTTATTTTAATATTTTTTTCACAAAGATAATCATAATACATCTTTACAAATAAACCATATTATGCATGCATTTGCTTATTTTACTCTTAAACATTTTTAATTTCTCCTATCCCCTATTTCTATTTTATCTTTAAACTTATGTTATTTTAATTCTGTTCTTATGATTCGACTTATGATTTGACTTATAATCTGACCCTTCTGCTACGTACTCCCCTCCCTCCAAAGTAGGAATAAACCGAAAGTGTTGGTTTAATTTTAGAATAGTAAAAAAAAAAAAAGATTGTTCTCCCCTCTCCTTCCCCTTTCCTCTGCCTCTCCTCTCTCTCATTCCTTAGATCTTCCCTTCCTGTTGGTTCCTCCCTCCGCCCTCTCTCCTCCCCTCACCCCACCCGCTCCCTTTATGCGACATAGGGAGCCCAGATCTGCCGATCTTTGTCTTCCTGTTCTTTCATACCCCTAGTAAGGTTTTCCATTAATTGGACTTCTGATACTTTTGCCATCCATTGTGCTTTGCTTGGAGAAACATTTCTTTTCCAGAGAGCTGGAATACATGCTTTTGCGGAACGCGTCACTTTTAACGAGAAGCTATCAATACATTTGTCAGCTCTATAAAAGCCGTGGAATACTGTATCATCTTGTATATAATTATGGTGATGTTTGCACCAATGTTTTTAATATATTAAGTGTTGTACTTTTTTATAAAAAAAAGAAAAATATTGTTCCTTTATATGTTTGCAAGTAATAATGTAAGTCCCACAGTACCAGGGGGTACCTTTTCAGTTTTTGCATACTATTAGGGATGTTGGCAACAAACTCTGTGTTTCTACCCCTTGTGATTTAAACTCCTTAATATTCCTGATCACTAGGAACAGCAGATATCTGAGTTGTCCCCTGTCAGAGCCGGGATCTGCCTTGTTTACATAGGCAGATCCCCGTTCTTCCTCTTTTCACCGCGATCGTGGGTGGCCAGCAGACATCTAGTCTGCCGGATCTGCGAGTGACCTCCCTCAGTGGGTGCGCGCCCGATGTATTTCATACACGGACTGATGTTCAAGTACGTTGGTTGGCGTAGCCACGCCACCCTGCTGCTATATTGTGTGGTGGTCAGATCGGCTTCAGAAAAGGTATGTATAGCGATTTCTTTTTTACAGGGCTAGATAGGTTAGCCTTAAATTGTGGATGCCAGTAGATTTAGTGATTTTTACTTCTACTTAAAAGCAAGAAAACAATCTGTGAGGTTGCAGACTCAACCGCTAAAATTTCTTACAATGTCTGTACGTGTATTTTCTTGTGTGAGACAGTTGAGCAAAGACATTTAGAGGTGACAGTCCCTTGGACTATTCCACAGAGTTTGAAATTGTATCTTTTTTTTTTTCACCTAAAATATAATGGAGTCAATATGTCACTCTTCTATTCATCACTTTTACGTCTTCAATTTAGCTAATATGTATAAAAAGTTGCCCTGGATAGCATGCCACTTACCATTCCTCAAAGCTGTGAAATAGGCTTTGAAGCTGCACTTTCGGTGTTAATCACAGCCTTGGCACATTGATGTTACTCAATGACAACACACACACATTCTAAATTCATGCTATTCATGAACTTTGCTATGAGCAGGAGGCACATAAAAGTATGCTAATGTGATGCCTAGTAGTGAGTAAAATAATAAAAAAATAAAAAAAGTAGCAAAACCAAGACCTAAGGTTTTGTCCTTCAAAAGCCTGTACTTTCCCAGACTTCCTTTTGACGTCTAAAACATTTTATTCTGACGGGAGGTAGAACTGACACAGGATGGAATATGTATCAATCAATCAAGATTTTTTACAAAATTGTATGCAAAAGTTTTGGTGATTTGACAGCAGCAGAATACAGGTTTCAATTAAGTTAGGTTAAAAAAATGTATTTATCAAAAGTCTTTTGTAGCAAAGAAACTGATGCTTAAAAAGTTGTTTGAACAACATTACAACTGTGGCTATAGGGATGTTCATTGCTTGTGAAATATAGAAAACCCTCATTGACTATATACAGAGACACGTAATAATTATAGCTGTAATGTATAGCACCCCAGTAAGAATTACATGTATGTTAATGAGCTCCTGACTATTTCTGAAAGCACAAATTATGGCCATGATTATTGTATTTAAAAAGTTAAGCCATTTTTTTAAATTAGATATAGCGTGGGGAAGAGATAAACCCCAGTCTGTTTTTTTCTGCTATCCTGTTCACCGTTGAAGAAATGTTCCCTCATGTCCAGTCACCAGACAGGAAGTGATGAAAAAATCTGAAACAAGGATAAAAGCCGAATAGAAATGCAATAGGGGTTCTAGCCTTCACCTATTCTGCTAGAAAAAACAGTATACGTGGCGTGGGAGGGGGACTTTGGCATGGCCTCTGAGGGGGAGGACTAGCACAAATGGAGTTCACAAATCCACAAAGGCATCCTCAATGTTGCCCTGATTGAGACAGTATACAAAGTACATGCTAGATGGTACTTACTGCCAGAGTGCCTATCCAAAATGTGTCCGGGAGCTTCATCCTAGTGCTTTAGGATTGTTGCCAGGCAAGAAAAACATTGCACAAAAACATGCCCCAAGATTGGCTGCTTTTGGATGAGGGTTCATTCATTCATATTTTTGGTCACAATGGTTTAAGGGTGCTAGCTCTACTGAATAAACAAGTGGAAAATGTTTAATTTTATTGTTCCTGGCAGCAAAAATTGCCTTTGCCACAGCATGGAAAAGCCCTGTTATAGACATACCAATGATGAAACACAACCTTTTTTCCTACTTGCAGGTCCCTAATACATAATAGAGATATTTTTATGTTGACTGATGAGAGGTTCCCAAGTGGATTTTCCTTTGCCTGTTCTTTGCCAATCTTTGCATTGTGTGTGGTTGTTTTTTTTTTTGTATCCTCTGGGCATATTTTGGGGAAAATAATCCCCCATATAGGATATTTGCAATAGTGACGGTTTGCGAAAGCCTTAACCACTTCCATACCGGGCCTATTCTGGCACTCCTCTCCTACATGTAAAAATTATCACTTTGTTGCTAGAAAATTACTCAGAACCTCCAAACATTATATATATATATATATATATATATATATATGTGTGTATATATATATATATATATATATATATATATATTTTTATAGCAGACACCCTAGGGGAAAAAATTGTGGTCTTTGCAACTTTTTATCTTGCACAGTATTTGCGCAATAATTTTTCAAATGCCTTTTTTGGGGAAAAAAAACTGTTTCATGATTTACAAAATAACAAAACAGTAAAGTTAGTACAATTGTTTTGTATACTGTGAAAGATGATGTTACGCTGAGTAAAAAGATGCCCAATATGTTACGCTCTAAAATTGGACTCATGGAATGGTGTGAAACTTCGGTACTTAAAAATTTTCATAGGCAACTTGGAGAGGCAAGTGCTGTATATACAAAGCACTTGCTCTGTAAGTTGCGGCGGCGTAGCGTAAAGTGGCCAGCGTACGCCCGCCTAATTCAAAGTAGGAAGGAGGTGGGCGGCATCTATTTAAATTAATCGTGACCCCATGCTAATGAATGGCCGGCCGAACTGGGCATGCGCGCGCATGCTCAGAATCACGTTGCATATACTCCCTAAGTGACGTCGGCGCGCAATGCCTACGACGTGTGAACGGAACCTACGCCCAGCCCTATTCACGTACTATGTAAGCGGCGTAAACGATGTAAAATTTGATGGCATCGTTTCCTGGCCCATACCTTTCCATTAGCTGTGCCTCATATAGCAGGTTGAACTTTACGCCGGACGTAAGCCTTACGCAAACCGCGTATATGAAGCGGCCGAGCACATCTACGTTCATGAATCGGCGTATCTTGCTCATTTGCATATTTATAATAGGAAAGCCAAATGCGCCCAGCGTAACTATGCGCCCACGATACACCGGCGTAGGCAAGTTACGTCGGACAGCTGAAGCCATGTTTTTCGGCGTATCTCGCTTTGTGAATCGGCGCGAATATGCGACAGTGCACATTTGAAATTACGGCGGCATATCTGGAGATACGCCGGCGGAAATGCTTCCTGAATCTGGCCCTTAATTATTGTTTTTTTTACAGGTTACCAGTTTAGAGTTACAGAGGAGGTCTAGTGCTAGAATTGTTGCTCTAACACACATGGTGATAGCTCACGTTTGGTTTGAATGGCATTTACATATGTGGGCGGAACTTGTGTGTTCACTTCTGAGCGCGAGCTACCGGGGGCGGGGGCAGGGGCATTTTTTTTTTTTTTTTACTTTTTACAAAAAATTTTAAATTTTTTTTTTTTTTTATCACTTTTATTCCTATTACAAGGAATGTAAACATCCCTTGTAATAGGAATGTATCGTGCCAGGTCCTCTAGGCTGGAAAGTGTGAGATCGACAGCCACTTTGAGATCGCGTCCTTGGGCTGAAAGTGGTTAATTAATACACAATGTGAGTAAGAGTCAATACTACTTCACTGCGATTAAGTTATAATAATGGCATGCTTCCAAGTCCATGATTATTCATATTTATATGAATATATGCTTCATTGGGGGGTTAACAGGGTGGTAACCCTTTTTCATTTATGTTATTCAAACGCTCTAGTAGTAGTACATAATAAGTTGATGTCTATATTAAACACAAATTTATATACGCTAGAGGGCCCCACAGCAGATCTTACCTATGTACTATGGTCCTCACCAGTTTTTTCCAAACCTTGTACTTTTACGTTTTCCTGTTACATGTTTGGGGCAGACGAGGATTGTTTGCTGCTCCACTAAATGATCTTTATTTTTTACTTGTTTTCCACAAACAATAAACAACTATTGAAACAGAAAAACAAAACAGCCTGTATCTTGATGTTGGAGAGTTCCCTTTCACTTCCTGCCTGGTAAAACATTGCCAACAGTACAGGAAGTGAGAGGGAATCTCTCAGGCCGCGTACATACGATCAAATATATCTGCTGAAACTGGTCAGACGGACCGTTTTAGCGGACATATCCAATCGTGTGTACGGGCTAGCGGACATGTTTTCCCAGCGGACAAATTTCAAAGCATGCTTTGAAATTTGTCCACCAGAGACATGTCCGTCGGATATGTCCGCTGGTTAGTACACTAACCAGCAGACAGAAATCTCCGCACATGCGTTGAATGGATTCGACGCATGCGTGGAAGTATTTTACTTCCTGGAGTGGTGACGTGGCGGCATCAACGTCACCGCCATGTCACCGCGTCCTCAGCCCGAGGGGATTTTCGTCTGATGGTGTGTACACGCCATCGGACCAAAATTCGATGAGACATGTCCGCTGGAAACGGTCCGTCGGACATGTTTGAGCGGACATGTCTCATCGTGTGTACGCGGCCTTAGACTGTACTATGGGTAGCAGTAAGAACCCGATAGGGTTTTCTTTCCAGGCCTAAGAAAGAAAAAAAATGCATATGTATTTAAGTACTATATTTCCTACTACCTGTGTTTTTAAGGCATGCGTATAATAAATTATATTTTTGGTTTTCGTCATAATTGTATAAACATTTCTGATTTCAGATTATATGAAAAATAGGAGTGTACTGCGCTTATTCGATAAATAATAAAGCTGCAACTAAAATGTTTTACAACACTAATGATAATGGTCAAAGGAAGAGCTGCACTGTTGTAAACTAAAATGTGACACTAGTGATAATGAAGTGCTAGATAAATATCAATTACAATTATGAAACACCGACTGAGTGAAAAAAGTTACATCTGTAAATAGGTCTGTGAGACCTCAATAGGATAACAAGAAGGGGTTAATTCCTAAATTAGGTAGAAACCTGAGAATTATCAAGTGAATAAATAGCAGTCCCTGTGAACAAACCAAAAAAAAAAAAAAACCCTTAGGAATACTGTTAACTAAGCCTCAAACGTAAAAAAATTGAATATAATAAAAAATAATGCAGAGTGTCCATATAAACGTAAATATCACCAGTGTTCAACTAATCCAATAGTCCAGGAAAAAGTGCTGACAGGATAGTGCCTCCACCAAACAATAACACTGCCGCTTACCAGATGGACGTGATCTCTAATTATAGGAGAACAATATGTGCATATGGTTGATATCCCAGCCTGGGGCCTCTATTGGTAGCAAAAATCCCTCAGTGTGGTCCAATATTGCATAGAAGATGTCTCAAACAACGTAGCAATCCAGGATAGATCACATAAAACAAGGAAGGGACTTAAACCCTTAAACATGTAATAAGTAACATAAAAATGCACACTTAAATCAAAGAAGTGAGATACAGCATATATAACTACAATCGAGCCGGCCGGCTCTTCAATTCAGCAGTCTGTATCTTCCGGGTCTGGCGCACAACGCGGTGGCGTCAGAACATTGTTCCTCCCAACGTTTCGTCACTAGAGATTAGCAAGGCAGGAGACCCCAACTGTGGGACAGAGCCTTTAGCCGTCCTGCTGGATAAGTGCTTAATGCACAGTGTTAAATCCCAAATATTTAAACCAAGCAACACTGTTTTCTGAAAACCTGTTGTTCAGCATTATCGTGGCAACAATAAGCACTGGTAACAACACTATATGTACATTATTGAAATGTATATTGGTTGTTGAGGAAGAACTATATGTATTTCAATAGTAAGATTATTTATGCATGTTTACCAAGGTAAGTTATCCTCTGCCAATGTTTTTTTTTTTTTTTTGGTCTATTGTAATCTGTCCCAAGTAGTGTGCCAAATGGAAATTTTGGTACCAAAAGCAAAAATGCAGGATGTACTTCTCCAAAACCAAAAATGATTTTTTTTTTAATATATATAAATGTAATATATAACTGCATTGTATTCAGCTTTCTAATTAATATCATGGCTTTAATTTAGTCATTATCTGCATCTTTAGCGCAAGAAAAGCTCAATAAAAAGCATCACTTTAAATTATATTCTATGTAATATAAGTATTGAACAAGTCACCATTTTTCTAGATAAATATATTTCTAAAGGTGCTATTGATGTGCCATTTGCACCACATGTTGGTAACAACCTATGTGATTCATACATACAAAGGAACCAAAACAAATACGTTCAGAAATTAAGTTATGTGTAAAAAAAGGGAATGACACAGGGGAAAAGTATTGAACACATATAGAAAGGGAGGTCCAAAAAGACATGGAAAGCCAAGACACCAGCTGAAGCCTATTAGAAAGCAATCCTGCCTCTTGTCAGTGCAAATTAATATCAACTGATTAGCTATAAAAAAGTGTCTCATTACCAAGGTGTCACACTAGAAACATGTCATGATGGTAAAAAGCAAAAAGCTCTCTCAAGACATTCTCAACCTTATTGTTGCTAAACATACTGATGGCATTGTTACAAAAGCATTTCTAAACTTCTGAATGTTCCAGTTAGCACTGTAGGGGCCGTAATCTGGAAGTGGAAAGGACATAATTTTGCCATAAACTGGCCACAACCAGAGTTAGAGAAATAGAGCTTCAGAAAGACCTGAAATTTGCAGGTACAATTTTTTCAAGGAAAACAATAAGTATTGCACTCAACTGTCATGGTTTGTATGTACACTTACTACACAAGATTCAATTGCTAATGAAAAAGCATGTTAAAGCTTGTTTAAAGTTTGTTGCACACCATGTAGACACGCTTGTGAAATACTGGGAGTATAGTCTGATCAAATGAGGCCATATCTGAACTCTTTGGATGCCATAATACACACCATGTTTGGAGGTCAAATGGCACTGCAAATCACCCCAAAAACACCATACCATTAGTCAAGTCTGGGGGTGGGAACAACATGGTGGTGTGCTATTTTTTAGCCTACAATACTGGCAACCTTCATATCATTAAAGGAAGGATGAATCTACCAGTAGGGTTGTCCCGATACCACTTTTTTAGGACCGAGTACAAGTACTAATACTTTTTTTCATGTACTCGCCGATACCGAATACCGATACTTTTTTTAAATGTGTCCCCAAATGCAGCCATGTCCCCCCACATATTGCAGTTATGTCCCCCCACATATATCCAGCCATGTCCCCCCACATATATCCAGCCATGTTCCCCCACATATATCCAGCCATGTTCCCCCACATATATCCAGCCATGTTCCCCCACATATATCCAGCCATGTCCCCCACATATATCCAGCCATGTCCCCCCATATATTGCAGCCATGTCCCCCCACATATTGCAGTCATGTCCCCCCACATATTGCAGCCATGTCCCCCCACATATTGCAGCTATGCCCCCCCACATATTGCAGCCATGCCCCCCCCACATATTGCAGCCATGCCCCCCCCACATATTGCAGCCATGCCCCCCCCCACATATTGCAGCCATGTCCCCCACATATTGCAGCCATGTCCCACACATATTGCAGCCATGTCCCCCACATATTGCAGCCATGTCCCCCACATATTGCAGCCATGTCCCCCACATATTGCAGCCATGTCCCCCACATATTGCAGCCATGTCCCCCACATATTGCAGCCATGTCCCCCACATATTGCAGCCATGTCCTCCACATATTGCAGCCATGTCCCCCCACAAATTGCAGCCATGTCCCCCCACATATTGCAGCCATGTCCCCCCACATATTGCAGCCATGTCCCCCCACATATTGCAGCCATGTCCCCCCACATATTGCAGCCATGTCCCCCCACATATTGCAGCCATGTCCCCCCACATATTGCAGCCATGTCCCCCCACATATTGCAGCCATGTCCCCCCACATATTGCAGCCATGTCCCCCCACATATTGCAGCCATGTCCCCCCACATATTGCAGCCATGTCCCCCCACATATATCCAGCCATGTCCCCCCACATATATCCAGCCATGTCCCCCCACATATATCCAGCCATGTCCCCCCACATATATCCAGCCATGTCCCCCCACATATATCCAGCCATGTCCCCCCACATATATCCAGTCATGTCCCCCCACATATATCCAGCCATGTCCCCCCACATATTGCAGCCATGTCCCCCCACATATTGCAGCCATGTCCCCCCACATATTGCAGCCATGTCCCCCCACATATTGCAGCCATGTCCCTCCACATATTGCAGCCATGTCCCCCATACCTAGATGATGCCGCCGCCGCGTTAATCAGCGTCAGACAGATCCGTCCAATCCCGAGCAAGGGGGAGTGTCTATCCACGGTGCGGCGGGGAATACAGCTATTCAAATGAAAGCTGCCTGTAATGTTCCCCGCGCGCTGATTAACGCGGCAGCGGCGGCTTTGCGGTATGCGGCGGGGGGGCAAGTATTCTATCAGGCATCGGGGCATTTGCGGGAGTACAAGCACTCCTGCAAATATTCGGTATCGGGACAACCCTATCTACCAGGATGATGAAGATGGGACAAGGAAACTCTTGATCAGTTTTCAAGAAAGGAAATAAAGTTGCTAGAATGGCCCAGCCAATCGATTGACTTGAATCCAATAGAAAATCTATGGAAAGAACTAAAGATCAGAGTTCATAGAAGAGACCCACAGAAACTTCAAGATTTGAAGACTGTGTGGAAGAATGGGCCAAATGGACACCTGAGCAATGCATGTGACTAGTTTCTCCATACATGAGGCATCTTAAAGCTGTCATTGCCAGTAAAGGATTGTGTACAAAGTATTAAATACATTTCAGTTAAGGTGTTCATTATTTTTTATGTGTGCCATTCAATTCTGCACATGTGGTTTGTGAACATGCCTGAGCTCATCCTTAAAGCTTAATTGAACAAGCTGAAGTTTGAGGCTGATTGTTTTCTATGCACAGCCACACCCGATTTAGCATTCTCCAGTTTTAGGCTCCTTACACACGGAGCGGTCCGTTTTTCGGTCCGCTACGTGTGTCCGTCAGCTCAGCGAGGGGGTCTCCGCTCAGCTGTCGGCGGACAGGGCGGTCCCCGCACACTGTGCAGGGACCGCCCCGTCTCTTCTCCGCTCTCTCCCCTATGGGGAGTCGGATGGAAATGAACCGTCTGTCCGTTTGCATCCGATCCGATCCACCGGACGGAAGAAAAATAGGGTTTTCTTCCGTCCGCAAAACGGATCCAGACGGACGCGGATCATAGGCGGACGTTAGCGGATGCATCATCCGCTAACGGATCCGCTCCCATAGGGACACATTACAAGTCCGTAAATGGACTTGTAATTAGCGGACCGTTCGTCCGCTCATGTTTAAGGGGCCTTAGTAAATTAACCACCCCGAAGCGTATCTGCACAGGGAGGCACCTGCAGTGTAACAAGAGTTCTGCTCCGCCTGCCTCTCTGCCCACCTGATTTTAATGAACCTCTACCTCTCAATTATGTTTCAGCAGAGAAGTGTCTCTGTCCCCTAAAACGCAATAGCATTTAACAAAAAACACAAATAAAAAAAATATGCCTTCTAGATTTTGATGGAAGGCTAACCTTGTCATTATGTTTCAGCAGAGAAGTGTATCTGCCCTTTAAATATCACTAAAGTTTATCAAGATAAAAAAAAGAAGATTGGTGTAATATGTCCTTCACTTCAAGACTACACGGAAGTGGAGACCAGCAGAAACTATGTGAAAGTTTAGTGTGCAGTGCAAAGACTGCAAGTGTTAAAGGGACATCTAGACAGGCCTTCTGATATTTTTAGTGGCGGTTTAGACCCCTTTCACGTTAAGGAGTTTTTCAGGCGATACAGCGCTAAAAATAACGCTGCTATACCGCCTGAAAAACTCCTGCCCCAGCAACCTCAATGTGAAAGCCCAAGGGCTTTCACACTGAGGCGGTGCGCTGGCAGGAGATTAAAAAAAATCTCCTGTCAGCAGCATCTTTGGAGCAGTGAGAGGAGCAGCATGTATACCGCTCCTTCCCATTGAAAAGAATGGGAAACCGCGGCAATACCGCATGCAATGCACCTCTATAGAGGCGTATTGCCGGCAATATTAACCCTTTCACGGCAGTTAATACCGCACTGCTAGCGGCCACAACTCACGGCAATTTTGGCGATATATCGCCGCTATTTTTAGCGGTGCTATATCGCCAGCACACCTCCACTGCCCCATGTGAAAGGGGCCTTGGGGAAGGGCTGCTACAGGGACACGGTGTGGGGGTCATGTCTGCATTGTAGTGTAAATGTACATTTATAAATGCTATAGTAACAAAATTATTTTAATGTAAATGGTCTTAAATTTATTATTTCTACAGAATTTAATACTAGTCAGACCCTCTGCTCTACATACTTGTTTTGCTTAATTTGTAGCTTAAAAAGTTAGCAATGGCAGGCTTTTTACCTTAGTATAGCTTTCCAGTCAAATCTGTTCTAGCATATTTTAGCTAATGCATGTTCATATCCTTTCAGTGCTCAGTTTTGAAATTCTATTTTAAATTTTACTGAATGAATGAATGGAGCACATTTTCTGCAGTCATATTTACTATCTTACTTCAAAGATCTATATATCTATACACACAGTCTGGTTTGGTTTAAAGGTTTGATTTGTTATATCAAAATTGCCAACAAATGTGTAAAATGAGGAGCAGAACGTTTTGTCTTGACTCAGCTCAACTATGTTTTAATTTTTTAGTAGCTTGTGGTTTTATCTTCCAGTGTATTAGCAGCCATTTAACAGGAATATATATATATATATATATATATATATATATATATATATATATATATATATATAAATTTATTTATATCGGGACAGGTACCCACATGGGCCGCCACAACACAAGGTAATGAACAGAGTAGGGAGAACATTGGTATACATACAACATCATGACATCATAGAATCCCAGTACCTCGGGGACATTGTTGTTTTCAAAGGCATGCACAAATGGTATAAAGCTTTTACAATATAGTGTTCTCACAATGTTGTTTTCATGCTACCTAAAACTAGTTGCGTTTAATCGTCCCATCAAGCTGATAGAGGTCCCTAGCGGTCTCCTACATGGAGGCCGGGTCTGTGTCATCATAATGGTGTGACATATGGCTGCCACCCCATGGGCGCTGCCCCTACTTTTCCGTTTTCTCTATAGGGAAGGGTTGTCCAGGTAATGCAGGAATGTATATTTTAATCAGTTTTCTTATTAGTGTTTTTAGATAAACATTCCACTCCAGTGCTCTGGTGTCTCAGAGCTCCCTCACTGACCGCTGTCATCTTTTTAACTTATATGGCCGCTTACATCTTTAATTGGTTTTCTTCTGGGTTTAACCTGTCTTGATTGGCTGTGTTGTGAAATTATGTCATTCCAGCAAATGTGTGGGGGTTAATCTCGACAGATGTTACGCTTGTACAATGAACTTACATGTGCACCAATCCGCGTACAGTGCAGTCAAGCAAAAAAGAATTGAGAACTACAAGCCGGCTGCTGCAGTGGACGACAAGATTTGTAGTTCATTCACTGAGCTCTGTGATTGAATGACGCAATTGTGCAACCGGAATCTGGCACATCTGCGCTGTTTTTATAATGTGATAATGGGTGCTGGGAGAAGAACACCCGTATGCTGTCACAGGGATGGGGATTCTGAACATGTTACACGTACTACCCTAAATATGATTGAAAGATGGTACATGTTCAGAAGGTGAACTTGTGCATGAGCATTCTTTCCTTTGGTTTATACTGAGACATGTGTAAAGGAGCGTCATACTTCATGCCAACACCCAATATCAGCAAATTAAGGGCTTTTGTGATGTTTTTTTTTTTTTTGTTTATACTTTAGAGAGGATTTACTGCATTCAACAGAATGTTTGACTGGTAGCCATGAATTAAGACACTTTTTTTTTTTTTTTTTTTGCATTTTGAAATTTCTCAGTGAAATAAGCCCAGATGTTGATTTAATGTTATATATTGTGCTATATAGTATATTATATTTATATTTATAACAGCTTTTGTACCCTATTGTCTAATGAGTGAATTGTTCTTAAAGCTTTAAGCACTCCCCCCCTTTTTTGGGGGGGGGGGAGAAGTGGATACCTAGTTTTGATATTTACCCGCTCCTACTTTCGCCTAACGATCCAAGCAGAAGTTCTTTTCCCCCTCCCTCCCTGCAATCTTCTGGAACACGTCACAAGTCCTAGAAGATTGCCTGACTTAGGATTGCCCAACTTGCGCATGTGGAGTGTGCACACGGCTGTAAAGCCCCAAACTGTCACAGTTGTAATGCTGGCTCCAAGTAGAGGGAGAGAACCAAGGGTTTGGGCGGCCACATCGCTGGATCGTGGGACAGGTGAGTGTGTGTTTATTAAAAGTCAGCAGCTACACTTTTTGTAGCTGCTGCCTTTTAATAAACACAAAAACTACTGGAACTCCGCTTTAAGTCTTTCACTTCAATATTGTTTCTCTTTTTATTACATTTCTCCTGTTTAGTAATTATTTATACACAGACTCAGAAACCCTGTGCTCAGCATTTTTTTACTGGCAAAAAGTAAGTGAAAGAGTCATTAACCTACTTGCCCTCTAGTGGCACGTTACATGAAAACATCCTATTTACATTTACATTTACATCCTACAGACATGAGGGACTGGAGTTGGGGGTTTTTACTTTAAGATAGGATGTAAAATATTGTAAGACATTCAGTGAGCAGAGCTGAATGTCAGCCTTTCCCGGAGGAATCCTCTGTTTAGAGCAGGAAGGAACATTAGTCACAGGAGGAGCAGAAACAATCCTGTAGTATCAGAATCGGGACAGTTACAATCGCTTGAAATTAGCAGCCTTATAAAACATATTGTGTAAGATGGCTGTTTGCAGCCTTATAAAACAGTCTGTATAAAACTGCTTGCTTTACTAGGCCTTTCGAGTTTGTCAGTCCAAAACTTTTTTTTTAATTTGTCTATTTTTATACTGTGGGGGACGAATAAAACATTTGTTTTTATTGCACACTATTGGTCTTGGTAACCATTGTCTGCGGTACTAATGGGGAATCCCAAAATGTTTATGTTGATACGGGAACAGAAGATGAGCAGGGTTCTTTCAACGGTTAAATCTATCCTGGTGCCGCCATCTCTTCACTTTAGAGAGAGCTTTTATTAATTCCTGCTCTGTATCTGGGGTGGTAAGTGAAGGGAAATGTTTAAATATTTTTTTATTAAATGTTATATGATACAATACAATAGATCAAAGGAAGAAACCACATTTGATTACGTAGAAAGACTTAGAGCTATATTGGATATGCCACGCAGAGGATCAGTACAGCGACCTGCTAAATGTCATGAGAGTAATTACAATTAAAGAGGTATAGTAATATACTTGTCTTGAAGAGTTGTCACTTTTGAAGAGCAGGGGAGGGGAGAGGACACCCAATTTTTACAGGAACTTGCGCCCACTGTTGTTTTGACCACTTAGGCCATAAGAAACTGAAGTTTTCCTCCCTTGCAGTGTCCCTGGCACTCACTCGACAGTGACGTGATTTTGGTGTGGACTGGTGCACATGGCAGGGAAGAAACTGGATAATATCTTCACTGGGACTAATTCCTGTCAGCTGGCCGGAGAGCCGTGAATTGGCAATGGTTGTCTAGAGGCTTCTTTTGCTCTGGTGTTCCCCGTGAGCAGAGCTTTGTATTGCGACAATCTTATTGAGCACTCTCCACTCAATCCCCCCTGGAAATTTCTATATTTTGAGTTGGCACCAGAACAGGGAAAATCTTCCAATGGGGACATTTGGTCCATTGAGAACTTTATTAGAGAATGTTCCTGACTTTGCAGAAATCTCCTCTTGTTTCCCCAGGGGGGACACAGACCACAATAAAAAAATAAAAAAAACTTGACAAAAACAGAGTTTTTCCTTGCCACTTTATACAAAACCAAAAAAAAGCTTTAGCTTTAGATACACTTTATTAATAAAACGTTGCGCTGTCTTTTAGTCACTGAACAAAATCTTTAAGTATCAGGAGAGTCAATGTAAAGTTATTGTTGCTTCACCTGGGATAGTGGCTCAAACTATGAAAGTGGGTTAAGATGGATTCAGAATCAAAGTTATGTTTCGGACAATTCGTTTCTGAATAAGGGTTAGGTTCAGTGATCCAACCACCCAATGTAATTAAATAATGAATGCATTGCGCATGTATGTAAACTCTAACAATTAAGTTCTCTTGTTTACTTCCTTTTCATCTGTTAAATATACCATTAAAGGTATTTTGTTATACAGTATCTGTTCAAATGGTGCAAAACTTTTAAACACACTAGATATCCAGTAGGCTTGAACATTCTTCTTTATTCTGCAGTGTTTGCTTGAATCAGTGTTATTATTCATGCCCAGTTCTCTTCTTTGAACTAATGAACACGTTCTCCCTGTTGTATAGTAATGAGGTAGGGTAGGGTTTCACAATCGGAGGAAAATAAAGTAAAATGGCTGTGAAACGTTAAAAAAAAAAAAAAAAAAAGGGCATTTATCACATATATGGGCTAGTAGGTTGTAATATATAAAATTGGTGTTCTTGGATTTGAATACACTTTACAGGTAAAGGGGGAGCCAACACAAGTTACAATGTTTTTACAGTTAGATGCACTTTAAAACATCAAATGACAGATCTAATGGGCTGAAGTTATTTCTAATCTCTGAATTTCAGATAGTGAAAATAAATGTCACTGTTATACAAGCAGGCTAGCTCATGTTATTTATTCAATGTTTTCATGAATCCATTAGGAGTGGGGCACTGGGATACATTCACAAAGTGATATCTTACTGCATCTGAGTATGCAATTAGATACTGCATTCTCTAAAAAATACTACTAAAATACTAAATAATATACTAAAATTATTTTATGAAATCATGTGGTAATTTAGTAGTAAAGGCTTGCCTTAATTTACCTTTGCCCTTGTCCAAGTATGCAGCCTGGTAGGTCAGGAAAGGGAGAGGATGAGTGAGTGCCCCCCTCCTGAACCATACCAGACCATATTCCCTTAACATGGTAGGGTGCTTTTGGGGCAGGGGAAGTTCTGCCCCCCCCAAAAGCACCTTGTCCCCATGTAGATGGAACCTATGTGAACAGATTCCATCTACATGGAACCTGTAGACAGGTTCCCTATGAAGAAACTGTGAAACCTATGTAAACAGGCTGTGATGACTCATAAATCAAACAAAAACTGAAAACTGGTTTAATCATTTATTGTTTTATATTTTCCTGTTGGTGGCATTTTATTATTTTAAACAATGTCATTTAATTATCTTTTTTTTTTTGTCTGTACAGATGTGTAGAAGTCATTGCAAAGGAAGGCCGAAGACTCAAAGAGCTTTATTTGGTAACCTGCAAGATCACAGATCACGGTATTTATACTTCTACCTTCTATTTGGTACTTGCTTCCACTTAGCAAATTTATTTATGAGCTGCTTAAGAACATGCTCAACATAGTGTGAAATCTGCATGCTGTGCAATAAATGCAGATTTTACTGTATATGACCCCTTTAATGCGTGCATAAATTGTACAAGCTGACAAGGCACAAGCAATTAGGAAATTAGCAGGTTTAGTAATTGTTGACCTGTATACAATACCAGCAAACTAACAGTGTCAGGATGTAATTGCATTTCTCCTCACCGGGAATTTATTGGACAAGTAATACACATTTATTTGTGTACTTAAGCTAAGCGGCATATTTGTCTTTTGTGCACCATGGCATGGTTGTCTTCTGGAACATTAAAAACTCTGATGAAAAGCCATAATTACCAAACGTTTAGAAGCCAAAAGTAAATACACATTTTTAGAGACATTGTGTGCACTGTTGTAATTCATATGTATTGAAGTTTATGTGATGGGTATCTTTTGATGGAAGGAACTTTGCACAGGCAGCATATGAATGTTTTCAGAGCACTGCTAAGCATTATCATGGCAGAGATGCATGTTTTGCATATTGGACCTCAATTTTAAACTATTTACAGAGATTTTAAACCTATCACTTTGTTCACAGCTTGATATTTTTGCCATTGTGATCTTCTATTGTAATGGATTCATAGCGAAAGTAGAGGGGCTAAAAATATATTACTTTCTTTGAAAAGAATTGTCGTAGCAACCGATATTGTGTAAGTAAAAATGGACTCGGAGTACACGCTTCTTCATTTTGTGTTTGTGTCAAGCTTATGGCCGCAGAATGCAGTATTTTTCAGGGTATAATGTCTGTAAAAATTGTCTTTTTCAAGGACTTGTATTTGATACATGTGTAATTCAGACATTTATAGCCATTGTTAAGATTAGACTGTATGTTTAGCTAACCAGAACTCTGAAAAATAGGTACAGTTGAAAGAAAAATTAAACCCAAAAGCAAACTGGTATTATATTGCGGCTTGCCTTAGATGAAATTGATGCATTTGTTTTCTTTTAGATTTTCTTTATGCCGCGTACACACACACACGTTCGGTTAAACCGATGAGAACGGTCTGATGGACCGTTTTTATCGGTCCAAACCAATCGTGTGTGGGCGCCATCGATTATTTAACCATCGGTTAAAAAAAAGCCAACTTGTTTTATATTTACCTAACCAATAGCAAAAAAACGATTGTAGGCACGACCATCGGTTAAAAATCCATGCATGCTCAGAATCAAGTCGACGCATGCTTGGAAGCATTGAACTTCATTTTTTTTCAGCACGTCGTGTTTTATGCCACCGCGTTCTGACACGATTGGTGTGTAGGCGCGATGGACCATCAGTCAGCTTCATTGGTTAACCGTTCAGACCGTCAGACCATTCTCATTGGGTGTACGTGGCATTACTTTATTTTCACATTGTTATCCATACAGTAAGTCTGTTCCTTTTCAAAAGAACAAGCTCTCTTGCGCATCATATCAGTTACTGTATAGGCATGATACAAACAATTTAACACTGTCAGGGTTAAATGATCAGCTTTTAATTAATGTAAAACCTTTATCACAAAATGGAAAAAAAAAATGTTGGTTGTATCTGCTTGAAAATTATTAGCTGGCATTTGGATTCAGTTTGTTATTGAATTTAAAGCTAGTACAGCTAACATTCCCCTCCCAAATACTGACAATTCTGCTGTCCAAATTAAAGCGGCAGTGCACTTAATTCAAATATTAATATATCTAACACACTGCATCCACTATATTAACCCTAACTAACCCTTAACACTTGTGGTGGCCACAATCCCAAGTGAGTGAGCTCATACTGTGCCCCATTTTCCATTATATATATATATATATATATATATATATATATATATATATATTAGTTTGGAGTTTAATACTGCTTTACATAAAGTGGATTCTGATTAAATGATTATATACCATACTATTATTTTTTCACAATTGTACCATTCACGATCATGAGCCTCTGCAAAAATACACTTGTTTTTTTGGGGGGAAAATACACTTTAACAAATAAAAAAATAGAAAAAAACAAGATAGTTAACCACTTTAGCCCCGGGCCTGTTTTTCAGATTCGGTGTTTACGAGACTAAAACATTTTTTTTTGCTATAAAATTACTTAAAACCCCCAAACATTATATATATTTTTTTTCTAACACTCTAGAGAATAAAATGGCAGTCATTGCAATACTTTTTGTTACACCGTATTTGCGCAGCGGTCTTACAAGCGCACTTTTTTTGGAAAAAATTCACTTTTTTAAATAAAAAAATAAGACAACAATAAATTTGGCCCAATTTTTTTACATATTGTGAAAGATAATGTTACGCCGAGTAAAATGATACCCAACATGTCACGCTTAAAAATTGCGCCCGCTCGTGGCATGGTGTCAAACTTTTACCCTTAAAAATCTCGATAGGCGATGTTTAAAAAATTCTACAGGTTGCATTTTTTGAGATACAGAGGAGGTCTAGGGCTAGAATTATTGCTCTCGCTCTAACGATCGCGGCGATACCTCACTTGTGTGGTTTGAACACCGTTTTCATATGCGGGCGCTACTCGCGTATGCGTTCGCTTCTGCGCGCGAGCTCGTCGGGACGGGGCGATTTAAAAATTTTTTTTTTTTGTTTTCGTATTTATTTGTATTCATTTTACCAATTTTTAACACTAAAATAAAAAAAATAAAAAAAATATCACTTTTATTCCTATTACAAGAAATGTAAACATCCCTTGTAATAGAAAAAAGCATGACAGGTCCTCTTAAATATGAGATCTGGGGACAAAAAGACCTCAGATCTCATATTTAGGCTAAAATGCAAAAAAAAAAAAAAAAATTTTAAATGTCATTTTTCAAATGACATTTAAAAAAAAATGTCTCTTTAAGACGCTGTTTGGAACTGACGTTTGACGTCACTTCCGCCCAGCAGAGCTACGGGGATGGACGAGGGAAATTTTTTCCCTCACTCGCAACCCCGCTGACCAGACGAGCGCACCCGATCGCCTCCGCCGCTACCGACGGCTCCGGTAAGCGGGGGAGAGCGCGGGAGCGCAGCGGGAGGGGGGGGGGACGCTCGTCCGCTACCGATAACGGCGATCTCGCGGCGATTCCGCCGCGGAGACCGCCATTATCGTTTACTCGACCGCCCACAGAAGAGATGGATATCTCGGTTGTGGCAGCAGCTGCTGCCGTTACCGAGATATCCATCCTCAAAGTGCCGACGTATACCTGCGGTGGGCGGTCGGGAAGTGGTTAAGTTAGCCTGATTTTTTTCTGTACAACATGAAAGCTGATCTTATGCTGCGAGAATTGTGATCATTATTCTAAGCAACATAATTGTGGCCAGAATGGTGCAGCTCTATTATCTGTACAAGAATATACCCTCTTGCTCAGGGAATAGTGGTGACACCATAATCCTTAAACCTGAACTGGTTCAGACTAATTTCAGGCATCAGTATATCATGTGTTCTTGGACTGTCTCTTGAAAGGTTGAAGGTTTTCATAAGCAAGCAAAGAAAAAAAAAAGCTAACATGATGGACCAAATATTTGTAGATTATTTTTGGCCAACATCACACAGCAATCGCATAAAGGCATCAGTGATTAAAGTAAAAAAAAAACAGGAAGGATGGCTATAAAACCTTAACCACTTCACGGCCAGGTCACATGCAAAATTTTCAGTTAAAGCGAAGCAGTGTGTATCACTAAAAATGGCCTGGTCAGGAAGGGGGCAAATCCTTCCAGGGCTGAAGTGGTAAAGTGTTACTAAACCCACACCAGTAAAATCTGTATATGCAGAATAGCATGCTTGTTATTCTCACTGTGGAATTTGAGGGGTTAATCCTCTGTCTTGTGTAAAACGTTTCTTTGATCCTGTATGGACAGATCCTCCCCCTCCTACAGGGTCTCTCTTGACCAGGCCAGATATGGCACAGTGAGGGTAGTACTGCTGCTCATGCTCGGTCTCTATTGCTGGAGAGAATATTTCATGTTGGAGCTGAGCTTGTCAGGTCACATGATATTGACATTGCATATTTAAGTTTGTATACAGATCCTAAATGACAGTCCAGTCCCTCCCTCCTCCATGCCTAGTAACTAAAAAATAACACGGTGAATGGGATGTCACACCTTGATTGATGGACGATCTTCCTCCCATAACAGCATGAGGACACAGGCTATATTGGAAATCTCCCCCTACCTGAAAACTTGGCACTCAGGCAGACCCTGCAGTTTATCAGGTGACAATGGTATACATATCAACCAAACAGGTATATAGTGAAAATAGTTTAATGTAACAAGATGATTTATAAGCTTTATTATAGATATAAATACACTTTTATATTTATAATACATATACTGCTTAGGCAGCCATTTGTTTTTTTTGTTTCTTGTAGAAGAAATGCAATCTTCAACAGGCCATACACAGTGGTTGCAGTAAAGCAATGTGCATGATCCCCCCCCCCCCAACAACACAGACCGTGCTGACAGGAATCCCTCCTGCTGAGCAATTGTCCTCTTTCGGAGGGGAAGCCGCCTCCCGCCAGGAGAAGACAGTGATTTTTGGTCTATAGCAATTGCTAGCAATAATCGTAAGAAAGTCTAGCAGGCTGGTTATACCCACGTTGGTTGATCAATCAACTTGGTATATACTGCAGAACCTGACAAGATTTGAACCGTGTATGACCAGCCTTAGTTTCCACCTTACTATCAGCCTAATGTGAAGTATCCATGTTAAACTTATATTTAATAACAGGAGATTACAGGAGATTCAATCTCTTAGAAGGGAGAAGTGATAAAAAGTGTTTTGGATTAAACAAAAAAAAAAATATTTCCTTGAAAGTAAAGAAATGAAAAAGATGAATTTGTAATTGTAGAACTCTCAAAAATGGGTGTTTCTTGGTAATAGAGATGGTGTGTGTTTGTCTTCTTTTTTCCTCTCAGCCCCGAAGTGTGTACATCCTTCCCCTGAAAACACACTCAATGTGCACTGAGGCCCAGAAATTTCAGGCTCAGCCTCTTTTCTTCTGCAAGGATTTCAGGCAGTGGTATATTATGCATTTGCATGTACAGAGCCAGAGGTGCATGGGGGTTCAATGGTGGGGGTGCTGGATGATAGGGATATACATCATCGGGGTGCAGAGTTCCAGCGGTACAGGGATTTTCATTGGCCTGATTACAAAGGCCATCTACTTGTATGCCTGTTTCTCCGAGTGTCAGTAGATATGGTGCAACCTCCTGGTCTATATTGCCCTCTGATCTAAAATAAATGCAAGGGGGTTTATCTCAAATAGAGAGGTAGGTAATTAGGATTAGGATATACAAAAGTAAAAATTTGCCTTTAGGCCTTCTTTAGATTGATGTGTTGTGCTAATGTGCTTTTAGTTGTGGTGCTGTTTATTTAGAATGGCACCCCAATTCACCTGCATTGCATTGCGTTATGCTACATTAAAATAGCATATGTCCCTGTTTTTTTTTTTTCATGTTGATGAAATGGCTTTTTTAATGCAAGTTGTATGCAGTAGCACACTGCAATAGGAACAACGTAGCATAAAGGGGGGCCTAATATTGTAATATATTACACAAGTAAAATGCGCATGAACTGAATTACAACCAGAATTTCATGGTAGTGTGTTAAGATAAAAATAATGTACAAAGAAATGTACAATGGGTAACATAAAATAGTACAAGCTCAAGGGGATAATTATTGGGGAGAGTGCAGGGGTGAATAGAGGGATGTTGTTTTCAGGGGTCACACATACAGTCTCAGGGCTGCCATCATAAGGAAACAGAAACCATGTTCCAGTACTGTAAACAAAAATCAAGGGAAGAGGCGCCTCTAGGTGTAGATGTTTAAAAACAATTTATTGAACAGGTAGTACAGGCAACTCACATCTGGTGATGTTCAAATAGGCATTGTACAAAATCCATAGGGAGAAGTCATCAGGTCAGTCCATATGCTCCTTTGCCTGCTGGGGCGCTGTGTTGTATGAAGAAATCCTTCACCTCTGTATGATGTAGATAGCCGGCGGTGGTGGGATAGCTTCAAAGCAAGCCTAGAGATGTTAAGGATCACAGCTGTTGAGGGGCAGTGACGTCACCGGCGTGCAACGCGTTTCCGAGCGGGCGTACAGCGCGTGTTGCGGCAGTCGCGCTCCTTTGTCAAACTGACTAGGTGGGAGGGGAGCTGAGTTGTATAGGAGGAAGGGGCGGCAAAGAGGGGCGTGTGGGGGCGTGAGACAAGGCGGGGCCGAAACGTACGAAGTGAAGGCTGCAAGGGAGGGAGGCGGCGAGAAGGGGGCCAGCGTGTGTAATAGGACTATGGGGCAGGAACGTGAGCTTGAAGTAAGGAGGGTGGGCAAGGCCAGTGTGTATGGAGTGACGACTTATGAGAGGCAGAGGGAGGGGCGGGGGGGAAGTGTCAACAAAGGACAGTGTGGGAAGCCGCACAGTGGAAAAGCACATAAGATGCATGGGCGGATTTTAACAAGGCGAATATTGTAATCTGCATTACAGGCTATGTGATGTGTGGACTATGAGCATGTAACAAGGTGCTTCCTAAAATAGCAGGTAGAATTGTTTTCCATATGTATTAAGATGCTTCCTGCCTATTAAATCTGAGCCGTTATGTGTTTGAGGTCCTAGAAAATATGTTTTAAAGCAGTTCATCATTTATTAAGCTTGACTTTTTATTGTAAAAGTAACGAAAACATAAATATAATTGTCTTATGACTGATTTCAAACAGCATTTTGAGAACATTTTCCTCACCCTTGCCTTAGGGGTGTAGTGCCTACCTGGGAAGATGTTAAGCAAGGTTGTGTAGCACCATGCTGGCCACACAGTCAGATGTTCCTGGAGCTATGATGTAGATAATTATAACCTACTGCAAACATGCTATAATCCTAAAGGGAATGGGGCAGCTTAACCAAGTTTTTCTGAATCTCATCATTTTTATCCTAGGTATGCAGGCAGTGGTAGCCAAATGCAGTGCTTATGCATACTGTGGTAGCATTACAGTTGTCATATCTTTTGGATTGAATAATGTATGCCATGCATAGGTGATAAAGACAACATTTTTGTTTAATATTATATCGAGTCTCTTATAAATCTAAATGGTAGCAAAAAAGAAAAAAAAAATGTCCCTAAGCTTTTTTCTGAAATTGTAATAGCATGGAGAGATGAAACGCACCACAAAACACTGCCTCAGGCCATCTGAGTCCACCAAGAGTGGAACAAAAAAACGCATTCCAATATGTTCAGTCTTTTCATGAGGTATCCGTAACCTGCATTAATCCTTTGGCTTCTTTTTGTCTTCTTGCAGTTTTATTTTCTTTTCCTCCTTATAGAATAATTGCATTAGGCAGGGAGAAGTGACTGGAAAGAATGGCAGAATTGAAATAGGCAGCAGATGATAAGTTGTTAACTGCGAGGAAGAAACCCATCTTTTACTAAAGACCGGTAAGAGCCAGCTGCAGGGAGACTGTGTGTCAAATGAATTACTCTGAAGGCAAGATGTATCACTGTGAGAAAGGACACAACTCACGGATAGACTTGTGAATCTGTCTTTCCAATTTTCTGCTCTAGTTCTGGAGTTCACTGCTTCCCCAGGCTGTGGTACTTATTAGCAAGGAAAATATGTTCTCTTGAAATATAACTGGGAGACAGAGAGCAGGAAGGAAGCATTGTCATCACTCTATGAAAGGGTCAGCTAGTTGTGGCACTGACATACAGGCAAATACACATTTATTACCTGTCATGTCTAATGCTGAGGTGTAATTGTCCCCATGATACTAGTAGACATGTACAGGCATCCGTGATATTGCTGGATGACTCTTTTCCCTGAACATAAAGATATTTGCACGCAATGTGATCTCTTTGACATTTTTAATACTGCATTTTTGCTTTCAGTAGTTAACAATAAAGAAGAGCAGGACCACTGTCCTACTATTACAGTGCTTGGTGGACCATAAAAACATTGTATTTTATGGCTGTCACAATATCTGATTTCATTAGAGGTGCCTACACAAGTGAAATTGCATGTGTTTTTTACTCATAAGATCCACTAAAGTTATTTTGGAGATGGTCCCAAGTAAACAGGATTTGTGTTTTCCTGGAAACCTGTTTTCCCAAGTGATATACTTACTGTATGCTAACACTGCTTGATATGCATGTAACATTGTTTTAAAAGTGTTCACATATTTCTTAAAAAAAAAGCAGCAAGTAATACACCATTTGTATATGCCAATGAGTAAATCTTCCTTCCTATGCCACTACATCCTGTTTAACTTGGAAATACCTGGTGATCCTGTAAGATGCACTTCCCTTTTCCCTGTTATTTTCAGGCCACGATTGGCACAAAAACAGATTTATCCTAGTGGTCAGAGTTTGCTTATTTCTTTCTAAGCTTCACGACACCATGCTGGCACACAGTGTGCCTCTGAGGCCGCGTACACACAAGGAGACATGTCCGATGAAAACGGTCCGCTGACTGTTTTCATCGGACATGTCTCCTGGGATATTTTGGTCTGATGTGTGTACACACCACGGACAGAGAATGCGGTGATGTGGCGGTGACGTTGTCGCCGCGACGTGCGAAAACAAGGAAGTAAAATGCTTCCATGCATGCATTGAATCCATTCGTCGCATGCGTGGGATTTCGGTCCGCTAGTTAGGCGTACTAACCAGTGGACATGTCCGACGGAGAGGTTTCCAGCGGACAGGTTTTAAAGCATGTTTTAAAACTTTTGTCACCTGGAATCCTGTCCGCTAGGCCGTACACATGATCGGATATGTCCGCTGAAACTGGTCTGTAGACCAGTTTCAGCGGACATGTTTGATTGTGTGTACGCACCCTAAGTCCCATAGACAGACTGCTACTGACATCCCTTCACCCACTGCTGACACACCTACTGTGCTGCTGATGTGGATTTTCCCAATGCTTTAGGTTAGGGCTCTCAGACTGGTGCCCTGCAGCTGTTGCAAAACTACAAGTCCCATGAGGCCATTGCAAGGCTGACAGTTACAAGCATGACTCCCACAGGCAGAGGCATGATGGGACTTGTAGCTTTGCAACAGCTGGAGGGCCGCCAGTTTAATACCCCTGCTGTATGCAGTGAGTATGCAGGGATGTCAATCATCCCTTTAGTCTTGCTTACAGAAAAAGGACTCTACAGCTCTTCTTTAGATATGTGACATTGGCAGAAGCTGTTAATCGTCACAATGAGTCTCTACCTCCAGCCCTTAGATCCCAAAGATAGACCTGTAAATATCAGTCACATGAAGGCTATGAAAACCAAAAGAAAAAAGGTATTTCAAATATTTTTCTTGATTTTTTTTTTTTTTAATAATGTGTTGGACCCAATACCAATATAGATATTTAGCATGGTCTTTTTTTTTTTTTTTTCTTTTTTAAGGTGATCAATGGTGACAGGAGGGCCTATTCACACCTTTCCCTTTTCATACAGAAAAAACACATGCATTTTAGTGCATGAAATACATTTAAAGCAGGCATCTTATTCCTTCTTATGTGGCTGGTTAACATCTTTGCACTGCAGGTTAGTGTATTTAGAAAGGAAAAACTTTATGGGTCTATTTATAAATACACTGCATGTGCTAATATGCCCCCCGGACTGCGTGAATTCAATCTTAAACTGAACTCAAGGAATTTGTCCACTTTTTTAAAATGTGCTGATTTAAGCTGACAATAGACAGATTGAATTTCAATCTGTGTGTGGCCATTCCTTTTTTTTTGTTTGTTTAAATAATCTTTATTGTTTTCTTCCATATAAAAAAAAAAATTGTTTGTAATACATACTACTTTATCCCGAAAAGCACATTACATAGTCTTTAAATTACATATTGTACCCTTGAGACACCCTCCCCTTTACCCCCCTATCATCTTGTTTGTGTCTCACACCCACACTCTATCACTATTGCATTGTAACTTTTTTCTTCCAGATACATTTATCACACTATCTATGAGATGCAACTCCCTCTCTCTCTCTGTTCTCTCTCTCTCTCTCGTCTAGCTGGTCTCCCTCCTGTGATCCAGAGGAGAACAGGTATCACAAGGGATAATACATCAACATGAAGTCAGGCCGTAGACAGTATCTTTCGAATCCAGGGGCAAAAGTTACACAACCATTACAATAACGGAAGAGAGGAGGAAAACAAGCAAACAGCGGCCTTCTGCCGGCCTATCATTGAACAGTTTACATGTCATTGAACAGTCAACTACTCAAAAACCTTTCAGAGATAACTCGTCAATGGGGTAGGAGCATAGGACCCCAGTTCCCGACAGGCCCCAAAGGGTTCACACTGCCCCTCGGGAAAAGGGGACACAACACCCGGCCCCCGATTTTCAGAAAATCATCACAATGTAGGAGACCGACGATAGTGTTTACCATAAGAGTGCATATTCGGCCTTGTGAGCTGCGACATAGAGGAGCCAGTCTCAGCCAGAAAAAGTAAAAAAATAACCGAGCAACCAAATAACAGTACAATCACAGAGGGAAGTGGTAGTAAGAGGAAAGGTCGAGAATCGTAGACAAGGAATGAAGAGACAAAGATAGGAAGAGAAGTGGAGAGTGCCTGCTCCGTCAGGGAATGGGACGAGCGTTCGGTCCACTAGGCAATACTCCTGGTATGAGGGAAATTTTACAATAGGTGGCCCAGGGTTCCCAAATGGCCAGAAATCTCTCAGATGTATCGTTAATTTTAGCCACGATCTGCTCTTTTACCATAATCCAGGAGACTTTCCTCATGAATCCCTGTAGGGATACAGTGGGTTTCTTCCAGGCCTTGGCAATGGACATTTTGGCTCCTTAAAGAATAAAAAATGATTAAGTCTGGCAATGTTTGGGTAAACCAGGAATGCATTGGTTTAAAAGCGCTATACCTGGGTGGGGGGTCACCACCACCGCTGTTAAGGAGCTAATGATACGGTACACCTTCTGCCAGAATGATCTAATGCGGGGGCAGGTCCACCAAATATGGAGCATAGTGAAGGACTGTGCTGCTGATCTGCTGCTCCAATCCGCTCTCCTAAACAGCCTGCTGGACTGCCTTGCACAGCTGTGCGTTTTAGTGCGTTTTAGTTTTCTGTGACGCTCTGTGACCTTGCACGGCACTGCCTGCCCACTTTCCCTGGCCGCTCTGCTCGGAAGCCACTGGGCTGCTACGGCAACATCCAGCAACCCCTCCTCCAGTGTGCTGATTGGCCGGCTGGCTAGGCCCCGCCCACTCATGGCTTGCTCTTCAGACATGGACGCCCCGCGCCCCCTACCCAGGAAGTGAAGGACTGTGCTGCTGATCTGCTGCTCCGATCCGCTCTCCTAAACAGCCTGCTGGACTGCCTTGCACAGCTGTGCGTTTCAGTGCGTTTTAGTTTTCTGTGACTCTCTGTGACCTTGCACGGCACTGCCTGCCCACTTTCCCTGGCCGCTCTGCTCGGAAGCCACTGGGCTGCTACGGCAACATCCAGCAACCCCTCCTCCAGTGTGCTGATTGGCCGGCTGGCTAGGCCCCGCCCACTCATGGCTTGCTCTTCAGACATGGACGCCCCGCGTCCCGCGGGCGCACGACGGGCGCGCCGGGTGCGCACCGGAGGCGCGCAAGAGGCAAGCCCGCCTGTGCCTGTCCGGGCCCGGACGGCTTGGACCAGGGCCAGGAGGGTTGCTCCACTCATCATAACATCTCCGCCCAGGCCATGTATCAGTCCAGGCTCGCCATCTATGGAAACCACGCGGATCAGGACTACAGGTAGGGAGGCCATCAAGTCTCAACACTTATTTTACACCAAAGATCGCCTACTTGAATTAATTAATCCAACAACTACCCTACACCCCGACATCATGGACACATGTCAATTATTACATATTGTTAAAAAATCAAGGACGTCTCACGGTAGGCCCACTGGGTCGAAGCAGGGTCTCTGCACTGGCTTGATCAACGCCAGGTCTGCTAACAAGCATGCAACGGAAATTTACGACGTCATCTTGGAAACAGGGCTGGACCTTCTAGCCATTACGGAAACTTGGTTTGTACCAGGTTGTCTAGATATAATTGACGAACTCCTTCCCGAGGGATATAATATCACATCCAACAGCAGACCCACAAAAAAAGGTGGGGGGGTGGCATTGGTCCATCGGGAGGAGCTTACCTGTACTGTGATTCCCTCACATACTATACCGTCCTTTGAACACCTGACGATTAAATGCAGCACAAATGTTACAAATTCCATGTTGGTAATTATCATATACCGTCCACCGGGCTATGATTCCCGCTTTATTAGCGAGTTCATGACCCTTATTACCGACTGTGCTACTAAATACCCTTCATTAATTGTCATGGGCGACCTCAACCTTTGGTTTGAGGACCCTCTCGATCTATCAGCTCAAGAGATTTTAGCAGACATGGACAGCCTAGGCCTCCAGCAGATAGTAAGGGAACATACACATGAAAAGGGGCATCTGCTTGATGCAGTATTCTCGGTCGTGGGAGAATCCACCGTTCCCACAACCAAGCAAGTGGTCTGGTCTGATCATTACTTAGTGCAATTTCAAATTCTTACCCTAAACACCACGGATAAACCAAAAGGAGCCCACATGCAACCCTCCCTCCCGTACAGAAATCTGAAAAAAATCACACCTGATTTATTCCACAATACTTATTCGAACCTCAAATCCTATACAAACCCTCTTGAGAAAGACAGCTATGAGGCTCTATCTGACGACTTCGAGGAAAGTATCAAGCAGTTAGATGAGAAACTCAATGCTTTTGACGGTAAACTTAAGGCCACACTGGACATAGTGGCACCCTTCTCCCAATCAAACTTTAGGCCAAAAATTTACAAATCCAATCGTTGGTACACCCCTAAATTAGCCACCTTCAAAAATAACTGCCGGAAGCTAGAAAGGAAATGGCAAAAAAACAAAACCACAGCTAATAAAATCCTCTATAGAATACAGGCCCGTGCTTACTTCCAGTTAGTAAGGAAGCATAAGAGAATAGCCCTAGCATCCCGCATTGAATTAGCGGCCAATAGCCAAGCGGAACTATTTAAAATCAGTAAGGAGCTGTTTAATCCACCTTTGGCCTCCCAAAAAATTGTCCATTCTCAAGCTCTATGTGACAATCTACTTGAGGCCTTTGTCAGCAAAGTTCGTGACATCCAAGCTGGCCTAGGTCCCCCAGTCCCTGTCCCTTCAGCAAACCTCACTATTAAGATCGACCGGACCAATCACATCACTCCCTTTTGCTCCTTTCAGCCAATAACGAAAACTCAGCTCTTCAGCTCCATTAAACATCTAAAACCCTCTTATTATGCCGACGACACTTGCCCAGCATGGTTGCTTAAGGATAACATCAACACAGTCATCAATGAGATTCTGATCATGGTTAACCTCTCTTTGACAACTGGAGAGTTTCCAGATAACTGGAAACATGCCCTGGTCACACCAATCTTGAAAAAAAGCACGCTGGATGCCAAGGTTATGTCCAATTACCCGCCAATTTCAGGACTATGCTTTCTGGCTAAGCTGGTGGAACATGAGGCTCTTATGCAACTCCAAGCTCATTGTGAATTACAGAATCTTTTTCGCGATGCTCAATCGGGATTTAGGCCCAAAGAGGGATCGAGCTATCCATCCTGGCCACTAGAGAAAGGCTGCTGGAGTCGAGAGACGCGGGGGGGTCGGCGGCCTTGGTACTGCTTGACCTCTCCGCGGCTTTCGATACTGTCAGCCACAAGATCCTCCTGGCTAGGCTACAGGACGAGTTCTATATCACAGGCATACTGCTTACTTGGATACGCAATTTCCTGACAGGTAGAACATTCCAAGTAATATTGGGCCCATTTAGGTCAGCGAGGGTGCCCCTTCTTTGCGGGGTCCCTCAGGGCTCGGCAATTTCGCCGTGGCTGTTTAATTGCTATGTGAGGCCCGTGGTAGATATCATCTCTTCATGGGGGTTGGCCACGCAGGTATATGCTGATGACATACAAATTGTGGCCAGTGATGCTCTCAACCCCACGGCAGCCCACCTTCTTTCCTGCTGCCTCTCATCTATCCAGATATGGATGAAGGACAATCGTTTGGCCCTGAACGTATCCAAAACTGAGGTACTTCTTACAGGTCCAACACAAAGCTTAAACCTGCTTGCAGAGTGGCTCGTATCAATGGGCCCGTGCCCCACTCCATCTAGCCAAGTGAGAAACCTGGGCGTCATATTCGACAATAGACTATCATGGATTCCACAGGTGAGGAATTGCACCAAGAATGCCCTTTACTATCTTCGGATGCTACAACGGGTAAAACATCTGCTCTCCCAAACACATAGAAATACTCTGGTACAGGCCTTAGTTATCTCACGCCTTGACTTTTGCAATGTGGTATACCTGGGACTCCCTATTAAATGGCTCTCCAAGCTGCAGCTGGTGCAGAACCAGGCAGCTAGGTTGATTACGGGGACCTCAAGATGGGACCATATATCACCCGTTCTCAGACTACTTCATTGGCTCCCATGCGCAAGGAAGATCGAATTCAAGGCTTTGTGTGTCATGTTCAGGGCCTTTAAACAACATGGCCCATTGTTCATTAACAACTTGGCCATACAATACCATCCCCCCAGGGCACTGAGATCGGGCGATCAGGACTTTGCTGCCGTCCCTCCAGTAAGGTTGATTTCTTTCGGTGGCCGATCCTTTAGAGCTAGAGCCGCTTCGCTTTGGAACCTTCTCCCGTTGCCTTTGAGGAAGTCTACTGTTCTTATTACCTTCAGAAAGGCTCTGAAAACGTTCCTCTTTGAGACAAGTTGATTATGACCACGCCTAATTAAACCGACCTGGCACCTCCTCCCTTTGTCCTATGTCCCCCTCACCCCAAACTCCCTTGCTACTGTGTTTTTATTGTTGATATTTGACATGTTTTTTTTTTTTTTATGTACACAAGCTATCAGTTCGCCTGTGAAGTCTTTTTTCTTTGTTTTCTTGGATTGCTTTTTGGTCCAGAATAGACCGGCGGACCTCCTTCCAGCGCTTAGACACACCCTTCTGGGTGTATGTGGCGCTGTATAGAAATATTAAAAATCAAAAAAAAAAAAATCAAATAGACCCCTCCAGCTCACAACCCCTGTAACAGACCGGTGAGGTCCCTGGGAACATCTTAGCCAGCCTGGAAGGAACATAGTACCACCTGAGTAATACTTTTAAACTAGCTTCTATGAGAGAAATGTTAAGAATACCTTTATATGCTCTAAGAGTCGCTCTGTGCCAGATTGCAGCATCCCACGAACCGCCCAAGTCCTCCTCCCAGGCCCGGGCGTAGGATGGCTTTACCTCTTTAGTCGCGAGCGCCCTGTAGATCAAGGAGATGCCACCCTTCTGATCCTCCGTGAAAGCGCACCAGTGCTCATAGGGTGAAATTGTGGGGGGCACTTTTTTATTGGTCCAGATTGAGTGTATGAAATGGGAGATTTGAGAGAACCTGAACAGTTCCGAATCCGGCATGTCCAGTTTCTTTCTGCAGAATGACAGTGAAATCGGACCCGTCGGGGAGAGGAAGTGGCCAATCCGGTAAAGGCCTTTATCAGTCCACCAGCGAAAAGCCTCAATACACATTCCTGGAGGGAACGCTGCATTATGGAATAGGTGTGCCAGATGTCAGGGAGTGAGCGCCAAAGAGTTTGGAGCTTAAGGAGACCGAGTGTGAGAGGGTGGGAGACAGAATCGCGGGTCTAACCTTGGGGTCGCACCAAATGAGGAAGTCAATGGTGTTCATGGGAGTGGCCTGTCTCTCCATTAAGAGCCAGTCGGGTTTAGGTCCTTGGAAGAAAACCGTCGAGATTTGCGTGAGTTGAGCTGCCTGATAATAACCCCAAAGTCCCAACCCGCCCTGTGACTTCAGACGGATGAGAATTTCAGAGGGGCATCTATACACCTTACTGCCCCAAATAAAGCAGACTATTTGTAACTGCATATTACTGAGGAAATGTTTCGAAATCAGGACCGGAATGGAACGAAATAGGTATAACAGACGAGGGAGGAGAGTCCTTTTCACTGCATGTATCCTGCCCAGCCAGGATAGACCACACTTCGGCCACATGTCCAAATCTTCTCTACACTTGAGCATCATAGGGGATAGTTGGCTTTAAAATGACTACTCACGTCCGACGTTAGTTTGATGCCCAAATAAGGAATCGACCCGGAGGCCCATTTAAAGTCGAAATTATTAGAAAGTTGAGTAAGAATGTAAGGGGGGACAGTAATGTTCAAAGCTGTCGACTTGGTCATATTAATTCTCAGTCCCGATATGTCGCTAAAGGCTCGTAGTATCTTAAGGATCACAGGAGTGGAGGTCAGTGGGGAGGTGATGAAAAGGAGAAGGTCACCCGCATACAGCGCACACTTGTGCTCACCCTGGCCACAAGTCACCCCCTTAAAGTCCGGGTTTGATCTAAGCGCAATTGCTAGTGTCTCTATGGCCAACGTGAATAGGAGGGGGGAGAGCGGGCAACCCTATCTGGTTCCCCGACCAATATCAAAAGAGTCTGAATATCCTCCCATTAGGCGAACCTGGGCTGTGGGGTTCGAATAAAGAGCTCGGATCAAGTTCAAGAAGTATGGACTGAAGCCCCACCGCCCCAAAATATCGGATAGGTACGTCCAGTCTATCGAGTCAAAGGCCTTGTGAAGGTCTATAGAAAGAAGAAAACCTTTCTGCGGGGGTCCCCCATCCCAATGGGATCTAAGAAGCGAAATTATGTCAATGGCCCTCCTAACCTGGTACGGACCCTGTCTCCCAGGGATGAAACCCACCTGGTCTCTATGGATATAAGTAGCAATAAAACTTGCTACCCTATTGGCCCCCACAGTGTTTTTAAATGTATTACATTTTCCACGTCTAATTAGGACTACTTTTTCTTTCCATATTGTACTGTTTATCACATTGACCCATTCCACTGCTGTCGGCGCTTCCTGTGATTGCCAGTTTTGTGCTATCAGTTTCCTAGCCTGGAACAGACACATTATAACCTCTACTGTAACTCCCCTTTGCTCATGACTCTCCTCTATGCAGCCTAATAGGCATACCCTGGGCTCCATGTCCAGGGTTGTCCCAAATGTTGTATTTATAATATCTAATACCCTAACCCAATATCTGTGCAATTTTGGGCATTTTCACATCATGTGTATAAGGTCTCCTGTGCTTTGACACCTAGGGCATTTGTCATCGGATTTCCTTCCAAAACTATGTAGCCTTTTTGGGGTATAATAAGCTCTGTGAACTAAAAATAAATGAGATGTGTGTGGCCATTCCTATTCAATAGTAGATTTACATCTGTTGATGGACAAGCTAGAAAACGTTTGTTAATCGGCAATGGCAGCCTGCTGTCTGCAGCTGCTGATCAGTGTATTTTGACATCAACGACTCCTACTGTCAGAATACAATGTCTTGGTGGAAGGGGGAGAGTCCTACAGTCAGAATACAATATCCTGGTGGGGGTATGCCTCCATCCACATCACTTGTGATGGAGTCATCACTTATTCCATAAAAATAATTGGTCTATGGGCAGCTTAACTAAAAGATAAGTCCAACAATGCCACTTCATGGATTTATTTATCTTATATACAACTGACAGTTTTACTGAGCGCCGGGAGTACAGCAATCACTATACTCCCAGCACTCTTAGCAGGAGCAGTTGTACCCACCCCTCCCCTCTGATGTTCATCCACATAATGATTTGTATTTTGAGAATGTTTCCAAATACAAAACAATCTGTGATTGGGCAAAAGGGGAGGGGCTGGCATAGTGCCGGAAGTATAGGGATAACTATGCTCTTGGTAAAGTATATAAGTATTTTCAGAAGTCATAAATATCAGTCCTGGTAATTTTCTTGATGCAAAAAAAAAATTAGCTTGTATTCTTTTTTTTTTGTTTGTTTTATAAGAGGTCTGTAAAGCATTAAAAAATGTGTGTATGCAGCTCCAGTATCATAAAATTAAAGGTACACGTCCGTAATGTTTAAAGTAAAGTCCTTGTTCAGGAAAGGAACATGTGTAGTATGTGAACATACTATTTACTGGAGATCAGCAACAGTAAGAGATTACTGAATGTACTGAAAAAGATAGTGGATAGACCATATTATCTCTATAATCCCATTTGACGGATAAAAACTGGGTGTATGCGGCACTAGTAGCATAAAATTAAAGGTAAGAGTCCATAATGTTTAATGTGAAGTTCTTGTTCAGGAATGGAAGCTGCAACCACCCACGCTGTAAAAAAAGACACCTGCAGGTGAGCATGAATATATCCTCCACCGAACATCAACACACCGGGCCTCTTATCAAAGAAAATGAACCACTGAATTACAGGTGGTCAAACAACAATGATATGTCCACAGTGCCATGAAACCACTTCAGTTAGATCATAGATGGCTGGGTCTTATAGTCTCACCAGATGGAAGATCATGTGTGCATACATAAAATACAAGAAAGACAACTCCTCATTGTGTAGTATTAAAACCAGGCAACATGTATTTCCAAAAAACAGCCAGGGTATTTCTAAAAAACAGGCATTTGGGTGGCGCTCTAACATCACGACACTGTCGCATCACTTGTATTCCGCGGCCATCTTAGTGGTTGGAAACTAGTGCTATTGATGACAGATTGCAGCCTTTGATATGCCTGTTTTTATCTGACAAAATGTTAGTACCCTGGCTGTTTTTTTAGAAATGTTGCCTGGTTTTAATACTACACCATGAGGAGTTGCCTTCCTTGTATTACCACTGTAATTCAGTGGTCCATTTTCTTTTGTAAGAGGCCTGGTGGGTTGATGTTCGTTGGAGGATAATTTCATGCTCACCTGATTTGTGTCTTTGTTTACACCGTGGGTGGTTCCAGATTCCTTTTCTGAACAAGGACTTGAGTTTAAACATTATGGATGCTTACCTTTAATTTTATGCTAAAAACTTTGGGCCAGATTCTCATATATTTTCGGCGGCGTAGCGTAAGCCATTTACACTACGCCGCCGCTGCGTACTAGAGCAAGTGCTTTATTCTCAAAGCACTTGCTCCGTTGTTTTCGCCGGCGTCTCGTAAATCGCCAAGCGTAAACCTGCGCAATTCAAATGGGGCGGCTTGTATTTAAATTAAGCGCGCCCCCGCGTCGAACGAACTGCGCATGCGCCGGCCGGGGAAAAAGCCCAGTGCGCATGCTCCAGCTCACGTTGGGAAGCGTCATTGAAACCGACGTCAAAACGACGTGAGCGTCATTTACGCAAGTCCCTATTCGCGAACCAGTTAGTAAAACGACGGAAAAAGCCGACGCTGACCCGACGCCATACTTAACATGGCGTCCGACGGCACCCGACTGCATCCGACGGAACTTCGTAAGGTTACTCCACATAGAAGCTGGGGTAACCTTACGAGTCCGTAAACGACGTACGCGACTACGGGGCGGCGTAAAAGCGTTCGGGAATCGCCGTACTAGCCTCATTTGCATATGCAAATGAAAAAACAACATGAAGGCCACCTAGTGGCCGGAGTTGTCATTACACCTACGATCCGAAAGTGTAATGCTTTTACACTTGTCGGATGTAGAAGCGTATCTATGCAAAAGTGATGCTAAGCATCACTCGCATAGATACGAGGACAAAAAAAAGGCGATACGACGGGGTATCTGAGATACTCTGTCGTAACACCTCTGAGAATCTGGCCCTTTATGTTGACTAAATCCAGGTAACAGGAACACAGAACCAAGTGCAGTCCTGTGACCCACAGCAGAAATTGGGGCCAAAATAGGAGCCTACTTCTCTGTTAAGCCCAATCATACACCACTGACTGTGTACCTGCCACATATTATGTTACTGAAACATAACATTACATTGCTGCACTACTATTTGTTCTGCCCACCCTAACTTATCCCTTATGTGTCAAGGTGATTGTTCTCTCCTCACAAGTCACTGAAGTTTATAGGTGCTTTCTGGCACATCCTAACCCTAGTCTACAAGCAGTGACTTAGGCCTGCACTGCTCAGGTTACACTATAAGCTGAGAGTGATGGTACGCTAGGCATTACAATCTTATTGTGGAGAGTTGCATTAAACAGGGAAGAGTGACCAAGTAGGGTTATTGAGTAGAAGATGTTTACTATTCAGTGTGAAGTGCATGGTTTGAGGGACATTGTGTATGAAGATGCATTTTAGCCACAAAGATTTGTTGAAAACCATTCATGTTTCTTACATTTATCCCATGGTGCAAGTTGCAGGTATTAAAATTAGTTTAGTTTATTTGTTGATTAGGTTTGGTAAAGTAAGTCTGGTTTATTGGTATTTTAGAAAGCAGGCAATTGGTGTCTATGGGAATATGGGTGCCATAATCTGGACCAAACAAAACATGAGTGTGCAGCCTTTGTAACTTTGCAAGAACTCTTCTTTAGTCCACGTTCACATTGGGCTGATTTGGCAAATCGCCGGCTGTTGCTAGCAATGGCACCGTCCGGATCGGTGCAAAGACATCTGTGATTGAACCCGCACAGATATCTGTCAAATCGCCCCCGAAGTCTGACTGCATTGCTAGTTTGAACTCATACTATTTCTAAGCCGCATTCAGTGTGAACCTAGGCTTAATGCCCTCATTGTGATTTTATAATGTTAGAACGTTATCTCACACAAAACGGGTTGTTAAAAGGGAAGAAAATCCCTGGAGTGTTCACATTAACAAGTCCTGCACCAATCACTTCTGAGTATCCTCCCCTCTGCCTGTGTTATTGTATTGATTCTATGGGGAATTGGCAAAATCTGCATGTCTGGGTAGCCTGGCTGCTGTATTTGAGGTTCTTATTTATTTGTTTTTACCATCTGTCCATCAACGTCCTTTTTTGTAGAAATTAGATGCTTTGATACAGCATAATACTGTTTTAATGTATTTGTTACTCAAGATGCATTCTGTGTATGGAAATTAGGATTGTTATATATTTGACATAATGTGTGTGTGTGTTTGTGTATATAATGTGTATATATATATATATATATATATATATATATATATATATATATATATTGAAGACATTGCTCCACCAGGGGACAGCAGTGCTTTCTTTAGCTGAATGTCAACATATACAGGCCTGATTAGTGCTGTCAGGCTTCGATGACAAATTCTATGTATCCTATCATTTATCATGTTTTAGGCTTCCCAGCACACATAAAATGGCATTTGGTTTCCAATAATTGAGCCCAAAGAGATCCCCTTTACATTGCATATAAAAATTTTACAAGTGGATTGGGATCATAAAGTAAAGCCGTGTAAGAAAGCCAAGCATTTTACTTGCATTTTTATTATCGTATTTGTATCATGTTTTATCATTGTTGTTCTTTTTTTCATAAAATGTAATTTAGATTTTCCCTTTGCTGATGTTGTTGTGCTTAGCTGAATACATATGTAAGTTCAGTTTTCCTGATAAGATCAGTTTATTTGTATTTGTTGAACTAAGATCCTATTTGTTAATTCTCCTTGTTTTCAAATTTTTAATCAGTAACTTGTTTTTTTAAGACATACAGGGAATCCCATCCAGCTACTACACAATGCCCCTGTGAACAAATATCCATTGTTACATGATCTTCTGTGGAAGTTTTTTTTCCTCTTGCTTAGCCAGGAGTTAAGCTTAGTATGTATTATGAAGTCAAATACTGCCAAGTAAAGTGTTGCAGATTCTGTCTGTGTCCGTAGAAAGTGGAACGTGCCATATATTCAAACGGATACAACATGACATAAGGTATTCAGCAATGTCTAAGAAACCACCTTATACCATAACTCTAAATATTAAAAGAAAGGAAAACATGCAAACTCTGTGAAAAGGCTATTGCAACCTGCTGATTTGGAGAACTTCATACAGTAACTCTGCTCCTGGTTACACATCCCACATCATAGAATGAGTTAAATGTGCCTTTAAATCAGAACTAACCAGTATCTGCACACCACAAACTTAAAACACTGTCTAATTATTACTATTCAAAGAAAACGTAACCATCCATCTGTGTATCCTTACTATATGTTTTTGAGAAGTCACTTTAAAAAAAAAAAACCTTAGCATTTCTAATTATGGCCAATTTGAGTAAAGATAGATGATTTATATAACATTTACTTCTTGGGATCCATCTGCCCTTAGCTCAGGCATGCAGGCAGGAGGGTGTGCTTAGATGAGAAAATCCCTCCTATTCTCCTCCAGATGAAAATAAATGCCCGTAAAGACTCCTGGGATGTATGACATCATTTTGGCCTAGGCCAGAAACCAGGAAGCAACTGAAGAAATTAAAAAAAAAAAAAAGATTAAAGCAAGTAAGTGTAATATACCTTCTTATCTATTTATTTAGAATGCATTACGGTGAAAAACCTCAAGGCTTTAGGAGAACTTTTAGGCCGCGTACACACGATCGAACATGTCCACTGCAGACCAGTTTCAGCGGACATGTTCGATCGTGTGTACGGCCTAGCGGACAGGTTTCCAGCAGACAAAAGTTTCTAAACATGCTTAGAAACTTGTCCGCTGGAAACCTGTCCGCTGGAAACCTGTCCATCGGACATGTCCGATGGTTAGTACGCCCAGCCATCGGACCGAAATCCCGTGCATGCGTCAAATTGATTCGACGCATGCGTGGAAGCATTGAACTTCCTTTTACCAGCACGTCGGTGGGTTCACGTCACCGCGTTCTGGTCCACGGGGATTTTGGTCTGATGGTGTGTACACACATCAGACCAAAAGATCCCTTCAGACATGTCCGATGAAAACGGTCTGTCGGACCTGTTTCATCAGACATGTCTGATTGTGTGTACGTGGCCTTATACATTCTGGTTAACTTTATTTCCATCCAATGATTCAGTTTCTGAGCTGCTAATACTTTTTATCTCCTTGAATGGAGATTTTGGATTCCGGTGCTAGATTTGGGACACATTGAAGGTGTATCTCCAAGGTGTATTCATCAATTTGGTAAGCTCTAATAAAACTAATACCAGGGAGGAGTTGTAGGGGACCAGAAGAGAGAGGTATCACAGGCCAAGATCAAGCATGTTGGAGACCCAGCACAAGAAAATCAGATTCATTTACTGAATTGCATCCTAAACTATAACTCAGCAGGAGAGCGCAACAACAAGCAATGTATTTTTATTTATTTTTTCGTGGGCAGACTGAGACAATTTGTCCTGCACCCGGTGCAAAATAGAGTCAGGGTGAGTGCTGCTCAGCCATTCCCAGGGAGCTTTATATTCTATGAATGAATACAAAGCTTTTTCTGATTGGCTGAGGTGGAGATGTGTGCAAATGGCATCACAGTCTCTTTCTTAGCCAATCAGAGGATGTTTTGTATTCATTCATAGAATACAAAGCTTCCTATTAATGTCTGGGCAGTGCTTAGTTTGACGCACCTTTGTTGGGATGGGAAGTTCCTGTCTCACAGCAAGAACACAGCACTGTATAATGTATGTAGCTGAGGCTTCGTGCAGTTTATGTAAACATAACTGTCTTATTTGTCATGACAATTGTTTTACTGGCTTTTGGATAAAGCCTTTAACTTTTTTTTGTGTGGAATCTATACTTTTTAATAAGTATACTACGCTATATGTGGTCCTCTGCTTGTGGCTCCTTGTGATGAGCGTTTTTTCCCCAGACAGTAGCAAACAAACCTTCTGACTGTCCTCCATTGTGAGAAGCAGTACTGTGGGTGTCCCCATTGGGTGAATGTAGCTGATTGACCGCGTGTGAAGGATTATGTTGATACAAACGCACATGCTGCTGCTTTACTCTGGCAGCTTTAATGTCGATGAGTGCATTTTATTTCTGTTGCTCACACGTGGTGGAGAGGATTTTCTTGTGAAAAACACTTTCTTTAAGGCAGGGGTGCCCAACCAGTGGCCCGCAGAGCCCTCTGATGTGGCCTGCAACCTTATGCTCTGGGATAGCTGTTTGGCAAGCCCAGATTGTGGGTGCCTGACCCGCCATTTCAGAGCAGAGTGGGCTGTGTCCGTGTCCATGTATGCTCTGCACATGCAGAATGTACACAGGCCTGCCATCTGCCTGCTCCGCTCATTGTGGCCCACGATTGTTTACCAAATTGCTTAGGTGGCCCTTGCTCTTCAAAAGGTTGGGCACCCCTGCTTTAAGGTGATATGCATCACATATTTCGGACTCTTTTTACATTTTTACATACTGATTTATTTTCATTGTAATTTTTTTTTTATTGTTGATGCTTTTTTGCACATTATGACTGCAGTGCTGATAGCAGATGCTTTAGGTTTGTAATATTCTGTATTTGGAGGCGCTGTATTATTTTCTTTGATACATGCAATATATACTGCTCACATAGTCGCTGCAGGTGTTGGTCAAATAAATGGTTTGTTTGGACCACCTTGGTCCAAACAAACTATTTAGGCTTCACTAAAACCTGAAGATCTACTTTATTATTATTATATTTTTTTTAATCTTACTCCTTAAAGGGTCACTAAAGGAAAATTTTTTTTTTGCTGAAATGACTGTTTACAGGGTATAGAGACATAAAAGTTAACTGATTCCTTTTCAAAATGATAAAAAATAGATAAAAATCAATCATATAATGTGCCTGCAGGTTAGTTTCACTTTTGAACTGGCTTCATGTTTCTGTGAAGTAGAAATAGAAACACAGAACAAAAACAAACAAATCCAGGGCAGTGTTTTGTTTTTAAAATGAATCTGATTGGTTCTGGGAAGTTTTAGACACACAGTAATGACAGCTTAGACCATCGGGAGAAAGCTCCCAGCACTGTGGGTATAAGGAAACAGACAAGCAGGAATTGTGGAGAACAAAGCAGGATTACAGCAACTTCAAAGCAAAAACAAACAATAAGGACATGAAACCAGTACTGGAGTAAGGTAAAGGAAAAAAAAGTGAAATAAACTCATGGGGAACTGCACCAGTTTTAGAAGGGTGTCACACTGCAATCCTGGAGCCACATGAACTCTTTTGTTTCTTTCTTCAGCCTTCTGTACTTACTGGCCAGTGATCATGGCATTTCTTGAGATGTCGTTGTCCCGTGTCGGTAGGCTAGACTTGCTTGGTTTAGGAACTGGGACTGCTGTAGGTGACGCTACACTAAACTATATTCCCCTAATCACTCACACAGAGGCAACCATTTCAGTGCATTTGTTTTGATACAATTGGGTTGATTGATTGATACTCAAGATACAATGTCTGGTACATAATCTTAGTAATGCAGGGCATACACGCTCGAATTTCGAACACATTTTCTTTTCAAAATCAGAAAGTTTTTTTTTTTTTTTTGTGATCCGATGATGCCACCATTGGTTTTCGAAAATTCGGCCGACCAAAATTTTCATGTTGCCGGAAATATTAGTTTCTCTCCGGGAATATTAGTTTTTCTCCTGGGATTTTCTTTTCTTGCACATGCACATTTTATTTTTCTATTATATTTCTCGCACAATTCTCCCATCATTGATCAGAAAATCGGCCGAGTTCTGAAATTTGTTTGCCACACGAAAATCGGCTGTTGCTGCAGCCCACTAACGGTGCGAAATACGAACTAAAATTCTTTGATACGATTTTCGAAAGAAAATTCTTTCGAAATTCGAACCGTGTATGTCCGGCTTAATTGTCTTTTCAAAGAGCTGAAAGCTTAAAAATGGCCCAGACTTGAAGGGGGGTGAAGTGTCCAGACTAAGGTGGTTCATGGCATATTTCCTGAATGCTCTGGAGTTTTGAGCAGTGTGCTCCATGGCTCTGTCCTGGGACCAATTCTGTTTAACTTGTTAAACGATATAGAGGTTGGACTAAATAGTTCAATCTCATTGTTTGCTGATGATACAAAACTAAGCAGGGCAATAACTTCACAACAGGATATACCAACTTCAGAAGAAGACATTGTTAAAACAAAGGGATGAGCAGCTAAATGGCAAATGAGGTTTATTGTAAAAAATTTAGTAATGTACTTTGAAAATAAAAACTATGGGCCAGATTCTCAGTGGCGCTACGACGGAGTATCTCAGATACCCCGTCGTATCGCCATTTTTTTTTTTTGGCTCGTATCTATGCGAGTGATTCCTAGCATCACTTTGGCATAGATACGCTTGAACATCCGACAAGTGTAATACCATTACATTTGCGGATCGTAGTTGTAATGACAACTCCGGCCACTAGGTGGCCTTTAAGTTGTTTTCTCATTTGCCTATGCAAATGAGGCTACTACGCTGATTCCTGATCGCTTTTACGCCGCACCGTCGTCGCGTATGTCGTTTTCGTTCACGTAAGGTTACCCCTGCTTCTATGAGGAGTAACCCTACGAAGTACCGTTGGATGCCATGTTAAGTATGGCGTTGGGTCAGCGTCGGCTTTTTCCCGTCGCTTACGTCGTTTTACTAACTCGTTCGCGAATAGGGCATTGCGTAGTGACCATCACGTCGTTTTGACGTCGGTTTCATTCACGTTTTCCGACGTGAGCTGGAGCATGCGCACTGGGCTTTTTCCCCGGCCGGCGCATGCGCAGTTCGTTCGACGAGGGGGCACGCTTAATTTAAATACAAGCCGCCCCCTTTGAATTACGCGGCCTTACGCCTTGCGATTTACACTACGCCTCCACAAACTACGGAGCAAGTGCATGAGGAATACGGCACTTGCTCTGTTACGTTGCGGCGGCGTAGCTACGCCGCTGGATTTCTTAGAGAATCTGGCCCTATGCTTGCAAGTTACAAGCTAGGGGGAGAACCCCTATGGGGATTCGAAGATAAAAGAGGATATGGGAGTCATAGTAGATTACAGACTCAGGCCAGCAGACTATTACAGTAGCATGCATTACAAAGGTCATTTACTCATGAGATAAAAGTTTAAAGTGATTGTAAACATGTATTTTTTTTTTTTACATAACAAACCATGATGTTGCACAGAATAGCCCCAGTCCTCCTCTTCTGGGGTTCCCTGCTGATTTACCTAAGCCTCCCCCACCACCACCACTGAGTACCCTCATAGCAACCTGCTTTGACAAACACACACAGCAGCTCGGCCCCACCCCCACTCTCTGCTCACTGGCTGTGATTGACTGCTGCAGAAGCCAATGATTCCCACTGCTGCCTTTATGTCTAGTGAGGAGAGAGACAGTGGAGAGGACCATTGCTCTTGGGCAAAGCACTGGATCAAGATTGGGCTCAGGTAATTATAAGGGGAGGCAGAGCTGCACACAAAATGTTTTATTTTTATTTACCTTAACCACCTAAGGACCAGTGCACGACTATATACATTGACACAATGGCTCCTGTGAACAGATGGATGTACCTGTACGTCACCTTTAAGGCTGCGTACACAAGATCAAATCTATCTGCTGGAAACGGTCGGCCCGACCGTTCCAGCAGACAGATTCGATCATGTGTACGGGCGAGCCGACGGATTTGGCCAGCCGACAGATTTTAAAGCATGCTTTAAAATCTGTCGGCTGGGAATCCGGCCGCCCGATATGTCTGCTGGTTAGTACGCTAACCAGCAGACATATCTTCTCGCACATGCGTCGAATGGATTTGACGCATGCGCGGAAGTAATTCACTTCCTGGTGCGGTGACGTGGTGGCGTCAACGTCACCGACGCGTCAGCGCGCCGTCTGCCGGCGGGGATTTTGGTTTGATCGTGTGTACACGATCAAACCAATACATCCCAGCAGACAGATTTGTTCAAATCGGTCTGTCCGACCGATTTGAACAAATATGTCTGCTCGTGTGTAAGGGGCCTAAGATGTGGCATTGTGGCCTGCCGCAAGCTCTGTGTGTCCGACCGGATACCTGCGATCATCTCACGGAGAGGAAGAATGGGGGGAAATGCTGTCTTCCTTGTGACAGGACATTGATCGCAGCTCCCTGTAATTGGTAGCGGTGATCAGTGTTGTGTCACACATAGCACATCCCCCTACAGCACTCTTTAGGACACATTTAACCCCCTCCAAAGCCCTTACTGGTTAACCCCTTCACTGTCAGTGTCATTTTTACAGTAATTGGTGCATTTGATCAATGACAATGGTCCCAAAATGGCGTCAAAAGTGTCCGATGTGCCCGCCATAATGTCACAGTCATGATAAAAATCACTGATTGCCACCATTACCAGTAAAAAAAAAAAATATTAATAAAAATTCCTTAAAACTATCCCCTATTTTGTAGACACCATATCACTTTTGCACAAACCAATCAATAAATGCGTATTGCAATTTTTTTACCAAAAATTTGTAGAATACGTATCAGCCTAAACTGAGGAAAATTAATATATATTTTTGGGGATATTTATTATAGCACAAAGTAAATATTGATTATTTTTCAAAATTGTCGCTCTAAATAAAAAAAAAAAAAAAACTGCAGAGATGATCAAATACCACCAAAAGAAAGCTCTATTTGTGGGGAAAAAAGGACGTTGATTTTGTTTGGAGCCATGTCGCATGACCACGCCATTGTCAGTTAAAGAGGTGCAGTGCCGAATCGCAAAAACTTCTCCGGTCTTTACCCAGCCAAACGTGACTGGGCCTTAAGTGGTTAATGAAGAGAATGCATTAAGGTGAAAAACTGTGTTTCTTTACAACCACTAGAGTATGGTTTCCAGTTTTGGTCATCATTCCTCATGAAGGATGCGCTGGAACTGGAGAGAGTCTAGAGAAGCTATGAAGCTAACAAGGGGCTAAAAGACTTTGAGTATGTGGAATGACTGCTAATATTAAACGTATTTTCCCTGAAGAAGAGGCACTTAAGGGGGTTTATGATCAATCTTTTAATGGTGACTCTAACATTGGGAGGATACACCTATTAAAACACATTGTAAGGTCTCTAGCTGTATTAGGAGTTTGGTTTTGTTGGTGGAGATAGGAACCTCTAGGAGATTGTCCTTAAGATGTGCTTTTACCTGGTGATTAGAAACAAGTAGATGGATAGTGCCTTAACCCCCTCAATACAGGGCTTTTATACCCACCTCCATACCGGGCCTATTCTGGCACTTCTCTCATACATGTACAAATCATCATTATTTTGCTGGGAAATTACTCAGAACCCCCAAACATTATATATGTTTTTTAGCAGACATCCTAGGGAATAAAATAGCGGCCATTGCAATTTTTTATATTGCACGGTATTTTCACAATAATTTTTCAAACACTTTTTTTTTTTTTAAATGGTTTCATTAATTAAAAAATAACAAAACAGTAAAGTTCGCTAAATTTGTTTGAAAATATAAAAGATTATGTTACGCCGAGTAAATAGATACCTAACATGTCACGCTTTAAAATTGCACACACTCATGGAATGGCGCCAAACTCTAAAAATCTCCATAGGTGACACTTTGAAAAAATGTACAGGTTACTAGTTTAGTGGTAAATATATATTTTTATTTAATATAGATATATAACATATAACTATCAGGTAGTTATAATATAAGGTATAATACTTTGACATACATTGTCTGTAATATAATATGATATAATTAAAACATTAGATTACCAAACTTATCAATGTCGGGTAGTCAAAAATGCTTAACATTGAGTTTCAAAGAAAACTGAAAGAACATAAAGCAATAGAACTATAGATGACCATTATAAAGTATAGGTGTATAAGAAGCAGAGAGGAAGAAAGAGAAAAAGGAGAAAGAAGACAGGCAGGGAAGGGGGGAAGGAAGAATCGAGGACCGAGCGGGCTAGTTATATTCCAGTTGTGTAAAGGGTAATGTGTATAGAGCATCAGGGTTGAATTTGGGGTGTTAAAAATGTTTTTAATGAGTCAGATGAAGAATAATCAATCCATAGGAGCCAAAGAAACTTTAATTTATCATATATATCAGAATCTAGGGCTAGCATCTCCTCCATTCGCATGATGTCATTAACCAAAGAGACCCATAGGGATAATGGTGGGGTAGTAGAAGATTTCCAGAATAATGGGTTAAGTTGTCGTGCAGCTGATAGAAAGAAACGTAGTAAGGTGCCCTTCTGAGATGATATAGAACCTGGCAACATGGACAGTAAGGCTATTTCAGGTGAGGGTGTCAGGGGTTGATTATAGAGCTTACTATATATGGCAAAGACCTGAGACCAGAGGGGTTGAACGGCCGGACATGCCCACCAAATATGGAGGTAGCTACCACCGAATGTGCCGCATCTCCAACATGTAGGGGGTATAGACGGAAATATTTTATGTAAAGATAGAGGGTCTCTGTACCATCGAGAGAGGAGTTTAAAGTTTTTCTCTTGAGAATAACAGGAGATAGAGGACTCGTGTGTGAAGTAATAGGACTTCAGCCAGTCTGAAGTATGGAAATCCTTTCTTAGATCCGTGGACCACTTCCTTGTGTAGGGGGAGGTTGATCATGCATTAGTGGGCCAGATTCAGGTAGAGTTACTCTGGAGTATCAGTGATACTTCAGCCTAACTCTCACTTTGAGCCGGCGTTTCTGTTTTCAGTAAGCAGAAAACAAGAAACGCCGGGTTGGAGTTCCTATACGAGCGGCGTAATTGTATTTCGCCGTCGTATCGGAACTGCAATTTTAAAAATGGCGCTCGGGGCGTTCCCGCTGATTAACGCCGAGAATATGTTAATCAGCGAGAATCGGCAATTCACGATCGTATTCGGGCCCGACGCAGTGACTTTCCGACGTTTCCGTAAGAGATACGCGGCGTAAAGAAAAAACAGCCCCCTAGTGGAGTATCCTATGTTAAGTATGGCCGTCGTCATCGCGTCAAATTTAAATTTTTTTGAGTTTTTTTGCGTAAAACGTCTGTGAATGGGAATTGACGTCATTGACGTTTACTGACAGAATTTGGAGCATGCGCACTGACAGTCGACGCATGCGCAGTACGTTCGCCGCGGGATCGCGCCTATTTTAAATACTACATGCCCCCTACCCGCCCAATTTGAATTCCGCCGGCTCATTTTCGCTACGCCGCCGCAACTTTAGGAGCAAGTGCTTTGTGAATACAGTACTTGCTCCAAAAGTTTTGGCGGAGTAACGGAAATGAGAAAAAGTTACTCCAAAATAAAGATTCGCCCATCTACCTGAATCTGGCCCAGTGTGTGTAGCAGACTATACATGGAGGAGAGTAAATGTTTTGGTGTTTCTGAGAGAGAACAGAGTTTCTCAAAAGTTGTAAGGGGTCTATGAGTCTGAGAGGAGGAGAATAGGCCAGAACAAAAGGAGGATACGCGTAGAGTCGTGAGCCAATTACTCTGGTCTTAAGGCAGTACTGGGGAGCCCGAAATGGGATTTATAAATGAGCTTGCTTTGGGCCAGGTAGGGCGGGAGTATGGACCCGCCGTGTAGGAACCTAGTCCTAGGGGTAATCCGGGGTGATCAAAGAGGGATGTAAGCAGTGATGGATCGAAGGACAGTAAAGAGAGTAGACCCTTTTTGTACCATAGTTGCAGGGCAGTAATCGTCAACGGAGAGGCATGTGAAAGTAAATGTAAGTGATGTTCATAACCCCAAAGTAAAGCTCGTAGATCAAAAATGGATAAGTCCTGTTCTATCATGGTGGATGATTTAAGAAAAGGACGAGGGAACCATTCTAACATTCTGGATAACAAAACAGATTTATGGTATAGTTCAAAGTCGGGTAAACCCACTCCCCCACAAGATTTGGGGTATGTAAATAAAGAGTGACGGATGTGAGATTTGTTATTGTGCCAAATAAAAATGTTTGGGCACAGAAATGGGTATGGTTTGGAATAAATAGAGTAATTAAGGAAGTGTGTCCATTTTTAATGTATTAATACGACCAAACCAGGGTATTAATGAAGAGTTCCAGACTTCCAATTTTCTCTGAAGTTTGGTCAAAAGAGGAAGATAATTGAGGTTATAAAGTTGTGATAGATTTGAGGGAGATGCCCTTAGTATTCCATTGGAATGAAAAATGTACTTGTAATTTAGTGAGAGTTGAATTTGGAAGGGATATGTTCAGGGCTTCAGTCTTGGATATATTAAATTTAAAATTACTAAAATCCCCAAACCTATGAAATTCATGTAATAATGAGGGAAGAGATGTTTGGGGTTGTTGAATATAGACCAGTAGATCGTCCGCGTATAGGGAGATTTTGTACTCGGCAGAGGGTGTCTGGATCCCCGCTATGCACGAATTTCGTCTAATGGCTTGAGCCAAATGTTCAATTACCAGGACAAAGACTAGGGGTGACAGGGGGCAGCCTTGACATGTGCCATTGGTTATCCCGAAGGGTACGGAAGAAGAACCATTGACCAGGACAGAAGCGGAGGGGCGGGAGTATAAACCCATAGTTTTAGATATGAAAGTAGGGCCCAAGCCTATCTGTTGTAAAGAAAGACGCAAAAATTGCCAACTGACCCGGTCAAAGGCCTTCTCCGCATCAAAGGACAACAAACAGGCTTTTAAATTGCGACGTTGAATGTAGGAAATCAAGTGAATGGTTTTAGTTGTGTTGTCTCTGGCCTCACGACCAGGGACAAAGCCCACTTGGTCCTTATGTATAATTGAGGGCAACAGGGGGGAGAGGCGGTTGGCTAAAACTTTGGCGTAAATCTTAACGTCTATATTAAGAAGTGAAATGGGTCTGTAATTATTGCACTGCGATGGGTCTTTGTCAGGTTTGGGTATCAATGAAATATTAACAGCTACAAGATTGCTTACAGGTTACTAGTTTAGAGTTACAGAGGAGGTCTAGTGCTAGAATTTTTGCACATGCTCTAACGCACGTGGCGATACCTCACATGTGGTTTGAACAACGTTTACATATGTGGGCGGGACTTACGTGTGCGTTCGCTTCTAAGCGCGAGCTACCGGGGACAGGGGCGTTTTAATTTTTTTTTTCATTATTATTTTTTTTTTTTTTTACTTTTACTTTATTTATTTTTTTACACTTTTTTACTTTTTTTTGGTCACTTTTATTCATATTACAAGGAATGTAAACATCCCTTGTAATAAGACCCCACATCTCTCCTCCAGGCTGGAAAGCATGAGATCGTGAAAAAAAATTCACCTTTTTCATGCTTACTAGTCGCAATTGCGGCTTTGTTTACCTCCGGGTACCCGGGTGTGACATCATCACATTGTGCCCGGGCCTCCGACGGTCATAGAGATGACTGGTGACCATCTGGTCACCAGTCATCTCTATGCTTCCTATGCGGCGCTGGACGATTCTTTCTCCGGGCCCCCGATGGCACGGGAAAGCCCAGAGAATCACCTGATGGTGGTGGGAGGGGGGGATGTCCCCTCCCGCCACCTATAAGAATGATCAAGCGGCGGAACCGCCGCTATGATCGTTCTTATGGTGCGCAGGATCGCTGCGAGAACACAATGATATCTGAATGATGCCTCTAGCTGCAGGCATCATTCAGATATCACCGCACAAAGTACAGGACGTCATATTACGTCCACCCGGGATGGGAGATCCCCTTTGCGGACGTCATATGTCTATGTGCGGTATTGAAGTGGTTAAACAAGATAAAATTAACTAAATAAATAGATATACTTTCCAATTTTTGGGGTAAGTAGTTTGACAGCAAAGTTAGTATTCACTACATTTTTCACAGCCAGCAAAATATTTAAAAGAAAAAAATGTATAGATTTACATATTTTAGATTGGCACATTAATTGGCACTGAAGATCATTAAACATTCAAAATCAATTACATTTCCCAACAGTGTAAGCATACTATTTTGTAAAGCTATTTGTTGTACCAAAGCAAAAGAGCAACTGGTCTGTCTGAACAGCACTGGACATTTAGTTGGTACTAGGGTTAGATGTCATAAAGTCAAGATGGGTTTTAGAGGTGAAGAAATTGTGGTAAACCTGACATTGGTCATTTTGCAGGTTACTTTGGTCTGGCAATGTTAACCTGCAGGAGTCGGGTAGGGAATATACTGTAAGTATTCCCAGAATGAGTCCTCTGGTTCTTCCAAGTGTGGCTGCCTGTTATGTGAGTACACAGTCTAGTTCATAAAGCAGTTGAGAGTATCTACTTTACAAGGTGCCAAGCCATTATTATCAGCAGCATTATCAGCACCACCACTGGGTGTGCCAGCTTGGTTTCCTCCAAACTTAGTTGTGTGTTGATGAAGTCGACCATTTGATAGTAGTGGAAGAAGTGGTGAGGGGGTAGGTGATACTGCTGAGAAATATTTTGAAAGGATAGAATATTGCAAGTGCCTGGATGGGGAGTAGGAAAGCAACACGATTTACACCTAGGGATGTCTAGAGGATGAAAGCTTCATGGTCCAGTTCTGGAGGAAACATGGGATTAACATGTATTGGTAAAAGGTTAGAGATTGTAGAGGGTGCACCTATAATCTTGCATATTTCAAGAGGGAGCTTTTCATGTGAAGTTAAGTTCATCAAGGTGGTTTTGTTCATTGTCTCAGACTCAAGTTTACAATAAGTAACTTTTACATATTTTAACTATTTGACTGGTGTACGTTGAATTTGTGCATACTTTTAAAAGCTGCCACAATTGAAATTACGTTGAGAAACACTGTTCAACAATATATCACATTCCAGCAGAGGTTTTATAATACTACCTAATTTTGTGTCATCAGTGATTATGGCCACGTTACCTTTTTTTTTTTATCCATCAGGTAATTCCTAAATTGAGGATTAAACATTGTGTTAGTGTTGCTAGTTAATTCTGATATGGAACCTGAGCTTTTAGATGTGCAGCTGAATCAAACCTAGTAGTATTCACTTTCAAATGTTGGTTCCTGATAATAATACAATGCATAAGATGAACTCTGGGCAGCCTTATCAAACATGAAGCAGAATGATTAATAACTTTCCACTACAAAAATTGAACATGAACACGCAACATGTCAGGATTAATAACCACTTCATTGCTTATAATCAGAATACACAAACTTATAGGAGTGGTAATTGGCAATCATGGTCTGTTGATTTCATTTTGCATTGTATTGTCAAGTAGGTATCACAGAAGATCACATTCTATAACCCAAAAATGATTAGACCTCAAGTCCTTTTCTAGTGTCATTCTCGAACTACTCCTAGGACAAAGAGTGTTAGGGTGTGATATAGTGAGTAATATCTTACAACTGCTACAGAGTTCAATAGCACATATTATATGGCACCATGTAATTTCTGAATATAATGTACCTTTATTTCATGCCTTATAAAGGCTTAGTTCTCCCTTTTATGTACCTGATCTACACAGCGTGGGGTGAAGTTATTATATGCTGTGAAAAAGTTAATTTCATGCAGAGACACATGGATTACATTCCTTTGAGTTTGTTCATCTAAGCTGGTTAGGTTATATGTTTTTTTTTAAATATTATCACTGTGATCACTGCTGGAGACCAAGAGGGATGGGGAGGGTGCGACAATGCATTTTTTTTGCTTTCGGCAGACCTTGGGGATCTTCAGCTCAAGGTTTCATGATCAGAGAGCCCACTGTATCTAATGGAAATGGATATTTGTAAGTTCTATATTTTCACTTTTAAATTAAATATGAAGCCTAGGGACTTTTTATAGGATAATTACATTACATACATTACATGTCATTTACATCTTAGCCTACTAGAGACTGCTGTGCCTCTTTCACAACATTTTCCCTTTTAGTACCTTTCATGCTGAAGTGCAAAAAGAATAAAGAGGGAGTCGTTCAAAAAACATATGAATGATTTTCTCTTAAGAAATAGAATAGAATGCAGAGCCTGTTATGTTTATTCAAGGTGTTTTTTTTTTTTCTTGTTTAATTTGGTGGCTTTATTTTATTTATTTATTTGTTTCCATTTTTTTCCCAAGTAGTTCATTATGTGTACATTGTAATTGCTTCCATTTGATGGAGAAATAGGTAGTAGTATTCAGTACATTCTGTTTTCTTGTACATTAACTTAATTAGCACAGGGACTAAGGCAGGCTTTACTTGGTGACAAACATTAGATAATTGTATCTGTAAATCCTCTATGGTGAAATTAGAATGAGGGCCAACAGTATCAAGCCTGCAGGAGTCAATATATTATCAGCCCTAAAGTGTACTCTGTGTTGACAAGGGCTGTATATGTGACCTTTTAACAATGTCGACAGGAATAAATAGGGGAGCATATATTTTTTTAATACTACATGCCAAATGAAAGAATTGAAAGCTTGGTTATGGCTAACAGACTTTGGACTTCAATGGTTGACAAAACCTTAATGGACTATATATTATTATGATTGTTTTCCAAAATACAAGCATGTCCCTCTGTTGTGCAGCGGGTGAAGTTTGCAGTGCAGTAGTGAGATTGTGCATATGATTTACCAATGCTTCTAGCTTTCATTAAAATGATATGCTGGGGATAGTCGTAGAGCATAGGAGTGTGGGCCCCACTGCATGTACTGAGGTAAGCATTGGGATGGCCACTATACTAAGGGCAGAACCAGCAAATGTGCAAGGTTGCTAAAAATAATTGGAAAGTCAGTGCATAGTAAGACTGCCACTTGGAGCACCATGCTAATCAGTAGGTTTATGATTTAAAAATGTGAAGGAAGGGATGCAGTAATAGATATCAATGACCATATTTTAAATCAAATTTAAATGAGTTTGTGTCATGTTGTATCATGGCTATTGAACTTTGAAAGACGTTTTTTTTTTTTTTTTCTTTTTTGTATGTACTCAATTGGATGATCATTGTTCATTATATCAGCCTTCCATAATTCACTGCATGTCAGAATAAAGAATGAACTGGAAACATTTTGCACTGTGGAGTAGACATGTGCACACTAAAATATTTTGTTTCGGAATTTCATTTTCGTCCGAAATTCATATTTATTTATTTTGTTTCATTAAAAAATGCATTCCTCCAAAAATCCGAATTAATGAAGGTTGAATCTGTCATTGAAGGCTTATGGTGTCTGTCGAATGCTCTAAGACGATTTGACGGAGCAGCTAAACTGTACGACGCCGCAATTGTACATTTACAGTTGAATGTTTCACCTACAAGCTATAAAAGAATTCTAATGTTGTATGACAATAGTAATAATTATATTTATAAATTATTATTTCTCGTCAACCAACATTTGAATTCTTCAATAGCCTATGGGCCGAGCATTTGACCGGAAATGTACGATTGCGGCGTCGTACAATGTAGCTATTCTGTTGAATCTTCTTAGAAATATTGACAGAGACTATATACAAGCCTTCAATAACAGATAAAACATGGGAGTGTAGGCCGTACAAGACAACTCAACTCTAATAATTTGAATAAAGAACCATAGACCAAAATAATTTAAATAACTTTATTGAATAAATTATTGTTAATAGAAATGGCCGCGGCACCTTTATTGGTATAAATAAATCTATATAATCATAAATATTCCATTTAATATTAATTCAATTCTAATAAATAAAATTTTCAATATTATTTAAATTCTTAATATAAAACTTTCAAAACTTTAAATCATCTCTTAAGATCTCGCTCAGTCATAGAACTCGAGGGAATACCATAACTAATAAATACAAAGTCCCCCCTTGATTTCAAGGGTGACAAACCACATAACAGGTGCTGCGACAGGGTGGGAGGGAGGGGGAGCATACTATACCACTCTTGGTCACTTCTGAATTAACCTTCAGAGCAGTGAGCTTATATAGCCCCCTGCACATGTACAAAAGCCCGGGAAACATGTGAGCTCAAACACCTGCAGAAAGCCCGGGAAACACATGAGTTAAAACACCTGCACAAAGAACATGTGACTTTAAAGCTTATATCAATCCCAGGAGAAACGTGACTCATCCTTTCTCAAAGTCACGTTTTTTCCCGCCTGAGCTGCTAGCTACAGTATTTTAAAATGACCATTTTTTTTTTTTTTTTTTTAAATTTCAGAGCAATAATCCTTATTAAAATATATAAAATTGTATTAATCTAATTGTTGTTCTGACAGCCACAATCCCATGATGTGGGCACTAATTAATGCCCCCTTTCCATGGGAGTGTAGGCCGTACAAGACAACTCAACTCTAATAATTTGAATAAAGAACCATAGACCAAAATAATTTAAATAACTTTATTGAATAAATTATTGGTAATAGAAATGGCCGCGGCACCTTTATTGGTATAAATAAATCTATATAATCATAAATATTCCATTTAATATTAATTCAATTCTAATAAATAAAATTTTCAATATTATTTAAATTCTTAATATAAAACTTTCAAAACTTTAAATCATCTCTTAAGATCTCGCTCAGTCATAGAACTCGAGCGAATACCATAACTAATAAATACAAAGTCCCCACCAGCCGGTTTTGTCAGCTAACAAAAACGGCCTACCCCAACACCGTGGCCATTTCTACCATATTTTGGAGATCCGAATAGAAAACATCCGAACCTAAGTCAGATAGGTGGATACCATCTAGCCTATAAAGGCCCGAAGAACCTCCTTCCAACTCCGTGTGCCTATATGAAAAACTGTTCAACATAGGCATAAATTTCTCAATAGAATGATTGACACGCCTCCGAATCTTCTCCAGAGTTTTATTCTCCGGGAAAGATAGCCAGATCAAACGTGGAATCATTTCAGAAAATACTAATTTGGTGTTATGAAAGGATAAATGAATACGCTGCAAATCGTGCTTTATCTTAAAATTCAAATCTAACGTTGAATACTTTCCTATATCATTACCACCAAGGTGGATTATTAAAATATCAGGATACGGCAAACTATTAGATAAAACAGAAATGTGATGACAAAGATTGTCCCAGCGTAAACCACGAATACCTTTACAAAAATCTTAAAAGAGTCAGGGGACAAAGACAGGTTAGTAGAGTAACATCGTTGACATGCCCGATTGCGAGCCCAGTGAACAAATGAATGTCCAATAATCCAGATGGAAGCTAATGAACCTAGAATCAGAGAGAAAGATTAGGAGGGGTATATAAACTGAACCTTTCAGATTCCCATCTACCTAAATTCATAATTACAGAATCATTAAGGCCCATCCTAGCAGCTTCCATAGCAGCTCCAATACGGAACGAATGAGATGAAATTTTTTAATGCCCAAGGTCTAAAGAGGTTAAGCATCGCTGGAATATTGCAGAGAATTGAAACATTGTTAATGGGGAAAATCTAAATGGACCAGAAAAAATTTGCCATACAGGAAGGTCTTACCGAAGTATACCGAAGTATATCTGGAAATGACTAAGTAAGGGCAAATAATAGGATCACCACATGCATGCAACTAGAGCCAATGGCCCCTACCCGCAACGTCTGTTTTGGATTTTTTAAGAAAAACCTGAACTTTTTTCTTGTGTGACGCAAACTTCCCCAAATTTTAAACCAGAATTACTCTTTTTTTTTTATTATTTTTTTTTTTTTTATACTATTTGGAACTAGTACAGGAATTTGAAGCGCAGCAAAGAAAATTAACACAAAGGCTGTGTGAAACAGTAATGCTTCAAATTCTGAAACGACACACCTTAGATTTACTTAAACAAATTTTTTTTTTTTTTTAAACTCTATTGAGATGCGCCTATGTGTATCAGGCGTTAAGGTCTGACTTCTATACCCCTTTAAGGCTTAGCGAACTGAAAAGAAACTGTTACAAGCCGGAAGATTGTGTAATTTTAAGAAAAGGAAATAAGCAATCGAGCTCTTGATTGCCGAAACAACAGGGGCTAAAACAGATCCCAAAGATGACTCGGGCAGGTGCAGCCAACATGATCCACCTCTGGAAAAAGCTGCCTGAAACGGGCCATCTGAAAACGAGACAGGCTGTCAGCTATCAGATTACTTTTCCAAGGAACATGTTTGCTTTCGCCCAGATGTTAAACCTTAATAAAACAAAATATTTTAATGATCTTATAACAAATATGGATTTAGAAGAAAGACAGTTTAGCGTGAAGATAACGCCTTTATTGTCAGAATATACCAAAATTCTTTTGTTTGCAAAGAAATTCACCCCATAATTCAAACGCAACTACTATGGGGAATAATTCAAGTAAAACTATATTCTTGGTTGCCTTATTGTCAACCCAGAATGGCGGCCAAGAACCGCAACACCAATGGGTGTTTCGAATCGCTGCAAAACCGAGCGAACCTGCCGCATCTTTGTAAAGGTCTAGGTCGGCTGAAAAATAAAATCTTCTTGAAAGAAAGTACGACCATTATAATCAGATAAAATTGAGACCAAACTAAAAGATCATCTTTTAGCTCTGAAGTAAGGCGGATGTGGGAAAAATGGGGATTTAAGGCCAGACATGGCCATGGATAATCGCCTAGAAAAATTCTGCCAATTGGCATCACCCTAGCAGCGAAAGCCGGTAAACCTAAAAAGGACTGGATCTCTTTTAATGATACCTTCTTGCAGCGTAAAAAACAGAAAAACGAATTTTGAATCCTAGTTATTTTAACCCAGGGAAGCTGATATTGACATAGCATAGTATTAATACTGATACCCAGGAAATCTATGACTGTGACCGGAAAAACGTTTTTTTTTTTTTTATTGGCAATTGGCACGCCAAAAACTGAGAAATGTTTAAAAATAATTTTAGCCTTAAAAGACAAATAGGGCTCATGGGAGATGACCCATTGCAAAAAGTAGCAAAAGTTTCAAAATATCAGCACGATAGGGAGCAACCCATGGGTAAACACATATCATAAAAATATTTTCCTTCAAAACAGAAACCTAATGAATTAAAACATTCAGGGGCAATGAGCAGTTAGTCTAAAGGCAGATTCAATATCAGTCTTTTGCTAACAAGGCCCCAGTACCAAAATTATTTATAAGCCTAATCGCCTCAACAAAACTTGAGTATTATACAGAGGCCAAGGAATCATCAATCTCATCGTTCAATGAATCACCCTTTGGATACGAAAGGTGATGAACTAGATGATAAGAACTAGGCTCCTTTTTGGGTACAATACCCAAAAGAGAAATACGAAAGTTTTCAAAAGGAGGAGAAACCAAAAAACCGGCAAACCCTACCGGTTGCTAATACCTTAATTCATTTTCCTTACAACTTCACTATGTGTCAATACCAAAACATCACACACTAGACTGTTGCTCTATGCATTGAGCTATTTCTCAAGCAATTGAAATAGTAAACCTGAAGAAAACCTTTAATTAAAACCTCAGCTTTCTCCCTGTCTGGGTACAGCATTAGCCATGAGTACATCTTTTTTTTTTGAGGAAAGTTTCTTTCAAAAACATTTTCAGCAAAAAAAAAAAACCTTTTAAACTAGCGTCCTTCATACCCCATCTTAAGTTAGGGTAAACTGACATTTTTTTTTTTTTTTTGTCGAAATGATTCATCATAATTGTACCACCCAAAACCCCCAAAATCCTGCAGGCTTTGAGTATATACATATATATATATATATATATATATATATATATATATATATATATATATATATATATATATATATATATATATATACATTTTTTTTTAAATGTTGGAATAGACCGCTACGCTTATCTGGGAATTTTCACTCAAACTAGCGAATAAATACAAAAAGTCTGTAACCAAATATAAAGAATATTGGCGCAGTGCGACGCCTATCATCTGATAACTCTTCCATTTTTCTATCACCCTTCCCAGGAAAATCTTTTCCAGGGAGTAAAGTTAATAATTAATAAATCGCCTTTCCAAATTTGTCCTTTTTATATTAGCAGTTAAGTGAAAAGCCCAAAGGAGAGATTTCACATGGAAGAGGCTCATTACAAACAAATTTCAGGGATCTGAGAAGAAGTTGGAGTATAATGAACAGATTCTATAGGATTAACATTAGCAGCCTGTGTTGACCAAACATTAGCAGGAGATAATAGTATCCGGCTAGAAATAGCATCTTGCCATTTATTAACAGATTCTAATAATTGTTTTAGCATAAGTTGGTTTGCAAACTCACCACTAGATGTCCCTGCTCCAGCTTGTAACGCTGAGCTGTCAATGCTCTGTGTACTGCTAGTCGGCCTAGAAAGGGATTCTAGCCGCTGCGGCGCCGTCAAATCGTCCAGCTGAGTCTGCCTGGCAACTAGTGACGCTGTCTGCTCCTCCAAAGACATGGGAACCTGTAAAGAGAAGAGATCCCTCCTACTCCTCACTGGTGATTGACGGCCTCTACCCCTCCCGTAGTGACGCGCACTGGAGATGGAGAGGCCGCCCTCTTCTTCTGGATTCGCAAGCTGCTGCTCTGAGGGGTGACGACGGATGTTCCGCCCAGGCTGGAATCCTTTTCCTCACTGGTCGCAGAGACAGCAATGGAGCGCTCGCGTGGCTGGGTCCTGGAACACCTGTAGGGGAGAGATAGTGTCTGAGGTGGATGTGGTTCCTGGAAAGCATCCGACGGACCCGCAATGGCTTCGTCCTCCTCCGATACAAGGGGAGTTTCAGTTTCCATCTCCGCCAGGCACTTCTTCAGCCATACTTCCCCGCCGTCCTCCGCTGTTCCTTCATGACCTGCCGGTAAGAGAGATAAAGAAAAAGGGGGGGGGGAGCATACTATACCACTCTTGGTCACTTCTGAATTAACCTTCAGAGCAGTGAGCTTATATAGCCCCCTGCACATGTACAAAAGCCCGGGAAACATGTGAGCTCAAACACCTGCAGAAAGCCCGGGAAACACATGAGTTAAAACACCTGCACAAAGAACATGTGACTTTAAAGCTTATATCAATCCCAGGAGAAACGTGACTCATCCTTGCTAAAATTAACGTTTTTTCCCGCCTGAGCTGCTAGCTACAGTATTTTAAAATGACCATTTTTTTTTTTTTTTTTTTTTTTAATTTCAGAGCAATAATCCTTATTAAAATATATAAAATTGTATTAATCTAATTGTTGTTCTGACAGCCACAATCCCATGATGTGGGCACTAATTAATGCCCCCTTTCCATTTGTATGTTTTCCGCTGCTTCGTCGAATCTTCGTCATTTATGTCGAATGGTCTACCCCAACACTGTCTCTATAATGTCAAATCTTTTCTCTCTATGTTAAATCTTTCCTCTGTAGAATAATCTTGGACTAATAGAGTTAGGGTTAGGCACATTCGACGGCAGATTCGATAGACACACATTGCTATTGTCAGCATCATGTCAAATCTATATTGAACTGTTGTATTATCGAAAATAAAGCATTTTTTCTGTCGGATCTTTTTCGAATTTTGAATTATGCGCGCTTGTTTTCGTTTGTTAAAACGATAACGAAAATACCCGAAATTCGGAGGAAATCTATTGTGGGTTAGTCAGGTCTTACTGCTATGCAAACTTGTGTCAGTCTGACATACAGTAAAATGCAAAAGTTTTAGATTGGTGTGAAGAAATGCTGAAAAGTAAGAATGCTTTTAAAAATATACAATGGGTATACAAAAGTATCACGCCCCTCCCTTTTTTTAAAATAATCACATTCTGTTTCTTTGCTGCCTGAAATGAAGACCGACGCGGTTTTATTTTTTTCCAGCTGTATTTACTAGTGCAATTTATAACATCCAAGTGAATGATATAACACCGACCTGTCAGGAACACAATTGATGAGTTAAAAAAAGGACCACCACTTATGTCAGTATTTTGTTGGGCCACTTTTTGCTTTAATAAGTGCCTTTAGTCTGTTGGGATATGACTCTACTAACTTTTCACATCTAAATATTTGCAATATCTTTCTGCAAAGAAGAGTGGGCACAGTCTTGATGTGCAAAGTTAGTTGAGACATATCCCAACAGACTAAAGGCTGTAACAAAGTCAAAATGTGGTTCAACAAAGTACTGATGTAAGTCAGGTGAGCCTTTTTGCAACTCAGTGATTCTGTTTTTGAATTATTTTCTGATATGTTGGTGTTATATCTTTCACTTGGATGTTATAAGTTGCACTAGTAAATGCAGCTGGATAAAAAACAAATGGTGTCTGTCTTCATTTAAGGCTGCAAAGCAACAAAATGTGATTATTTTAAAGGGGTGATTATTTTCTATACACACTGTACATTTTAGTTGTTTTTATTAATTTACAAAATGATAAGTGAGTGAACAGAAGAAAAATTTAAATCAAATCAATATTTGGTGTGACTATTGTGAAGGACTAGCATCAAATGTAGAGCTTGAAGGACGCCACTATCTGGTTCTTATTTTTAAGGGCTTTGTTTGCCCATTTTTTATTAAAAGAAACTTCAAACGAAGATAGGTTTCCCTCGCAGGGGTTTTAGCACCCCTTTTCATCAACTAAATGACATTCAGCCTAGTTGGCTTTCACTTGGGGCACTGCTGCTCTGGCCTCACACTCCAAGCCAAACAATGCTACTAAGGTGAGGTTATGGAAGACCGCTTGATATCACAGGTCATATACCATGTCAAGACTTAGCACAGCAATAAGATGCATCAGCAAGGACTCTCCCAGACAAACAGTTGAAAGCAAACTGGGGTTTTAAGATGTATGTTCAAGCTCTTTTGAATAAGCACAGAGAAACGGGTAACGCAGAGGGCCATAGACTCAGTGGGTGGCCAAGGAAACTTAATGCAGATAATGAGACACAACATGTTTACTACCCTTCAACATCAGATGTCCAGCAGTGCTATAAGCACAGAACTGGTGGAAACCAGTTGGACCCAGGTGCACCCTCAACTGTCTGGAGACATCTGCCCAGAAGTGGTCTTCATGAAACAAGTGTGGCCAAAAAGCCATACCTTTGACATGAAAACAAAGCAAAGAAACTTGTATATGCACAAAAACATAAAACTGGGATGCAGAAAATAGCAGCAGGTGTTTTGGATTTGAAATATTTGGTTGAAACGGGAGGTGGTTTGCAAAGGGCTGGAGAGCGGTACAAAAATGAGTGTCTGCAGGCAACAGTGAGTCATGGTGCAAGTTCCTTGCAGCCCAGGAAGATCACATTCTCTTGGCAGCATTGTAGTTTATTTGTGCTTACTTTGCTGTTGCTGTTGTAGAGAAACACTTTCCATCTTCTCCAGCTTTGTGACATCTACATCACATGTTTTAGGTAAATACTTTGACTGGTTGCTTCCCACTGCTTTATTAAGAAGCTGATAAATGTCAGTAGCAGAACCCTTGTAGGCTTTCTGCGGAGCACTTTACAAAACCAATTGGATTCTTTATTGGATTTAACATTCCCTTCAATATGGATCTCATTTCTTCAGGACTAAAAGTTACATGCCCTTAAATTTTTAGACTCAAAATGGTTGTAAACCTTTACAACACACTTTTTGCTACAGGTAAACCTATAAAATGGCTTACCTGTGACTACCCTGGATATCTCCTAAATTGTTCATTTGCATGTGCCAATGTAATCGGAACATGCCCACTGAAGCAATGGCATGTATGTGCTGTTGCTTCAGTGAAAATGCCGTTACTGGTGGCTCCCGCGTGCATGCGCATAAGTGACATCATCGCTGCTCCTACCAATGGTGGCATAGACAACAATAGCAAGTTTACAGAGGTTCAATCCCCTCCTTGTTCTAAAATATAATTTTAAAAAGTCTGACGGTGGGCCTTATTAGTGCTTGTTTGTCTAACTTTTTGTTTTCAAGTGTAAACTTAATTGCAGTTGGTGTATATGTGTCACCTAGGTTTCTCACCTAGAACATAATAAATATTTGTGTCTTAAACTTTTTTTTTTTTTCTCATAACCTTAAGTCTTGGAGCCAGGATGCTTTTCTGAGCCTTGGGTGGAATAAAGCCTACATTACATCTTACCTGGTAGCTAGACCTCATTAATACATCAGAATTACAGAAAAGCACCAGAATGTTTAGTGTACAGCGTAAAGGGCAAAAGGTTCACTTTATTTAGCCTTTGCTTTCCACTGGCCTTTATTTAAGCAAGCTGATCGATGCTCAGGGCTGTCTCTCGCTCTGTCTACTGTGAGATCCTGCTGCTGTGTAAACTGTTTGTCTGCTGCTAGAACACTAAGGTACAACTGTTTGTATGTTTTGTGGAACCCATTAGGGGACTTCATGTTAATAAGGAATTGACCTGAGTTTGTTTTGTTGCTCGGATGTAAATCTTTTTTTGCTATGGACTTGCTTTACAAACCCCATCATGCACTGAAACCACCTCTACATGCCTTGCTGAATAAAAGTATAGGCCACGCCATATTTAGACTCAAGCTCCTGTCTTGTGCATGGTTTACCATTGCAATACCATTTGAGTCTGCCTTTGTTACAATAAATAGAATATCTAGATAGATATGTTTAGATAACAAATATGGTAAAACTAATTTTGATGCAGAAATGGTAATGTATTTTGTCTAAAAAAAATTAGCCTTGAGATTAGAAAATGAGATTTTAATGGAAGGCATGGTAATGTAAAATAGCAAATGCAAATTTACATTTCTTATTAAAAATACATTATACTTATATAGGATTGAATATCATCTTTAACAACTGAATAAAAAGAGAATTGTTGCTGGAGGAATGATTGTGTTCACTATTCCCAAGTCTTTGCTCCTGACAGTGTGAACATCACACCTTGATACTCGATCCTCATTTACACTTCGACAGCATTGTTATGATTATTATGGAATAAAAATATACAGCAGTTTTGGCACTTTGGGAGGGTTGCATTTTTTATTTTAATGAGGTTTATAATAAAATTAAACTGACATCTACTCACCTTTTATTATCAGATTGATAAAATGAAGCCTTAAAGGATAAGTTAACCTTTTAACGAAAAACAATAAATGCAAATGTTTTTGTTTGCAGGTAAAAAAAATGTGCAGTTATTGTTTTTTGTTTCTAGGGCCTGTAACACATTGCACCAGCGATTAGCAGATTACTGATGAAAAAAAAAAGCAATATATATTTAACTTTCTGCTATAATAAATATTCCATACCCCAATATATGGGCAGCAAATTCAAAGGGACGTACAGGTACACCCATTTGCCTGCCCATGCCTTTCTGCTGACGTATATCGGCGTGCAGTGGTCAGGAAGTGGTTAATATAACCATATACTACCAACAAAAATTATGTCTGTTTGCAGCATGAGTTTCCCTTGTTTTGTTAGGCTTTTCTTCAAAAGTCAACCAAATTAGCCTCTCTGCTTGATTGTGGTAAGGCCTTGCCATCATAAACTGCTGTAGGGACAGATACATTTGTTCAGTATTTTCTGTAACTTTGCCGTATAAAATGTAATATAAATGAGTATTATTGCAGGTACCTTTATAGCGCTGTCAATTTACCCAACACTGTACACATATAGGCCACGATTCAGATACATTGGCGTATCTTTGTGCGGGCGTACCGTATCTTCTTTACGCTACGCCGCCGCAACTTAGAGAGACAAGTGCAGTATTTACAAAGCACTTGCTCCGTAAGTTGTGGCAGAGTAGCGTAAATTGGCCGTTGTAAGCCCGCCTAATTCAAAGTAGGAAGGGGGTGGGCGTCATCTATTTAAATTAAGGGTGACCCCATGCAAATGAATGGCAGATTGAACGGCGCATGCGCACGCATGTTCAGATTCACGTCGCATCTACTCCCTAAGATACGTCGGTGCAATGCCTACGACGTGAACGTTACCTACGCACTGCCCTATTGACGTAGTACTACATAAACGGCGTACGCAACGTAAAATTTGACGGTGTCGTTCCCTGGCCCATACCTTTGCATTAGCTGTGCCTGCTATATGAGGGGGAAACTTTACCCCGGACGTAAGCCTTACGCAAATCGCGTATATGAAGCGGCTGGGCGCATCTAAGTTTGTGAATCGGCGTATCTTGCTCATTTGCATATTTATAATGAGAACGCCGAATGCGTCCAGCGTAACTATGCGCCCACGATACGCCGGCATTGACAAGTTACGTCGGATGGCTGAAGCCATGTTTTTCACCGTATCTCACTTTGTGAATTGGTGCAAAGATGCGACAGTGCACATTTGAAATTATGGTGGCGTAAATCGTTTCTGAATCCGGGCCATACTGTATATATTGTACGTTCACATCAGTCTCTTACCCTCAAGGAGCTTACAATCTATGGTCCCTAACTCACATTCATATATGCACATACTAGGGCTGTATTTGATGGGAGGCAATTGACCTTCCAGCATGTCTTTGGAGTGTGGGGAAAAACTGAATACCTGGATTAGGTCCAAGCAGGCACAGGGAGAACATGCAAACTCCAGGCATAGCAAGACAAATAACTTTGTAACTTGCCCATAAACTGTCCCATCAATGAATCACATTTAATTGTATTTGTACTTTTAAAATACATTACCTCTTTCAATATTTATGCCAGGAACACAATATGAGCACAGATGCAAAATAAGCTTGTGTATAGCGCTCTGTGTTTACAGTTTTTTTTTTTCATCTGCACTACAGATTATGTAATTCTAGAGAGTCTGGTATTAGATCAGGATTAAGAATAAGGAAGGTATCAGCGACTAGACATGCAGTATGCTCTCTACTATTGGCTTCCTAGAAGCGCATGGATTAGAATAGTGGACAGGGTTCAAATGAAAACAGTGTTTGCATTGTGAATAAAAAATAGTGCTGCGCTGTAGGGATAGAAAATAATAATATAAATCTCATAAATAAAGTGCTAGATCCAAAATTTAAATGAGTGCATCTAAACAGTGTAACAGTACACAACTTCAGTGATGCATAGTAACGAATCCTAAGAACACAATAGTGCTAAGACAGTGGTCGCTGCTAAAGCCAGAAGGATACAAAACTATACACATGGGTGATAGCAAATCAAACAACATAAGTGTTCATGCAGGAACAGCAGGCTGAACGCTACTGGAATACATGTAATAAAGTGCTGGTGCCAAGTGTCCAAACATATAGCGCTTGCCGGGGAAGGGTTCCAATTTCCTTAAAAGTAGGGCAGATGTCCCCTTACCTTACTGCTGTAAGGTAACAGCATAAAATAACTCTATATGGATAAGTGCAGCAACGAAATTTCAGTCCGTTGGAGGTGGCAATGGTCCTCACACGGAAAGATAAAGGAAAGCACCAATAGCATAATAACGTAGGAGCAATTTAATAGTATAAAAACAGCTTATACATTAGGTACTCACAAAGGTAGTTTTCAAATGCAGAGTATAAAAAACGAGTGGCGGACTCGCTGGCATCACATCCGGTACCTCTTTAAACATGACTCTTGCACGCATTCGTCACTCACAAGTGACTTCTTTAGGAGTGATAAGAGGTATGTGGAGTGATTTTAAGTAGTGGGGTTCCACTCGTTAGCAGTAGTTGGTCAGCTAATGAGCACAGGAAGTAGGAAGTGGGGCAATCACCATGGGTTTCCTAGGTTTACAAAATCCTGCGATCCAAAGTTAAAATTTATTGATATGTCCAGGGGCCAATATAATATGTGTGCCATAGATAAAAAACAGAAAATGCACAAAAAACAATAAACATTGCCCCGTCATCGAAAAACAAATGCCGGAATTTTGTTTGTGGCCATTTAGGAGGGGGCCGGAAGTGGAACCGCGGCCCCCCAAAAGCTGCAGCCCTATAATAATAGTTTGATCTATTCCTCTGCTCCCTCCCCTATCTCCTCTGTCCCTCTAGGACAATTCCTACAGCTGTCTCTCTTTGTACTCTTTGCTTTCCCTTATTTCTTTTGCCCCCCTTAGGCTTCTACTATAGTCGCGTGTTCTAATGATTTTTTGAACTCCAACCATTTTCCCCATATGATGGAGTATATCTCTAGGGCAGTGGTTCTCAACCTTTGAAGTGCCGTGACCCCTTGATAAAATTTGCCAAGTTGTGGGGACCTCTAACATTAAAATGATTTCCATAGCGTAGGTTGTCAGCACCCAAAGCAAGACAAGTAATTTGTGCCACTAACCCACGGACATTTAGCGCTCCCTGAGTCACTTCCACTTGTACCATATTAAAACCTCATATGGTACATTTTAGGACTTACCACTCTTTCTCTTTGTTCTCCTTTCTTTCCCTTGTATCCCTCTCTATCCTAATTTCGTGTTTCCCCCATCCCTCTGACTAGCCATATTTCTTGTTCTTTCTGAATGAATGAATGAAAACTTATATAGCACGACACATGCAAACTAAATCGCCTCTGGGCGCTTGTTGTTCCTATCTCCTTTGATATCAAAAGAGATGAGTCTTGATCTTTCTCCTGAATGCTAAATGATTCTCCTCCAACAGAATGCTGGTTGGTAATTTTTCCATAGTCTGGGACCTTGGACCGCAAATCTTCTTTCTCCTTTGGACTTGTAGTTGGCTTTCGGTATCTGGAGTAAATTTTGATTGGTGGATCGCAGAACGCGATTGGGATTATGAGCTTTTATTTTTTCACATAGATAATGGGGAGCATTCCCATAGATACATCTATGCGTTAGACAGAGTGCTTTAAAAGCAATTCTGTCTTTTACTGGCAACCAATGAAGGGTTCTCAGTGAAGGTGAGATTGACTCCCAAGGTTTTTTTCCCAGTCACAAGTCTGGCGGTCGTGTTCTGGACGACCTGCAGACGAGCGATTTGGTACTTCGGGAGTTCGAGGTAAAGGACATTTGCATAGTCCAGTCTGGAGTTTACAATTGCTCCCACCACGATCGATATGTCTTCTTTGGGATTAAAAGGAATGAGTCGGCGTAGAAGGCGCAGCAGATGGTGAGATCCGTTGACTACTGACCCTATTTGTGCGTCCATTGTCATGTAGGAGTCGAAGATGATCCCGAGACTTTTGACTTTGGCGCTACGGGTGATGATTTTGCCCAGAATAGGCGGGGGTATCCAAGTTGTTGCAGGTTGATTCATACGCTTGGAGTGAAACAGGAGAAGTTCTGTTTTCGCTCCGTTGAGTTTAAGATAACTCTTTGTCATCCAGTTTTCTATCAAAGAGAGGCATGTCTCTAGATTGAGGTGATGATCCTTTTTGTTGCAAATGTGGAAATACAGTTGCGTGTCGTCTGCATATGAGTGATAAAGCAGATTTTGGCTTCTGATGATTTAAAAAAGAGGGCGAAGATAGATATTAAACAGCACCGGCGACAGAGGCGATCCTTGAGGGACTCTACACATTACTGTGCGTTTCTCAGAAGTGAAAGGTCCTAACTTTACTGTTTGCGATCGGTTTTCCAAAAAAGAGGAGAACCAGGATAAATCGCCTTCTGCGACTCTGGCTACTTCCGGTAGCCGAGTCAGTAATAGCTTGTGGTCGACAGTGTCGAAGGCTGCGCTTAGGTCCAACAGAATCAGAAGACAAGATTCTCCTTGTCTGCGGCCTTGAGAGCGTCGTCCCATATTTTGAGCAATGCGGTTTCTGTCCCGTGCCTGGGACGGAAACCCGATTGAAATGGATCAAGTAGCTTGTTGGTATCTAGATGCTGTTGCAGCTGTTGTACCACTACTTTCTCCATTACTTTTAAGAGTGCATTTAGGCCTGTTATGGGACGGCGGTGGCGAGGGTCCTTGGGGTCTAGGTTGGTTTCTTCAAGATGGGTTGGATTATGCCCTCTTTCAACTGGGAGGGCACTATGCCTTCCTTGAAAGACTGGTTAATAAGCTGCATGATGGGAGGTGCCAGGATGTCGGCGCATTCCTTCAGCAATTTAGTGGGGATGATATCATTTGGCGCTGTGCCATTACGCAAAGTACCAATGATATTTTTTGTGGCATAGATGGTGATGGGCTCCAGAGTGAACTTACCTGATAGTGGTGAATTACTGTGGGTATTGTATGCAAAATTGCGGGGGGGGGGCTGAGGGGGGGATTGTTTTGCTGACTGTTTTCACGGATTCCCTCGATTTTTTAAAGAAGTAATCCGGTAGTTCATTGCAAAATTCTTGTTTGTCAGAATTGGGGACTTCAAGACAGCCTGGATTCATGGGTGACCATCTTGAAGAGTTTGCGTGGGCGGTTCAGGGCGCTGTTGATAGCCTCGGACAAATAATTTTTCTTGGCTTTGAAGATTTCTTTGTGGTATTTTCTTGTTGTTGCTTTGTAGATGGAGAGGTTTACCTCTGAAGAGCTTCTTTTCCAGGCGGCTTCCGCCCTTCTGCGCTCTTGCTTCAGTAACGACAGCTGGTTGTTTTTCCGGATGCGGGTTTTACGTTTCGGCGCTACTAAGTCAGCTGACTGTAGTAGGGCTGAGTTTATGGCATCCAGTGTTTCTACGGCCGTTTGATGCAGCTGAATTGTATTTTTTTTTCCCCGTAATGTGGTTTTGAAGAGTTTCGAGTGGAGCTTCTTCTGGCATCTAGTCCAGTTCTCTTCCCTTTTCTTTGTTCCTCCACTTCTTGTCTTCACTCTTCCATGTATTCTCTATTTTTATTCCTTCTCTAACTCCATGGGTGGGGGGGCTGGGATCAGTGGCAGTGCTGACGGGGGAGTTGGGATGGGTGGCAATGATGAGTGGGAGTTCTGTTCAGCCAACTTAGGTGCTCTTGATCAAGGTCATCTGCTGATCTGAGAACTGTAGTGGGGACTTTTAATGGGAACTATAATCACAGGTAGTGTTACTCACTGTGTCTCCGGCTTCACTGTGTCTCTGACTCTCGTAGCAGTGACACCTCTACAGAAATCTGGAGATAGGGTCTCCTCCAGCCCCTCCCACTTCACATTCCTCACCAGTCAGCTCACCTCTAGTCTCTGCCCCCCAGCCATGCCGTGAACTCAATGGGCGGCTGCAAAGAGGCTGAGTGGGTGGCCACATGCTCCAGGGACAGCCCTGCTTTGTGACCGCAAAAAGGCTGGTAGAGAGGTGCGGGCTTCAGGAACAGCCCAGGATTTGGTGACCCCTTGAAAATCATCATTTGACCCCCAGGTTTAGATCCACTGCTCTAGAGTCTTCTACTATATGTATTGTTTCCTCTATTGACCTCAGCCACCCCACCTTTGCTGCTAGCTAATTCTATGTATTTTTGTGGTATTCACACCACCATCTTCCCTAAATCTACTTTGCTTTGTGACATCTTAATGCTGCTACCCCCCCCCTGTCTTTTTTTTATTTTGAAAGCATCTCATATGAGATCATAGGATGTGTATGTGCCCATATATGTTTTAGCACTGTGGATCTTAATTTTTCTAAAGTATTTTTGAGGTAGTGTTTTTGGGATCATTTGAAATGTATATGTTAATTTTGGCAGCATGATCATTTTTAATGTGTTCTCGCTAGCCAAGAGAGAGGTTTATGTCTTAGGTAATTTAGTTGTTCTTTGATCTTATTGAGCATCAGGATATCATTTATTGCTCTCATCGCTTCCTCCTGCATAATTGGGGCCTCTAGTTAATCCAGTTCCTCCATTGGGAGGTATAGTCCCTGCAGGTACTCTTGAGTTTACAAATTCCCCCCAACCCCCTTTACTTTTGTTATTTTGCCTCACATTATAGAGCCGACTGTATAATGAATATAATACCTTAGCTATTTCCAGAGAAGAGTGCACAATTTCCCCTATTGTAATTTTTAATTTTGGGAATAAATTATGCAATTTGTTCCCTTGCTGCTCTTGCCAACCATTTCCCAGATGTATTACCCTTTTGATACCTCTCTTCATTGACCATGTGGAAGGCCCGATTTTTCTCCTGGTCTAATAGTGCTGCTAGCTCCTCTTTTTTTTTTTAATCGTTAGTTCTTGCTTCTCTGGAATACCTTTGGGTCTCTTCTGTTTTTCTAGCTCTTGTACTTCCCTAAACAGGGTGTTCATTCTCTCCCTCTTTTCTTTTCTTTTTTTTTTTCTTTGGTGCTCCAATACCCATTAACCACTTAAAGACCCCCGCACGCACATATACGGCCACAACATGGCTCGTACAGGCACAAGGGCGTAAATTTACGTCCCCGCCTGAGTGCGGTTCGGGGGTCCCATCGGGACCCCCTCCGCGGCGTGCGGGGGTCTCCCTACCTCTGGGAGCGATCCGGGATCTGCGGGCGGATGTCCGTGTTTTCCCCCCCCCCCCCCCCCCGCGATCGCTCCCAGCCAATGGGAGCGCGCTCCCAGCCTGTCACTTCCTCCTCCTGTGTTTACACAGGAAGGAGGAAATGATGTATTCTCTCATCGCAGCGCTGTTTCCCAGCGCTGCTGATGAGAGAAGACATGACAAGTAAGTGTGCACCAACACAACACTGACACACACTCACATAGGCATATTAACCCCTTGTGATCGCCCCCCCCCCCCACCCCCCTGTCACAGTGTTACTGAATGCAGTGATTTAATCACTGCATTTAGTGTCAGTGTGACAGGCACTGTAAAAAACAGTTAGTGTTAGGTTCAGGATAGCCCCCCCTAATAAAGTTTTAACCCCCTGATCACCGCCCTAGTTAACCCTTTTACTCCCTATTGCCAGCGTCACTAAGCGATCATTTTTCTGATCGCTGTATTAGTGTCGCTGTTCCCGCTAGGTAGCTATTTTTTTTTATTGCGATTTTTTTTTTTTTTACTAAAGACATGTGGCTAAATAAATTTTGGCCTAAATGTTTGACTAAAATTTAGAAAAGTAAAAAATAGTGTTTTTTTTTTCAAAAATGTCGCTCTATTTTTGTATATAGCGCAAAAAATAAAAATCGCAGAGGTGATCAAATACCACCAAAAGAAAGCTCTATTTGTGGGAAGAAAAGGACGCAAATTTTGTTTGGGAGCCACGTCGCACGACCGCGCAATTGTCTGTTAAAGCGACGCAGTGCCGAATCGCAAAAACACCTTGGGTCATTTACCAGCGTATTGGTCCGGGTCTTAAGTGGTTAATATACCCCTTATGTAGGCCTTATGTCAGGGCTCAAATATATGAGCTACTAGCCAGGCCTCAAGGGTTACTCGCCACCAGTTGCCCCACACAGCCCAGCCCACCCCACCCCTATTTCCACCCCTAATCACGCCCTCATAAATGATCTCATGAAATTTCACTTAAATGTATTATGCATAATTAAGTTCTAAAAGTAAATATTAATAACAACTGTATCTGTGCCCACCAATGCAGGCTGTGTGTGTCCATCATGCAGACTTGTGCCCACCAAGGTAGCCTTGTTCCCACCAATGCAGCTTTGTGTCCACCATGCAGCCTTGTGCCCAGTGCCCACCAATGCAGACCTGTGCCCACCAATGCAGTTGTGTGCCTACCACGCAGCCATGTGCCCACCAATGCAGCTTTGTGTTCACCATGCAGCCGTGTGCCCAGTGCCCACCATGCAGCCTTGTGTCTACCATGCAGTCTTGTGTCCACCATGCAGTTGTGTGCCCACCATTCAGCCTACCTGTGCAGGGGAGGAGAGGAACAGGAGAGCCGCCCAGGTGTTAAGAGCGCAGCGCAGGGAACACAGTGATAACAGCTTTCCTTTTAATTGCCATGTTTCCGCCATGCCACGTCATATATAGCCCATCACCATAACACAGGTATGTCATTAGTGGCTTGATTACATTGGGGCCCTGGATAAGCGAGGCATTTAATGTCCACGACATCCCCCCCAGGGGGATCTGCCCATGCTTCTAATTGGATCGCTACTGGGGCATGGTCAGAGAGGATAGATTTAATCTCAGCATTTTTGAGGTAAGGTAATAATTGATGTTCTATTAGCACATAGTCAATCCTTATATGAATATGATCCATGGACTGAAGAGTAAAATGTGTAATCCCGAGCCTCTGGGTGTCTAATTCTCCAGGCATGTACTAGTTGGTGATCTCTGTTAATTATTTATGTATTTAATTCTGCCTTTGTAATGGGAAATGGGTATCAACCTGTGGCTCTATGCTCATATTGAGGTCCCCTGCTAATATTAATTTCCCTTTGTTTAATCCCCTCAGATTTTTCAAAGTTTTCCTCAAGAATTTAAATGCTTGCAATAGTACAATCCACACTGAACAATCTTCCCTTTGTGAATAAAAATCTTCCCTCTGGGTCTGCCAGCTGCTCTTTTACAACAAACAGCATTATTTTAGCAAATCCAATGGCTACTCCCCGTTAGCGGGTCAACATTGCGTCCCCATAGAACCATATAGTGAACAAATGGGAAAACCGTCTACCCCCCAAAGCATGTGTTATGCCGTGTACGCATGACCGTATTTAATGTCATGGAAAAAAAAGGATTTTTAATAAACAGCTTACCTGTAAAATCCTTTTCTTGAAGTACATCACGGGACACAGAGCGCATAGCCATTACACTTGGGTTATATGGGTACCTTCAGGTGATGGACACTGGTGTAATCAATTTCACAGGAAGTTTCCTCCCTATAGAAGAAAAGGGACAAACCTATTGGGTGGAGAGATTTAGCTGCACACCCCGATATATTGAATAGAAAAAAGGTCCCAATGGGGCTTTGAAGCAGCAGATGTGAGGTAAAATGGCAATGCAACGTCTATGGTAAAAACGTTTTATTACAAAAGTGATTATTGACATAAAATTTAGGGGTATACAAGGAATGAGTTGCGGCAGAGTAACAAAAATTGATTAAAATAACCATAACATTTCCAGATCAATAATGAAATACATGGCCTGAATAGTGGCAGGCGGGTGTATATTCCTAACGCGTTTCGACCATTCGGTCTTCTTCAGAGGATTGTGGCTGAAAAAGATTTAATATTATAAATAAATATGTACAGAAGATCTTGATTTGTCTCTGTGTCCTCCCTGTGGGGTCTATCCCCTTATGAAAAGGGAAAGAAAGAGGGGGGGTACACCGACTCCCAGGACCACAGGGAAGATATATGCACAGAGAACAACATCAGTATAATAAGTTTAAGGGAGAGGAGCTTTCCTTCTCCCTTCCACAGTAATCAAAGATTCATCATCAACAGCAGCATATATTTACCCAGAAATTTGAGTTATGGGGCATCCAGATGTGGTCCGATGCAGACGTGATATGGAGGGGCCCAAAGCCGACGGTACTCCCGATCCGTCCCTCAGTCTCGCCCAATCCCAAACGTGACCGCCCAAGAGTGGCCCTCAGCCACTTACGAGGAAGCACCAGACAAGAATGGTGGCATCCGGGTAGACCAGAAGGGTGGAGAAAAATGGGATTCAAAGAGTAGAGAAAGGGAGTCCTAGAATTAAGTGAAGTAATTAGTATCAAAAATGGCCAATGGTTGGGTATGAGTTGTGTGGGAGTCTTACAAGGATGAGATAATGGAGGTACATGGTGGAAAACAAACAGGAGTGGATGGGGTTGGGGAAGGAGAAAAATGGGGGGATGGGAACCGGAAGGTGATTGGGCTGGAAAGTGAGAGGAATGGGGAAAAGGGGGTATGAGGAAAAAATCGAGATGGTGATGGAATGGGATGGGAAAAAAAGTGAAAAAGTGATGATGGGGGTGAGAAAGGGGAAGGGGAAGGTGAGTGCACATGGGGAAAGGGGATAAGAGACGCAGAATAAAAAGAGTGCAAAAAAGAGAAAAAAATATAGTGATGATGATAATGGTAAATGAAAGAATAAGTGAAACGTGGAGTAAATAAGGGTGCAAGTGGAGAATGCTTGGAACAAGAAAAAGAATAGGGAAGTGCAAAGACTAAGAAAGTGCGGAGCAGGTGGGACAAGGGGAGGGGAAAAAAGAAAAGAAGTGGGGGAGGAGAAACGAGAAATAGTGGAGTGGAATGAAGGCTGGGAAGTGAGGAGTAAGGAACAGTGGGGCTGAAATAGAGTGTGGATAAGAGAGTAAGAAGTGAGAAATGGGAAGAGACAGAAAAAAAGGGGGGTCGAAGTGTGAAAAACGGGGTGGGGGAGGAGGTGAAAGGAAGAGGGAAGAAAGGAAAAGAAAAGTGAGGGAATGGAGGGGAATGGGGATGAGGGGTGTGTGGGGAGTGTGGAAAGAGGTGAAAAACATGGAGGGAGTGAATAACGAATGTGGCAGTGAAATTGAGGGAGTTAGGTGGCAAAATGCCAAAAAGAAAGAAAAGGGCGAAAAGGGAAACGTGGGAGAGGGATGAAAAGTGACTGAAATCCAGGGTGACTGACAATTGGGAGTGCAAAAGGTAGTGGTGTGAGAAGGAGGCTGGATAAAACAAACCAGGGTTACCTCCAATATTTCCACTTATAATCAAGGTGTTGAAAGTGAGATATTGTCTGTTAAGTGAGAAGAGTATTAAAAGGTATATATAAAACCATTTGAATATAGAAACCAGGTAGTATTGTCAATTGGCTGAAAGGGGAGTAGGTTATATAGGTAAAGTAACTTACCAACTGGCTGGACGGTGTCACTCATGGAGATGCCGCATGCTTCTCTGAGTGCCTGCGATCGGATGCGGAAGTAAATACCGCTCACGATCCCGGGATTGGTCCAGCTAGTCCCACGTGTAGTGGGAGGAGACAGGGTATGTCTTCCTTGTCAGACCTGGTGGTCTGCTGGTGCCTAATGGTTGTCACGGTGGTTCTTCCGGCGTGGGCGAAGATCGCACGAAGCCGACACTGCCGTCGCTTCCGCATGATGCATCGCAACGTGCGACGCCGCCGTGCGCGCCTGCGGCGCTCACGCAGCGACGTCACAGTGTCTCGGAAGCGACTTCCCGAAACTCTAGCTTGTAGCCCGTGGCTACCACGGACAGTACCCAAGAGGCGGGAATTCTGGCCTCCCACACTTCGGAGAAAAACCGAAGCCTTCCCCCCCACCCAAGAGAGTGGGGGCGCCCCTTCATGAGTCTGACTTGATGACTGGTTTAACCGGCTTGCGAGACCATGGCCTCTTGCCTGCCGTGGCTTGTCCTTGTGGGCGGCTATTAAATGCTGAACGCCCGGGAGGCCGTCGATACTGACGGGAAGTTGAAGGGGCCGAGCCTGCGAAGGCCTGTCACTTCAACGCGGGCCCACGCGATCTTTTCTTGACAGGCAAGAAAGAACTTTTACCACTTGATATGGTCTGGATATATTTATCTAGGTCTTCACCGAATAGTCTCCCACCATGAAAGGGAAACCCTGCTAAAAGCCTTTTGCAGGGTGCCTCTGCTGACCAGATCTTCAGCCACAAAAGGCGCCGCATATGAACCAATAGCAGAGATAAACGGGATGCCTGTTGAATGGAGTCCTTAATACCATCTACTGCAAAGCAGAGAGCCCTTGGGAGGTCAGCCAATTCACGAGCTTGCTGAGCCGGTATGTCCCTTAATACTTGTTTAGTTTGATCCTTTAAAGCCTGACAAACGCCAATGGCTGCCACCGCTGGCTGAACCACGGCACCTACTGTGGTAAAATAAGCCTTCAGTAGGGTCTCCAACTTTTTGTCGACTGGATCTTTAAACATCTGGACATTTTCAACCGGACAGGTCAGGGATTTATTTACGCAGGAAATGGCTGCGTCCACGGTAGGGAGTGCCCATTTCTTTGCAAATTCCTCTTCCATAGGATAGAGAATAGTGAACCTTTTAGGAGGGATAAAAATCCTATCAGGTCGAGCCCAATCCTGAAAAATCACGCTCTCCAGAAGGGGGTGAACCGGAAAAGACGCACCACTCAACGGTGCCTTCAAGGAACCTAAAGAGGATACAGCGGGGGCTAATTGTCCTGACACTGGAAGTTTAAAAGCAGTGCGAACCATATCTGTCAGAGACTGGATCCACAGGCTCTCCGCTTGAGAAGCCGAAAAAATTTCATCTACAGTGGAACCCTCAATGTCTGAACCGTCGGGACTCGGGTCCGCTTGATCCCCCTGTGGGTCCAATTCCTCCGAAGAGAGGACCTCTGCATCTGAAAACACCAATCTAGGTGACGGGGATCTAGCCCGCTTGCCACCTGGCAAAGAGCGGGCAATTAAAGCAGTTAACCTTTCCTCTAGCCCACCCAGGGTGGTCGCTAGCATTTCTTCCGTAACGTAAACGGGAATGGGTTGATTGGGGGCCGCCTCTGCCCCTAGCACCCTCAATGGCTCCTGCAACATGCTGTTCGGTGGTCTATCTGGTGAGGGTGGGACCGCTAGAGCCTGGCCCAAATCCTCTGACCCCGATGGAGAGCCCTTTAGTTTTTTGGTACCTTTTGCAGCCTTAGCTGGTCCTGATCCCTTGGGAGCCATTGCACAACCCTGAGACACCCCTAAAGCCAACACCCAACTGTTGTAGCTAGAAGTGAACCATTAATAAGAACAGGCTATGGTAAAATGTTTCCAAATTTTCATACGCCCGAGAAGGCGGCAATACCGAGGAAGTCTTGTGAGTATTGCCACACCAATGCCTGTTAGCTGGAGCCCAAGGTTGCACCGACTCAGATACTGCCAGATCTAAGGCTGAGTCCCTTTTAAGAAAAAAAAAACTTTTTTTTTCTGGTCAGTATGGAGCTAAGTCCAGACCTGAAGATTCACAAACCCCCACTGGGTGTCACTGTATAGCCAGAAATGGCTCAGCTGCGCGCTCTGTGTCCTCAGCCTCCTCTGCTTTCAGGAGGGAATGACCAGCCAGGAAATGCTTTGCTGCTTTAACTGAGACCTGACGCTGCTGGCCCGCCCCCCCACGCACGCTGACGCTGTAAAAGGCGGCGCGCGCGCGCACCCCCCCCCACGCTGAAACCAACATGGAGGAAGCAGAAAGCAGAGGAGAAGCCTGGACCAGCGCTAGCAACCCAACAGACACCAGGCAAGACACTAATCTTATTGTAGTGCACACATAGAGGAAGCTGTCCCCATAGGCTTCCTAAGAAACAGGAGTTTTGCCAGCATTTCCTCCTTATAGCACGTGGGGCTGCAGTATCATGCTAACAGGCAGATCTGGGGGGATTAGCAAATACATATCTTTAAAAGCATACATATACCTACATGTTATCTGGGTAAACATTAGTACATCCCATCCTGCCTCAAAAGACATAGTGGAGATAGTGGCTGATGCACAAGCATACCATTAGCCGACCCAGAACCCCCAGGGGGATACCCGCAGGTTCCCTCTTACCTGCTCCACGCCGCAGGGTATTGCAAAATGCAAGAGGCCCAATCTTCCCCCATCTCCGTGGGTATTGTCTTGGACCTTCAGGGACCGGGGTCATGTGTTAAGGAACCCACACACCTGGACCTATATAGCATCCTGGCATCAGTAGCGTTTAGTTCTTGGAAGAGACTAAGGCACTGGAGCCCAGAATCCAGCCCTCCAAGGAGAGGCATTATAGGCAAACCCCACTCCAGCAGGGCCCGGGTACCGTACACCTTGGCTTTGAAGCACTTCGGACGGATCCGGCTAGCTATCCTGGGTCCCGAGACCTCCGAGGGACAGCTAGACGTGACCAACACCTAAGACACTGGCGAAAAAACTGAAGCACTCCCAGTGGGAGGGGGTTATATAGGGAGGAAACTTCCTGTGAAATTGATTACACCAGTGTCCATCACCTGAAGGTACCCATATAACCCAAGTGTAATGTCTATGCGCTCTGTGTCCCGTGATGTACGATAAAGAAACAAAGTTTTTCTCGATGGGATTCTTGTCAAGCCTGCCTTGCTTACACATGATCGTGAAAAAAAAAAAATCTCGAGCAAAGTGACGTACAACACGTATGACGGCACTATAATGGGGAAGTTCCATTCGAATGGCGCCACCCTTTGGGCTTGATTATGCAAATTTCCCCATCTCATAACTTGCTTCTGAGCATGCACATTTTTTCCCCTGTCGTTAAAGCCTACACACGACCATTTTTCATGACGTGAAAAATGTTGAGAAAAAATAGAGCATGTTCTAAATTTTTAATGCACATGTTTCACGTCGTGAAAAATGCTCTGCAGCCTACACACAATCGTTTTCAATGACCAATTTAAAAAATTGCATTTTTCTCATCATGAAAAACAGTCGTGTGTACGTGGCATAATATGCATTTCCTGCAGGCAAACCACGTTTGCCTCATGATAAGGCAATTCTGTATTCACTTTATACTTTTTACTAGGGGTGTTTAGGCTGTATTTTAATGGTGTGTGCATAAGGCCTTATGCCGCGTACACACAATTATTTTTCGGCATGAAAAAAACAACGTTTTAAAAAAAATTCATTTAAAATGATTGTGTTCTGAAAACTTTTTTTTGAACATGCTGCATTTTTTAACAACGTTTTAAACAATGTAGTTTTTTGGGTTGTAAAAAATTATCGTATGTGGGCTGAAACGACGTTAAAAACCCGCGCATGCTCAGAAGAAGGTTATGAGATGGGAGCGCTCGTTCTGGTAAAACTATCATTCGTAATGGAGTAAGCACATTCATCACGCTGTAACAGGCAGAAAAGCGCAAATCGACTTTTACCAACAGGAAATCAGCTAAAGCAGCCTCAAGGGTGGCGTCATCCGCATGGAACTTCCCCTTTTTAGTGCTGTCGTACGCGTTGTACGTCACCACGCTCTGCTAGAGCATTTTTTTAAACGATCCTGTGTGGGCAACGTCGTTTTAATGATGACGTTTTAATGCCGAAAAATGAACGTGTGTACACGGCATTATTGTTTCAGCATGCTCTAAAAATAATAGGTTATTTGTGTTTAGCAGAACATTGATTATTTATTGGACTCAGAGTTGACCATATTTACAATTCGAAGTAAGTATCCACCCACAGTCATCTTTTACACAAGTTTAGTTCTGTTTTTTTTTTGTGTCAGAATTGTTTTAAATGTATAGTTCCAAAAAGGAAAATAGGTTACTCATATTTTAAGTTTATGGCTATGTTTAGCTACATACTTGTGGAGCAGGAGATATTATGTATTTTTACCTTAGAAAGTAGCATTTTACAGAACGTTTAACCCTGCCATTTTTGTTTGGGCATTCTCTGCTGATTGGTCACACTGATCACTAATTACAATCTCAGAGCAGCACAAGTGCACATTATGACAACCTATTATTGCATTAATTTTCCTATAATTTAACAATGCAACATACATTGCTGCCTTTTAAAATAGAGAGACTTTGACTTATTTTTTAAAGGTGGATGTCTCCATCCCAGTGGCAGTGCGCATCATTGTGTGCGTGTGAACTGTAAAATTAATAGAATTGCTAAAATTATTCTTCTTATAATTTGTCTAAGTCATGGGAAGTGGGGTTGCCATTTGTCCTTAAGCATGGATGACAGATGCATTTAGAATTTAAATGTAAATTTAATTCAGTCACTTATTCAGAAAGTTTGGTCAGAGTCTATTAATCTGTACTTTCAGTCACTAGTACTTAGCAGAACTAACTGTATTAATGATCCTTTTATGAACTAATGAGCCAGGAAAAAGTTGTGCCTATTTAACTCCATGGCAAGTGAACAATTAATATGTAACGCATTAAAAATGGATTGTTGGAATTTGATTTGCAAATTTAAATGGTAGTCTGGAGCTGTGTATTGTTCAGTATTTTTTTTCTTCTCTTTCCCTAATACTCTGTCACTTTTTGTTTTATCTGTTATAACTTGCATTCGCTTGATGTTCTCCGAATAGTGCCGCGTACACACGATCACTTTTCGGCATTGAAAAAAACGACGTTTTTCAGCATGTAGAAAAAACGTAATTTTTCCAACTTCATCATTAAAAACGATGTTGCCAACACACCATCGTTTAAAAAAAAAGGTGAGCAAAGCGCGGTGACGTACAAAACGTACAACGGCACTCTAAAGGGGAAGTTTCATTCAAGCTGCCATCTCATAACTTGCTTCTGAGCATGCACGGGTTTAAAACGTAATTTTTAATGTTGTTTTAGCCCACACACGATCATTTTTACAACCCAAAAAACATTTTTATTTTTTTTTAAAAAAACAACCTTAAAAAATGCAGCATGCTCAATTTTGAAAGATGAAAAAAGATGTGAAGCCCACACATGATCATTTTAAATGCCGTTTTTAAAAACGTTGTTTTTTTTTATGCCGAAAAATGATTGTGTGTACGCGGCATTGGTGTTCAGCTATAAGTCATAAATACCTTCCTAATTTATGTTGCAAACACTAGATAATGACATACAAGGTTTAACCACTTGCCGACGGCGCTATAGCAAAAATACTGCTACAGCGCGGTCGAGCTACTGTGACACGACTGGGTCGCGCTCGCGAAAGTGTCCGTGCTCGCCGGGTCTAGAAGACCCGGCGCATCACGGATCACCATATATTGCCGCTGATAGCGGCCGTTTACCACGTGATCGCGCCGTCGAATGACGGCGCGATCACTTGTAAACAAACCGGCATCCCTCTCCTGCGTCTCCTCTCTGTACCGTTTGGTACAGTGTGCGAGGAGAGGGGGGGAGCGGGGTGTCAGCAGCTGAACTGTGGCTGGATCTGTGACAAATGCAGTCACAGATCCAGCCATCCCTCAATCCATCCCAGCTCTGCAGTACCCCAGTACCCTGCAATCCCCAGTACCCAGCAATCCCCCAGTACCCAGCAATCCCCCAGTACCCAACAATACTCAACAATACCCCAGTACTCAACAATACCCCAGTACTCAACAATACCCCAGTACTCAACAATACCCCAATACTCAACAATACCCCAATACTCAACAATACCCCAATACTCGACAATACCCCAGTACTCGACAATACCCCAATACTCGACAATACCCCAGTACTCGACAATACCCCAGTACTCGACAATACCCCAATACTCGGCGATACCCCAATACTCGGCGATACCCCAATACTCGGCGATACCCCAATACTCGGCGATACCCCAATACTCGGCGATACCCCAATACTCGTCGATACCCCAATACTTGGCAATACCCCAATACTCGGCAATACCCCAATAAACTGCAATACCCTGCGCGATACTCTGCAATACCGCCTATGGGGATTTTTAAGTAGCGAAGTTTGGCGCCATTCCACGAGTGTGCGCAATTTTGAAGTGTGACATGTTGGGTATCTATTTATTCGGCGTAACTTCATATTTCACATTATGAAAAAAAATTGGGCTAACTTTACTGTTTTGTTTTGTTTTAAGCACAAAACAGTTTTTTTTTTAAAAACACGCGTTCAATAAATTTCTGCGAAAATACCGTGCGAGATAAAAAGCTGTAACGGCTACCATTGTATTCTCTAGGGCATGGGTCTTCAAACTACGGCCCTCCAGTTGTTCAGGAACTACAATTCCCATCATGCCTAGTCATGTCTGTGAATGTCAGAGTTTTACAATGCCTCATGGGATGTGTAGTTCTACAACAGCTGGAGGGCCATAGTTTGAGGATCCCTGCTCTAGGGTCTGTGCTAAAAAAGCATATATAATGTTTTGGGGTTCTATGTAATTTTCTAGCAAATAAATGATGATGTTTCCATGTAGGAGAGGAATGTCAGAATTGGTCTGGGTGTTCCAGAACGCCTGGTGGCGTTCCCTGCATGTTGGGCCTCTGTATGTGGCCACGCTGTGTAAAAGTCTCACGCATGTGGTATCGCCATACTCGGGAGGAATAGCAGAATGTGTTTTGGGGTGTAATTTGTGGTATGCATATGCTGTGTGTGAGAAATAACCTGCTAATATGACAGAAACAAGTTTTTTTTTTTTTTTTACAGAATTTTCAGTCGTTTTTCTTTTATAGCGCAGAAAATAAAAAACCCAGAGGTGATCAAATACCGCCAAAAGAAAGCTCTATTTGTGTGAAAAAAGGACAAAAATTTCAAATGGGTACAATGTTGTATGACTGAGTAATTGTCATTCAAATTGTGAGAGCACCGAAAGCTGAAAATTGGTCTGGTTAGGAAGGGGGTTCAAGTGCCCAGTGGTCAAGTGGTTAATAAATCCACCTGTACAGTTAGGTCCATAAATACTTTAAAAAAAATGAGGGCTGTGGAAATTAACTATTAATTTCTCGATTAATCGATTATTATTTTGATCGGTACTCGCCTCTCCACTGACTTCTGGGTCTTCAGGAATTTTTGTTGGAGATCTGGTGATGTCATGGACACTGGCAGGGCTTGCTGTGTCCATCTGAAGGGCTCCTTTGCTGTGCCTTCATATCTGCATGCCAGTGGGACCTTACTATCTGCCACACGCAAGGGCTGTTAGACTTCCCTCTATCAACCTGGGATTCTACTGCCATCCACTGGGAGTTGTGATAGTTCCCTTCACGGGACATCTACATGCCAATGGACTGATGTTAACCCCTCCTCATCTGGATTCAGCAGTGGTATTGTTGTACATATTTTTTATACCAGTATCATACTTGGCTACATGTTTTTTTTGACTGCTTTTGCCACTGTTTGGTATTACTCCCACCATTTTTACAGTTTATGTAGCTACATTGATTTTATCTCCAGTGCAATATTCCTGTTGTTACCTACTTGAAGACTATACAGGTTTTAATGCTATTCCCCTTTGTGTGTTTTTTGTATCCCCACTGCCAGGAATTTCGCTAGGGTATCAATGTGCAATCTCTCATGGCAAAGTATGAATGATGAAGTTAAAAAAAAACACAAAGAAAAAACAAAGACAATGATACAAACCTGTGACGGAATGCCTTGTCACCCTGCTTGGGTGCTTCCGCCAAACAGTGCTTCCTGCTCTCCAAACTGTTCCAGCAGATCGAGAGCTAATACCAGCCCTTTTACCCCAAGCATCGTACACAGACAAGATGTGGAGGTAAAATCCAAAGGGATACCTGTTTACTGAACAGAAATACAGGTTTTTCTACACTTCAAAAGTCAGACAATCACCACATGAATGGTAAAACCACATATTTACCCAAAACATCACATAATTATTTAGATAACAAGCTAAAATTTACACAAGACTAATCTCATCATAAGAACCTCCAAGAGTTCATAAATTAGTCAACATACAGAAATAATAGGCGACACAATTAACAATGGAAAGTACACATCTAGCAGTCCCACAATGGGAGAGACATTCTTAATAAACACATAACACCTTAATAAACAGAATATAGCAGGAGACCCCCAGCATCAGGTTGCTTGATCTGATTATATTAACATTTGTTCTGAGTCTCACAGTCAGAAGTAGTCATTGCTGGTTTGAGCATAGAGACCCCAAGTATGTATATGGGTCCTCCAGTTCCCATAGTCTGTGTTGTGGGGAAACATGCACTTAAATCTGAAGCAAGACCACTCCAAGGTCCCTCCTGGCACACACCTCCCAAAGTCCCCTCCAAAAGTCTCTGTCCCAGTTTGACCAAAATTGTAGGGGGTGCAACTTAATGAGCGGCTAGCCTTTATAACTAAAGAAAAGGAACTGTCAACCTAGGAATTCTGCTCTCAAAATGGAGGCGGGACTCCATCTGTAAAATAAAGAGAGAGAAGGAAGGGAGACAGCATGATCACTCTGGTGTAATATGTTCCAACAAGGTTTAATTACAATTAAAAATGAATACTCACAAAAGTATTAAAAACCACACATATATATATGGGAGTTCACGGAAGAGGGTGAGCCTGTGGTGGAAGCACAGTCCTGAAGGGGTGCAGCTGGATGGATGGATGAGCTACTCAATGGATGGCAACATCCAATTGGAGTACAGGGTCACAGGATGCATTTTGAGGAACCATCATCTTACTCAGCTGACCCCAGTAGGCTACCCACTTTGTTTAAATAGTCCCCTGAGGAAACAACACAGGACACCAGACATTTGAAGGAGCCGTCTCAATTACTGAAGCTTTGGGCCGACTACAAAATGCAGACTGAAGTGATCCATCCTAAGCACAGCCTGTCCAGGGAGGCTGGACAATTCATTGGACAGGCTGTGTTTAGGATAGATTGCTTTCTGTCGGCTCTAGGCTGCCAAGAGTGTAAGGAGACTGGATGGCTACCTGGTCAAACTGTGCTTATGATTGCTCCAGTCTGTAACGTGTAGTGCATATTTATGTATTATTTCCTCAGATTCAGCCAAATATTGCAAAACTAATTGCATGGCCCTTTACCTTATACAAATGGACAGTGACACCAAAAGATTTGCCAAAATATTTAATTTGACCATGGGAAATCCCTTTTGTTCCCGAGAAACAAAAATTATATGTATCCCCTTTGTGAACTGTAAGAAAGAACCCGTAATATTGTGTGGATGAACTGTATGTGAAGTTACTTTAATCAGAAACATGGCACAGTCTACACTGATTAAAGCATTCCTTACAAGCAATAAGGTACACCATATATCTGGTTTTACAATGCATGTATTGTTACACCTCATGAGAATTTCCTATAACTAATAATTAAAATTTGGACAACTCGATAAGGCTGACCACAATTGATCCTATGCCCAGCACATCAGTACATGCCAGTATTATATGTCCTTGTGGATGCAGCTGTTACACCTAGGTATAAGCTTGAAAATAATAGTCCCTAGTTGTATAAGGCTTAGAAATAAATAGATCCATATTCATTTAATAAAGCCTGCAAAATGTATTTCAGTGTGTGGAATGTGGTATTTGCATTAAGAATAGATTGTTACTTTTGGGGCTATTGAGTGTTGAGAAGGTGGATACTAATTAGACATTTTCTTTCAGCATAGACCTGGAGCTCAGATCACACAGTAATGCCTGCTGTAAGGAAGGTGCACATTATCATTTTTGATTTCATTTAGCCCGCTGGGCTGAGCTGATAAAAACTGAGGAGCTCGCTGTACTACCTGATGTTAGGGCACACACTTCCCTGCTAAGCTATTGTGTTCTGACAGGGAGAATGCACCCCCCCCCCCACCAGAACACACAGGTCAGCGTTTGCAGTCAATGGCTCAGGGTGCTGATTGGCAGATGTTTTTCTGGCATGCTCCTTCCAACAGAAGCCAGACAGGCTGCCATACACACAGGCCGAATTTTGGCTGGTTTCTGTTGATCCGGCCCATATTCTGCCTTTGTAAACTAAAGCCTGATACACAATGTAAGACCCATGTGGATATTTTTATTTATTTTATTTTTTAGTGTAATGGAAAACAAAAACAGTTTTTCCTTTTTGGTGGTTATACATATATACAGTATTTTTTTTTTGTTGTTGTGTAAGTGATTACCTCTGTTCTCAACAAAATAAGGGTTTGGAGAGCGAGGGGTTGAGAAGCAGCAGTACACTGACCTTTCCAGTGAATGGCTGTGCAGGAGAGGGCATGTTATCAGAAGTATAATCATTGAAGGACAGGCAGGCTGTTGTCCCTGCAAAACTAGAAAACTGACCACACTGGAATAGATGTGCTCTCATGCCTTGTGTGGTCACTTTAAAAAAGGGGAACAAGGGGACTGGCAGGAACACAAAGTATTTCACACAAAACAAGCAATACAAAGAGAACAGGATACGTTCTAACACAACATGTTATGGTACTATACTCTTTAACTGCTTGCCGACAGCGCACCATCGTTTTACGACAACAGGTTGGCTCTCCTACGCGAGAGCCCGTAGCTCTACGTCGGCTGTTTAAGCGGCCCCTAGGGGGCGCGCGTGCCCCACGCTCGCCCCCGAGGCCAGTGCGCGTGCCCAACAGGCACGATCGCCACCAGGCACCGAGGTCCGTGCGCGTGCCCTACGGGCACGATCGCCGCCGGGCACCCGCGATTGCTCGGTACAGAGCGGGGACAGGTCCTGTCAGGGAAAAAATGCTGATCTTCTGTTCATACAATGTATGAACAGAAGATCAGTGATTTCCCCTAGTGAGTGTTAACTCCTTCCCTGCCAGTGGCATTTTTATAGTAATCCAATGCATTTTTATAGCACTGATCGCTATAAAAAGGCCAATGGTCCCAAAAATGTGTCAAAAGTGTCCGAAGTGTACACCATAATGTCGCAGTACTAAAAAAAAAACTAGTTACTAGTAAAAAAAAAATATTAATAAAAATGCCATAAAACTACCCCCTATTTTGTAAACGCTATAACTTTTGCGCAAACCAATCAATAAACGCTTATTGCAATTTTTTTTTACGAAAAATATGTTGAAGAATTTGTATTGGCCTAAACTGAGGAAAAAAATTGTTTTTTTTTTTAATATATTTTTTGGGGATATTTATTATAGCAAAAAGTAAAAAATATTGCATTTTTTTTCAAAATAGTCGCTCTATTTTTGTTTATAGCGCAAAAAATAAAAACTGCAGAGATGATCAAATACCACCAAAAGAAAGCTCTATTTGTAGGAAAAAAATGACGCTAATTTTGTTTGAGAGCCACGTCACACGACCACGCATTTGTCAGTTAAAGCAATGCAGTGCCGAATCACAAAAAGTGCTCTGGTCATTGGACAGCAATATGGTCCGGGGGTTAAGTGGTTAACCAACTGACCTCCGGAAGATTTACCCCCCCTTCAGGACCATGTGGTAATTTTCTGTGATATGGCACTGTGTTAATTTAACGGACAATTGTGCGGCTGTGTGACACTCTACCCAAATAAGATTTATGATTTTTTTGTTCTCAAATTTTGCACTATAAACAAAAACAGAATAGCAATTTTGAAAAACAAAATATATTGTATACTTAATGCTATAAAACACCAATAAAAAAATGTAATGTCTTCAAATATTTAGGCCAATATGTATTCCGCTACATGTTTTTGGTAAAAAAATCCTAATAAGCATTAATTGATTTTATGTGAACGTTATAGCAGTGGTCTTCAACCCTGTCCTCAGTGCCCCCTAACAGGCCAGATTTTATGTATTACCTTGGGGAGATGCAGACTAGAATACTGCAATCACTGAGAAGCAGATGATATCACCTGTGATGTATTTGTTATCTTGCAAACCTGGCCTTTTAGTGGGCCCTGAGGACAGAGTTGATGGCCACTGCCTTATAGCATCTAAAAACTAAGGCTGCTTTCACACTGAAAGTGCCCGGACAGCATCGGTAAAACACTGCTATTTTTTGCGGTGCTTTACCTAGCAGGGTGCTTTTGACCCCCGCTAGCATTCGAAAAAGGGTTAAAAGTGACTGTAAAACGCTGCTACAGCAACGGTTTGCCGGCGGTTCGGCGGCCCTGCTTATTGAATGAGTTCACTGTTACTAATGCGCTACAAAGAGACTGCTGGCAGGACCTTTTCTGATTCCCTGCCAGCGCACCACTCCAGTGTGAAAGCCCCAGGGCTTTCACACTGGATTGAATGGAGCCACTCTTTCAGGGCGCTATTTTTAGCGCCATATCGCCTGCAAAGCACCTCAGTGTGAAAGGGGTCTAAGGGATATATTTATGGATTTTTTTAGAGTAGTAATGGTAGCGATTGGTGACTTATAGCAGGACTGTGATGTTCTGGTGGACTATCGGATACTAACCATCACTTTTATAACTTGGGAACCAGTGACACTAATACAGTGATCAGTGCTAAAAAATATGCACTGTCACTGTACTCACACTGGCTGGGAAGGGGTTAAACATATAGAGCGATCTAAGGGTTAACTGTGTGCCTGGCCAGTGTTTTTGTGTACACATTGTTCTGCTTTTACAAAGGGAAGACATTTATTCTGGTTCCTGCTTTGCAGAGACATAGGACTGGTCCCTTCCCCCTGTCAGAAATGAGAAAAACCTTGTTTACATAGGCATATCTAAATTCTTTGTGTTTTACTAACAATCAGTGGGCGCCAGAGTCCTCAAAACCCGCAGATCAGCTTTTGCTGTGAAGTTTCACAGCAGAAGTGATCTGCCAGTGCCTCCTGCAGTCGGGAGTGCAGGATCATGTGCATACATATGTGATCCTGTAGCAATAAAGGTGCTATAGGGTGGTCAGCAAGTGGTTAAGTAGAAAATTCCAAAAATGACAAAAAATGCAAGGCTTTATACATTACATTCTGAAGTGTTAAGACTGATCCATTGATATTATGCATCTTTCTCTGCAACAGGGTAGAAAAATGATGTGTAAGGCCGCGTACACACGAGTAAACAAATCCGATGAAAACGGTCCGACAGACCGTTATCATCGGACATGTCTGCTGGGCTATTTAGGTTTGATCAGTGTACACACGATCAAACCAAAATCCCCGCGGACAGAATGCGCAGTGACGTGGTGGTGACGTTGACGCCGCCACGTCACCGAACCAGGAAGTAAAATACTTCCATGCATGCGTCAAATCCATTCGACGCATGCAGGGGATTTTTGTCCGCTGGTTAGGCGTACTAACCAGCGGACATATCCGACAGACTGCTTTCCAGCAGACAAGTTTTAAAGCATGCTTTAAAACTTGTGTCTGCTGGAAACTGTCTGCTAGCCCTGCGATACAGATACATTCGATTGTGTGTACCCGGCCTAAGAGTCATTCAGGCCAGGAGTACCATGGACCCATAATGCTTAATGATAGCCTGGAACCACAGAGAGTGGATTGAATGTTACTCAACCTGGAAGACAATTGCCATTGGACGTCAGAGTAATAAGTCTGCTAAAGACAGATATAGGGATAAGGTTGCAGCATATTTAAAGATGACATCTATTTTTTTTTTCTTTTAAAGTGTGTTGGGACAGGGTTGCAGCATTTTTTTTTTGTGAACCCCGAAGAGCAGGGTCTTTGTTACAACTTAAAGGGGTTGTAAAGGTACAAGTTTTTTTACCTTAATGCATCCTATGCATTAAGGTAAAAAAACATCTCACAGCACCGCCCCCCCCGAGCCCCCGCTGTACTTACCTGACCGTTCGAATCTCCCGGGCGCGTCCACGTCGTCCTCTTCGGTTCCCAGCCTGGCCTTTGATTGGCTAGGCTGGGCAGATTAATAGCAGCGCAGCCATTGGCTAGCGCTGCTGTCAATCAGAGCGGATGACGCGGCGCGCCGGGGGGCGGAGCCGAGTGATACAGTCGGCGGCTATGGCCGCAGCTGTAACACGGGAGCGCGCTCGCAAAAGCTTTCCTCCGTGCGAGCGCCCTCGCATGAAGAGGGAAAGCTTTTGCGAGGAGGAGCCCAGACAGCCGCCGAGGGACCCCAGAAGACAGCTTTCCGGGCCACTCTGTGCAAAACGAACTGCACAGTGGAGGTAAGTATAACATGTTTGTTATTTTTTTTTTTTAAAAAGCCCTGACTTTAGTTTCCCTTTAAGTTACTATTTCTTTCCCTTTGTGTCAAGGGAACAAGTGTTGTTTTGTTTATAAGGACATAATGACAGTCCTAAGTAGATAAAAGATGTGTGTGCACATGATGCATTTATAAGACGGTTATTAGCTTTACAGTAGTTGGGGAATTCACTGTGTTAAGTACATTTTTGCTATGAGTAAGTTAAATTATTATAGATGTTAGAAATATAAGCTGACCAAAAAAAACTGTGTTTTTATGTGAATGTGTCTTAAGAACTTTGGTCATCAAATGTTATGCATTAGCCCTGTTAGAAACATATTACTATCACTAAATGATAAAACACAAGATTCACTCTCTCCTTTGAGTGTTAGAAAATGAATTGCAGCAACATAACAATGGGGCTTGAGCAGAAATAACAATGTATCACTCAATAAATTGATAGCATCTCCAAGGCAGTGATAGGTGTAATCACTTCCATAGAAACAGCAGGAGGTCTGCTCCAAATCTGAGCACAGAAACTTCTGGCACAATTAAAGGCATACAGTGCTTTAACAATGCTTAGTCTACTAAAGTAACATCACTGAATTTCTTGGTTGTATACCAACAGGTATATGCAGTGTATCCGATATTTTTTCCAGCCTCTTAGAAAATCTAGAATTAAGATCTGTGGACTCCTGACTTCTGTCTACTTTCAAGCATTCCAAGCTACATTCTCTACATATTCATGTAACCCCTTTTTTGGCTTGATGCTGCTTTAACCACTTGATACCCGCCCGCCGTCAAATGACGGCGGGCGGGATACTCTATGTTCCTGACAGGTCGTCATATGTCGTCCTGTCACTTTAAGCTGCTAGGGGCGCGCGCGCACCCGTCGCGTCACTTAGAACACCGGGCGCACACAATTGCCTACAATTGAGCTGGGAAGTGGAGCTCTGTGTGTAAACACAGAGCTCCACGTCCCTGTCAGGGAGAGAGGAGACCAATGCTGTGTCCCTTGTACATAGGGACACAATCGGTCACCTCCCCCAGTCAGTCCCCTCCCCCCACAGTTAGAACACAATGTAGGAGAAACATTTAACCCCTTCCTCATCCCCTAGTGTTTAACCCTTTCCCTGCCAGTTACATTTGTACAGTAATCAATGCATATTTATAGTATTGTTCACTGTATAAATGTAAATGGTCCCAAAAATGTGTCAAAAGTGTCCGATGCGTCCGCTATAATGTCCCAGTCCCGAAAAAAAATCGCAGATCGCCGCCATTTCTAGTAAAAAAAAAAAAAATCCTAATTATGTCCCCTATTTTGTAGGCAATATAACTTTTGCGCAAACCAGTCACTATACGGTTATTGCGATTTTTTTTTTTTTTTTTTTTTTACCAAAAATATGTAGAAGAATACACATCGGCCTAAACTGAGATAAAAAATGTTTTTTTTTTTTTTAATGTGATATTTATTATAGCAAAAACCAAAAAATATTGGGCCAGATTCACAGAGCTATTACGCCGGCGTTACAGGAGATGCGCGGCGTAAGTCTAAATTTGCGCATGCGTTTCAATGCGCCGCATCCCCAAAACGAGATACGCAAGAAATCTACTTTTTTTTGACCGGCGTAATTTCAATAGACAGGCGCATCCGTCCGCGCAAAACTGCGCTAGACACACCATTGATTTTCTATTCAAATATGCAAATGAGGGAGTTACGGGGATCCACAAAAGAACGTTGTTGCAGCACAGGCTACGCACTGTGCGCAACAGCTGCTCGTCCTGTCTAAAATTAGACCATATAAAAGGTGGTATAAAATTAGACAATCTGTCTACATGTCAGAGAAAGCAATACTGTTAGTGAGGAGCTGAGCAGTCACACTTGCTGCACAACAATCTGTATGCCAACATGCCAGGGACATCCTTGCTCATAGCTATACTACTGACTTTAGAGGAGCAAAGAAGGAGGAGGGCACAGGAGAGGATATACCGCACACGCATAGACATCTTTGGCATGAGTGATTCTGAGGTGTATCGCATCTTTAGATTCACCCCTCATGCCATCCTGGAATTAACCACAACCTTGCAGGAGGACATCACCAGCCCAACACACCACTCGCATGCAGTGCAGCCACTGGTCAAGGTCATGGCAACACTCCATTTCCTTGCCAGTGGCTCTTTTCAAAGAACAAGTGGAGTGGTGGCTGGGATGTCACAATCCTCCATGAGCAGATGTGTGCACCAGGTTATCCCTGCAATCCTCGGACGCATGGCCAACCAAATCATCAAACCCACCACTGAGGACCTTCGGCTGAAGGCAATGACAGATTTCTACAGAATTGCCAGATTCCCACGCACCATGGGGGCCATTGATTGCACACATGTGGCACTCCAGCCACATGGCACTCCAGCCACAGAGCACATATACCACAATCGGAAGCATTGGCATTCCATCAATGTACAGGTGATAGTCGATGCCCAAGGCCTCATATGGCATGTCCGTGCCAAACACCCCGGATCCAGCCATGACAGCTACATCTACAATCAGAGCCCCATCCGAATGGAATTCGAACAGAACGTGTATGGGGACACCTGGCTGGTTGGGGAGTGACATGGGTGGCAAGCATGACTGCCCCCCCCCCCATGATGCACACATCACAAGGGGCACATGCATGACTAACATCCTCCTGTCTTTTCCCTTACAGGTGACTTTGCATATGCACTGGGACCCCATCTCATGACTCCTATCCAGAACCCCCAAACACCAGGAGAGGAAAGATACAATGAAGCCCACACCCAAACACGTGCAGTGGTGGAGCGCACCTTTGGCCTCCTGAAGTCACGTTTCCGATGCCTGGATAAGTCTGGGGGTACCCTGTTGTATTCCCAAACTTTGTGTGCCAGATCATCGGTGCTTGTTGCCTGCTGCACAACTTTGCAGTGAGAAAGGGCCTGCAGATTGACCTACGTGATGACCTGACCCCTGAACCAGACAATCGCCCCTAACCGAGGCTACCCCGTCTTCTGAGGGAAGAGCAGCCAGGAGACAGCTCACATTAGGCATCTTTGCACGTTAAACACACACATTAATCATGGCACAATGAGAATGCATGCATGCACACCACTGTGGTCCCTAGCACAGACACATCACATCCTCATCAAATTGGATTAGCACAAGCCCACCATGCTGGACTTGTGAGCAGCAACGCCACGCCACGGCTCCAATTATGTCACTGTACATTCATACACCATTCACACGGACCTGGGGATCACTTCTCCCTGGTCCTGGGGAACCCTTATCCACCAAAACTGAGGGTGACACCCCTTTTCCGGCAGGAATATCACCCCCACATTCCAAAATCATTCACAACACACAGAAAAAAAAAAATTCCAGCAAAAGAAAAAAGCCAAAAAAATTTAAAAAAAATGAAAAGAAAAGGGGGGAAAACAAATTAATGCCGCTGGCGTGAGCCACGCCTGGGGCGCCCACGGCCACGGCCCCGGGTCCTCAGGGGAGACTCATGGGGGGTGGGGTAATCCGGGGAAGGAGAAGCAGCCCCTGGTCTCTGCCCACCTGGCAGCCTGCCCTCCAAGGCCACGGCAATTCTGTTCAGGCCAGCACTAAGTGTTGGCCTGGATAGCCTGGGGGAGGGCCATCACCTCCTGCCCAACGTCTGCTGTTGTAGTCTGCAGAACGTTTAGGCAGTTTGTAAGAGCCCGAGAGTGGCAGTTCAGGTCCCCAAGCGTATCCTTTATGGAGGACAGGCTCTCCTCCATCCGCACCAAAGTCTGGCTGACCTGTCCCAGATGGCGGGTCTGAAGGGCCTGGTCCCTTCTCAGATTGGCGGGCAGAACCTCAGTCTTCTGGGACGACTTCCTGCCTCCAGCTGAGGCTTGTGGCCGGGGAGAAGGGGAGCCCCTTGGGAGGGGAGCCCTGTTGGGGGAGGAGTGGGAGGGGCTAGCCCTTATGGAGGGATGGCTGCTGCCAGCCAGAGAGGAAGACTCCTCCAAACACAACAATCCACTGGCTGACATGACATCCTCCTCCTCCTCAAACTCCTCCTCCTCAACCTCCTCCGAGGACTCCGGCCTTGTCGGGGGGGGGGGTCCTCATCAGGCTGCTGTCCTGGGGATGGTGCGGTCAGGCCAGATGGCCCAGCACCCTCCTGCACATCTGTGAATGACACAAAACATTGACAGGTTGGAGGATCCACACACTTTCCACATATTCCCCCCCCCCCCCACATGCTACACACCTGATAGGGCAAAAAAACCTTACCTGGCATCACGGCTTCATGACTGGAGTCATAACCAGGCAGGCCCTCCACTTGTTGTCTATGAAAGGTCTGGGCCACCGCACGCTCCTCCGCTGTCAGCCTAACAGGGCATGGTGGGCCCCCCTCCAGTGCCCCTGGCATGGGCTGCCATTTTGACCAGCTTCTTTCGGACCAAACATCGGAGATCATTGATTTTCTTTTCGATCCCCTAGCGTGTCCGGGTGTCCCCCCCCCCCCCCCCGCTGAATTCACCTGGTCAGTAATGTGCTGCAAAATCTCCCTCCTCCTGGCCGGGGTGGTGTTGGCACTCTCCGGACCGTGCAGAAAACGCCCATATTGGGTAATGGCCCGGGCAATTATTTGTTTCTCCCCCAAAGAAAAATTCAACTTACGCTTCCTCTCAGTCATACTCATACAACAACTCTCTCCCAAACAATCAACAAAAATCACTCACAAAAACAAGCAGGAAAAATCAAGCAACAAAACAAACAAACCAAAATCTATCAACCAAAAAGTCTCACAAGGAGTCACCAAAAAACACGTTCAAATATATTCTACCAAACACTAGATCAGTAAACAAATATCACAAAGACAAGTCACAACGCAACAAACAACAGAACAAAAGCACCTTGCTGTATAGGAAGGGATACAAAGGGATGTACTTTTGCAAAGGAAGTGCGTTTGTGTCTGTCTATTTATGCTGTCTGCGTAGTTCACTAAGTAGCCCGAGGCCACTTCCAATTTCACTGATTGCGCCGTTTCCGAGTTGTGGGCATGCGCACAGAGGTGCTGACAATGATCTGCTTCATGTGCGCATGCGCGATCCGGCCGGCCCTTCATTTGCATGGGGTCACGGTTTATTTCAATGTAACACGCCCACGTCCTTCCCAATTTGAATTACTCCGCCTTACGCCTCTGAAATTACGTTGCACCGTCGCTAATTTCTGCGCAAATCAAACGAGAATACGGTGATTGCGCCGCTACATTGCGCCGGTCTAACGTAAAGGAGGTGCGCTGCGCCAGTCAAAAAATGGCCTGATGTACGTGAATCTGGCCCATTGTGTCTTTTTTCAAAATTGTAGCTCTTTTTTTGTTTATAGCGCAAAAAATAAAAACCGCACAGGCGATAACATACCACCAAAAGAAAGCTCTATTTGTGGGGGGAAAAAAAGGACGTCAATTTTGTTTGGGAGCCACATTTTCAAATTATTTGTACAGCAAAACACTAGATCTTTATTTGTTGATTGCCAACAGATAAAGGTGATATATTTGAATAAGAAAAATTCCCTTTATAGCCATTTGTTGAGAAAAAATAGCAATATATGTAATGGTCTACTGTGGAAAAAGTAGGTTCACTCACTTTGTACTGCGGACGAGTGGCTGCTGTAGGCAAAGCAATGTACTGGTACGTCGCTGATTACTTCCAGGTTTATGGTGTGCGAATGTGCCCCCTGCCCAGCTCCCGCTGTGATTGTATACAGTGGGAACCTGTTAGCAAGTCCCAGCCAATGATTCACGGTTGGGACATGCTGATCGGCTGTGTACATTCACAGAACACAGCTCTGTGTTGACATTCAACACAGAGCTGTGTACACAGGGAACAATCTCTGTTTTTCTCATTCCTAAGAAACGTAGAAATCATTAGTAAAATACAGCACACTTTACACACATTACACATAGGCTCATATTTAACCTGCCCTAGATGTTAACCCCTTCCCAGCCAGTGTACAGTGACAGTGTATGGTATTAGCACTGATTACTGTATTAATGTCAGTGGCAGATAGTCGGTTCCCCCCAATGCCAGTATCAGATTGCCCACAGCAGTATCGCAGTCCCATCGTAGTCATTGATCCCCTAGCATTAGTAGTATAAAAAATAAAAATACAAATCTTGTATATATACCAGTTTGTAGGTGCTATAACTTTTAATGAAAACCAATCAGTATACACTTTTTGGGATTTTCGAAACCGTAGAATATGACATTTGTCCAAACTATATGAAGAAAATGTATTGGATGTGTTTTGTTTTTGCAAAAAAATACTTTTTTCGTTTATATTGCAAAGAACCCAGTGGTGATCAAATACCACCAAAAGAAAGCTCTATTTGTGTGACACAAATGTATATGTTGTATTTGGGTACAGTGTTGCATGACCACACAATTACCAGTTAAAGTATCATAGTGCCAAAAAGCAAAAAATGGTCTGGTCATGAATGGGGTAAAATCCTCTAAAGGGAAGAGCTGAAGGGGTAAAGGAGAAGTATGGCCATAGCTTTTTTGGCCCTACATCTATGAATCACAGGAGTGCAGTTCCTATATAGTATACTGCTTCCAAAATTTCTGTGCAAAGTGTTTGAGAATTAATGGACACCAAAAATAACAAGGTGCCCAGGGCCACTTGTCAAAGTAACTCTGAATACCGGTGTTGCTGGCTCAGTATATCACCCTGGAATCATTTATTCTTAATTTTAATATGATATGGGAGCTTGGAATTTGAGCTGTGTGTGCATATAATTTGAAAATGAGCAATTTAAAATGAAATGCACCAGGTTTCTTTTTACAGATATATAGGTCTAAAATTCAGTTTATTTTTCTTTAAGATAATTCATGTTATTGTTTTTTTTTCTGAATTGGTGGTTAATCGTAATAAAAAAATTAAGTGTATCTACAATCAAAAAGTGAAATTGCATAGTGTAATCTAAATATTAATTTCTGCATATGAACTTTGGAGATTGATGTCATAAGCGTCCCCCCCCCCCCCCCTCTAAATTGTCCAACTCTTCTCCTGAGCATCTGTGCACTGTGGAACCACACATAGCTGACTATGATGCTATTAATTTTGCATGTGAATGACAATGCAGGTGTGGTTCAGTGCACACAAATGCACAGATGTGAACCACGTGCGTTGTGAATGAATGAATGAATGAATGAAAAACTTATATAGCGCGACACATGCGAACTAAATCGCCTCTGGGCGCTCGTTGTTTCTGTCTCTCCGGGCCTCAAAAGAGCAGAGTTTTTATCTGTCTTCTGAAGCTCAGGTGGTTTTCCTCCAACCGAATGCTGGTTGGTAAAGCGTTCCATAGTCTGGGACCCTGGAAAGCAAACCTTCTTTCTCCTTTGGACTTGTATCTGGCTTTGGGTACCTTGACCAAATTTTGGTCGGTGGATCGCAGAACACGATTGGAGTTGTGGGCTTCTATCTTCTCGCATAGATATTGCGGGGCCTTCCCATGGATGCACTTATGTGTCAGACAGAGGGCTTTAAAAGAAATTCTGTCTTTTACTGGCAACCAATGAAGGGCTCTCAATGAAGGTGAGATTGACTCCCAGGGTTTTTTCCCAGTCACAAGTCTGGCGGCCGTATTCTGAACGACTTGCAGACGAGCGATTTGGTACCTAGGGAGTCCAAGGTAAAGGGCGTTTGCATAGTCCAGTCTGGAGTTCACAATTGTTCCTACCACGACTGCTACGTCATCTTTGGGAATAAAGGGGATAAGTCTGCGTAGTAGGCGTAGCAGATGGTGGGATCCGCTGACTACTGACCCTATTTGTGCGTCCATAGTCATGAAGGTGTCAAAGATGACTCCGAGACTTTTGACTTTGGAGCTAGGGGTGATGATTTGGCCCAGAATGGGCGGGGGAGACCAGGTTGTTGCCCGTTGACTCTTGTGACTGGCCTGAAACAGGAGAAGTTCTGTTTTGGAACTGTTGAGTTTAAGATAACTCTTTGTCATCCAGTTTTCTATCAAAGAGAGACAATTCTCTAAACTGAAATGGTGATCCTTTTTGTTGCAGATGCGAAAATACAGTTGCTACAGTTGTGGTTCGCTGCTTTAGGCTGGGTTTACACTACTAGAGCATGGATCAGCTCGCAGCAGGGGGTCTGGTGCATCACTATTCACCGGTTCAGGTCCGATTTCAGCCTGAATTTTGTACTGAATTCAGACTGGAAATGGACCAAAAAAACTCTGTAATTCAAAGGTGTGTGAAACGGTTCCATAGAGAGCCGCTTCCATAGAGAGACGCTCACAATCTCCTGCTGTGCGAATTTGATGCTGGGAAATCTGCATCCAATTTGCAATATTGTTAACCCAGCCTCACAAAATTTTGATACATATGTGCAGTAAACAGTAATAGAGACACTGGGGTTGAACTACTAAAGGCAAATAAGTTGTGTACTGCAAATACACTCACAAGTGCAGTTGCTCTAAATCTGAGGGGAACATGCAAGGAAAATAGTTAAAGTATCATAGTGCCAAAAAGCAAAAAATGGTCTGGTCATGAATGGGGTAAAATCCTCTAAAGGGAAGAGCTGAAGGTGTAAAGGAGAAGTATGGCCATAGCTTTTTTGGCCCTACATCTATGAATCACAGGAGTGCAGTTCAGCCAGTCCAGGCTGTGGAAAGATCCTGACATTACACTCAGGATCCACCACGATGCTTGGACTGACAGCTGACTCAACCTCTCACCTGTGCCACTGGGAGACTGAGCCAACTGCTCCCTCCCATCCCTAGCCTAGTACTCGGGCTGGAGGGGCAGAGCAGAGAGCTGGTCACTGACGGTCTCTGCTCAGAGTGAAGGAGAAGAACTGAGTGATCAGCGATGTTTGATTGTTAGGTTCTGGCATCCACCTAGGCGGGTATAAGATTATTTTTTTTATACCCTATACTTCTCTTTTAAAAGTTGTTATTGCTGTGAGTATATATACTTTTTAGGGATGGCTGTATATTAGGGTGCTCAACCTTTTGAAGAGTGCCGGCCACTTAAATGATTTGGTAACTGATTGCAAACCACAGTGAAGTAAAATGGTTCAGAATTTATTTTTTATTTTTTTATTTTGTATAGCATAATGAAGATTTAAAAAAAAACAACCAGGATCATCTTTCTCCACGAGACCAACCCCTGTTGGATGTTTACACACTATTTAATCACAGTTATAAACATCAAATTTTTTTATTAACCAGATAACCATTATTTTTCCTATAAAAATAACAAACATGTTATACTTACCTGTTCTGCAGTGGATTTGCACAGAGCAACCCAGATCCTCCTCTTCTCAAGTTCCTGGCCCCTCCCTCCTGCCGAGTGCCCCCACAGTAAACAGCTTTCTATGGGGGCAGCTGAGCTGAGATGCAGCTCTGTGTGTCCATAAAGACAGAGCTGCAGCTCGGCCCCATCCCCCTCTCTCTTGATTGGCTAGCTGACTTTGATTGACAACAGTGGAAGAAAATGGCACAGCTGTTGTGTCTCAGCCAATCAGAAGGGAAAGTCCTGGCAGCCGAGATGGGGCTCATATAAGTATGAGGGGGGCTGCTGCACATTTTTTATCTTAATCCAAAAATGTCAGAAAGAGTTAGAACCTGCACAGGAAAATGCAAGCAAAAATCTCATTTAATTTATCTAGACAGTTCCTCCAATTCATTTTCTAGTTATTTTAATAAATTGGAAGAAAATTGCCAATTTTTCTTTCATATTGCAAAACAAGCATATGTACAGGAATCCAATAAATGGTACAATGTCAGCATAACATAAAAATACTGCATACATGCTGGGCGTCTGAGAGGCAAAATGCATCTAACTACTTTGGGAGGCTAGCCTTACATAAAATATATTTAACTATGACCCACCAGCCAAATGTCATATCTCAGGTTTCTTTAATGGGTGTGTATTAATGTATAAACGGCATACTTTTCAAAACATGAAAACTGCTCTGGGCATTATTGACAAGGTGGCCTTTAGAAATATTACCATAAGGCACTAAACACACAAGCATAGTTTAAAATGAAAATAGTCTAGTGAGCACATATTTTGAGCTAGTATTGCTCTGTTGAACTTTAAGGAGATCTGCACTGTGGATGCTTCAAAAAAGGCAAGCAGCGAGCAAAGGACTATGACTATTAACCTGTGTTGCCTATGGGGTCTCTGAAGATATTTTTCTGATTACTGATTTACTCTGCCTAGCTCTGCACTATGTCTTTTTGCTGAGATGAACACTTTGGTAGAGGATTTCTACTGTAAGAGCTGCTTTCCTGATAACTAGGGAACTGCTGACTGGTGCGGTAAGGATCAAGCATGCATCATGAGAGGTGCAAAAGTCATAGATTCAAAAAACTAATGAAGCTTTTGTGTTCCTCCCCTCACATACCCCCTCCCTAATTGATTGCCTGCATTACAAAAAATATACATATACATGTTTACCAACCTAGAGCTGTGGTCATGTGGCATTCCAGTCCAGAGTGGGTTCTTTTTTTTGGTTTTTGTTTACAGGAAATTGGGCCTTTCTTTGGGTTTTCACTTCACTGCCCGTGTGAAATAGATATTTCCTATTGGTTGTCCAGCAGAAGATTTTCTCTTAGTATGCAGTAGAGGAGTCTGCAGCCTTTGACATCAGTACAAGGGTACTTTTAGGGATTTCCCTGTGCAAACACATCTGCAGTGCTGAATTAGCCCTCCACTCCCGGAAACAGTTCTAGCAAGGAACCCAGCCAGCCAATTTAGGTGGATATATTTTGCGTTAGAAAAAAAACTAGTACAGACTGAGCAAAGGGGGTGTTTGTGTGAAAGTGAGCTTTTATCCAAAAACAGGGAAGATCTTTTTTTAAGGCACATATAAAAATATTACATTTCACTTTTAAAGTATTGTTGTGCTCTTTATCTCTTAAGCGGAGTTCCACCCAAAAGTAGAACTTCCGCTTTGAGCATTCCTCGCCCCATTACATGCCACATTTGATATTTTTATTGGGGGGGAGTGGGGGCTACGTTAGAAGTGGGACTTCCTGTTCCACTTCCTACTTCCACCTGCCCCTAGGTCGGCCCCTCCCTCTAGGCGATCTTCTGCGACACATGACAGGTCCCAGGAGATCGCCTGTCCATTCCGGGAGCGCAGCTTGTGCCTGGCCGTGAAGCCAAAAGCTGTCATGGCCAGGTGTCCAGAATAGCAATGGAGACGCCGAGGTGAGGCGCGGGCAGAGGAGCGACCATCCGAGCGGACGCTTCGCTGGACCGTGGAACAGGTAAGTGTCTGTTTATTAAAAGTCAGCTTTTCCATAGTTTTGGCATTGTATTAAATATAGGGGTTTATAAAATAAAAACCCACCCACCAAATTACTGAATCACAAAGTGCTCCTTAAAGTGAACCTGTTCATGCATATTTAAGTATTTATATATCTGGTGCTGCTGTACATGGTAGCCAATCGGTTCTATACAGATTTGACAAACAATTTGGAAGCTGAACCAGATTTTGCACTCTCCAGTTTTAGTACACCAATCCCACTGTCTTTTTCTAAGAAAACAGATATTGGAGGTTCAGCCCTCTAAACAACTCTCTGAGACCAACTGAAATCCATCATTTTTTTTTTTTTTTTAAATCTTAAGTAATTTAACATTAAAAGCAACTGGAGAGGTAATGTCTGACTTATAGCTCTCTGTCACCATTTAAGAACATGTAAATAGTTTGACAAATGTCTAGAACGGTGTACTTTAAAAACATTTTCCTTGCATTCTTTTACTTGTTTTTTGGAAAACTTGATGGATGGTGCAAAACTTTCTATTGTGGCACATGGTATACTGCTTCCAATATTTCTGTGAAAAGTGTTTGAGAATTAATGGACAAAAAAAATTAAATAACAAGGTGCCCAGGACCACTTGTCAAAGTAACTCTGAATACCGGTGTTGCTGGCTCAGTATACAGTATCACCCTGGAATTATTTATTCTTAATTTTAATATGCCATGGGAGGTTGGAATTTGAGCTGTGTGTGCATATAATTTGAAAATGAGCAATTAAAAATGAAATGCACCAGGTTTCTTTTTACAGATATATATAGGTCTAAAATTCAGTTTATTTTTCTTTAAGATAATTCATGTTATTGTTTTTTTTTTTTTTTTTTTAATTGGCGGTTAATCATAATAAAATAATTAAGTGTATCTACAATCAAAAAATAAAATTGTATAGTGTAATCTAAATATTAATTTCTGCATATGAACTTGGGAGATTGATGTCATAAGCTTCCCCTCCCTCTAAATTGTCCAACTCTTCTCCTGAGCATCTGAGCACTGTGGAGCCACACAAAGCTGACTATGGTGCTATTCATTTTGCATGTGCATGACAAAGCAGGTGTGGTTCAGTGCACACAAATGCACAGATGTGAACCACGTGCGGTGTGGTTCGCTGCTTTAGGCTGGGTTTACACTAGAGCATGGATCAACTCACCGCAGGGGGTCTGGTGCATCACCATTCACCGGCTCAGGTCCGATTTCAGCCTGAATTTTGGGCTGAATTCAGACTGGAAATGGACCAAAAAAACTCTGTAATTCAAAGGTGTGTGAACCGGTTCCATAGAGAGCCGCTCACAATCTCCTGCTGTGCGAATTTGCTGCATCCAATTTGCAATAGTGTGAACCCAGCCTCACAACATTTTGGTTTCCATGACACAACACATATGTGCAGTAAACAGTAATAGAGACACTGGGGTTGAATTACTAAAGGCAAATAAGTTGTGTACTGCAAATACACTCACAAGTGCAGTTGCTCTAGATCTGAGGGGAACATGCAAGGAAAATAAAAAATAAACAGCATCCTTGCTTGCACATGATTGGATAATATAAATCAGCAGAGCTTCCCCTCAGATCTTGCTTAACTGCACTTGCGGTACACAGTATAATTTGCCTTTAGTAAATCAACTTCCCTGCCTAATGCAGTATTATATTATGAACTATTCCTTATGACATGGCTTTGTTTATAGGACGTCACATTTCCTCAGGCATGGTTGGCTGTTTGGGAAACACATATTGTGAATAGGTGTTTTATGCAGACGTTTAAAAGTCTGTATTAAGATCCTGTTTTTAAGAGGCATTCTTCAAGGGCTATGACAAGAACCATATTGTGATTTGAAGGCTACTTCGTAATCTGAAGGTGAAACATCTTTTCAGAAACGACTTGAGTAGGAATTCAGATGACTGTAATACACATCAGAGCTGTGTGTTTCTATACAAGAGTGACACAGTAAATAGCTCATGCAATATAGTAGTTCATTTCTAAGACCACATGAAATTAAAAATTACTGACACATGGTAAACATGATGTTGCTATACAATATGAGGATCCTTCATCTTTCTTTTGCTTTTAAGTTCAAAAGCATTTATTTTGTTGACTAAAAAAAAAAGAGAGTTACCGTTACATGATAGTACACAGATAAAGATAAATAATATTACCTTGTCTTGAGCTACTATCAGCCTGTAGTGTGAATGATTATGAAACCATAATAAAGTAAATGTTTGTATTGCCTATGATGTTTTCTCACCTGCTACTGAAAAAGTTTATTTTTTTTTTTTTTTTGTATTTGTAATTCTTTCAATTCTTTAATTTGAAAAAAAAATTGAGTAGGCTATCCTTGTTGCATATTGCTTGCACATATAAGAATATTAAAGAGGAAGTAAACCCTGATGGGTTTTACTTCCTCTTTGTTTCCCTGCAAAGGTAAAGCATAATAGGCTACTATGCATTGCATAGTGGCCCATTATGTGTCACTTACCTGAAACTGAACCCTGTGATGTCCCCTATTTACTTGCCTCGCCTCCACAAAGCGTCCATATTTCACCCTCTTCCTTCCAGGTATCGTGGCTCTGATGCTGTAATTGACCGGAGCCGCGATTACTTTTATAATCTTTAAGTAGGTAACAAAATAAATATTGCACTGGAGAAAAAAATCGATATAGCTACATAAACTGTAAAAATGGTGCAAGTTATACCAAACGGTAGCAAAAGCAGTCACAAAAACCTGTAGCTAAGTATGATACTGGTATAAAAATGTGTACAACAATACCACTGCTGAATCCAGATGAGGAGGGGTTAACATCAGTCCGTCGGCATGTAGATGTCCCGTGAAGGGAATTATCACAACTCCCAGTGGATGGCTGTAGAATCCCAGGTTGATAGAGGGAAGTGTAACAGCCCTTGCGGGTGGCAGATGGTAAGGTCCCGTGGCATGCAGATATGAAGGCACAGCAAAAGAAGCCCTTCAGATGGACACAACAAGCCCCACCGGTGTCCGTGACATCACCGGATCTCCAACGGAACTCCCTGAAGACACGGAAGCCGGCGGAGAAGTGAGTACCGATCAAAAGAATTTTGATCGATCAAAAAAATGTACGATTAATTGAGGAATTAATCGTTAATTTCCGCAGCCCTACTCAGAATGGAATCTAGCTGCCTTTCTATAGTAATACTCATGCATGTTCAACGAGTCTCAAATGATTAGCTGAATCTGTAAATTGTTGATGCATGTGACATTAGGTGCAAATCATACCTTTTAAGCTTGTGCCACATTGTACATATACAATAGAATATATACAGTACTGTGCAAAAGTTTAAGGCTATGCAGGTGTGAGAGAGAGCACCTGTTGTGTGAATTTAAGGCTACTTTCGCACTGAGTCGGTGGAAGCGTTGGTGGTAAAGCACTGCCATATTTAGTGGCGCTTTACTGTCCTTGTCAGCCGCTAGCAGGATGTTTTTTACCCCTGCTAGTGGCCGGTAAAGGGTTAAAATTACTAAACTCAACTTCTAGTATGGCTTTTATAAACCGGAAGCATCCCTCACTATCCATCTTCAGGTCTCTGAGTATCCAATTTATTGTGCATGATATCAGTATGCTTACCCTCTGAAGTTTTGTATCTCAAGAAGTGTTATGGAAAGCAGCTGAGAACACATTTTAGGGCACAAATAGTGCACTGGCAATACGCAGTATGTATGCACTATTTTAATAGACAATTATTACACTCACATGTTATATAATACAGTGGTCGTCAACCCTGTCCTCAGGGCCCACTAACAGGCCAGGTTTTATGTATTACCTTGGGGAGATGCAGACTAGAATACTACACTACACAGAAAATTATATAACCTGTGATATATTTCAGTTATCTTGCAAATCTGTAAAAGTGGGGGGTAATAACTGCGCTAAACCCAAAACAAATAAGGGAAAACAAGTAGCTAACACTCAAACAATGTTTAATATGAATGGTGAAAAAATAGCGTAGCGCTAAAAGTATTAGTGTGTAAGAGCAATAGTGAGTATACTCAGAAACACAATGTGAAAACTTGGTGAATAAAAACATCAAGAAAAAGAAGTGTGTATACATAACACAATATGAACCATATGTGATAAAGTCCAATTATGAATATGAGCTTCAAAATGTGATATAAAATAAAGTCCACATAAAAGAGGCAAATGAAGCTTCTTCCTGTTTGAAATGACACCAGATAATAAGAAAAGGAAAAGAGTTGCCTGCAGTCACTCTTAAAACTGTTCAGAGATAAGTGGATTCTTACTCTTACCGGCTAAGATGGACACACATATCTTACTACAGTGGGTCAAAAGAGCTTCCATCCTAGATGGTCTGGATCGAGTGCTGTATATGAGAGAAGGTCTTGTGAATGAAGATGTAGGGTCCCCGGGTTCTCAATTGACGAATAGAGCAGGTACAACGAAATTCCTTCAGGGTCAGGTCAAGATGGATATACACCAGGGTAACTCCTCACGGACTCGAACAGAGAAAAAAGAGTGTGGAAAAAATGCTCCAATGATACAGGTCAACCAAAATAGGTTTTATTGAAAAATGTCATACTTCAAATGACAAATATAAAGAAGTGATCATGGGTAGAAAAAGCATTGTGGGGTGCAGTAAATGCTAGCCCGACGTGTTTCGACACAAAGGGTCTTCAATTGGGGCATCTTGCAAACCTGGCTGTTAGTGGGCCTGAGGACAGGGTTGATGACTACTGATCTAATACGAAGCAGACAATAACCAAGTTCAGGAAAGAACCTCTTCCCACGTTGGCAAGCAGTTGGCAGTCCAGTCATCTTTTAAATTGTATTACTAGTTGCTGCAGACACTGGGGTTGCTTTACAAAAACTGGAGAGTGCAAAATCTACTGCAGCTCTGCATGTTAGGCAATCAGCTTCTAACTTCAGTTCAATTAAGCTGTGACAAAAAAAAAACTGGAAGTTATGCACAGCTGCACCAGATTTTGCACTCTACAGTTTTGGTAAATCAACCCCACTGTTTTTCCACCTCAGGATGCAACTTGCACCCTACATGTTAAGGCTTCCTCTGCTGCAAGGGTCTCTAAACGGTGGCCCTCCAGTTGTTCAGGAACTACAATTCCCATCATGCCTAGTCATATCTGTGAATGTCAGAGTTTTACAATGCCTCATGAGACTTGTAGTTCTGCAACAGCTGGAGGCCCATATTTTGAAGATCCCCACTCTACTGCATGTAATACTTAAGAACAGAAAGTAGAAAAGGGTAAAAATATTTACAACTGGATGTTAGATATCAGAGGAAGTTTTTACTGATTTCCAAATGAAAAAAAAAAAAAAAAAACTAAAACATATAGGTTACTGCTTAAAGGGGTTGTAAAGGTAATTTTTTTTTTCACCTTAATGCATCCTATGCATTAAGTTGAAAAAACATCTGATGCTACCGGCCCCCCCCGAACCCCCGTTTTACTTACCTGACCCCTCGAGTGTCCCGCGCGTGTCCACATGATCCTCTTCGGTTCCCAGCCTGGCCGTTGATTGGCTAGGCTGGATGGATTGATAGCAGTGCAGCCATTGGCTGGTGCTGCTGTCAATCACAGCGGATGACACGGTGCATTGGGGGGCGGGCCGAGTGATACAGTCGGTGGCTATGCCCGCCGCTGTATCACAGGAGCACGTTTACAACAGCTTTCCGCCATGCGAGCTCGCTCGCATGAAGGTGGAAAGCTTTTGCGAGGAGGAGCCGAGACGGCCGCCGAGGGACCCCTGAAGACAGGGTTAGGGGACACTCTGTGCCAAAAGAGCTGCACAGTGAAGGTAAGTATAACATGTTTGTTATTTATTTAATTTTTTTTAAGTTTCCCTTTAGTGACCCTTTAAATAGTCATAAAGGACTTGTGTTGCTAAGTGCGTAGTTTTCATTCAGGACTGTCAAACTCTTCTAATTCAAAAAACATAACTTTGCTTTTTTGTAAAATTAGGGAGTACCTTTCGTATTTGCATGCCTGTAGGAAGAAGAAATCTTATTTTCACTTAGAGTGCAAAAGTAATTGGTTAATCAATCATTTTGTATCATTTTGTTATCCTTTGAGTCAACTCACTATTTTACTGTTCTGTAACATAGTCCAGTAGGCACTGTTGGTTATAAGAATGTGTGCCAAATAAATGTAGGGGACACGGAAAGTTTTTTTCACAGGTCAAAATGGTCCATAGATTTTGAAGTGCTTTTTAAGTTTGGAGCCAAGTGCCCTAGGAAGATCGCCATCAGTAGAGCGCATGCATTCAGGAGTTTGGGAAGTGCATCAGTTCACTGCAGTGCCTTTGTAAAGAACCTGATCCTGAATCCCAAATAAGGGCAGGTATTAAAAGGTGCTTTCTAAGTGCCTAAACTGCATGGGAATGCATACTGACTTAAGGAGCCCTAAAAAGATTCAAATTGTTATGATAGATGTTAATTAGAAATATTGAATGTTCATTATCCATATGCATGAATTAAACCAGTATAATTTTTCTCTACATAAAACATAAATTCCTAATAGCCCTCGTACGTGATAGAGAATGCAGATTCACAACGTGTGCTAGAAATCCATCTATAGATCATCAGAATTTTTTTTTATTTTTTTTGCTGGTGTGTATTGTTTATCTTAATAAATCAAAGTAAAATGATTCCAGCTCTTGAATTGACCTACCACAGCTAATACCCATAACTCGATTTGTAATTCTGTTTCATGCCGTGACACACACTTGCTTATTTATGAGTAGAATGCGCTGAGCTGCATTACAGTATACACATAACTAATAACTAATTAGTGGATGTCAAGAGCTTAACAAAAAAAGTGTCTATAAATATGTAAGCTTGAGGTTGTTAGTATAGATGGGATAAATGGGGGCACAGGGAGACAAGCTGTCAGAGTCAAGTAAATAAAACCCTTTGAGATGCCTTTTCAAGATTCCTAGAAGCCAAAAGGCAGCATATTTTAAATTATGTAGTGTGATTTCTTTTTTTTTCTTCATCTGTTTCATATCTCTCACCACCACTAATAAGCGAGAATTGGTGATGTTTTCTCTCCATCTTCCCAACCATTGTCTCTGTGTTTTATTAGCAGGAGTCTAACTATGAAGTCCAGTATCCATGATTATTATCTGTACGGAGGGTCGACGTTGCTTTTAATTTTCTACAGATGTTTCTATTTCTGATTTTACATTTTTTATGGGCTGGACAAGAAATACAATGAAACATTTAAAGCTTCAAAATCTGTAGCTTCAAATTGCTAAGTCCACTCAAATGTATTACAGTAAATGTAATAGTCACACACAGTGTGGTATAATTTAAAATACTAGCAACCTCTCCTCTGCCCAAACATGTTATACTTGTCAGTGATGAGGTGAGTACAGACAGCACACGAAAACAACACATGATGCCTCCGTCTTCTGTCTGTTTACTTCTTTCAGGGTATCCATGGCACTACCAGGATTAGAGGGACCCCAGTGGCAATAGCAGACCTAATTGGCGGACTTTGGCCTGGTACATGCTAGGCTTTTTTTTGTTCAACCCTGTGGGCTGAACAAAAAAAAAAGACAGACAGATCACCGTACTGACACAAGTGATGTTAGTACAGCATCTCTCCTGCTGCACTGTTGTGTTCTGATGGGAATGCTGATCAGATGCTGTTTTACCAACATGCTTATTCGACAGAGGACGATCAGTGAGCTATACACACAGGCCAAAAGTCGGCCAGTTCCTGCTGAATGGACTGTTTTTCGGCCTGTGGTGTACCCGGCATTAGAGTATATATTGCTTCACCATAATAGGCTAAAGGGGAATGTCAGTTTATTCATATTTTACCCAGGGTGGGACAATCAAGTGGCAAGTACAATTTAAAATAATGAAGTAATTAAACTTTGCAGCATGTTGGAGCTCAAGAATGATGCCCTATTGTCATCCCATAGTAGTTTCTCTGAGGACTTATTGCATTTTTGGAATAAAGTGTTCTGAGAAATCGGACCTGAAGGGTCATTATTTGAATGCTACACACTCACTGAGGAAATGACCTGAACTACTAGTATTGCCTGTTGGTTCCCTAGTGCTGATATTTTTATTATTGACTGGCTTTACATGCCTTGTTCTGCACTGTGTCTTTGTGTGGAGGTTGCAATATATATATACAGACAGGACTTTGCTTTGCCCCTTAAAGCTTGGTAATCAGGTAACTGGCAGGGGGTCTTTGAAGAATCAGCAGGGGTGGTGTAAGAACACAGATGTACAGAATGGAGAAGGCAGATTCAGTTTATTTTTGCATTGCAGGTCCCCAGGTACAACTTAAACCCTGCTAGGTGAACAGTGAGTAGCACTGTAGTAACATCACCAAATCCTGTAAAAGTCAGAGGCACAGTGCATTACATATCATGCTGCAGATATGCAGCTATGAGGTTCAGGGCACAGCAAGTGCACAATTAATATTCAGGAGGCTTTCAAGTTTAGGGTACTGCTTATGCACATTTATTATTTCTAGATGTTCCTTATACAACATTAACCAGTTAAGGACCGCCGCATGTACATTTACGTCGGCAGAATGGCACCGACAGGCACATCAACGTATATATACGTTGGTGCCTTGAGGGGGAGCGGGGGTCCGACCCCCCCCCGTACATACGGCGGTCCCTGTAGCTGGCCGAGCGATCCGGGATGAGGGGGCCGCTATTTGTTTTTGTCCGCCCCCTCCGGATCGTTCTCAGCCAATCTGCGCGCCCCCCCGCCCTGTCACTTCCTCCTCCTGTGTAAACACAGGAAGGAGGAAGCGATGTGATCTCAACCTTCAGCGGTTTTTTCAACCACCGCTGAGGAGAGATCACATCACACAGTAAGTCTGCACTAACACTACACTGACACACACTACACATAGGCACATTAACCGCCCCCCCCCCCCCGATCGCCCCCCCTCCACCCTGTCAGTGTCACTGAATGCAGTAATCATACATGTATGATTACTGTATTTAGTGTCAGTGTGACAGTCAGTGTTAGGTTCAGGGTAGCCCCCGTACCCCCCCTAATAAAGTTTTAACCCCTTGATCACCACCCTAGTTAACCCTTTCACTCCCTATTGCCAGTGTCACTAAGCGATCATTTTTCTGATCGCTGTATTAGTGTCGCTGTTCCCGCTAGGTAGCAATTTTTTTTTTTTATTGCGATTTTTTTTTTTTACTAAAGACATATGGCTAAATAAATTTTGGCCTAAATGATTGACTAAAATTTAGTTTATTTGATTTTTCTTATAACAAAAATTAAAAAATATTTTTTTTTTCAAAAATGTCGCTCTATTTTTGTATATAGCGCAAAAAATAAAAATCGCAGAGGCGATCAAATACCACCAAAAGAAAGCTCTATTTGTGGGAAAAAAAGGACGCAAATTTTGTTTGGGAGCCACGTCGCACGACCGCGCAATTGTCAGTTAAAACGATGCAGTGCCGAATCGCAAAAAGGGGCAAGGTCATTTAGCAGCATTTTTGTCCGGGTCTTAAGTGGTTAAATCTTCACATTTTCCTTTTTTTTTTTTTCTGGTCCATTTCAGAACACACTTAGGGGAACAGTACCCACAACATCTGGCAGGCTTTAGAAATGTAGCACACATTCTTGTGTCATGCTTCCAATAATTTGTTCTCTATAATAATTATGCATTTTGTGCTGCACATAGTTTTCTTAATTTTCAAAATACCCTACTGTGCCTACTGGGTGCATGCAAGGAATTCTCACTTGGTGATGCTTCATGTTCTGCTCTGGAGTTCTACAATGGGTTCCCTGTAGGTTAATTGCAACAAGCAAAAATGAAAAAGAATATTTGAACACTGGCAAACCTGTTTACCACATTGAATATTTATTTTCCTAAACCAGTACAATGTTTTTGGAAAATGTAAGGGTGAACAGAAGAAATGGACTCTAACTAAAATATTGTGCTGTGCAATATATATGAAGGAGCATGGTCTTGATGGAAGATACATATGAACTTGAGGTTTTGAAGTCATCCATGTTACAATATTGTCTGTTTGAGGAGAATAGGGGAAAGGGGTTCATTTTTAGCTGTGCCTACTTCATTGGCATTGGGTGAATGAGACATATGTTTATACTGAAGGGAAGGTTAGATTAGGTTGTGCATGAGATTCAAATTGTATTGTAATGCCCTGTACACATAATCGGTTCATCCGATAAAAACGGTCTGATGGATTTTTTCATCAGATATGTGATGAAGCTGACTTTGATCAGTCGTGCCTACACACTATCAGTTAAAAAAAACGATTATGTCAGAACGCGGTGACGTAAAACATGACGATGTGCTGTGAAAAATGAAGTTCAATGCTTCCAAGCATGCGTCGACTTGATTCTGAGCATCCGTGTATTTTTAACCGATGGATGTGCCCACAGACGATTGTTTGTTTTTTTTCTATCGGTTTTTTAACCATCAGATAATTTTAAAACAAGTTCCTAGTTTTTTCACCAATGGAGATAAGAAACCGATGGGGCCCACACACGATCGGTTCGTCTGATGAAAATGGTCCATAAGAGGCAGGCAGTGCTAAACTGTTTGTGTACTGGGCTGGGCTGGGGGAACCAGGTACCACCATCTAGACTCTAGAGGGTAGCCTGGTGAGGCCACCACCGACATACAATGTGACAGTGGTGTGCCAGGTACACACTTTCTAGATTCCAGGTAACCATTCCCATATATGAATTTAAACAGTTTATTTAGCTTTGTGACTACAGTTCAGATTGATACAGAAACTGAACTCTGCAAGCGGTGCCTAATACAATGGTCAAACACTAGTCACCAGTTTTATGTGGTTTCTGTGCAGCTGATCTTTTCTCCATGACTAACTTACCATGCATTGTGATATTGTGTCTCTGTGTCATCATGGTAGAAGCAGGGTTTTTGTTTTTCATGTCGGAGCATTCAGAAAGGAGAACGGTAAGCTGCATAATAGTGACATTTTCAAATCCCACCCCAAGTCTTCAGAGACTAGAAGTCGGAAGCAGCAGAAATATAGCTGTGAGGTGTGGCACTTTCATATAACAGGAAGTACACTACAATGTTCCAGGAAAAATTGAACACAAAATGTAAACTATCTCCACTTGATGGGTTGGGGGAAATATGGTTGTGGATTTCTGTAGTTTTCTACATCATGTTTGTCTTACTTGACAAGCGTGTTACTAATTTCATGTGAATTGGAACAGAATTGTTTTTACTTATTTCTCTTAGAACTTGCAGATCTTCTAGATTAAAAGATGTTCTTGGCTACTTTCTGAAATAAAATAGTGTATAATGAGCAATGGTGACTTGCAAAGTGTAGTTAAAGTGAAACTATATCCACCTTGAATCCAGTGATGCACCATCCCCATCTCCCTGTCAGACGCTGACATCTTCGGGCGGCCGGCTTTGGGGTCCCGATCGCTGACCACTTTCATTAGCTGAGCAGAGAGGACATCACTCCCAAACAGATGCAGTGAGCTGCATTTGCGCAGCTTACTGTACAGAGGTAGACAAACAGGTAAGACACTGTAACCACTATTTTACGTCGGTACTTTGAAGAGGGATATTGTTGTTATGGTAGCAGCTAGCTACCATAAGGCCCCTTTCACATTGAGGTGTTTTTCATGCGGTACAGCGCTAAAAATAGCGCTGCTATACCGCATGAAAAATCATGCCCTGTAGTGTTCAATGTGAAAGCCCGAAGGCTTTCACACTGAAGCGGTGCGCTAGCAGGAACGCTCCAAAAGTCCTGCTAGCCGCATCTTTACCGCGGTATAGGAGCGGTTTGTTCACCGCTCCTATAGCGCGCCTTCCCATTGGAATCAATGGGAAACCGCGGTAATAGCGCGGTATTAACCCTTTTTCGGCCGCTAGCGGGGGTTAAAACCTCACCGCTAGCGCCCGAATATCGCGGTAAACACGACGGTATAGCGGCGCTACAAATAGCGCGGCTATACCGTCACCGCGGCTCCACGCCTCAATGTGAAAGGGGCCTAACTCTGGTATCCTCCTCAAGAGCTGGCGTTCCGCTTCTAGATAAAAGTGGTTTCTGCTGTGGGATCACTTTTATCGGGGGGTGGGAGAGGGCCCCTCTCTGGTGCCCTCAGCCACTTACTGGAGCCGCCTGCAGCGGCAGGGGTGATCAGACCGCCCCAAACACATCTCCATATCATTGCAGGGCAGCAGCGGCTAAAGTGAAGATCCGTGATCAGTGTCACATTTGACACCTTTTGCAGATACCTGTCTAAAGACAGGTATCCGACATCGGGCAAAAGACAAGTCCCAGCACACAGCGGGAGCCAATGGGCAGCGCGACTCGCGATGCGCCCCAAACACTTCCTGGTTCCCTCGCCGTGGATCTGACGAGCATATCATTGCAGGTAAGTGGTCAGCAGCTGCAGCTGGATTTTTTTTAATGACATATATTTTTTATTTCATTGCATCTTTGTGTAAATATGAGATCTGAGGTCTTTTTGACCTCAGATCTCATATTTAAGAGGTCTTGTCATGCTTTTTTCTATTACAAGGGATGTTTTTTTTTTCGTTTTTTTTTTTTTAAAGAACAGTGTAAAGAAGTGAATGCATACGTGAGTAGCGCCCACATATGAAAACGGTGTTCAATCCACACATGTGAGGTATCATTGGAGGTATCATTGGAGCAATTATTGGAGCAAGAGCAATAATCCAAACCCCCTCTAACTCGAAACCAATCAGGCTGTTGTCTAATGTCCTGATTTGATAGATTGATAACAGCACAGCCTTTGGCTCCCGCTGCTGTCGAACAAATCCAATGATGTAGGTGCCGGGGGCAAAGACAAGTCCTGCTGTCTGTGTCAATAGACACAGCAGCAGGACACGGAAGCATGGCTGTCTCGTAGGAGAGCGATACTGCGACAGGACACTCAAGAAGAGGAGGAGCCAGAAGCGCCACAGAGGGACCCCCAGAAGAATAGGAGTATTAACCACTTGCGGCCCCGCATATGGTCAATTGACGGCAGCTTAGTGGATCTTAATATCCAAGCTGCCTTCAATTGACGGCATAGTTTTCTCTGGCCACTGGGTGGCGAGCACGCGCCGATGGCAGCGCGCACCCGGCGCGTCCCCGAGATGCCGATGCGCGTGCCTGGCGGTCGCGATGTCCGCCAGGTACCCGCTGATCGACAGTTTTAGAGCAGGGACGTGGAGCTCTGTGTGTAAACACAGAGCTCCACGTCCTGTCAGGGAGAGGTGACAGATGCTGTTTCTCTTGTACATAGGGAGACAGCATCGGTCACCTCCCCCAGTCACCCCCCTCCCCCCACACAGTTAGAACACGCCCAGGACTCACATTTAACCCCTTCCTCACCCCCTAGTGTTAACCCCTTCACTGCCAGTCACATTTATACAGCAATTAGTGCGTTTTTATAGCACTGATCGCTGTATAAATGTGAATGGTCCCAAAAATGTGTCAAAAGTGTCTGATGTGTCCGTCGCAATATCGCAGTCCTGACAAAATTCGCAGATCGCCGTATTACTAGTAAAAAAAAAAAAAAAAAATTGTCAGAATTCTATCCCTTATTTCCTAGCCACTATAACCTTTGCGCAAACCAATTACTATACGCTTATTGCGATTGTTTTTTTTTACCAAAAATATGTAGAATACATATCGGCCTAAACTGAGAAAAAAAAATATAGTTTTTAAAAAAAAATGGATTTTTATTATAGCCAAAAGTAAAAAATATTCTGTGTTTTTTTCAAAATTGTCGCTCTTTTTTGTTTATAGCGCAAAAAAAAAAACGCAGAGGCGATCAAATACCACCAAAAGAAAGCTCTATTTGTGGGGGAAAAAAGGACGTAAATTTTGTTTGTAAGGCACGTCGCACGATCGCGCAATTTTAATTGCTGAAAGCTGAAATTTCGCCTGGGCAGGAAGGGGGTATATGTGCCCAGTAAGCAAGTGGTTAAGGCCACTGAACAACTGAACCTTTACAACCCCTTTAACTACACTTGCATGTCTTGGTGCCGTTTATCTGAAATTTGTATAATTTGTCTTTTTTGTCTAACTTTGGTAACAAATTTTTGGAATAAGCGGTAGACAAAGTCCAGTTTTACACAAGCGTAATAATTTACTGATGTTTATACTCAGGATCTTGTTGACAGAAAGATCCAGAGTAAATGCATATAGGCATGTAAAGTGTATGGACAAGTACAATTCTTCTTAATTTTCAGTGTTGTAATATACTCACGTAAAAACATGCTTATAGATAAGTTAATATGCGTATGAGTACAAATTTCTGCGCTCAAAGTTACAGTTTATTATTTTTGTTTTACATTGCTGTATAATTAATCTTTTCTCAGCTGTGTGCACAGGGGTTGATTTACTAAAACTGGAGAGTGCAAGCTTTGCATGGTAGCCAAACAGCATCTAGCCTGAGTTCAGTTAAGCTTTGATTAAAAAATAAATACATGGAAGTTGATTGGTTTCTATGCACAGCTGCACCAGATTTTGCACTCTCCAGTGTTAGTAAATTAACCCCATTGCTACTTAGATGACAATGCATCTATTTTCAAATCAGTGAAAAACATGGCTGTGTCTTGTTTAAGAGAATGGTAGATTTGAGTGTAGCTACATGTTTTATTTAATTTTGAAAACCTGGCAACTTTAAGCCAGGGGTTCTCCAATCTGATACAAATGTGTGAGAACCTGAAACATGCATTTTAGTATTTAGAATTCGTAAAGTGTTATATAGTAATAGGTATATGAAGTGTTCTTGTTGTACAATGCTGCTACCACCTGGAATTGCGCCTTGCCCATTAGCTTACTGAGTAAAAAGGGAACTTGCAGTGTGCATGTTAACCATTTAAGACCCGGACCAATATGCAGGTTAAGGACCTTGCCCCTTTTTGCGATTCGGCACTGCGTTGCTTTAACTGACAATTGCGCGGTCGTGCGACGTGGCTCCTAAACAAAATGGGCGTCCTTTTTTTCCCACAAATAGAGCTCTCTTTTGATGGTATTTGATCACCTCTGTGGTTTTTATTTTTTGCGCTATAAACAAAAATAGAGCGACAATTTTGAAAACAAATCAATATTTTTTTACGTTTTGCTATAATAAATATCCCCAAAAAGGTATTTTTGGGGATATTTAGACCGATAGGTATTCTTCTACCTATTTTTGGTAAAAAAATCGCAATAAACGTTAATCGATTGGTTTGCGCAAAATGTATAGTGTTTACAAAATAGGGGAAAGTTTTATGGTATTATTTAAAAAAAAAAAATTTTTACTACTAATGGCGGCGATCAGCGTTTTTTTTTTTTTTTTTTGTGACTGCGACATTATGGCGGACACATCGGACACTTTTGACACATTTTTGGGTCCATTGTCATTTTCACATCGAAAAGTGCTATAAAAAATGCACTGATTACTGTGAAAATGACAATGGCAGTGAAGGGGTTAACCACTGGGGCGTTGTAGGGGTTAAGTGTGACCTCATGTGTGTTTCTAACTGTAGGGGGGGCAGGATGTGTGACATCCGTGATCGTTGTTCCCTATATCAGGGAACAGACGATCACTGACATTGCCACAGAGAAGAACGGGGAAGGTGTGTTTACACTCAACTTTCTCCGTTCTTCAGCTCCTGTGACCCGTGATCTGTCCGCGGGTTTCGCGGCCGCGGTCACGGAACTTCGGCGCGCTGCTGGCTGCTTGCTCACGACCCACGGCTGGGCTCTTAAAGACGACGTATATATATATATACACGTCCATGTGCCCAGCCGTGCCATTCTGTCGACGTATATCGTTGTGCGGCGGTCCTTAAGTGGTTAAACATGGTGGCAGTCTTTTAGACTTCTCTAACTTGTTTGTAGTCTCCAGTGTTCTTCTGCAACTTCAATGCATTCTCTAAAATTCTTCTGTAACATGACAGCCATCTCTAATAGCTACTTGTAACATGCATCTCTTTGTAACATGATAGTCTTTGTGGATTCTCTTGCATCTTGTCGGGCTTCTCGTGTAGCATGGCAGTTCTTATGTGATATAATGGCTCTCTTGTAATGTGACATTCATGTGACTAATAACCCGTTTTTTTCGGATTGTTTAAAGCCAAACTCTAGACAGATCTAAAAGATACAGATTAATGCAGCTCTGTATTCATCAATACATCATTAAATTGCTTCTTTTTTTTTACATATGCACAGTGTAAGTATCTCAATTTGACCTGTACTGCAGAGCTGGAGTGTTAAACAGTTGCAACATTAAGCAACCAACAGTTAATGTTCTGAGAAAAGCATGTTGGTAGGAAGACAAATCAGAGTGACAGAGAGATGAGCTCATCACTCTGCTGCTTCCTCCTAAAACCATCGGGTCATATGCTGAAGGCCTTTTGCCCTTAGCATTGTCTCTGTGCTGTGTCCTGATCTATAAGGTACCTAAAGGAATTTTTGCACTGGTAAATATCTACAGTTGGTTTCATAAATGACTGACAAGTTTGTTTTTCAGTGTCCAGTATATCCATACACAAGACACATTGTGAAACCTCCGTCCAGATAACTATGTAATGATATAAGGCTCCGTAGCCATCTTGCACTAAAGGAAATTCAATTAGAAGTTGCAAGAAAAGACACCTATCAACCTGAGTTTTTCCACTTTCATTCACAGTCTTTAGTGTTGTAGAGAAGACCTTTGTTAGCCACATAATGACTCTTGTGGGATGAGGAAAGGCACGTTAAAGCATGCAATTACTCTATAAAAGGTTTCTCTGACAGAATAGTTAATGGAATGGTGCTTATGTCTTCTTTTTCAATGCTTCTAGTTTCCAGGGTAACCTGGTAATAGTTGTACCTCAGTAATACTATAATGATATGTGTGTGATAAGTAGGACCCCTAACATTGTAGTACTCCAGGTGTGCTACGTTAGGGAAATTGTTGGTACTGCCCAATGCGACTATTCATTCTATTTTCATCTTTCTTTGTTAGGATTGCATGTGATTCATTGATCAGCCACTCATTTTTGTCAATGGCTATATGCATAGATATGTACATATTGTGCAGGCATCCATTCCATCCACCCAGAATGCATTTTAACTCGCAGTTCTTGTCTGAAATTGGTTGAGGATTGAGAAATCCATCTAATATAAAGATCATTTTATTAAAAAGCTTGTTGTAAACTAGGGATGAGCTCCAGCGTGTTCGCACACTCCACGTGCAGAGCCCGTCAGGAAGTCTGCACTGCGCTAATCACAGGCATGGAGACATTGTCCTGATGCATCACTGCAGAGATGGGGAAATGCCTTCCTGCCTGAGATTAGCGCAGTGCCGACTTCCTGGCTGTAGAACCTTGATTTGCCCTTCTGCATCTTGCACCCCCCCTCCCCCCTGGATGCTTTGATTTATTTCCCACTACAATCTTTTCTCTCCTTCTCATTTCTTTCCTCTGATGCTTTTTCTGTACTTATCTGGCATTCTCTATCTTTACTTAACCCGCCCTCTGTTCTTCCCGTAACAGACTATACTGGCCATGTCTCCTGCCATTTCCCATTTGTTAAGCCTTTCCAATACATCTCTTTTCTATTAGATGAATGTTTGGTAGATAGCTTGGATGTTAGAATCCTGAATGATTTGATCAGGGCAATCTTTAGACCTATTTCATGTTTCTGTGACCAGTGGTACTGTCCATGGCTCATTTCTTCTTTTAATAATGAAAATGCATGTGGTTTTGGTATCTTATATCTTTATTGTATGACAGATGGGTGTCAATTGCAGAAATATGTGAATCTCTGTTACTTTACTGAAGTGTATTCATAAGGGTTTAATACAAATCTATTGAAAGTGAACTGTTAGCTGTAAAGAAATGGTTTAACTTTAGTTAGACAGAACAATAATGTATAAATGCATAGTTATGATTTGAGTTTGTTGGAATCCATTTAAAGAAGCACAGTATTGGTATACATAATCATTATGACTGTTTGTTTTTTCTGTGTTTTATGTTTTGCTGTTTCAGTCTAGATAAGTCACATGCGGACCGCTGCACATATACTGTGGCAAGGCGGCTGCTCTGTGCCAGATCATGTACCTAGTATGTGATCTGACACGTCTGGGGCGCATGCACCCCGCTGGCCACCCGCTCCCGCTGTGATTGGACACAGTGGGAGCCAATCAGTGGGTCATGTACTGTGATACATACTGAAGTTTGTCCTTTGGAAGCACACCTCCAAGATGACCACTGCCTTGCTAAAGAGGCTGAGGGTAAAGGTGGTGGACTGGCCAAGCATGTCTCCAGACCTAAACCCTATGGAGCATCTGTGGGGCATCCTCAAATAGACGGTGGAGAAGTGCAAAGTCGCTAACATCCATTAGCTCAGTGATGTTGTCATGGAGGAGTGCAAGACGACTCCAGTGGCAACCTATGAAGCTCTGGTGTACTGTACTGATCCTGTGTTTCGGTTAAGCAGGAACACAAATCTTTACCCCCCCAGTCAAATCAGTCCCCAGGAACATATTTAACCCTTTGATCACACCTGATGTTAACCCCTTCCCAGCCAGTGTCATTAGTACAGTGACAGTGCAGATTTTTTAGCACTGATCACTGTAATAATGTTACTGGTTCCTAAAAAGTGTCAGGAGTCTGATTTGTCCATAGCAATATTGCAGTCCCGCTATAAGTACCGTATTTATAGGGGTATTGCGCGCTCCGGTGTATAGCGTGCACCCCTAAAGTGGACCCTATTCCCGTGGAAAAAAAAGATTTTTGTACTTACAGTTTTGGTGTCATGCGCAGCGTCCATCGGCGGCCTCGTCGGGTCCGGCGTCCGTCTGCAGCTTCGGGTGTCCTCTTCGTCGGGTCCGGCGTCCATCTGCGGCTTCGGGTGTCCTCTTCGTTGGGTTCGGCATCCTTCTGCTTTGTCCTCCCCGCTCGATCCCTGCTTTCCCGTGCCGAGTTTGAATACTGCGCCGACAAATACCGAGCACAGTACACTCGTGTATAGTCGGGCAGGCTCGGCTACTCTCGCGCTTACGTCCTGGATATATATAGGCACAGACGTAGCTATACTCTTTTTTTTTTACTAAAAATATGTAGCAGAATACATTTTGGCCTAAATTTATGAAGAAATTCTTTTATTTTATTGGATATGTTTTTTTTTTTTTCAAAATTGTATTTTTTCGCAAAACATAACCGCAGATTTATTTTGGTACAGAGTTTCACAACTGCACAATTTTCAGTTAATGTAACACAGTGCTGTATTGAGAAAAAAATCAGCCTGGTTATGAAGGGGGGTAAACCTTCCGGAGTTGAAGTGGTTAACAATTGTGTTTTCATCTTCATGCAGTTTCATGGGTTGGCTATAAATCCTGTCAAATATTTTTACCTATTTGCCTTTTAGACACTTTGTATTTGTGTCTCGGCCTAAAAATTCCTGGGGGGGGGGGGGGGGAATATTTTTGCATTTTGTCTACTTTGGGATGTTGGTAGCACATTATGGATTGACTTGAGATTCTTGTATGTAATTACACTCACAAAGTAGGGAATTCCAATCCTGTGGACTGTGGGTGCTCAACCTGTGGCCCTTCAGTTGTTGCAGAACTAACAGTCCCATGATGCATTGCAAGGCTGACAGGTAAAAGCATGACTCCCAAAGGCAGAGGCATGATGGGATTTGTAATTTCACAACAGCTGGCGGGCCACAGATTAAGAACCAATGTGGGGTTATTGTACAAGTTGGTTTGCTAAAATGGCTTCTTATTATAATAAGTAATAAAACCAGCTGTAGATGCATGGCTTCCCTATTGCCATCATGATCAGCCCTGTGAAACATTTTCCGGTTGTCATATCTCCATTAAGTGTGTAAATCATGTTTTGGAGATGTATTACTTTGAAAGCTTAGGTTTATTCCCACAGCTCATGTTCCTCTGCATACTGTTAAATTAATTGACCTTCAATCCAAGTTTGTATGTGTATTTATAATTGTTGTGTATGGGCATTAGGTTGTAAGCTAATTTGGGGGCATTGACCGATGTGACTATCCTGTACAATTTACCAGCTCACAGAGCCCTGTCACAGCTTTCTGCTGATTTACAGCTGCCATTTCCTTAATGTGTGCACACATACTGTATTTGTATCCAGAATTTACACTCCCATGATACAAGCCTTTGCCATGTTAACACATTGAAGTGGTACTCTCGGCAGATATAAAGGCATTTTATTTAGTAAAGAATTATAAACGTATTTAAATATTAGATCTTTTTATCAATGCAACTAGTGAAAGTACAAAAGTTGTATCGACCACTTTTAATCCTCTACTGTGATAGGGGCAGTAATTGGTGTCATTCTTGGTCTGTGCACTGTACATGTGCAGACAGAAAACATGTTGACAGGAAGAGATTTGGTAGAGTGATGACTGGTGCTATCCAATCAGAATTTGTCTTTACCAATGTTTTTAACCATGTTTGGTGCTGCTGCAATAGGTGCCTGGTCCACAAAACTAGATGCACGGTATTTCAAATCCTTTGACAGGCAACAGTTCCTATGTATGTTTTTAAATGTTTGCTTAGCTACTAGTTCAGCTTAAAAGAGCAACTGAACTCTTAAAAATAGAGGGTAAAGGACGAAGACTTGTCCCATTGTCACCATTAGGGACGAGCTCCGGCGTGTTTGCACACTCCACGTGCAGCGCCCGCTAGAAAGTTGGCACATCGCTGCGCTAATCACAGGCAGGGAGATATCTCTGCAGCTGCGTATCGGGACAATGTCTCACTGCCTGTGATTAGCGCAGTACTGGGCCGACTTTCTAGCGGGCTCTGCACATGGAGTGTGCGAACGTGCCGGAGCTCATCCCTAGACATGAGTGCATGTGGTCAACCTCCATCGGATCTTTTCCTCATTCATGAAGTAAAAAATGCCTTGTTTTTGGTCTCTGTGTGAAAGTGGCTGTGTTGGTAGAGGCTGAGTTTGCTTTCATCCAGGTAGGAGAACATTGGGCAGTACAGTAGTGACCTACTAATCTTCAAATTTTGTGAAACTAGAAGATCTCGCATAGCAAAAAAAAAGCTATGAGGTACGGCACTCTTGCATGGCTAGAAGCACATAAGGAATTCTAGAAAACATTTAATTGTTTACAGATACTGCTTAGGCACATTTAACATTTCTAAATCTATTACATAGAAAACCATCATTTTTTATGTAATGTATACCAATGTCAAAAAAAGTGATAAAAGAAATACAGATTATATCACGGTTCTATCTATCTATCTACAAATATTTATTATATATAGATGTACAGTGCCTGCCGCCGAGAATGCGTTTTAGCACTACAGCATCGCGCTGATTCTCGGCGACAGGCTGCCGACATTTCGCACTTACTGGAATAGTAAAAGCACATTCTAGCGAGCGCGTCATAGAAGCGACGGGGATCTGACGTGGATTCCCGCCAATTCTATACGTGGGCGGCGTTTGTTATGAATCCTGAAGGGGAAGTCCCTGCCGGATTTTAAATAAAAATCCGGCATTGGTCCCCCCCTCAGGAGTATACCGGGCCCTTAGGTCTGTTATGGGTTGTAAGGAGACCCCCCTACGCCGAAAAAACTGTGTGGGGGTCCCCCCACAATCCATACCAGACCCGTATCCAAAGCACGCCGGCCGGCCGGTCAGGGGGGGAGTGGGGGCGAGCAAGCGCCCCCCCCCCCCCCCCTCCTGAACCGTACCGGGCAGCAGGCCCTCAACATGGGGGGGGTCAGGTGCTCTGGGGGAAGGGGGGCGCACTGGCTCCCGCAATGGGGCTCGCAGGTGGTCAATCTTGCCGAAAAAGGGAGCAAGATTGACACAATATCGCGGTCACCGACTGTACTGTACATAAATTGCATATCACTCCTCTTTATGGACTGAAATTAGATTTTGTCACTTGTTTTTTTTTTCATTTCTAACCCTTTGCTTAACAAATAAATAATTTTAACAGTGTATGCACATTGCTGACAGCCTAAACGTTTGTTTTTCCTTTTGTTTTATGATGATGTGTGTAAGGGCTAAGCTTTTATTGCTGTTTGACAACACAAAGGTTTTCTGGTGTACACAAGACTTGTACAATTCACAGGATAATTATATAATTATAGTATACATAGATAAACTTCAACTCAATAATGTCAGAAATGATATACAGATCTATGTATAGGTATATGTCTACACACTACATCACACTATCAAACAACAAATATTATTATATAAGGCTTTTTAAAGGCATGGGATTGATTTACTAAAATGGAGAGTGCAAAGTTTGGTGCAGCGGTGCATAGTAGTCCATCAGCATCTAACTCCAGCTTGTTCAATTAAGCTTTGACAAAAATAAACTGAAAGCTGATTGGTTCCTATGCAGAGCTAATTTTGCCATCTCTAGTTTTAGTTAATCAACCCCATGGTGTGTAGAATAAAGCAACAGAAGGTAAAGTAAGAGGAGAGTATATGCAAAGCCTGGGAAAGTAAAAAATAAATATATAAAATGATATGCTTGCATAAGTGTGCACACTATTAACCACTACAGCCCGGAAGGATTTAACTCCTTAATGACCAGGCCATTTTTTGAGGATTTGGCACTGCATTACTTTAACTGACAATTGCGTGGGTGTGCAATGTTGTACCCAAATAAAATTGATGTCCTTTTTTCCCACAAATAGAGATTTATTTTGGTGGTATTTGATCACCTCTACTGTTTCTTGATTTTTTGACACTGGCAGGGAAGGGGTTAGTACTGGGGCGATCAAGGTAACGTGTCCTAGGGAAGTGTTTTCTAACTGTGGAGGGTGTGGACTGACTGGGAGTACAGAGAGGTCACTGTTCCGGATCACTAGGAACAGAAAGTTTGTACTCCTCTGTCAGAACAGGGATCTGCTTTGTTTATATAGGCAGATCCCTGTTATGCCTCTCTGAGGAACAAACGCAGGTGGCCGGCGGACATTGCAACCGCTGGACCTGCCCATCAGCTCCCCCGCTGTGCAGCATGTGCGTGCAGTGTCTTGTGCACGAAACAATGTTTTGCGCAATCAGGTGGAACTGCTGCAATATATTTCTACGGTGGGTGGTCCTTAAGTCTTTAAGCTAATGCTTGGAACCTAAAACTTTTTAATTTTATTACAGCACTCAGTCTTTTTGGGTATGAGTCTATCAGCATGGCACATCTTGACTTGGCAATATTTTCCCACTCTTCTTTGCAAAAACACTTCAAATCTGTCAGATTGTGAGGGCATCTCCTGTGCACAGCTCTCTTGACATCACCCCATAGTTTTGCAATCAAATTCAGTTCTGGGCTCTGGCTGAGCCATTCCAAAACTTTAATATTCTTCTGGCAAAGTCATTCCTTTGTTGATTTGGATGTATGCTTTGGTTCGTTGTCATAATGAAAGATAAAGTTCCTCTTTGTGTTCAGCTTTCTAGCAGAAGCCTGAAGATGTTGTGTCAATATTGACTGGAATTTGGAACTGTTCATAATTCCCTTTTTCTTGACTAAGGCCTCTGTTCCAGCTGAAGAAAAACAGCCCCAAAGCAAGATGCTTCCATCACCATGCTTCACTGTGGATATGGTGTTCTTTTGGTGATGTGCAGTGTTGCTTTTGCACCAAACATATCTTTTGGAATTATGGCTAAAAAGTTCAACTTTGGTTTCATCAGACCATAACACATTTCCCCATATGCTTTTGGGAGAGTTCTGGTGTGTTTTGTCAAAATGTAACCGGGCTTGGATGTTTTTCTTTGTAAGAAAAGGCTTCCATCTTGCCATTTTATTGATGGCAAGTGTGTACTGACTCCTATTTAACATGAGTTTGAATGTAATTGCCTAATTCTGAACACAACTACATCTCCAGTTATAAGAGGGTGTACCAGGGGTGTACACACTTATGTAACCACATTATTATTTTTCTTTTTAATTTTTCTAAAACCTAAAAGTCTGTATGTGCAGTAAAGTATGCTTGTTTTACTCACTGTGGAACCTAAGGGGTTCTGCATTGTGTAAATTAGCTGTTTTGGCCTTGTCTTCTTTGATCGTCTCCTCCTTCCACTGTCCTCAATATATTTCCTGATAATACACAGTCGGGGAACAAGCTGAAAATGCTCAGTTTGGTGTGTATTGTTAGTTGTTTTTTTTTTTGGGAGGGTGCATGTGATCAGCACAGGACCACTGTCAAGACTGTCAATGCAATGTGGGTCAGGGGTTCTTCATCCTGTTAAAACATTCAGCGCAGAATGAAAACTCCTCCTTCAAGCTTTAAGCAGACACTGTTAGACGTCAGAAGACTGCTGTATACTACTGATGAGAAAAAGTATTTAGCAGTTTATATTTACTAAAATAATTGTTTTTCCCTGTTCTGTGTACTGTGGGAGACCAGATAATGTGAATGCATGGTCCTGGGTTTAGTAACACAAGGTGCAAAAAGAATTGGATTGGTTGGCATGCTTAGCTGCTCCAGATTCTGTCTACTCCGGTTCTGATAAATTTCCCCCACTGTCCTTAGATTGTACAGGAACTCTGCTTTTAGAAAATATGTATTTGGTGGACTGTTTTGAGGTCTCTTTAATTTTTATATTAGGTTTAGTTTACAAAGCTGTAAAGTACACCTCCAGAAAAATACAAATTCTACCTTATCAGTTTGGTCTTTGGGTCTAGTACATCACACAGCCATATGACTTGGAGCAAGTCTACTCAATTTTCTGTAGTTTGCTTCTCAGTGAGCATATGTAAACTGAAACGTTCAAGAGTCTTCCCTATTCTGGTTAGGGGCCTGGCATGATACCTCATTTAATTGGCATTTTAGGAAAATAGTAAGAACAAAAGCATCTACAATAAGTATCACATACCTGTCCTGTATAATATACTTTTCCTGCTGGAACGTGACTGTATACGAAATTTGCTTAATTGTTGAGCTTGGCAAAATTCTGGATATTTGGAACACCCGTTCACATTCTCAGCCCTGTGCATATTGTATAAGGAACACATTTATGGATATAGATTTTTAAAGCAATAAAATCAATTTTAATATTGACTACATAAAACCCTCAGAGCCTAAACTTTAATACAACAGGCTTTAAACATTGAAAGTCCAACACCAGTCAATGTAAATATTCTTACTATATAAAGCCATGGACTTATCTTGAAGTCCTACGATTTACAGCATTTCTTGTTAAATCATGCCATCACTCTCAGTATAGTGCACAACAACTGGTTGTGTAACATCCAGTTGTGGTCCAAAAAAGAGAAGTGTTGCCGCATTGATCCCATTCCATCTTTTAGTGGGCATACCCTTACAGAAGATCTTCCAGGCTAGGCTTGCTTACAGCATCAAATGCTTTGCAGCAGATGGCTGAAAAATGTCTGTCAATGTTGTCCCACACAATCTCAGAGATCTCCCACAAACATCATTACAGTTCAGAGGAACTGGGAAAAACATCAGATGTGACTTGTTTCACCTTTCTGGATCCTCCTCATAGCATCTGGTCACAGTATAGAGCTCATCTCCCTGGTGGTGATGTCCCAGCCAATATAAAGTAACATTTCAAAGAAATTAAAGTCTACATTAAAGAGTTTCATGTTGTTGGGACAGTGTGTGGTTAAAGGGAGCTATTACAGAAAAGTTAGGCTTGTTCCTGAAGTTCAGCTTTAAAATGATTGCCAGTAACATTTTCTTGTGTGTATAATGATATTGGTTTGGCAGCTAAATGAGTATGCATGATGCTAATGGTCACTAATTATCAGAATATCAAACAAGTAGTATTTGAACAGAAGGTTATTCACCTTTTAAGGTTTCATTCTTGCTAAAAATTTCTGAATTATTGTAAATCTAACTCATTTACATTACTTAAATAAAGGAATATGTGAGGCCAAACACTTCTTCCTAATGATGAACTGTAGCATTCTGTTGGTGAAGCTGTGTGAAAAAGACCCATAATTGCCTTAGAATGGGGTTATGCACTAAGCCATTAACACCAATTAAACGTCCACTACTTACGTGACAACATCTTTGACAAACTTTATTAATTTTTAACTGCAAGCCCTAGTAAATTTAGTATTACTTTTTCTTTTGAGGAGAAAATTGAAATTGTGTCTAGCAGTGCCATGTATGACAGCACCTCTACATGATTTGCTTCAGTAAAGCTGACCATAGATGAGGCAGTTTTTTTATTTTTTTATTTTACCAGCGAACACTTGATGAGGGAAATCCACACACTTGATGAGGGAATTCTCCCTTATGTGTCATTGTATTATGGCAGCTGGGAGACTATAGCCTGCAGCTCTGATCAAGCGGCTAAAATCTAACAGGGTGTTTGAGCTAAAGTCGATCAGTAGATTGACTACTGTTTAACCACTGTGGCCATACAAGAATAAAAATTTGTTCCGGTCCCTGCTGATCTGTCCAAATTTTTATTTAGTGTAAGACAGTTTCCTAGCCCAATCAGTGGCATCCATATATAGAGCAACAATATAGCATATTCCTCTTGAAATCCAATGCAGGACGTGTGACTTGGTCCATTTCTGGACACATGCATTTACCAGACCTAGCACACCTACACCTATCTCAGTGTTAATTTGAAACTGTTCATAAGCTAATTAACATATCGCTGCACACAATAATACACATTGCACATACATACATGTTTGTACTTACTTTCAGCATGTATGAACGTGTGTAATGATATGGTCATTCAGGTGTCCTTTTATGAAGCAGTGAAATCTATTCACTGCTTCAATCTCCGGCATTAACGGAGGAGATTTTTCTCCTCTAAGTGCCTGTTCATGAAGCGGAGTAGATCGCTTCACCCTTGGAGGAATGAAGTGATCTACCAACACTTCAAACAGTGGAGACCGGCCCCTGATACTGGAATCTCGTGAGACTTTACAAGATTACAGTACCAGAAATTCACTGAAACACTGAGATGTCAGTTTATTGAGCAGTGATAAATTATCACCGCTCATTACACTGACAGACGGCGTGGTTAATGTTATTAAAATATTGAGTCCCCCTACATAATATATATATATATATATGTACACACACACAAATTGTATATACATGTATATACACACACATATATATATATATATATGTATACACATAAATATTACAGGGGGACATGGTTACAGTGTTGGGGGGTCTGAACGAGGTAGAACGAGTTAAAATTCTTCCTCCTTCCTCCACAGAATTCCCTCTTCACTCCCCGCTTCACCAGCTCTGAGATGGTGAATCAGGGCATGTGAATTCTGACACAGATCGCCAGTGAAGTACTCAGATCACCGCTTCATAAACTGGCCGTTACTGTGTCAGTCTATGAGGATTTTCTGTTTGTGAAGATAATCGGCGGGAGAACAAGTTCAAACACTTCTCCCCCCGATTATCTCTGTTTCATAAACTGTGATCCTTGGGATTACCGTTGTTCACTGCTTCATAAACGGACACCTTAGTGTGTTAAATGTACATGCGCTGACCTTTGATTTTGAGGACCAGGTCTAAAGACTCTCGTTGTACTTTAAACCTTCACTGAAATTCATGAGTGAGGAGAGCTCTGAGAGCTGATTGGAGGGAAGGGACACACACTTATAACACAGCACACAGAAACAAAGCTGAGCAGGTTGGAAAAATGATCTTAAATGAACAATTTTGTAACAGTGTATGTTTTCATTTGTGAAAGTCCCAATTATTCCAGAATTTAATAATTACCTCGTCTGGACCGGTTTACGCCGATATCTGTTGGCACTTTGAAGAGGGGTATCCTCTTCTTCAGTGAGTGGTCCGGTTTCAGATATGCGGATGATTTGCCGCAAGATCACTTTTATTGGTGGCAGGAGAAGGCCCCCCTCCCGATGTTCTCTGTGGCCCTGCGCCGCTTACCAAAGCTGGCGGCAGCGGCGGTGGCGATCGAATCTATCTTTCTGTTGGAAATGGAAATGAGTGAGGGGAAGATAGCCCCCACCCATCTCCATACGTTTGCAGGGCAGAAGCAACTTTAAAACGTCACTTCCACCAATACAGTAGCTCTTAAAGGGAAGTTTTTTTTTTTCTACATTTTAGTGTAAATATGAAATCTGAGGTGTTTTTGAACCCAGGTCCTGTCATGCTTTTTTTTTTCTATTACAAGGGATGTTTACATTCCTTGTAATAGTAATAAAAGTGACACCATTTTTTTTAAAAAGAACAGCATAAAAAGTTGTGGGGATTTTCTTATGAATATTTGTTCAAAAATCTATTAGTGTATAGCTAGCATTTTTAAGGGGTAAGTTTTATTGCACTAAGAAGTGTGCATATCGTATACCCTCCATTTAAAATTGGACTGTACACAAAGCCCGAACATATAAGCTTAGTTTTAATGAAATATACATCTACCAAGCAATTTTTTAAGCATACCTGCACAGCTGCTTATTCATGCAATAATGTAGTCAGCCAGAAGTGCAATTAAAAAAATCTTGCAGTTATTCGACAGAAGCTTAAAGGATAAGATTACTTTTGGTAACATGTTTGTTCCCAATGTTACAGCCATCGTCCAATGTCCCCCTCCCTGTGACAGCAGTGAGTGAGTGAGTGAATAACTTATCTAGCGCTACAAATGAGAACCGAATCGCCTCAAGGCGCTTGGTATCCATTTTCCTTCTATTTAGCTTTCAGAAAAAATGGGTCTTGAGTTTTTTCTGAAGGCCTGGTGATTCTCTTCCATTCGGATATGAGTTGGTAGTGAATTCCACAGTTGAGGTCCTTGAACTGCAAATCTTTGGCTTCTTTTGCTTTTGTAGTGGACCTTGGGGATGTGTAGTATATTTTGGTTAGCTGAGCGGAGAACTTGATTGGGGTTGTGGTATTTTATTTTCTCGCATAGATTTTGGGGGGCGATGCCTTGTACACATTTGTGTGTCAGGCAGAGGGCCTTGAATGTGATTCAGTCTTTGACGGGCAGCCAATGGAGGGACTTTAGGGAGGGAGAAATTGATTCTCTGGGTTTTTTCCCTGTTACCAGTCACGCTGCTGTATTCTGGACGACTTGTAGATGGGCATACTGGTATTTGGGGAGACCTAGGTACAGGGAATTAGCATTGTCAAGCTTGGAGTTTATTAGTGTTCCCACCACTACTGCAGTGTCTTTTTCTGGAATGAAGGGCACAAGTCTTCATAGTAGACGCAGGAGATGGTGAGACCCACTGACTTCTGACCCAATTTGAGCATCCATTGTCATGTCAGAGTCAAAAATTACTCCTAGACTTTTTACTTTGGTGCTGGGGATAACGATCTGTCCAAATATGGGCGGGGGCGACCATGTCGTCCTGGCCAATCTCTTTGTGTTTGCATGGACCAGAAGGAGTTCTGTTTTTGATTCATTGAGTTTGAGGTGACTCTCTGTCATCCAGTTATCTATCAAAATTAGGGATTTTTCTAACCCGGGGTAATGGTCCTTTTTGCTGTTTATACGAAAGTAGAGCTGAGTATCATCGGCGTAGGAATGGTAGAGAAGATCCTGCTTACTGATGACTTTAAGGGGTGGGCGAAGATAAATATTGATGAGCACGGGCGGCAGGGGGGACCCTTGCGGGACTCCACATGTTAGAGTCCCTGCTTCGGAAGTGAAAGGTCCTAGTTTCACTGTCTGGGATCGATTTCCCAGAAATGATGCGAACCAGGGTAGATCTGAGTCTGCGACTCTGGCTACTTCTGTGAGCCCAGTCAGCAACATGTTGTGATCTACTGTGTCAAACGCCGCACTAAGGTCCAGCAGTATCAATAGACAAGATTCTCCTTTGTCTTACTGCTTCGAGAGTGTCATCCCATATTTTGAGGAGTGCTGTTTCCCTGCCATGACTTGGCCGGAAACCCGATTGTAGTGGATCCAGTAGTTTGTGGGTGTATAAATGATCATGTAGCTGTTGTACTACAGCTTTCTCCATGACCTTGGACAAGATGCTGAGACCGGTTATAGGTCGACGGTGGTTTGGGTCCTTCGGGTCGAGGTTGTTTTCTTTTTTTAAATGGGTTTTATTACGCCTTGTTTTAGGGAAGTCGACACCTTGCCTTCCTTAAATGATTGGTTTATAAGGTTCGGCACATTGTTTCAGCAGTTTTGTGGGGATGATGTCATTCGGCGCTGTACTGTCCCGCAGGCTGCCAATGATATTTTTGGTGGTGTCGATGAAAATGGGCTAAAGTTAAAATTTTATTTGAGGTATCTTTGTATTTTTGTCACCTTTTTGATTTTGATTTATAGGGACAGGGTTGGTGGTTTTGTTTTGCTGAATTGTTTCACAGATGTTTTCAATTTTGTTAATGAAAAAATCAGATAATTTATTGCAAAACTCTTGAGTATCATGATTCGGAGCCTCTAGGCAGGCTGACCTCCAAAGGAGATGGATCAAATCTCTGTGGTCCCTACTGCATCTAGTACACTGGGCATCCGCCCTCACCCACATACAAGCCAGTCTAGCTGGTGTATAATGCACCCTCAAAAGAATAGCTGCGCTACATGCTGAGCCACATTCAGAGAGCACAGGGGAACAGTCTGCAAGGCCTCCTCCCTCTGCTCCTCCTCGAAAGTGAGTCTCTAGAGTTTACTCAGAATAGTGAAAAACCAGCAGCACTTATGTGGACAGAAATGTTTTGTTGATGAAAGTAGTAAGAGAGTGGTCTGATTGGTTCACACTTAGTCCCCGTACACACGAGGAGATATATCCGATGAAAACGGTCCGACAGACCAATTTCATCGGATATGTCTCCTGGAGATTTTGGTCTGATGTGTGTACACACGATCAAACCAAAATCCACGCAGACGGACAGCACGGTGACGTTAACACCACCACGTCCCCGAACCAGGAAGTGAAATACTTCCACGCATGCGTCGAATCCATTCGGCACATGCGGGGGATTTATGTCCGCTGGTTAGGCGTACTAACCAGCGGACATGTCGGACGGACCGGTTTCCAGCAGACAAGTTTTAAAGCATGCTTTAAAACTTGTCTGCTGGAAAAACCTGTCTGCTAGCCAGTACACACGGTCGGATATGTCCGCTGAAACTGGTGTGCGGACCAGTTTCACCAGACAAGTTTGATCGTGTGTATGCGGCCTTACAGAAAGGATATTCTAACTCCGATAACTACTCTTAAAAAATACTTAATTTTGTGTTGTCCCCAGAAAAGTAATAGAGGGGAAATCTGCCAATGGGAACACTAGTTCTGGTGACCTGGGGGTCTCCATGGAATTCCTTTAATTTGCAGGGATTTCACATCACTTCCTTTTTGGCTATGGGTTAGAAAGGGAAGTGATATATTGACAATGGGACACAGATGGTGAAAAAAAAATCTGACAGAGGTTATAACCCTCCCATGATCGATCTAAAATGAAAACAAAACGTTTTATTTATAGTTTTACTTTAAACTGTAGATCAGATTATCTGTGAGCATTTTTAACCACTTGCCAACCGCTGCACACCGATATACGTGGGCAAATGGGCATACAGGTACCACCCCTTTAATTTGCAGCGAGCTCATCGGGAGCAGTGATCCCTGTCATGTCAGTGGTAGCCCATTCCCCCTACAGTTAGAATCACTCCCTAGGACACACTTAACCCCTTGATAGCGCCTAGTGTTTAACCCCTTCCCTGCCAGTGTCATCGCTGTATAAATGGTTGAAAAAAGTGTCCGATGTGTCCACCGCAATATCGCAGTCACAATAAAAATACTAATAAAAATGCCATAAATATATCCCTTATTTTGTAGACGCTTTAACTTTTGTGCAAACCAATCAATATACGCTTATTGTGATTCATTTTTTATTTTTTTTACCAATAATATGTAGAAGAATACATATCGGCCTTAACTGAGGAAATTTTTTTGGGGGATATTTTTTTATAGCTAAAAAGTAAAAAATATTGTTTTTTTTTTTCAAACTTTTTGCTCTTTTTTTTGTTTATAGCACAAAAAATTAAAACCACAGAGGTGATCAAATACCACCAAAAGAAAGCCCTATTTGTGGTGGGAAAAAAAGGTGCTCTGGTCAGGAAGGGGGTAAATTTTCCCGGGGCTAAAGCAGATAAGAAAGTTGATGCATGTACCTGACCCCAACATCCATAAAAAGAATAACATGGGGTAAAAGGAAATGTATCAAACTGAGCCATAGGTACAATGTTATAAATGAATACAAAATATAGCTATAGATGCTTAGAAATCACTGTGAGTCATTAATAAGTGTTTAATGCAACAAGGAGTGCATTCTTAGGCATGCAGTGATTGCTAAGCTCCATTGGAGTAATTTGTATGCCAGGACCTGTTGGTTTCAAAAAACATTTAATATATGTGCTCAGAAATAGATTAAAAATATGCAGAACAAAGTGGTGTGGTTTGTGACCTTTCCAGCTATTTATATTGCTTAAAAAATGTTGATTGCTTGTTTTAGATACAAACTCACTAAGAAATAATATTTCAGGTAGATAGATGAAGGAAATGGATGATAAACTGCACTTTGGGGGCAGCGGAAATGGGACTTTAACACTCAGAAATGTATCTTTTGCGTCAATAAACAAGGCAGATAATGTACAGAAAGATGTCTTCCTGTGGACCTGTAATGAATGCCACATGTACAGATGATTAATAGATTCTCATAGTGAGTGTGTGTGTGTATATACAGTGCCTTGTGAAAGTATTCGGCCCCCTTGAACTTTGCGACCTTTTGCCACATTTCAGGCTTCAAACATAAAGATATAAAACTGTAATTTTTTGTGAAGAATCAACAAGTGGAACAAAATCATGAAGTGGAACGAAATTTATTGGATATTTGAAACTTTTTTAACAAATAAAAAACTGAAAAATTGGGCGTGCAAAATTATTCAGCCCCTTTACTTTCAGTGCAGCAAACTCTCTCCAGAAGTTCAGTGAGGATCTCTGAATGATCCAATGTTGACCTAAATGAATAATGATGATAAATAGAATCCACCTGTGTGTAATCAAGTCTCTGTATAAATGCACCTGCACTGTGATAGTCTCAGAGGTCTGTTTAAAGCGCAGAGAGCATCATGAAGAACAAGGAACACACCAGGCAGGTCTGAGATACTGTTGTGGAGAAGTTTAAAGCCTGATTTGGATACAAAAAGATTTCCCAAGCTTTAAACATCCCAAGAAGCACTGTGCAAGCAATAATATTGAAATGGAAGGAGAATCAGACCACTGCAAATCTACGAAGACCTGGCCATCCCTCTAAACTTTCATACAAGGAGAAGACTGATCAGAGATACAGCCAAGAGGCCCATGATGACTCTGGATGAACTGCAGAGATCTACAGCTGAGGTGGGAGACTCTGTCCATAGGACAACAATCAGTTGTATACTGCACAAATCTGGCCTTTATGGAAGAGTGGCAAGAAGAAAGCCATTTCTTAGAGATATCCATAAAAAGTGTTGTTTAAAGTTTGCCACAAGATACCTGGGAGACACACCAAACATGTGGAAGAAGGTGCTCTGGTCAGATGAAACCAAAATCCAACTTTATGGCAACAATGCAAAATGTTATGTTTGGCGTAAAAGCAACACAGCTCATCACCCTGAACACACCATCCCCACTGTGAAACATGGTGGTGGCAGCATAATGGTTTGGGCCTGCTTTTCTTCAGCAGGGACAGGGAAGATGGTAAAATTGATGGAGCCAAATACAGGACTGTTGGTAGGTACCGTAGGTAGGTACCCGGACCGCCCTCTGTTCAGATAGTCCCTGACTATCGGTTGACTCGTGTTGTGCCCACGGGTACCCGGGAGATCAATTTCACCATAGAAAAGGACACAGTCATGCAGCAAGTGAAATCAAACTCTCCGTTTATTTAGACTCGCCTAGGTTTCTTATACACAAATCGGGGAGGATGTATTAGACATTTGCATAAGATAAATTGTCAGTATTCTATAGGCGGATACAGATGAAGGGAAGAAAGGAGTTATAACCTTGGCTTCAAGGGCACATTGAAAGAGGACAAAAACATGTTATTTTCCGAGAAACTGCTGAGGCCACAATTTCCAGATAACACATTCCACAGACAAGGACGTGCAAAAGCAAATATCTAAAATGGAGCTGAGGAGTGAACAAAATGGCGTTACTATTGCTAAAGCATAAATCTCCTTCAATCCCCTCTTAAAATCATGTATATGTACAAAAAATGATTTTCCTATCTTCGTGTGAAGGATGTCATCAGGGAACTAGTCTCCCTGGGTGTAAGAAATGCGAATAGGTGACTGAGCCTTGGGTTCCTTGCTAGTATAAAAAAAAAGGACCTATTCCACCCATCCTAAACAACGAGGTTACGCTTCTTTCTTAGCTTATGTTTCTTTATGTAATCAGCATAGCTTTGGGGGGAGGGGTTAAAAGGGACCTCCAAGTCGGAGGTTACAGTGGAAAGCATTGAAAGATTATCTATACCTTTGCTAAATATTTTGCGAAAGCAGGGGATCACACAGCAGACTATTACTCCTATTACAAGGAGTACTACAAATATAAAAATTCCTAGTTGGACTAGGATTTGTTTCCAGTTAGCAAACCACCCAAACCACTGATCCCAAGGGTTGGTTAACCCTGAATTCTTCAGTTCCACAGATAGGTTTTCTAGTTTCTGGATTGCTAGAGTAACCTTACCATTGGGACCAGTGTTATCGGGAATGTAGGTGCAACATCCTTCAGTCTTACCAATATATACACATGTGCCCCCCTTCTCGGCCAGAATCATGTCCAGAGACATCCGATTCTGGAAAGTCATTTGGGAAGTGTATTCGAGCTGTTCTGCTATCCCCTTTAGAGCATCCCTTGTATCATTAACAAACCTTTGTTGGTTGTAATAAATATAATTTATCCAATCAACATTCTTATTTATGGTTATGATAGGGATTAAGGACTCAAAACCTGCAGCAACTTGATCTCTTGCTTTAAATTCACTGGGGACCCCTCTTGGCACCCCTATCGAATCTATATATACATGTGGATCAAAACTTCCTCCTGGGGATTCTCTTTTTCTTCTTCTTAGGGAGTTGTAGGAAGTCTGATCATTATCAGGATTACTTTCTGACACTATGTGTAGGGGCATTATAACTTTGGCCAGGGCGCATTCCCCTTTCCATGGAGAATCTAATTTGGTCCTTAATTTCATATTACCACATATCCAATAAATGTCCCCGAGGGACCTCGTTTGGTTCGCAATTGTTGTATTCCTTCTCTCATGGCAGTAACCCTCAGGAAACACCTGGAGGTCCCTGCCTTTACCCTTAGGTGTACCTTTGGACGTGTAACAGGTATAATTCCCTGGGTATATGGTGATATGACTACCTGGATTTGGATTTTTTGATAAGATAGGATACTCTTTCTTCCACTTCTCGCAAAGTGTGTTATTAGTGGGTGTGGAGGTGAAGAGGCTTAGGAAACATTCCTCTTGGTTGGAAGGGATATTGAGGGGCACAGTACCCAAGTGAGGTCTGGCCTTACCACACACATAGCAATTACTTTTATTATGGGTGTGGGCATTATACTTCATCCATTCCAACCATAGGTTGACATCTGAGAACCCAGTTTCTATGGCTAGAGTGTCTTCATATGTGGGGTCTGCTATGGCCATCATTTCTTGAATTGTTTGAATACAGGGTTTTAGAGGATTTATGGGGGGGCCTTGTTGCCATTCTTTAGAGTTATACATATCTTTTATTTCAAACTTGCCTAAAGGTCTATCCGTCCCTCCCCGCACCCATTTTCCCATCCAGTAAGTTCCCTCATCCCCCTTTTGTGGGTTCTCAATATTGAGGATTAGTTGGTACGCTGTGCCCCCGGATCTAAACTTTACATCCCCATCACTCCCAGTGAGTAAATACCTACCGGTGGCACATCGTTTGGGGGCTGGGCCCCTCCATGACAATGTCATCCTGGAGATAAGGGATTTCCCATTTCTATCTTTCCTACCTAGTGCTGACTGAGGTTTGTATGCCCAATCTTGTCCTGTGCTCCATCCCACACTTCCCCAATGTTTACAGTCTTGTCCCCAATAATTGTCCGTGACACATATATATATTTCCGGGTCTTGATCTCTTCTTTCATGACACTGCCATGCAGCGCCGGGACATGGCACAACATCACAGTAGTCAAAGAAGAAGGTAGCTACTTGTGTATTGGAGGAGTTAAACCAGAGTTGTGTCAGACCTGTTTTCTGTGTGATGGCTACCTGTTGGGGATTTGGGGAAGAAAGAGGGACACTTCTCCTTGTTCTGGATGGTTGTTTGTTTGTATAAGTTCTACCACAAATAACTTGTAGCCCGCCCAAGTCCTCTGGATGATAAATGCAGTTAGTTGTGATCCACACAAGGGTGAACACTGAAAATGAAACCAGTCCTATCAGTAGCCACAATTTGCCTGAGTCCGGTGAAATCAGGATTGTCATTTTCTACAGGGTCAGGGCTGTCTGCCCCCGTTATTACCCCCTTTTCTTGACTGTCCTGTTCGAGGTCAGAGCTGTCTGCTCCCGTTAGTACCTCCTTGCTTGCTTCTGGGTCCTGTTCGAGGTCAGAGCTGTCTGCTCCCGTTAGTACCTCCTTGCTTGCTTCTGGGTCCTGTTGCTCGGGTCCTTTCTTGACCAGTTTTATTCATGTAGCATGGATCCAGGTAGGACTGTTCTCTGTTAGGACTGCAGTTCTGGTCACCGCCACTACGGTCACGGGGGGGCCATAGGTGAAGTCTTGTGGTTTCTTTCCTTTCGGGTGCAGCTTAACCACTACCACATCTCCCTCTTGGAAAGGGTGTGTGTTGTTCTGTGAAGAAAAAGGACACTTGCGAGTAACATTTTCCTCAGTGCTGACCAGAGTCTCGATCAGCTTTCTTACATATTCGTCTCTAAGGTTGTCAAGATTGTCCAAAGTCATGAAAGGTTGTCTAGCCCAGGGAGTGGGGAATGGTCCGCCCGAACAGGATCTCGAATGGTGAGTACCCGAGGGTCCTATTTGGGGTCATTCTTATTTCAGCCATTATGGCTGGCAGATACCTTTTCCAATTGTCAAAAGTCCCACCGGTAGCTTTTCTAAGTTTGTCTTTCACTGTCCTATTCATACGTTCAACCACCCCTGAGCTCTGTGGATGGTAGGGGATATGAAATTTCCACTCAATCCTGAGATACCTCGCTAACTCCTTACATACTTTGGAAGTGAATGCTGGCCCCTGATCTGAGTTGATCTGCAGCGGCACTCCCCATCTTGGGACAATCTCTCTAGCAAGAATTCCTACTACTGTTTTGGCATCTTCTCTTTTTGTGGGGAATGCTTCTGGCCATCTGCTGAAGGTGTCTACAATGACACATACTGGTTGTGTGCCTCCTTTTACTGGGAGGTGTGTAAAATCAATTTGCAAATGGGTAAAAGGAGTCACAGGGTATGGCAGATGTTCATGCATTACTCTGTGCGGGTTGTTGGGATTGTTCCTGATGCATGTAATGCATCTCTGTACAAAGCCTTTCACCATTGGTTCTGCGTCTGTTATGTAAAATGTTTTGCGTAGCTGTTGCAATGTTGCTTTCCACCCTATGTGACCTATCCCGTGATAGTGTGCTATGTAGATCGGGGCGCTGTGTTGGGGGATGCATGGTTTCCCCTCTTTGCAAATTAATCCGGTCTTCGGATTCTTTTGCAATATCGGGTAACACCAGTCTCTTAATTCTGTAGTTGTAGCGGAAGCTTGTAGATCAGTTAACAGTTGTGTTTCATCTGGAAGGAGCGGTACGAGGTTTGGCATGGAGATTAAGGCACCTAGAGGTGATTTAAGAGCAGCCTGTTTTGCTGCAGTGTCAGCTAGGGCGTTACCTTTAGAGACATCATCAGATCCTCTCGTATGTGCCCTACAGTGAATGATTGCCACTTCGGAGGGCAACATTATTGCAGCAAGGAGTTGTGATATTAACTGAGCGTGTGAGATCCGTTTACCATCTGCGCCGATGTATCCCCTCATAGACCATAAGACACCATGGTCGAAGACGACGCCGTGTGCGTATCGGGAGTCAGTGTAGATGGTAACGGGTTTGTCAGCATAAAGAGTGCATGCTCTGGTTAGAGCAATAAGCTCCGCTGCTTGGGCTGACTGGTATGGAATGGGGTTCGCTTCTATGATGTGATCTGGTAGTTTGACTACTGCATACCCTGCCAGGTAGGTGTTGTCATTTGGGCGAGAACATGAGCCATCCACAAAGACTACATCTGCTCCGGGGATGGGGGTCTTCTGCATATCCATCCGGGGTGAGGTAATCACCTCGATGGTATCCAGGCATTCGTGTCGCTCGGGGGGAAGGTCGTCCGTGGACTTCAGTCCCAAGAGACCATTAAGTATCATGGCTGGGCCAGAGGATGTGGAGTTATATTTAACTTGCAACTGTGGATTACTGAGGAGAATGATTTCATAACCACTCTGGCGTTGGGCAGACATGTGTTGGGTATGGATTCCCCTCAGGATTGCTAAGACATCATGGGTTGTGTGTAGAGTTGTGGGATGGCCAAGTGTAAATACTGTAGCCATTTCGACCACCAATGCACACGTGGCTAGTGCCCGCAGGCACGATGGGAAACCCTGGACTGTCAGAGGCATGACCTTTGAAAAGAATGCGACGGGTCGCATCTTTCCCCCGTGTTCTTGTGCCAGCACCCCCGCCATGGTTTTACAATTGTCTCTAGCATATAAATGAAACGTGACATCATAGTCAGGGAGGCCGAGACCAGGGCTTATTATCATTGCATTTTTTAGAGCTGAGAAAGCTGACAACATTTCTTCTGACCATTCAATACATTCAGGGGAATCTTTCAATGTGGCTTGTCTGAGAATATTGTCATAAAAGGAGCAATCACTGATCCACTGCCTACAATAATTGACCATCCCAAGGAAGGATAACATTTCCTTCTTGGTGCGTGGGTTGACCAGGCCCACAATGGCATGGATACGTGATTGACTGAGACTCCTTGTACCCTTTGTGAAGACAAAGCCCAAATATTCAACTATCGTGCAACACCATTGTAACTTTTGTTTTGACACCTTGTGACCACATTTCAATAACCACATCATCAATGACCTCGAATCTTCCTGGCAGGCCTCCTCTGACTTGCTACAGACCATCAAATCATCGACGTACTGTAACACTATCGAACCCTGGGGGGGATGCCATGGCCTGAGGGTGGACTGTAGTACAATGCTGTAAACCACGGGGGCGTCCACAAAGCCTTGCGGTAATCTTGTCCAGGTCAGCTGACCTTTCCCATCAAGACTAAAAGAAAAAAGAGGTCTAGTCTCCTTGTCAACAGGAATGCTGAAAAATGCATTTTTCAAATCTATTACTGAGAAGTGAGTAGCCTCGTGGGGAATGGTGGCCAAAAGAGCATTGATGTCTGGTACTATGGGGGCAATAGGAACGATCAGGTCATTTATTGCCCTGAGGTCCTGGACAAAATGATAAGTCCCGTTTGGCTTTTTCACTGGGTTGACTGGTGTATTGTAGGGTGAAATTATGGGCTCGAGGATACCGGTCTCCAAGAACTTCTCTACCAACGGACCGATACCTTCGAGTTTCTCTTGTGACAGAGGATATTGCTTTTGGTAAACTGGGACAGCAGAGCTCTTAAGGGAAGCTCTGTAGGGGGTGCAGTGTATCAGTCCGGTGTCATGGTCGCCCTTAGCCCATATATCCTCAGGTAAGTCTGAAAATAGAACAATGTTGGGTAAAGTCACAACATTGTCTTCTGTGAATGGTTCTATGGTTATTATGGGAGAATCAACAACGAACCCTCCCTTCTCGGGATCTATTGACAAACTGAGATTGAGTTGTTCAAACAAGTCCCGACCGAGTAAATTTACGGGACAGCCTGGGATCAGACTGAACGAATGCACACAGACAAATTTACCAGTGCAGTCTGATACCCTTAAAGGTGTGGTTTTGTAAGTTGTAGTTGATATCCCATTTATACCCATAGAAGGCGCGGACTTTTCTTTTGGGCCATCGTAGTGCCCGCTAGAAATGACACTCGTAGTCGCTCCAGAATCGATTATAAAAGGCAATTGTATTTTATTTACCTCCAAAACGATTAAGGGCAGGTCTTTCCATGTGTCAGTTATTTGTGGAAAAGTCGGGATATCGGCCTCCGGGCACCATCAACGTGGGTGTTGATTGGACCAGTCAATAGGGAATTGGATTCCCCGTTCAGTGGGTTGTTTGTGTTGGCCCGTGGGTTGCGGTCTTCTGAGAGGGAGGGGGCAATCTCTTGCCCAATGGCCGGAGTCACCGCAGTTGTAGCATGACCCAGATGGGTTCCTGGGGACTATACCCTGGGGGTTAGTAGGCCTTACAACGGCGGATCCCTCATTGGGGAAAAAAATTTCTTCCCCGATTTGTGTATCCTCTTCCCCTACCTCTAGTGGGTCTAAAATCTTGTGAGAGTGGAGCCTTAAAGTGGTGGGTGCTGGTGGAGGGTCTTTTAAGGTCAAAACATCCCGCAGCATCCCTTTCAGTCAGTGACTTCTGGAACGCTGCGACCTTATCAGATGGCCAGGAGGGTATCATTTGTTTAATTAAGATTCCTTTTTCAATCCGGCCTCCTGGACCCAACAATCATTAAACCGTTTCCAGAAGTCTGTGACACTTTCATCTTTCTTTTGTTTGCAGTTGATGGCGGTTGACAGGGATGAACCTGTCATAAATCGTTTCATCATTTCCACCTCAACCTCCTCCCACATGGTTTTCTGACCCTCGGCTGTGTTGAGACTATAGGTGCTTGCTGTAGGATATGCTGTTCACAAACGCTCTCCATCCAACCTCACTGAGCTCGAGCTGTTTTGCAAGGAGGAATGGGCAAAAATTTCAGTCTCTTGATGTGCAAAACTGATAGAGACATACCCCAAGCGACTTACAGCTGTACTCGCAGCAAAAGGTGGCGCTACAAAGTATTAACTTAAGAGGGCTGAATAATTTTGCACGCCCAATTTTTCATTTTTTTTTATTTGTTAAAAAAGTTTGAAATATCCAATAAATTTCATTCCACTTCATGATTGTGTCCCACTTGTTGTTGATTCTTCACAAAAAAATACAGTTTTATAGTTTTATGTTTAAAGCCTGAAATGTGGCAAAAGGTCGCAAAGTTCAAGGGGGCCGAATACTTTCGCAAGGCACTGTATACAGTATCTCACAAAAGTGAGTACACCTCTTGCATTTTTGTAAATATTTGACTATATCTTTTCATGTGACAACAATGAAGGAATGACACTTTGCTACAATGTAAAGATGTGTACAGCTTGTATAACAGTGTAAACACTCTGTCCCCTCAAAATAACTCAACACACAACCATTAATAAATAGTGAATCTTTAAGGCCTGGTTCACACTGGTACGATTTGAGATGCGATTTAAGATGTCAAATCGCATCTCAAATCGGCGGCATTTAACGGCATTTGTCGGCAATGGCACCGTCCTAATCGAAGCGACGACCCATCTGTGGCGCTGCACCGATTTCAAAAAGTGGTTCCTGTACTACTTTTTTGCGATTTTGGGCCGCTATTTACATTGACATCTGTGCAGAAACCTGTACAGATGTCTCTGAAATCGCAGCCGAAATCAGGGCTGCCAGCAGGAGTGAAATCGTGCGAGTTCAGATGAACTTGCACGGCTTCACTCCAGCAGCCCAGTGTGAACCTGGGCTAAATGAAATTGCAAGCCATCTGATGATTATTTCACACATAAGGGATATAGAAAGCAAATACTGGCACATTTTGTGCAGGAACAGACATTTAGGTGGTTCTTTACTGGAAAAACACAAATTTATTTTCAGGAGGTCATCTAGCTTTGTAGATCGGGTGGTGCAAAAAATCCTGGATCCGCCTGTAAAACGGAGCTTTGGAACAGATTTCAAAGGTTTATATTCATGTCGCAAAAGTATTTGCTGTAGAACAGTCATGTATGTCTTTTTAAACCACCTTTAAATTTGAATCCCGTTGATATAGATTATTCTACTAAAGCTGTATTTTTTTTTTTTTCAGCCATTTTATTAAAATTTTCACTTTATTTTCATTTAATTTTATTTTCATTCAGCCACTCAATTTCACACACATTTATATATATATATATATATCTATATCTATATATGTATCTATATATATGTATCTATATATATATATCTATATATATATATCTATATATATATATATATATATATGTTTTTTAATTAAGGAGACTTTTTAGACAGTTATTATATTGTCAAGAAGTTTACCAGTTAAATGTGCACTTGTATTAAAGACGCATTTGTCGCTGTAATGCTCATGTATTCCGTGATGTTGCAGCCGTTTTATGATTTGTAATCATTCACTGTCTCATTACATTTATCTGTGCTTGTCATTCCGATGTGGGCTATTACGGTAATGGAGACACATGATGCGTGCAGCCGCACTCGAGAACCAATCCGCAATTAGGGTAGGCGGACTATAACGATGACGCTGTAACGCCATGCAGCCAATCCCATTGAAAAAGTCTAAAGTGAAGAAACATGTCTGGGTATGGTCTGCACGGCAAACTTTTGTGATTCCTGAACGTAGTGTCACCGCTGATGGTGAAGCTGTTCCGGCTGGGGAAGTGAGCAAGCAAGTGGAGGGGGTGATATGCTGGTTGTTCTGGGTCCGCAGTCACCATAATACCTAGCACACCACTGCAAGTTTCCTTCGTTAGAGAGCTTTTTGATTGAAGTGCCTGTGTGTTTTTTAAGTGATGTGCGTACAATGATTGAGGATTTGTGAGCACTTTTTTAATAAATTGGTTTTACGTACTTCACCATTGGAAGCACTCTTATCTATTTTTCATGTGGATTTTGATTTTCTTGTGATCACCGTTGAAATTGCATATTAACCCTGGTGGGTTATCAAGCTATTATGCCGAGCATGTGAGTGCTAGGCATATCTTTTTAGTGAGTTTTATTCCCTTTGGGAGTGGATTCACGAGCACAAGAGGTGTGGTGGAAAGTTTACATCACGTTTTCTTCAAGAAAGATATTATTTGACGACCGATTAAAGTTTAATTACTTGGATATTTGGGCAATTTATGGACATTCTTTTATGAACTGATGTTTCAGTTTTTATTCATTGTGTTTTGTTTGATTTACGTTTATGTACACAGATCACTTATACACACTATAAATTTACCTTCACGTGGTGATTTAGTATATATGTATAAGATCTTCCAATTATGTATGTTTTTTCATGTCACATTTAATTATTTTTCATAACTCATAATGTCTAAACTGCTGACAACAAAAGTGAGTACACCTCTAATTTTTAAATTGGGCCCAATTAGCCATTTTCCCTCCCCAGGGTCATGTAACTCGTTAGTGTTACAAGGTCTCAGGTGTGAATGGTGAGCAGGTGTTTTAAATTTGGTGTTTTCGCTCTCATACTGGTCACTGGAAGTTCAACATGGCACCTCATGCCAAAGAACTCTGAGGATCTGAAAAAAAGAATTGTTGCTCTACATAAAGAGGTCCTAGGCTATTGGAAGATTGCCAAGACCCTGAAACTGAGCTGCAGCATGGTGGCCCAGACCATACAGCTGTTTAACAGGACAGGTTTCACTCAGAACAGGTCTAGCCATGGTCAACCAAAGAAGTTGAGTGCCCATGCTCAGTGTCATATCCCTTACTTTCTGCTGTAAAATAAAAATGTCAGAACATTACAAATGTCTCTTAAAGGATGACCCCTATTTGAAAATTGGATACTCCAAGGGGATATTTTTTGGCACAATTTTCTGCATGATTTAAAAATATGCAGGTATTGATGCACCAAGATAAACAGGCCATTTTTAAATGAGTTGTCAGAATAACAGTCCCTCCTAGTACAATAGTTGGTAGTGGTGTGGTTAACTTGGAAATGTGTTTTATTTTTTTTGGATATTGTACTGGCTGCTGAAAACTGTATGACATGTGTAGACTATTGCATTGATTGAAGGATTACCAATTTACTTCCTTAATTTCACAATTTCACTGCACTTTAAATAACAATGCTTATGAAGATAAAATAAAGTCTATGAGCAGAATCGTGAAAGTGAACAACTGTCTTGTAGGATCTTAAGTGTTAACTGCATTTGCTAAATAACCCATTGCCTTTATAATGATGCTATAATGATAGACGTCCATTTCAGCCCATTAATATTAAATATTTAATATGTTTTTTTATCTTGCCGCTATGCACTCTACTTTTTTTTTTTATTAAATATATGTAATGCATCTAGTATATTGCAGCTTTCTGTTCTTCTGTTTACTGTTATGTCATCAGATTTACCCAAAATAAAGGTTGTATCGGGTTTCATGAAAGAAGGAGATCTAAGGTTAGACTTGAAAATTACAAGGTCTACCGCTCCCATAACATTTTCAACCCTATTTTTTTAAATACTGAAGTCAAAAATAATTTACATTCACATCTCAATAAATGTTTAATGGATTTATTTAAGACTGTATCCACTGCAGTCTCACTATGCTTAAAAGTTTAGTTTATTTAGTTCTCTCTCAGCATTCCTACTCTGCTTTATAACAGGAGGAAAGTTCAAAACTAATCTTAGAAAGTATTATTTTGCCGAAAGGGTAGTTGATGCTTGGAATAGACGTCAATCAGGGGTAGTGAATTAGGTGTCCTTTTATGAAAGTGAGATCAGCGGCGATCCTGACTCTCACCGCTGATCTCAGGTCATACACAGTTTATGAAGCTGAGGTAATCATGTTCTCCACTGATTACCTCAGCACAGTGAGAATCTGTAACTGACTGTCACAGAAACGGCCACACACACACATAATATATATATATATATATATATATATATATATATATATATATATATATATATATATATATATATATATATATATATATTAAAATGCTATTTATTAACCACTTAAGACCCAGACCAATACGCTGGTAAATGACCCAAGGTGTTTTTGCGATTCGGCACTGCGTCGCTTTAACAGACAATTGCGCGGTCGTGCGACGTGGCTCCCAAACAAAATTTCCGTCCTTTTCTTCCCACAAATAGAGCTTTCTTTTGGTGGTATTTGATCACCTCTGCGATTTTTATTTTTTGCGTTATATACAAAAATAGAGCGACATTTTTGAAAAAAAAACACTATGTTTTACTTTTTGTTAAAAAAAAAATCAAATAAACTAAATTTTAGTCAAACATTTAGGCCAAAATTTATTTAGCCACATGTCTTTAGTAAAAAAAAAAAATCGCAATAAAAAAAAATAGCTACCTAGCGGGAACAGCGACACTAATACAGCGATCAGAAAAATGATCCCTTAGTGACGCTGGCAATAGGGAGTGAAAGGGTTAACTAGGGCGGTGATCAGGGGGTTAAAACTTTATTAGGGGGGGTGGGGGGGCTATCCTGAACCTAACACTAACTGATTTTACACTGCCTGTCACACTGACACTAAATGCAGTGATTAGTTCACTGCATTCAGTGACACTGTGACAGGGGGGGTGGGGGGGCAGATCGCAAGGGGTTAAGTATGCCTATGTGTGTGTATGTCAGTGTAGTGTTGGTGCAGGACTTACTGTGAGGTGTTTCTCCCATCGCAGCGGTTGGAAATACCGCTGCGATGGGAGATTACATCACTTCCCCATTCCTGTGTTTACACAGGAGGAGGAAGTGACAGAACCTGGAGCGCGCGCATTGGCTGGGAGCGATCGCGGGGGGGCGGGTAAACGCCGACATCCGCCCGCTCGTCCCGGATCGCTCCCGGAGCCAGGGGGACCCCCGCACACCGCGGAGGGGGTCCCGATGGGACCCCCAAACCGCACTTAGGCGGGGACGTAAATTTACGCCCTTGTGCCTGTACGAGCCATTCTGTGGCCGTATATGTGCGTGCGGGGGTCCTTAAGTGGTTAAAGTCATTTTTATATATTTTTTAATTATAAAATATGGTTTTACCCATGGACTGTTCGATTACAGTTATACAGGGTTTATATTTGTATACTTTATAAAAAATAAAAATAAGATTAGAAATGTTTTTTTCATTTATATGAATGGTGTATAGCTGCATTACATATGTGGGATTCCATTAATATACTATACACCATTTACATTTAAATAGGCACATGTATGAGCTTTAAATATTGATAACTTTATTATTTTATTAATATGTGGTGTATAATGTGTGCTGATTCACACGAGATTACAGTGAGAGAGGCCATTCTCAGGAGTTTCCAGCCGTTTGTACATCGCTCCTCATTTCATAAACAGGCACTCAGAGGAGAGCGATGTCCCCTGAGAATGCCTGAGAACTGAATAGCGGTATTTTACCGCAATTTCATAAAAGGACACCTTAGTCAGTAAGTGACTTCAAGCATGCGTGGGACAAACATAGATATATACTCAGGCGAATAAAGTTAACAAGAACAAACAAATAAAAATGTAATGTGGTATAAGTGTTTTCCCGTGAGTCTACAATTGTCAGGGCTTGTCAGCCCCGTTTTATATAAAGTGGTTGTAACCCCTTTACAACCACTTTATGCTACAGGTAAGCCTATAATAAGGCTTACCTGTAGATACCCAGGATATCTCCTAAACCTGCACGGTTTAGGAGATGACCCCTGCCCCCTACATGTGCTCATGTCATCGACGCATGCTCACTAAAGCAAACTGAAGCAACGGCACTCTTGCGCGGCTCCGGCCAGTCCCGATAAAGATTGCTGCCATTACTAGTAACAAAACATATAAAAATGCCATACAATTATCCCATATATTGTAGACGCTATAACTTTTGCGCAGATCAATCAACATACGCTTATTGCGATTTTTATCACCAAAAATATGTAGAAGAATACATATTGGCCTAAAGTGAGAAGAAATTTGCTTTTGTTTTTAAAACAAAGCGGGGATATTTATTATAGCAAAAAGTACAACATTGCTGCTCTTTTTTGGTTTATAGCACACAAATCGCAGAGATGATCAAATACTGGCAAAAGAAAGCTCTGTGTGGCGGAAAAAAGGACGTAAAGTTTGTTTGGGTGCTGCGTTGCACGACCGCGGAATTGTCAGTTAAAGCGACGCAGTGCTGAATCGCAAAAAATGGCCCGGTCATCGAGCAGCCAATTTTTGCGGGGCTGAAGTGGTTAAAACTCTGTGTCACTTTTACCTATTCTGGCAAAGTGGCAGGGCCTCTCATTTTCACAGGCCTATTCACACTGTAGTGACAAAACACCATAAAAGTCCATGTATTTTAATCAGTATATCCCACCATACATTAGTGCATTTCTGCATAACAATGCATGTCTGTCAGCGAGGTCCATTTGGGGTGCTATTCATAATAAATTGCTCCAACACATGTAATGTCCATTGCTGCAGTGCAGGGCCCTTAAGCCCTGTACACACGACCGGGATTCCCGGCCCTATAAAGTCCGCCGGGAATCCTGACAGAAAACCTGAGAACCTGCTCGGTAAGTTTCCCCATGTACACACGAGAGGTTTTCCCGTTGGGAAAACTGTGGGAAGAGCTTTGGCCCGGGAGTCCCAGGCTTGTGTATGCTCCCCCATAGGAAAACTGCCAGGTTTAAAATCGCCGGGTCCCCAGCGGGAAAATAGAGAGCAGGTTCTATATTTTCCTGCCGGGATTCCCAGCAGTTTTAAAACTGCCAGGTTTAAAATCGCCGGGTCCCCAGCGGGAAATACATTAGTGCATACACACAGCCAGTTTTCCCAGCCAAAAACTCCCCCGCAGTTTTCCTGGCAGGATAACCGGTCGTGTGTACGAGGCTTTAGGGTCTTAAACATTTTGTTTTTTTTAACATTAGATTATCAGTTAGGTCTTTAGCACTAATGGAATCCTTGCATGTGCCCCACAAACCATCAAAACTAATAATTTTAGCTGTGTTCACTTTGAATATCCAATCAAATGCAGATTAAATAAACAGGAATTTACCTTTTCACATGATTGGATTATCAAAGTGAATATAAATTGTGTTAAGAATCTCAACTGCCTTAGTAAATCAGCCTCACTGTCTACACCACTCAGTCAAATCCTTACTCTTTAGCACTAATAAAAACCTTGCATTTCTATTCCTCCTTTGGGAAAAGGCTTGTTCTGCTATATTTTACATCTACACATTACCAGCAACTGTGGCAGTAGCTTTCTTGTTGCTTTCTTGTGTGTATAGTGATAGTTGAATTTATCTGCTTTTGTAAACTTCCCCTTTTGCATCATTGGGAAAACCTACCATGTATCTCATTAACACATTGCAAGTCAAACCAACATAGTAAAAATGTACGTACCCAACTTATTCATTGGGCTGTAGTGACATATGACCAATGATCAGAATGGTTTATTCCTTCATTGATAGACAGTAAATATATTTCAGCCCATCGCCAACCAAACATTTGTTTTTTGCAATCTTTGGACAGGGAAGAGTCACAGTTATACCTTGTTTTCTTTATCGTACATCACGGGACACAGAGCGCATAGCCATTACATATGGGTTATATGGGTACCTTCAGGTGTGGACACTGGTGTAATCAACTTCACAGGAAGTTCCTCCCTATATAACCCCCTCCCACTGGGAGTGCTTCAGTTTTTTCGCCAGTGTCTTAGGTGTTGGTCACGTCTAGCTGTCCCTCGGAGGTCTCGGGACCCAGGATAGCTAGCCGGATCCGTCCGAAGTGCTTCAAAGCCAAGGAGTACGGTACCCGGGCCCTGCCTACGTGGGGTGTTGCCTATAATGCCTCTCCTTGGAGGGCTGGATTCTGGGCTCCAGTGCCTTGGTCTCTCCCAGGACTAAACGCTACTGATGCCAGGATGCTATATAGGTCCAGGGGTGTGGGTTCCTTAAACACAGGACCCCGGTCCCTGAAGGTCCGAGACAATACCCACGGAGATGGGAGAAGATTGGGCCTCTTGCAGTTTGCAATACCCTGCGGCGTGGAGCAGGTAAGAGGGAACCTGCGGGACTTGGTTCGACAGTAGGTATCCCCCTGGGGGTTCTGGGTTGGCTAATGGTATGCTTGTGCATCAGCCACTATCTCCACTATGTCTTTTTAGGCAGGATGGGATGTACTAATGTTTACCCAGATAACATGTAGATATATGTATACTTGTTTAAGATATATATTTGCTACTCACCCTAGGTCTGCCTGTTAGCATTGATACTGCAGCCCCACGTACTATAAAGAGGGAATTGCTGGTGAAAACTCCTGTTTCTTAGGAAGCCTATGGGGACAGCTTCCTCTCTGTGTGCACTACAGTAAGGATTAGTGCTTACCTGGTGTCTGTTGGTGCTGCAGGCGCTGGTCCATGCTTTCCTCTGCTCTCTGCTTCCTCCATGTTGTTTCAGCGTGGGGGGGGGGGTGCGCGCGCGTGGGCGCGTGCACGCCGCCTTTTATAGCGTCGGCGTGCGTTGGGGGGGGCGGGCCAGCAGCGTCAGGGTCAGTTAAAAGTAAAATGTTTCTCTCTGGCTGGTCTTTTCCCTCCTGGAAGCAGAGGAAGAAGGACACAGAGCACGCAGCTGGGTCTTTTGGCCACAGTGACACCCCGTGGCGGTTTGTGGATCTTCAGGTCTAGGACTTAGTTCCACTATTGACCAGAAAAAAAAAAAAAGAGTTTTTTTGCTTAAAGGGACTCAGCCTTAGATCCAGCAGTATCTGAGTCAACCTTGGACTCCGGCTAACGGGCATTGGTGTTGCAATACTCACAGGTTTTCCTCAGTATTGCCACCTCCCAGGTGGGTAAAAAAAAAAAAAATATATATATATATATACAACATTTTTCATTTTCCTCAGCCTGTTCTCATATTAATTACTCCTAGCTACAACAGTCAGGTGTTGGCTATAGGGGTGACTCAAGGTTGTGCAATGGCTCCAAAGGGATCAGGACCAGCCAAGGCTGCAAAAGGTTCCAAGAAACAAAAGGGGTCTCTATCGGGGTCAGAGGATTTGGGCCAGGCTTCAACGGCCCCACCCTCACCAGTTAGATCACCGAGTAGCATAGTACAAGAGCCATTGGGGGTGCTGGGGGCAGAGGCGGCCCCCGATCCACCCATTCCCGTTTACGTAACGGAAGAAATGCTAGCGACCACCCTGGGTGGGCTAGAGAAAAGGTTAACTGCTTTGTTGGCCCGCCCTTTGCCAAGTAGCAAACGGGCTAGATCCCCCTCACCTAGTTTGGTGTTTTCAAATGCGGAGGTCTCCTCTTCGGAGGAACGGGACCCACAAGGGGATCAAGCGGACCCAAGTCCCGACGGTTCAGACATGGAGGGTTCCACTGTAGATGAATATTTTTCGGCCTCTCAAACGGAGAGCCTGTGGATCCAGTCTTTGACCAATATGGTTCGCACTGCTTTTAAACTTCCAGTGCCAGAACTAGTAGCCCCTGTGGTATCCTCATTGGGTTCTTTAAAGGCTCCATTAACTTGTGTGTCTTTTCCGATTCACCCCCTTCTGCGGAGCGTGATTTACCAGGATTGGGCTCGACCTGATAGGATCTTTATCCCTCCTAAGAGGTTCTCTATTCTCTATCCTATGGAAGAGGAATTTTTAAAGAAATGGGCACTCCCCACAGTGGACGCGGCCATTTCCTGCGTGAATAAATCCCTGACCTGTCCGGTTGAAAATGTCCAGATGTTCAAGGATCCGGTCGACAAAAAATTAGAGACCCTACTGAAGGCTTCTTTCACCACAGTAGGTGCCATGGTTCAGCCAGCGGTGGCAGCCATTGGCGTTTGTCAGGCCTTAAAGGATCAGGCAAAACAGATATTAAAGGACATGCCGGCTCAGCAAACTCGTGAATTAGCAGATTTCCCTAGGGCTCTCTGCTTTGCAGTAGATGCTATTAAGGACTCCATCCAACAGGCATCCCGTTTATCTCTGCTGGTGGTTCACATGCGTCGTCTTTTGTGGCTAAAGAACTGGTCAGCAGAGGCACCCTGCAAAAAGCTTTTAGCAGGGTTTCCCTTTCATGGGGGAAGACTTTTCGGTGAAGACCTAGATAAATATATCCAAACCATATCAAGTGGTAAAAGTTCTTCCTTACCGGTCAAGAAAAGACCGCGTGGGCCCGCGTTTAAACGACAGGCCTTTGCAGGCTCGGCCCCTTCGACTTCCCGTCAGTATCGACGGCCTCCCGGGCGTTCAGCAGTTAATAGTCGCCCACAGGGACAAGCCGCGGCAAACAAGAGGCCCTGGTCTCGCAAGCCGGCTAAACCAGTCATCAAGTCAGATTCATGAAGGGGCGCCCCCACTCTCTTGGGTGGGGGGAAGACTTCAGTTTTTCTCCGAAGTCTGGAAGGCCAGAATTCCCGACTCTTGGGTTCGGTCCGTGGTAGCCACAGGCTACAAACTAGAGTTTCGAGAAATCCCCCCTCCTCATTTTCAGGGGTCAAGTCTTCCAAGCGACCCATTAAAGAGGGCCTCTCTCGTAAAGGCGTTGGATCGCCTCTTGCTCCAAGGAGTAATTGTAGAAGTACCAACCCAAGAATGGGGTCTGGGATTCTACTCCAACCTTTTTATAATACCAAAACCCAATGGCGACGTCAGGCCTATCCTAGACCTCAAACGCCTAAATCGCTTTCTAAAGATTCAGACCTTTCGTATGGATTCCATACGTTCAGTGACAGCCAGCCTGCATCAAGGCGACTTTCTAGCATCTATAGACATAAAGGATGCATATCTGCATGTGCCGATCTACCCAGCACATCACAAGTTTCTTCGTTTTATGATAGATCAAAGTCATTTCCAGTTCGTAGCCCTCCCTTTCGGGTTGGCAACAGCTCCGCGGGTATTCACAAAGGTGTTAGCCCCGGTGCTAGCCGTCCTAAGGACAGAAGGCATTTTGGTCCTGGCATACCTGGACGATCTCCTGGTTATCGACAGATCAGCTTCCAACCTCAATCATGCAGTAGTCCGCACAGTTCGGCATCTACAAGAATTCGGGTGGGTTGTGAACCAAGGAAAATCGAGGTTGCAACCCACAAGACAGTTGGAATATCTAGGCCTTCGGTTAGATACAGAATGCCAGAGGATATTTTTACCTCAAGAAAAGATCAGGTCATTGACTCAAACAATTCAAATAGTCCTAGGCAAAAAGAGGCCGACTATTCGCCTATGCATGCGACTGCTGGGAAAGATGGTAGCCGCCTTCGAAGCAGTGCCCTATGCCCAGATCCATACCAGAGTTCTCCAGGCAGCTATTCTCTCTGCTTGGAACAGGTCCATACAGGCATTAGACCGTCCATTAGGTCTTTCCCCAGGAGTCAGGCGCAGCCTGTACTGGTGGCTGGTCCCTCAAAAATTGTCAAAAGGGAAAACCTTTTGCCCCATCACGTGGAAAATAGTAACCACAGATGCCAGCCTAACAGGTTGGGGGGCAATCTTAGGAAAACGGACCCAGCAGGGACAGTGGTCAGAGGCAGAAAGTCTGCTTCCCATCAATATCCTAGAGATCAGAGCTGCTCGGTTGGCCCTGGTCGCCTGGACTCTCCCCCTGCAGGGTCTGCCAGTAAGGATACAGTCCGACAATGCCACGGCGGTGGCATACATAAACCACCAGGGGGGCACAAGGAGCCTAGCGGCTCAAAGGGAAGTAAACCTGATTTTCTCATGGGCCGAAGCCCATGTACCCTGCATCTCAGCAGTGTTCATCCCAGGGATAGACAATTCTCAAGCAGATTTTTTGAGTCGTCAACAGTTACTCCCGGGAGAGTGGTCTCTTCACCCCCAGGTATTCCAAGAGATTTGCCAAAGATTCGGAGTTCCCGATGTGGACATCATGGCAACAAGATTCAACAAGAAATTGGACAAATTCGTATCCCGAGCCAGGGACCCCTCGGCCTACGGGACCGATGCGTTGGTTTGCACCTGGCACCAGTTTTCTCTCCTGTATGCGTTCCCTCCACTACAGATGATTCCCCGCCTTCTACGAAGGATCAGGGTGGAGCGCAGGCTGGTGATCCTGGTGGCCCCAGCCTGGCCCAGAAGGGCTTGGTACGCACTCATCGTGAGGATGTCAGTAGGGGCACCGTGGCCACTCCCCCTGAGCCCAGATCTGCTGTCTCAGGGCCCGATCTACCACCCTGCTTCACAGCAGCTAAATTTGATGGCTTGGCGGCTGAATCCCTAATTCTTAAGGGCAGAGGCCTCTCAGCCCAGGTCATATCTACGTTAATTCAGGCTAGAAAACCAGTCTCTAGAAATATCTATTACAGAGTCTGGAGGACCTATGTGGAGTGGTGCGAGTCTCAAGGAGGGCATCCTCGCAAGTTTTTTATTGACAGGATCTTGCGATTCCTCCAGGTTGGCGTTGACAAGGGGTTGGCTCTTAGTACTCTAAAGGGGCAGGTGTCTGCCTTATCGATATGGTTTCAAAGGCCTTTGGCCACGCATTCGCTTGTGAAAACCTTCTTGCAGGGGGTCTTGCATGTAAATCCCCCTATTAGAGCTCCCCTCTGCCCCTGGAATTTAAATCTGGTCTTGTCAGCTTTACAAAGGCAGCCGTTTGAACCTCTGACAGAAATCCCTCTTGTGCTGTTACCCCGAAAGTTAGTTTTCTTGGTGGCTATGGCTTCGGCCAGAAGGGTCTCCGAGCTGGCAGCCTTGTCTTGCAGGGAACCGTACCTGATTCTACATAAGGACAGAGTGGTTCTGCGGCCTCAACCTTCTTTCCTTCCTAAGGTCATATCCAGTTTTCACTTGAATCAGGACCTAGTCCTACCATCCTTCTTTCCTACTCCCCAGTCCAGAGAGGAAAGACTGCTTCATACTTTGGACGTGGTCCGAGCCATGAGGGTTTATCTCAAGGCTACAGAGAAGATTCGGAAAACAGATGTGCTTTTCGTTCTTCCGGATGGCCCCAAAAAGGGTCAGCCGGCTGCCAAGTCTTCCTTGGCTAGGTGGATTAAGCAGCTGATTTTTCAGGCCTATGGTCTGAAGCGCGTTCCACCTCCCTTATCCGTTAAGGCCCATTCTACGAGGGCCATGAGTGCCTCTTGGGCGGCACACCATCAGATCTCTATGGCACAGGTTTGCAAAGCGGCAACCTGGTCTTCCGTACATACGTTTACTAAATTTTATAAGTTGGACGTTGCAAAGGCTACGGACGCAGCATTTGGGCAGGCGGTCCTACGGGCAGCAGTATAGAATCCTCTGGCCCGGTTCACGCCCCCTTTTTTTCTGTTGGTGGAGCTATTTTACCTCCTGATAATGTTTTTTGTTTGGCTATTTTTGGCCTTACGGTCTCCCTCCCTTCATGGAGCATTGCTTTAGGACATCCCATATGTAATGGCTATGCGCTCTGTGTCCCGTGATGTACGATAAAGAAAAAAGGATTTTTAATAACAGCTTACCTGTAAAATCCTTTTCTTGAAGTACATCACGGGACACAGAGCTCCCACCCCTCTTTTGGGGAACATTGTGTAACCTCGGAGAAATTGCTTGCTACAAAACTGAAGCACTCCCAGTGGGAGGGGGTTATATAGGGAGGAACTTCCTGTGAAGTTGATTACACCAGTGTCCACACCTGAAGGTACCTATATATATGTAATGGCTATGCGCTCTGTGTCCCGTGATGTACTTCAAGAAAAGGATTTTACAGGTAAGCTGTTATTAAAAACCTTTTTTTTTAATAAGTGGTGTGTCACCTTACTTGTCAGGTTATTAGTACTGTCAGTGTCTTCTGATCCTAGCGGTAATCTCTACCCTTATTTATTTATTTTTAAGACCCAAGGTCAGAAAATGAGGTCATTCCTCCCCATCTGGTTGGGCTTTAAACTACTTTACTAGTGACATGACAAGCTGTCTTCTTTTTATTAGGTACCAGCTAGGTGAATTATACTCAATTAAACCCAAGGCCTATAGAACTTCAAGTTACAGTGCTATCTGCCAAGCCACCATAATTTCCCCAAATTATGATTAGAGCCAAACCCTTCCAAAGCTGATAATGTGTGTCTATGAAAATGACATGACTTTGTAAGGAAAGGCTACAATTTATGGCATGAGTACAAAGCTTTACATTACACATCAAAATTGTATTAAAGGGGTTGTAAAGGTACATGTTTTTTTACCTTAATGCATCCTATGCATTAAGGTAAAAAAACATCTCACAGCACCGGCCCCCCGAGCCCCCGTTGTACTTACCTGACTGTTCCAATCTCCCGGGCGCGTCCACGTCGTCCTCTTCGGTTCCCAGCCTGGCCATTGATTGGCTAGGCTGGGCGGATTGATAGCAGCGCAGCCATTGGCTAGGGCTGCTGTCAATCAGAGCGGATGACGCGGCGCGCCGGGGGCGGAGCCGAGTGATACAGTCGGCGGCTATGGCCGCCGCTGTATCACGGGAGCGCGCTCGCAAAAGCTTTCCTCCATGCGAGCGCCCTCGCATGAAGAGGGAAAGCTTTTGCGAGGAGGAGCCCAGACAGCCGCCGAGGGACCCCAGAAGACAGCTTTCCGGGCCACTCTGTGCAAAACGAACTGCACAGTGGAGGTAAGTATAACATGTTTGTTATTTTTTTTTTTAAAAAGCCCTGACTTTAGTGTCCCTTTAAAACCTTCGCTTTAAGGCAAAGTTATTATTGATTTTTGGTAATATGCGTTAAATTGTATCTTCTATTGTGAGGTGCCACAAACAGATTACCACATGGATCTCATTATTGATTATCGATTTAAGGTACACAGTCTATCACAACACATCTGTGCATTGTGGTACACCACAATAACAAAAATAGTGCAGGTGCCTTAACATGCCTACATTGTAGTGTGTGGACAGCAAGTGCAAAATTATTAAACTATCTTAATACTGTGCACAATACCGCACCACAATAATGTAGATTTAGTTTTAAAGAAGAAGGTGCATATCTTCCCTGCTCTACAAATATGTAACATGTTGGGGTTGATTTTGTAAAGGCAACTCCCTTGGAAGTGCAGTCGCTGTAGATCTGAGGGGAATTTCTGCTGTTTTTTTTTTTTTTTTCCTTGCATGTCCCCCACAGATCTACAACGACTGCACTTCCAGGTTCACTTCCATATGCACTTGCCTTTAGCAACTAACCCACATTGTGTGCTTCAAAATTACAGGTGCACTTTAGTTGATATAGTTACTGACAGATAAATAGCTTTTTGTGTATTCTTATATTTCCTGTCTAACATTTTTGTTATTTGAAATTATACATTTGCACCTGCTTGTTTTGGAGTCCTTACAGAACACTTGCTTGGTGGTAAACTACTGAGATTTCTAAGTTTTGCATATTGTGAGGATGAACACACACTATTTCATACTAATTCTTTCATGTTGTTCTTTGTGAAAGTGTTTTTCTTGGTTTACTTATTTATCATCATTAGCTTCACAGCGACTTCTCTGCTGTTTTCCTTGCTTATTTTTACTTTCATAACAAATCTCTTGTTATCATGTTTGACAATAACATTGCAGTTTCCGTTATGCATTTCTACATTTACTCTGCAGTCATTTTGCTCAGCAGTCACAGTCAACCAACTTTACCACCCTCGACTCCTGCTACTTGTAGAAATAATATGAGAATTTTTTTTTTGCCCTACATTGGCAGCAGTTTACACATTAAAAAAGAAATAGAAAATTAGACTACAACAAATTCTAAAAAAAAACAAATCTTATTTTGTTTCATCCCTAATGATTAACTCCAGCAAGAAATATTTATAATTATTAGTAAAAAAAAAGTGTAACTCTTGTCCCTTGTAGAACACAGCTTGCTATAGTGTTTGGCAACTGCTCATCCTGATCTTAGGTGCAATATTTTAAAACTAATTAGGCTCGCTGTCAAGGTTTTTGTTTACAGACATAAAAACATAATGATGGCCAAGTGGAATCGTAATGAGGACCTTTATTTCCGGTACCGCAACAATTTGGTGCTATTTGTAGCAAGGCTGTCACAAATTGACATCAGCAAGTAAATATCGGCCTGCTAATTCAGATAATAATTTAGTTTTGGAGGTCAACTACATTAAAAGCTATAGTAATGCAAGGCTTAAAGTGGAAGTAAAGCCTACTTAAAACCACTGGTTCCCCTCTCCTCCAACCGATGCTGTATAGTGCTTGTAAAAAGATACAGGGCCTTGAAAAAGTATACATACCCCTTGAAATTTTCCACATTTTGTCATGTTACAATGAAATACGGAAATGTATTTTATGTGCTAGACCAACAGTGGCAGATACAGTAATTGTTAAGTGGAAGGAAAGTGATAAATGGTTTAAAAATTTTTTGAAAATAAATATCTGAAAGTGTGGTGTGCATTTGTTTTCAGCCCCCTATACTCTGATACCCCTAACTAAAATCTAGTGGAACCAATTGCCTTCAGAAGTCACCAGTAAATAAGTCCACCTGTCTGTAATTTAATCTCAGTATAAATGCAGTTGTTCTGTGAAGCCCTCAGAGATATGTTAGAGAGCCCTAGTGAACATACGGCATCACAAAGGCCAAGGAACACACAAGACAGGTCAGGGATACAATTTAAAGCAGGCTTGGGTTATAAAAGAATATCCTAAGCTTTGAACATCTCATGGAGCACTGTTCAATCCATCATCCAAAACTGGAAAGTATGGCACAACGGCAACAAGGGAGCGCTGACAACGGATGGGAAATAAGGTATTTACACAGCTCTTTTTTACCAGCACTATACACCATATTTAGGAGAAGTGGGAAGCAAAAGGTTTTAGGTATGCTTATATGCAGTCGTTGCTTCCACATTAGGTGATTTTCAGGCATAAATTAGGGTTATTGTAGGTTAGCTGTTAAAGTGTGTATAAAACTAACACTTTGCAATATTTGTCCGGTAAATATACAATTGAAAATATGTTGTTTTAAGTGCAGAGAAGATCTATCCAGTCATTGCTCTTTATAGTGGTGAGCAGATCTTAATTAAATTGTACAAACAGTTTTTACCGTGTGTGGTAGGTGTTAGGCTGCACTCACACCTGTGAATATTAATGCACTTGCAATTCCTGTGAAATTGATGAACACACACATCAACACAAGTTCCAATATAAGCATAATCATGCATTGAAATTCATCAATGTGTTGATTAGAGCTGAAACGATTAATCGATATTATCGATAATAATCGATAATGAAAATTGTTGTCAACGATTTTCATTATCGATTAGTTGGTCCGCACCTTCCTACTGTCCATCCGCCCTTCCGCCCATTCAAAAAACCTCCTGTCCCATGATAACAGGCGCCGCCATTTTACACAGGACATGCAGCACCGACGTGCCTTGTATGTGTACAAGGCACCTCCGTATTACAAGGCACATTCACGCCGTATGTCCACACCTCTCCTCGGCTCTCCTCTGACGTCAGCTCCCCACTGACCTCAGCCCCGTCTGCTGCTGCCTCGAGGGAACAGAGGCTAGAAGCAGCCGTGAGGAGAGCCGAGCTGCACTGTCTGTGACAGGTAGGTTTTTCTACCGTTCACAGTCTAGTTTACAGTTGCACACTGAGTACATGCCTTTGTATAACAATTCCCTATCCTTCTAACTCCCATCATTGGTGTTCCGGGGGGTGGGTGGGTTACATAGTAGTGCCCCATCATTGGTTTTCCTGGGGGGGAATAGTGCCCCATTGGTGTTTCTGGGGGGAATAGTGCCCCATTGGTGTTCCTGGGGGGAATAGTGCCCCATTAGTGTTCCTGAGTGGGGGAGGGGAGGGAATAGTGCCACATTGGTGTTCCTGGGTGGGGGAGGGGAGGTAATAGTGCCCCATTGGTGTTCCTGGGTGGGGGGGAATAGTGCCACGTTGGTGTTCCTGGGTGGGGAGGGTAGGGAATAGTTCCCCATTGGTGTTCCTGGGAGGGGAATAGTGCCCCATCATTGGTATTCCGGGAGGAATAATGCCCCAGCATTGGTGTTCCTGGGAGGAATAGTGCCCCAGCATTGGTGTTCCCGGGAGGAATAGTGCCCCAGCATTGGTGTTCCCGGGAGGAATAGTGCCCCAGCATTGGTGTTCCCGAGAGGAATAGTGCCCCAGCATTGGTGTTCCCGGGAGGAATAGTACTGCTGCAAAGTTATGTAATGTTAATGTTAAATGTTTTTTATTTTTTATTAAAATATATTTTTATTAAAGAAATTTCAAACAGAGTATGATGCGAAAACAACTGCAAACTTTTGAAATGGCAAAAGAAAGAAAAGGGAGAGGTAAAAAAAAAAAAAGGAAAGGGAGGGGGGAAGAGGATGGGGGGAGGGGAGCTACGTCTCTAAATAACACATACTGAGAACATAACGTAGCCTATCCGTACTCTAGGTTGGGGGGGGTGGGTGTGGGGTCTGGGTGGGGGAGGGTCACAGTATAAGAAAGACATCTTCTCAAAGTTTGTTATATCCGTAGGCGTGAGGGTGTGCACCATAAACGATTTCCAGATATGGTAGAAGCGAGTTCTAGATCGCTCATGGGTTAGGTCCGTGTTGAGTTTATCTTTGTAGAGTAATTTCAGGAGGTTAAATGTGTTTTTAATGTGCCGTTTGAGTGTAACATGTTTTTTCATTATTACTGTTAAATAAACGAAAAAATTCCACATTATGTTTCTTTTTATGATCTTATCCGATTAATCGAAAAAATAATCGGCCGATTAATGGATTATGAAAATAATCGTTAGTTGCAGCTCTAGTGTTGATGCACATTGATATGCAATGGAAAGTTTGTTAAAATACATGTTACAGAGACAATTGCAGCTCAAAAATAATGGAGAGAGATATAGTTTAAAGTTTAAATTGATTTAGGGCAATATGTGTGAATAGAATAAAGTTTACAGGTATGCTAACCTAAAATGCCATACCAGATATCCAGGGGTTGGATTTTTGGGTGCCTGTACTAATGGAACACATCCCTTAATTTGTTACCTATTAGGTACCTATGTGTATGCATTTTGCTTTTTATCATCAGTTCATAACTCTGGCTCACCCTTAGGCCTTGTTCACGCTTGGTAATTTGGAATAGTGGGCCAAATCGGCAACGATTCTGCATGTGACTCCAAATCGTGCATTTGGGCGTCATTTAATCTCAATGCCACCCCAAATGCAGTGAAATGTTGCATTGATTTTTGCGCAATAAAACATTAAAAAATTGCTTGTAAAAATGCACCTTTTTTTATCGCAACAAACGCATATAGGGCAGCCCAAAAAGTACAGTAAATGGGTTGAATTTCACTTGAGAATTTGAATTTCCAATAGCTATTGAACATGGACCACAAAAAAAAGCTAGAACATCAGCTGTAACCTTGATAAAATGCTTTATCACATTTGCATTATTTTCAAGAATTGTTATGCAAACCAGATTGTAAAAAAAAAAAAAAGCTAAGTATTTTATTTTTTTATATACAACTTGGCCATCAGTAAAGGATTGCCTAAAATGGCATTGTTTAATGATATACCGTACTTTTGGGTGTTGGGAGGACATTGGCCAAAGTTATTAAGAAGTTGTAGTGAAGTGTTGACGATTTTTGTGTCCTCTCTCTTTTAGTCATTATGGTTTTGTCACTTATTGTTTACAGTGGTGAAAACTGTCCAAGTGTTTAAAAATGGACCTGACATTTCAAAACCCTGTGAAAATAAATTGGATACTAGTCTAGCAGACTGTCATGCTGGCTTTAAATTAATGTCACTTGGTTCTTGCCCCTTGCTGAGGTTAAAACGTTAGTTCTGATGGTTTCCATTTTGGCCAGTAGATACTGCAGTAAAGAAATTTCCATGGGGCTGCTGTAAAAGTTGTTAACCAACAGAGCAACTGTACAAAATCTCATTCTTGGTTGCCAGAAAAAGCTAGATTCTCATATATGGCTTTTGATATTCAACATTGATGCTTTAAGTTGTATAGTCGCTCCCGTGTGTGGTATGGAGCTGAGTAAGGGGAAGATGGCCCCGACACATCTCCATACCATTGCAGGGCTTCAAAACGTCACTTCCGCCCATATCTCTTAGAGATTTTTTTTTACAAACAAAATTGTTTTTTTGCATTTTAGTGTAAATAGGTGATCTGGGGTCTTTTTTACCCCAGATCTTGTATATGAGAGGTTCTGTCTTGTTTTTTTCTATTACAAGGGATGTTTACTGTACATCCCTTGTAATAAGAACAACATTTACAGATTTTTTTTTTTTTGTAAAGGACAGTGTAAAAATCAAAAATAAAAGGTAAAATAAATGAGAAAAAAAATTAAACATGCCCCGCCCCGACGAGCTCACGTGCAGAAGCAAATACATACTTAAGCAGCACCCGCATATGAAAACAGTGTTCAAACCACACGTGAGGAATTGCCGCGATCATTGGAGCGAGAGCAATAATTCTAGCCTTGGACCTCCTCTGTAACTCAAAACATTCAATCTGTAGGATTTTTTTAAACATGGTCTATGGAGATTTTTAAGTAAAAAAAAATGTTTGAGTAAAAGTTTGTCATCTTTCAACGAGAGGGCGCACCTTTGAAGGGTGACATGTTGAGTATCAATTTACTTAGTGTAAGTATTGCAACGACCACCATTTTATTTTCTAGGGTGTTAATTTTTGGAGGTTTCAAGTAATTTTCTAGCAAAAAAATCTCAAAACGAGGCTCGGGGCTTAAGTGGTTAAAAGATAAATTCACCTTTTATAGCATGTTACATGATACACCCAAACTCTGGATGTAACCTTTTACTAAAACGGCATAGACCGCACAATTGTACAAAACTTAATTGTGGAGCAATTGCCTCCTAATTTGTGCTGCCGGCTGAACTGCAGGAATCCTGTATACGGCTGTATGTATCACAATAGGTAGATATAGATTATCGGAGCCAGTATATTGCTTGGAATGTTAGTGAGTATTAGGCCAGTATGGAGGTACCTTTTTGATGCAATACATAGTTCATTGCATGCCGTCTGTGCTGTGGTATATTGATGTAATAGGCAGGGAAAAGGGAACTTGCTTAAAGCAGGTCTGGCCTCTTTTATTATCAGGGGTAAAAAATACATACACTCAGAGCAGTCTTCAATACCTGAATATCTGATGGAATAATAAGGAGCGAGACAATCTCACCCTATCCCAACGAATTTTCGTCACATGCTTTTTAGCAATCGTCCTGACTGTCACAGATCTTATTTTTCCGGTTGCTTATCAAGTTGGTGCAGTGTGGATGATGATTGTATTAGTGCTGAGATCTCTTCATTTACCAGCAGCCTTCTACTGGTAGACCCATCAAGCACTATGCCACACTACCAGCCGCATTCAACAGTCGGTCAGGAGGTCCTGGGGTTTCCCAGCTGGAAGCGCAAGTTCACTGGGGCATGGAGTACAAGTGTCCAGCGATGCATCAGTGACGTCATGCCACATACCCAGTCACAGGACCTGTTGAAATGCACTTAAGGGCTCATGTATTGGGGTTACATCATATAGGGGTTGATTTACTAAAGGCAAATCCACTTTGCACTACAAGTGCACTTGGAAGTGCAGTCACTTTAGATCTGAGGGGGAGGTCTAAAATGAGGGGAAGCTCTGCTGATTTTATCATCCAATCATGTACAATCATTTTTTTTCCTTGCATGTCCCCCTCAGATCTACAGTGACTGCACTTCAAAGTGCACCTCCAAATGCACTTGCAGTGCAAAGTGGATTTACCTTTAGTAAATAAACCCCATAGTGTCAATGCATGTGGAAAAACTTTAAATTAAATGAGTGCAAAAGTGTTCAAAAGTTCATATAGCTTTTCTAAAAGTTCAATTTCTACCCCAGACATGTTAACCACTTAAGACCCGGACCAATACGCTGGTAAATGACCCAAGGTGTTTTTGCGATTCGGCACTGTGTCGCTTTAACAGACAATTGCGCGGTCGTGCGACGTGGCTCCCAAACAAAATTTGCGTCCTTTTCTTCCCACAAATAGAGCTTTCTTTTGGTGGTATTTGATCACCTCTGCGATTTTTATTTTTTGCGCTATATACAAAAATAGAGCGACATTTTTGAAAAAAAAACACTATTTTTTACTTTTTGTTAAAAAAAAATCAAATAAACAAAATTTTAGTCAAACATTTAGGCCAAAATTTATTTAGCCACATGTCTTTAGTAAAAAAAAAAAAATTGCGATAAAAAAAAAAATAGCTACCTAGCGGGAACAGCGACACTAATACAGCGATCAGAAAAATGATCGCTTAGTGACGCTGGTAATAGGGAGTGAAAGGGTTAACTAGGGCGGTGATCAGGGGGTTAAAACTTTATTAGGGGGGGTGGGGGGGCTATCCTGAACCTAACACTAACTGATTTTACACTGCCTGTCACACTGATTAGATCACTGCATTCAGTGACACTGTGACAGGGGGGGTGGGGGGGCAGATCGCAAGGGGTTAAGTATGCCTATGTGTGTGTATGTCAGTGTAATGTTGGTGCACACTTACTGTGAGGTGTTTCTCCCATCGCAGCGGTTGGAAATACCGCTGCGATGGGAGATTACATCACTTACCCCTTCCCGTGTTTACACAGGAGGAGGAAGTGACACAAAGGGGGAGCTCGCGCATTGGCTGGGAGCGATCGCGGGGGGGCGGGTAAACACTGACATCCGCCCGCTCGTCCCGGATCTTTTCCGGAGCCAGGGGGACTCCCGCACGCCGCGGAGGGGGTCCCGATGGGACCCCCAAACCGCACGAAGGCGGGGATGTAAATTTACGCCCTTGTGCCTGTACGAGCCATGTTGTGGCCGTATATGTGCGTGCGGGGGTCCTTAAGTGGTTAATAGACAACTTTAATTGCATGCATAATAGCTAATACAAAGATAATATAATTCATGTCACTTCAGCACTGCAAATTTTTTAAACACACAGCTGTGTAAGTGCAATTAATAGATGAAAGCTGATAAAATAATACATTTTCTTCTGTGTTTAAAATGCTAACAATTTAGACATATTGGCCCGGATTCACAGAGCGTGGGCGCACATTTACGCCGGCATAGCGTGCACACATACGCTATGCCAGCACAGCGCGGAGAGGCCATTCACTGTATTCAGCAAGATATGCCAGCGTAGCGTATTTTCGAAGGCGCAGGCCAGCGTAAGTGGAAGTGGGAGCGACCCCATGCAAATGATGGTCTGAGCATGGTGCAGTGTTTTACGCCCGGCGTATCACAAATGCGCATGCGCCGTGACATAGTCGTGACGTGGACGCATGAAACTGCACCCTTATGCGCATGCTCACCACTACGCCGACACAACTGCCTAAGCTACGCCGCATCACTACATACGCCGTACGCCCAATACACCGGCCTGTGTTCTCTGGGGCAGACCTTTGCATGTCTATTGCTGGGTTGCGCCTCATCTATGGGGAATAACTTTACGCCGGACATACAACTTACGCAAACATCGCATAGATGCATTGGGCATCGTACGTTTGTGAATCGTCGTATTTCCCTTATTTCCCTTATTTCCCTTATTTCCCTTATTTCCCTCATTTCCCTCTTTGAATGCCTAATCAATGGGAGAAGCAACATGCGTCCAAACCATATTTGCGCCCACGCTACGCCGGCGTAAGCAAGATACGTTGGGGTAGGATGGCCTGTTTTTGGACGTATGTTGGTTTGTGACTCTGGCACACACATACGCCGGGCATTTGCACTACGTCGGTGTAAAGTGATTTACGTCGGCGTAAGTGCTTTGTGAATCCGGGCCATATTCCGTAGGTGAATTGTGTTTAAACTGCCGCAAATAATCTCTCTATGGCATAAGTCGTGAAATACTTAACTGCAGCATAGTAACTGCCTCATATGCTGCAAACACACACTGCATCTGCATTTGGGGCATGCATCTGTGTGGGTGCTTTATGTAACCCCTGCTGCGAAACTCCATACAGCTGCATCTTCTAATTCATCTCAATGGGTGGCTGTATGTGGCAGCTTTGGATCCCTGGAGAGTGATTAAGCAGGCTCTGCATGTTGTACAGCCCCTGTATAGCGATGTGCATGGAGCCTTAGAAGTGGCTGAAGGTGTGAATTGTTGTCAAAACACTGGGATATAGATGTTAACAGGGCATTATATGAAGGGAGATGGTGCCGAATTTGACTTCTACAAGATATGGTTCATGTAATTTCCTCTTTGTTTAATTGTGTTTTCCAGGAAATTAGATGGGTTATAATACTTTACCTTTTTATAAAAACAGGATATAACTGGATATAAATGCTGGAGTGTTCTCACGACACTCGTTAGAACTGAATAAGTGGCTTGGATAAGTTACAAAACATCTTCAACATTACAGAACATATTACATATTCAATGAGAATAGAGCACATTATAATTCTTCAATCAGTATAATGCATCAATTACTTTATCCACTTCTCATACCTGTATTACCCCTTATAGAGATCAGAGAATTTAAAAAATTTCTGCTGTGGGCCTGTTTTGTTTTTAATTAAGATAACAAAGAAATAGATGCATTGTTTTTGAGAGACAAAACCAGGTTTTCTTTTGGCTATATTGTCTTGGCAAAAACGTTTTTTATCATCTTTATCTCCATTAACCACTTAAGGACCGCCTAATGCCGATATACGTTGGCAGAATGGCACGGCTGGGCACAGGCACGATCGGGTCACAGGAGCTGAAGAACGGGGAGAGGTGAGTGTAAACACACCTTCCCTGTTCTTCTCTATGGCTTGTCACTGATCGTCTGTTCCCTGTTATAGGGAACAGTGATCAGTGATGTCACATGTTCAGCCCCGCCCCTACAGTAAGAATCACTCCCTTAGGGCACACTTAACCCCTTAGCGCCCCTAGTGGTTAACCCCTTCACTGCCATTGCCATTTTCACAGTAATCGGTGCATTTTTATAGCACTTTTCCTGTGAAGGACAATGGTCCCAAAAATGTGTCAAACGTGTCCGATGTGTTCACCATAATCTCGCAGTCATGAAAAAAATCGCTGATCGCTGTCATTACTAGTAAAAAAAAAATATTAATAAAAATGCCATAAAACTATCTCCTATTTTGTAAATGCTTTAACTTTTGCGCAAACCAATCCATAAATGCTTTTTTTTTTTTACCAAAAATAAGTAGAAGAATACATATCGGCCTAAACTGAGGGAAAAACAATGTTTTTTATATATATTTTGTGGAGTTATTTATTATAGCAAAAAGTAAAAAATATAGATTTTTTTTCAAAATTGTCGCTCTTTTTTTGTTTATAGCGCAAAATATAAAAACCACAGAGGTGATCAAATGCCACCAAAAGAAAGCTCTGTTTGTGTGAAAAAAAAACGCCAATTTTGTTTGAGAGCCACTTCGCATGACCGCGCTATTGTTAGTTAAAGCGATGCAGTGCCCAATTCGCAAAAAGGGGCCAGGTTCTTGACCTGCATATTGGTCCGGGTCTTAAGTGGTTAAAGACCAGTTAGAGTGAGGTTGGCTCTCATGTGCTAATCACCGCCATGGTACGTCGGCTGCTTTAAGGCCTCTGAGGGGTGTGAGGGCCACCAGAGCCGATGCACATGCGATCGCTCCTGAGAGAGACAGAACAGGGATCTGTCAATGTAAACAGACTCCATCCCTGTTTTGTCAGGGGAGGATAGACAGATCGTCTATCCTAGTGATTGGGAACCGTGACTTCTCTCCTCCCTCAGTCACTACACTGCCCACAGTTAGAAACACTTCTCTAGGGAACACTTAACCCCCTGATCGCCCCCTAGTGTTAACCCATTCCATGCCAGTGACATTTGTACAGTAATCAGTAATTATTTTTAGCACTGACCGCTGTAAGTGGTCCCATCTGTCTGCCGCAATGTCGCAGTCCTGCTAAAAATAGCTGATCACCGCCAGTGCTAGTATAAAAAAAATAATCCTAAAAATGCCAAAAATCTATCCTCTCTTCTGTAGTTGCTAAAAGTTTTACGCAAACCAATCAATATATGCTCAGTGAGATTTTTATTTTTTAACAAAAATATAGAGAAGAATACATATCGGCCTAAACTGCTGAAGACATGTGTTTTATTTTTTATTTTTTTGAGGATATTTATTTAAGTAAAAAATATTTTTCAACATGTTGTTTTTTTTTTTTTTTGGTACAGTGTCGCACAACAGCGGAATTGTCAGTTAAAGTGATGCTTTACTGCATCTCAAAAAAATGGGCCTGGTCAGGAAGGGGGTAGATCCTTTGCTGAAGTGGTTAAACAAGAAATGACCTAAACACACAGTTGACTGTTGCTATTTTCTACTGCACGTCTGTACAATTTAGAGCAAATCAGACCAGCATATGTGTTTGTACACACAAATATGATTTTACAAGATAGACAGTGCATTTAACTCACAGTATTGTGTTCTAGACTGAGGTAATGGGTGCTTATTTATTCTGATAAAATCATACTTCATTGATGTTTCTGATACAAAGCAAAATTATTTTCTCCTGCTCCAGACAGCTGGCAATCACCTCCTCCTCAGCTGTCAACTTCGCAGAAGTAGATGGTCTGCCTCCTGCGCCCCTGAGGTGCCTTCTGATCTTAGCCAGATTCTCCCTGACCCGCCGACGCATGTCGTTGATCTTCTTTTGTATATCCCTCCAGGTCCTGGTCTCATGCCCAAGGGCATTGACCTCCAGGGTGATCTTCTGTAGGATCTTCTGTTTCCTGGCCTTGCTGGTCCTGGTGCTCTGTGCCCCATGGAGGTACGCATCATACTTGGAGATGAACTTATGTTCTCGGCATACGCGGTGGGCCGGCGTATCTTAGGGGTTACGATGGGCGTAGTTGTGAGCATGCGCAGAGGGGTGCGGGACATGCGTCCACGTTGCGGCGCATGTTCTGCTTGCGATACGCCGGATGTAAACCACTGCGCCACGCTCGGACCATCATTTGCATGAGGTCACACCCACTTCCACCTACGCCGGCCTGCGCCTTTGAAATATATGCCACGCCGACGCAGCGTTGGGAGCAATAGCTTGCTAAATGCAGTGCTTGCCTCTCCGCGCTGCGTCGGCGTGGCGTACGGTGTTAGCGTGACGGCGGCGTAATGTGCGCCCAACACTGTGAATCTGGGCCCTAGTGTGCATGAAGCATTCATCACTGACCTGCACTATGAAGTTGAAATGGAGATAGATCTGTGCTCACGTCCTAGATGGCTTTTATGATTCTCTCTCTCTCTCTCTCTCTCTCTCTCTCTCTCTCTCTCTCTCTCTCTCTATATATATATATATATATATATATATATATATATATATATATATATATATATATGTATAGTGACAGGAAGTCGGGTAAATCTGTGGGTGTTTTCACAGACGGGAGAGATACATTTCTGCCTTGTTTAGATAATACACCAATTACTACAAGTGTCGGCTGCAGAAGTAGCCAGAAAGGTTAAGGGCGTTGGAAAACTTCAGCTGTTCAAAATGAGGCAATTAAGGCCAATATAAGTCATCCAGAGGATGACTACTGATTGCTGCATCCTGAGGCTTTTTGAGTTAAGGAGAGCAGTGAGAAAGACTTCTGAAGAGGTGAGGTGGTTGTTGATTTTTCTGTGTGATAAAAATCAAAAAGACTATTGTTTATCTGCTGTATGACCAGCAGTGTCTGCCCAGCAGTAGGCTGTGCCAGACTCCATAGGTTCCTGTGTGGTGAAGGTAGACACCCCAAGTGGCCAGGGTTTATTATATGTTTTTTTTGTTTATGCGGTTTGGATGCTTGCACATTTTTCCAGCAATATGGAAGAATAAACCAAACTCTTTGTTTTCAACCGTCTTCGGCTGCCTCTCTGTATAGTTCAGTGTGTAATGAACCCATCCAGGGGGTCACACCCCCCCCGCTACCGAGCTAACCCCTTACAGTGTGTGTGTGTGTGTGTGTATATATATATATATATATATATATATATATAAACATATATATATGTATGATATACTAAAGAGGTGCAACCACATGTTAGTTCATGGATTTTATTACATGTTAACCCATTATATATTTACATATCCCTAGAAAAACTTTGTGTGTGTGTATATGTATAAAATATATATATACACTGTATTTATTGGCTGAAAATAGAGGGTAAACTGTTCCTGCGTGTTATACACAGGGGGCTGTGGAAAGCTGAAACTTTTAAATTTAGGGTGCATGTTATATGCCTGTGCGTGTTATACACTGATAATATGGTATATATAATATATACATTCATGCACATATATTTTATTTTGTTATACATATACATACTGTAGCATGTAGGATACAGTATATAACAATTAGGTCTTCCAGTATAATTTTTTTTTACCATATGGTAATTATTTTAAATCATTTTTGTGACATAAAGTTACCGGTATGTAGAAAATATTGGCTATTAGAGAGAGTGCATTCTGTCAGAAGAGAAAATACCCCAACATTAGGTTATTTCCCATTTGTTCAACATTCTTAGTTTTGTATAAAAAAAATCCCTAAAAATAATGAGAAAATGGTGGTTAATTCACACAGAATATATGTACATGTAATTTCACTGGATTGATAGCTATGCGTTTTTTAATTGTTTTATATATATTTTTTTAAATGGACTCATATATGTGAAAAATAGGTTTTCTGATTGCAGGCCAGAGTGTAAAATGTTCTTCTAAGACGTGTACTGGAAATCTATTTAATATGACACAAAGGTAAATTATGGCCTCTTTCTGTGTATGACATTCTAATCGGTCCACATGCTAATTATGAATGGTTTATTGGAATGCTGTCTTGAAGGCCAATCAGTTAGCCCATGGATCTGTGATGAATGGGTTAGAGGGCGTCAGCTAGTAAAGTACAAATGAAATGCAATGTGTTTATCGTTCACGGCCTGCTGGTGTTTAACTGCCAGTTAGATGAAAACATGTCATTAACAATATTTGCATTTCAAAGTAAATGGTTACTCTGAATTTGGTTACCACTTCCGCTCAGATTAGAAAATGACATCAGGCAAAACACACTATTTAATAACAAGCTACACATCAATATACTTTCACTCAGGTTAAAAGAGAACACCAGGCAGAACATGATTCTATATTAAACCTTCTAATCATGCATATACTTCCATTCAGTTTAGATTAAAAAAAGACAGGTAAAATACAGTAACATTTCTAAACATTCTGATTATAAGAAAAATAGGCAAAACACATTATACTATAAACAAAATTCTAAACATTAATATACTTCCTGTCAGTTTAGATATAAAAGAACTGGCAAAATACAGGATTCTATAATAAACATGCTAAACAAATAAACGTCCACTTGAGTAGAAAATAACAGCAGACACAATACATTATTCTATAATAAACAAGCTAAACATGAATACTTGCATTCGGGTTAGATCAAATAAATAAAATCAGTAAAAACATGGTATTCTCTAAGTAGAAAGTAACAGCAGGTGCAATGCGATATTCTATGTTAAAAATACTTAACATGAATATACTTTCAATTAGGTTGGATAAATAACAAAGAAAATACCTTATTGCATAACAGTAATGTATTTTCTTTTCAGGTTAGAAAACAAACTGCCAAAGGAGGGTGGACTTGGAATGCAGCTCTAGCCAGATGTGACATTCCCATGATCCTGAGCTGAAGGGGAGCAGGCTCTCAAAAAAACCATCCACAGCAGTAAATGAAATAGACACTGTTCTCCCGGCTAGCCTCCATAATGTAGTAAGTCAAATTGGCTTCAGCCTACAAGTCTCTGCCAATAGACAATACTCACTGATGTGCTTTGCCCTGCCCACTGGGATTTAATCTTAGGGTCAATTAATCCCCCATTGGATGGCGTGAAACACATTAGAGGGTTCGGCCAATTGGCGGAGACTTGTAGGCTGATGCCAATTTGATTACTACGTTATGGTGGCTGGTTGCGAAACTGCCATCTGTTTTGTTTAACCCAAAGGAGTGTTCTTGGCTTGGCCTCCTAGGTCAGAGAGTGAGAAAAAAACACAACACCTGGAGCGCTGCGAGTCTAGGGGCCAAGTAGAATGGATGAGGAGTAATCAGATAAGTGGATCAGACACAGTGTAGTCAGCACAACATGGAAAGAGATGTGACAGTCAAAGAAACAACACAAATTGCAGCTCCCTGAAAGAATGATCAAATAAATTCATAAATCCATAAAGTAAAAAATTGGTTTCACAGTCAACATTTTAAATACATGGTAGTGAACGTTACCAGTGACCTCTGGTTGGATAAGGGGGAAACAATCATTCGGGAGGCTTGCTTAGAGATGGTTTGGACATCAATCATCATCCAAGGAAATGAAGAAGAGAAAATTCAGTTCACAGATGGGAAGCTTACTGGCTGCTGCCAAAACCTGCCAGCTCCAGGTGGATGCCACGGCTGGATGTTGGTCAGCAGAATGGATAGAAAAGCAACCTATGTGATGTGAACGACCCCAGAGGGAACAACCAAGCCGAGAGGGTCAATATTCTCAGCATGCCTATGTGCCTTATGTGACATCACTGCTCTGCCGGAGATGAAGGGGAACGATGTCCTGGAATCAGTTGTGTAAGCATCCACTTTTCTGTTGCCGTGACTTACATGTTTTGCACTCATGCGCTTTGTCAAAGTCCTCAGTGCACACTTCCACATTCATCAGTTATTACATCACCTCATGGCTACACTTGAATTGCTTTTTATGGTGGCCTGTCCTACTGACAAATCATTTGATGTGTACCCTGATCTGCTAAATTCAACTGCCCATGTAGGCTCATCCCGGTTGTTTTTTGTATACTGCAAACTTGACTAAAGATTACACAAATTGTGTTTTGCTCAAACAGTTGAGTGTTGTTTTCACATTTGCCAGCAGTATACCAACTGTATGATTGGTTGGTGACCTCTCCTTTCTTTCTTCCATATAATCTATACAACTTGGTTACCTATATGCCACAGATCTGTGGATTGGACATTGACGCAGCATTGATATCACCATGCTGATAAAGTCCTTACATTTGCTATCCCTGTATTCTCCTATCTTCATGCTTGCAGTGATGGACAGCACTGTTCAGTGCAACAGAGCACAATTCAAGTATTTTATGCAAGCTGTATACAAATGTGTAAATAACTGAATAAAATACCAATCTTCAATATTTTCTTGGACTATAAATCTAATCTTGATGCACCCCCCACCCCCCTTTAATTGTGACTGTCTCTGTGAATTACTACGACATGTATCTGAAATTCTAATCTCAGAGTATTTAATTTTAGCCAATGATCCACAGTTAAGCAGGCTAATGTCAATCGTAGCTTGAGTCTAGAATATCCTATTTTGGTTGTAGCATTTACATTTGTATAAATCAGCTTTAGGTTTACTGCCACAATAGGAACAGTAATTAGATAATGCATGTATCAACCACCTCGAAAGACTGCTTTATACCCACACTAAATGTTCCATTTACAATTTAGTATTGTGCCAGCAGAGGGCATTCAATGCACAGCACAGTGATTAAGATGTTTTAATCCTTAACATTTCTCCCACACACACATAAATATAGGTACTCACACACAGTGTGTGTTTATATATACTGTGTGTGTGTGTGTGTATATATATATATATATATATATATATATATATATATATATATATATACATTGCTCTCCCTTTATTAGCCTCATTTTCTCCATAACCACGCTGTTTATATATTTAGCTAATCATTTTATCGTGGTGCTCTTGCATGGATGTTTGCATTATTTAGATGATGTAGGTTCTGCACAGGTCAATACTATTTGGCTTTAACATAAGAGGAAAATGATTCTGAATTGTCCTGTTAATCTTAGATTGATATTCAATCAAGTAAAACAGTAGTGTAATCTGTGGGAAAGTACAAGCCTCTTTATACCCAGATGTATATTACTCAATAAAAATCAAATTGTAGCAGTCAGTATTCCTTAGCCTCCCCTCAAGTTGCAATTTATTATTTACAAGGGCTATCTTAGATTAAAGTGGGGTGTGTGGCAATAATGCATCAAGGTTTTCTTTCTGTGGTTCTTTCCTGTGTCTAAATAGCCAAAAGTCATCCCATTTGGATATTTAGGCACAGGCCCGCTCTATGTGAAATTATTTATATAAATGCTTGGTTACTATAAAACAAACGTATATTCTCCTTCCATGATGCAGCATATGTGTAACACTGCAGCTTTCCCTCTCTAAGACTGAAAGATGACATGACTGCTAATCAGTTGGCTCCGGGTACATTCACAGTGGAGAAAAGTGCCTATTGGTCAATACACCCCATTCCATTCCTCCAGTGCTTACTGAAGTGACAGGCTGGGGAGAGGACAAGTGCTCTTAGATACACAGTGCATGGCTGAGCCAGCTTTAAATCAGACAGCTAGGTGGATATCAATAATATTGGTGGGATCCTTTCAGAATTTGGCACAGCTCTGCCCCACCACCTGATAGAGGTTAATAGTATAGCTGATTTTGTGTTATAGGGGTGCATTAGTAAATGTGCATTAGTAAAAAGGGAGGGGTACACCAAAGGAGAGGTCAGTCTCATATTGCATATTAAAGGGAATACCCTAAAGAAATATATTGGGCAGCTACACCACCACTCAGCAGAGTGTGGGACATCAGGGCCATAGAAAAAAACTCTACCCACTCCAGCAAGTATAATATTTGACTTGGAGTTCCTGATCAGAGGGAAGGAGGGCCTCTTTGGTACCTATAACAAATATTTGGTAAGTAGTGATGTTGCTATCCAATGTTTCTTGGCTTCTTTTTGTTGATGGTACGCATGTATGTAGCAACTGAGCCCGGAAAGCGTGACGAAGCTGTATTAAACTGAAAAAAATAGGAGTTAGGAAGTTCAAATCTGACCTTGAGCTCGTCGAAAGTGAGCAATTCCCCATCTCTAGTAATGTCCTTAAGAAGCTTAATGCCCTTAACCACCCACACCATCGGATCTGGAAAAGAGTAAAAATGAGGCAGCTTGGGGTTCCCCCACGTATTGGGTGGTTCCTAGTGCTGATCCCTAGGGGATGGAGAAGTATAATATTCATGTTTAAAGTGATTGTAAAATCTTGTGTTTTTTTTTTCTGTTAAAATAACAAAAACCTTATATTTACCTGCTCTGTTGCAATTGATTTGCACAGAGCTGCCCAGATCCTTCTCTTCTCTTGTCCCTCTTCTGTGATCCTGGCCCCTCCCTCCTGTTGAGTGCCCCCACAGCAAGCAGTTTGTTATGGGTGCACTTGAGCCAAGGCATAGCTCCATGTGTTCATTCAGACATGGAGCCCTGACCCAGTCCCGCCCCATCTCTCCTCTGATTGGCTAGCTGACTTTGACAGCAGCGACTGCCAATGGCGCCGCTGCTCTGTCTTAGCCAATCAGGATTTTTAGACGCCTGAGACACTCGTGGATATTGCTGGGCAGAGAGAGACAGGTAAGTATGAGGGGGCTGCTGCACACAGAAGGTTTTTTATCTTAATGCATAGATTGCATTAAGATAAAAAAAAATACTTCTGCCTTTACAACCCCTTTAATACTGATGGAGAGAGAGATATAGCTATGACTAAGCATTGAAGCCCAATGCGAAACGCGTCAACTGTCTTTTGTTCCCACTGTATGCTGTTTTTGTAGTGCATCTATTTTACCCTAATAAAGGGCGAATTTTACTTTCTTTTGAGTGCGGCTGTCCAAACTTCTTCTTCTGATGGAGAGAGAGAGCTTGTGAAGGTGGGGGAAAGACACAGTGGGTGAAGGTTCAAATGTTATACAACAGCATTACGTTCACGGGATGCACAAGGGATATTCACATTTGTATGTGTCACATCAGTGAAAGAACTGTTCATTGTCTGATTTATGGACAGTTTGATGTTTAACTAAATTCACTTTCTCATATTGTTTAGAGCTGCAATCAAGTTTGTGTATAAAAATTGTAGTGCAGTTTATAGTTTAAGGATATTATGAGAAATGTCAGCTGCAGAATTATTTCTTTCTTCTTCTAAGAAAAGTTTAACTTAAAATATAACACTGAACTGCGTGTGACCATTCAAAGCCAATCATAAGCCTGCCATTATTACTGTAGACCTCCATTAAGATCATAAAATCTGTGTGAGTTTGTAGTTTCAACAAGTGGCATGTTCATGCTCATAAAGAATTATTAATCTTTTTGTATTATGATTAGCAATTTCATAGACATCTATAAAAGTGAACAAATGACTTGCATGGACTTGCAAGGTTGTGCAGGGCGATCACTGAAAATATTTTGTAAATGTCTTATACTGTGAATGTCCCTCCTTTAAAACTAGAAAGAAAAAGCTTAGCACTTACAATAACTATTTGTTCTGTCTTTTTATGGATAAGTGCATTATTATAGAGTAAAGCTGGGGTCCTAAGGAGCAGAGCTGACAGAAAGAAGACTCTTATTTAGGTCACTATGTTAAATACAGCAAAATACTCATAGCAGGTCAGGCATACTTTTATAATTAGACATAATTAGTGAAAAATCAAAGTAGCAACTTGATGGAAGGACACTTTTCACTATAAGATCAAAGTTGTGTCTCCGTAGACTATCAAAGTCTGCAATATTTAATTGCACTTAAGTGCTAATTGGATTGCAAGGCACTTTCACATGCTTCTTGCAAATGTCATCTATACTAAATCTACCAAAAAGGAGATTATGGTTTTGTAAAGCCGCTATTCAGATTGACTTGGCTGGTTTCTTTGAGGCAGAATCATTGTTGCTGTGCTCTCCTAAACTGAACTGAATTATAGGCCCATGTGAAAAGAATCTAAAGTATTTTTTTTTTTTTTCCTAGCAGAGGAAAAATATTGTTGCAGATAGAAACAACTACACAAACAGTATTGTCTACTAAAACCACTATGCAAAAAGTGTGATCTGAATCAAGCGGCTAATGTCCTACATAATATTTCTTAAACTGACCATACAAACAACAATTTTTGGAGATCTTTTTTTGTAGCATAATTTTTAATTCACAAAAAAAAAGTGGATCATGAGCCTATCATCATCTTGACTTATTTATATCTATATGGAAGAGATGGTGGTTGGCTGTGTAGATCTTCTCTATCATTTTGTGTTGAAAAAATGGCTGGGGTTGCTAGAAAACTGATATTTATATGGCTAGCATTGCTGGTATTTGTATAGCCAGCAAAATTTACTGAATGTCCCAAAATGGTAATAAATAGCTTCTGATACCAGGTAGAACCCCTACCAGTTTTTCATTTGTTTGTATCCCATTGGGGAGATTTTGCTTTACTTCCTGTCCCATAGTCAAAACTGAGAGTGAGGAGGGAATTATTAGTTGTCAACATAACTAATATACCCATTGGAAATTTTCCCTTCTATTTCTGTTCTGGTGAAAACCCCATATTTGAGATTATCTTTTATGTTCATGCTCATTTATTTTTTTTAAGACCAATTTAAAGTTGGAATCACTTGATACATTTTGTTTCTGAACTGAAGAAGGAGATAAAACTAGCCTGAAATTTGTGTCTTGGGAGGTTGCTATAAATAGATTAGCAGAGAGCTTGACTTGTCAGAGCAGAGCTGTGGAGGGGGGTGTGCCTTTACTCCAATCAGCTGTATGCCCAGACTTTGCACTCAGTGCTGAACAGGAAAAGAAAATCTATAACAATGTGCACGTTCTAAAGAATATAGAAAGGGAAGAACAGCAGATATACATGCATAACTTATGTAGGGAAATTTGTTTCATCTCTGTGTATCATTTGATGCTTTTCACTTTACTGGGTATATGTGAGGGTTTAAATCCACTTTAAGGAAGAAAAAAAAATGTCTGCAAGGCTAGTTATAAATTGCTGTGGTTGCCATCTTTTTGTATAGTTTGTTTGCTGGATTTGGCGTGGGGAAAAATTGGATGCCTCCAGACACTATTGTGCGCTCTCTGGGCGTCCAGTATGTCCCTGTGCCTTTTAACCACTTCCGGACCAGGCACTTACCCCCCCCCCTTCCTGCCCAAGCCAATTTTCAGTTTTCTGCACTGTCACTGTTTAAATGACAATTGTGCTGTCATGCTACACTGTACCCAAACACAATTTGTATCATTTTGTTCTCACAAATAGAATTTCTATTGGTGGTATTTGATCACCTCTGGGTTTTTTTTAACGGCTCTTCCTGTTTACATCGTGATCAGACGTCGGAGGCGGGAAAGTGGTTAAAGAGGCAGTAAGTGGTTAAAGAGGCGTGATCACTCTCCAGCCAAACTTGCCGTTACATTTTTTTACCGCTATATATGTTTTAACTTGGAGACTCTCAAAAATATAGAGTTAGAACTGCAGTACACATAGGAGCCTTGATGTAGGCCCTGCGGTTTTCACTAATTTGCAAATGGGTGCAAACACAAATTGTTAAAAAGAGTCAGTTTGTGTTTTTATAGCAGGCTATCTGGTAAGTGTGCTGGGAAATGTTTGTTTGTCTGTGCAGTAATATCTGCAGCAGCTGAGGGAGACAGGGAATGAGATGACAGATAAGTATCACATTATTTTTATAGAAGCTTTCTGAGGCAAAATTCTTACCTTGCCCATAAAGACCAAGGCCAGGTAATATGTGAAGTAGCATGAATTTTCTTTCTGCCCTAAAAACAATCTTTTAAGATAAATCTTTTCTTTATGTTTAAAAACAGTTTTCCTTCAGTCTGAAACATTTTTCATGGAGAAGGACCAGCTGTGACACTTACTAAAGTACCGTAACATTTTGCTAATTTAAAAAGGGCTACCTCAGATTGACTGCGACCTTATCAATAGGATAGCCTCATTCATCTCCTAAGCGGACTGCTGTCACATTGTTCAGTACAGGCTCTAGGCTGCATTTTTACCTGCTACTCTTCAAGATTGTTTTATAATATCTACTTTTCTGCAGAAATACTAGCTTAAAGTTTCACAATATTGTCCTTACAACTATGCAAAGCCAATCATTCTTTAACATAGTTACCGTATTTATCGGCGTATATCGCGCACTTTTTTGCCCTGAAAATCAGGGCAAAATCGTGGGTGCACGATATATGCCAATACCCGCTTTCCCGAGCCGAGTTTTGAATACTGCGCCGACATATACCGAGCGCAGTACACTCGGGTATTTTCGGCCAGTCTCGGCTTCTTCCGCGGTCATGTCCTGGACGTACAGGACGTGAGCCCGACAGTTGCCGAGCCTGCCCGAGTGTACTGCGCTCGGTATATGCTGGCGCAGTATTCAAAACTCGGCGCGGGAAACGGCAGAAGGACGCCGGACCCACCGAAGAGGACACCCAAAGCCGCAGAAGCACGCCGGACCCGACGAGGCCGCCGATGGACGCCGCGCAAGACACCAAAACTGTAAGTACAAAAATAACTTTTTTTCCACAGGATTGTGGGTCACTTTAGGGGTGCGCGGTATACGCGGGAGCGCGTTATACCGCGATAAATACGGTACTTAACTTGCTTTAACAAATCCTGTAGTGGAATAATTTGTAGGCTGACCTCTGCTTCTGACAATGCTAGTTGTTGATATGTTTAAGGGTAGGTTCACACTGCTGCGAATTCCAATGGTGATTTTACCGCAATTCTGCGGCTGCGGTTTTGCTGCAAATTTGTGGCGGCCGCAATTTCAGGAAATGCCAGTCTACAGAGCTGAATTTGCATCGCACACGGATTAAACTCGCACAGGACCTTTTTTTCCCGCAGATTGTATTCACAATGCATTGATGTGAACGGCACTAATGTTAAACTATGTAATTTAAAAGACTTGCGAATTTGAGAAATCACAACGGCTCAAATTCGCAATCTAATTTGCAGCAGTGTGGCAAGAACCTGCCCCGACAGGTTGTCTGGGCCCCAGAGTGTGATCAGGCATTCCAACAACTAAAGACTACCAATTGTAGTGGAGTACAATATTAAACTCCACGATCTCCGCTGGTAACCAGGGTAAATCCACAGTCAGCATTGAAAAGTAAGGCAATGTCCCAAATCTCCCCAGTAACCAGACGACACACAGCTCTGAGAGTCAACTGACTTTTTATTCACAGGCTTTCATATTTATAGAATTCCCCATGCAAGGGGTTTCCAAACAGCCAAATAGATTTAACAGGGGTAATACAGGGAGGACCAGATGGGGAACTTAACATTTTGGATAATTCTCCCATCAGGCATTGCTGCACGAGGGAAAAGTCGGTTGATAGCTGGGGTCTGGGGTTATGTGTTGTGGGAGTTCGGTTTAAAACTGCCGAACACCGATTGGGCAACATAAAACAAAGTACTTGAATGCTAGTGGCTTACGGCTGCCAGCATACCAATTACTATGCCCACATAAGACCCAGCAGAATACATAGCATATAATACAGACAACCTTTTGACATGTAACGTCCAGCGTTCTAGAAGTGGCTAGGTTTGCCACAATGTTCCCCCAGAACCAAGCCGGCATACACAGTCTGATCCCAACGGATCGGCTTGGGGATGTCCGGGGAAGTACTCACAGATCACTTTTCAAGTTCAGTTTGTCTAGATAACCCGTCGACGTTACCGTTTTGCTTCCCTGGTCGATAGTGGATTGTAAAGTCAAACGGCTGCAGCGCCAAACTCCAGCGCAGCAGCCGGGCATTGTCTCCCGCCACACGGTTTAGCCACACCAACGGGTTGTGATCTGTGAGTAGCGAAAAAGGTTGTCCATACAAATACGGCTGCAACTTTTTGAGGGCCCACACCACAGCCAGGCATTCCTTCTCAATGGCGGCGTAGCCTACTTCTCGTGGCAATAACTTTCGGCTCAGGTAAGCTACGGGGTGTTCTCCGCCATCGGCTCCCACTTGGCTCAGCACTGCTCCCAATCCAAACATTGAAGCGTCCGTGTGGACAAGAAATCTTTTGGTTGGATCAGGAGCAGCAAGTACAGGGGCATTAGTTAGAGCAGTCTTTAGTTGTTGGAATGCCTGATCACACTCTGGGGCCCAGACAACCTGTCGGGGCAGGTTCTTGCATGTCAAGTCAGTTAAGGGTTTGGCCAGGGCACTATAATTGGGTACGAATTTTCTATAGTACCCCACGGTACCTAGAAACGCTAGCACTTGGGTTTTCGTCCTGGGGGTGGGCCATTTAGCTATGGCTTCAACTTTAGCTGGTTCAGGTTTCTGTCGCCCGCTCCCCACCCGGTGGCCCAAGTACTGCACTTCGGCCATCCCTATATGACACTTGCTGGGTTTCAGTGTTAACCCTGCCTCTCCAATATGATCTAGAATGGCCCCTATGTGTTGTAGGTGCTCTGCCCAGGTCTGGCTAAATATGGCGATGTCGTCTAAATAGGCACATGCGTATTCCTGGAATCCGTCCAATAACCGATCGACCATCCGCTGAAAAGTTGCCGGAGCGTTCTTCATCCCGAATGGCATGACCCGAAATTGATACAGGCCAAACGGGGTGACAAACGCTGACTTGGGGATGGCCTCCTCAGCCAGTGGAATCTGCCAGTATCCCTTACATAAGTCTATGGTAGTGAGATACTGGCCCCGTGCCATCTTATCCAGCAGCTCGTCTATCCGGGGCATCGGATAGGCATCAGACACCGTTTTGTCATTTAGCCTCCGGTAGTCGACACAGAAACGTGTCGTGCCGTCCTTCTTTGGTACCAGCACATGTAAGCCGCAGAAGGACGCCGGACCCGACGAGGCCGCCGATGGACGCCGCGCAAGACACCAAAACTGTAAGTACAAAAATAACTTTTTTTCCACAGGATTGGGGGTCACTTTAGGGGTGCGCGGTATACGCGGGAGCGCGTTATACCGCGATAAATACGGTACTTAACTTGCTTTAACAAATCCTGTAGTGGAATAATTTGTAGGCTGACCTCTGCTTCTGACAATGCTAGTTGCTGTTATGTTTAAGGGTAGGTTCACACTGCTGCGAATTCCAATGGTGATTTTACCGCAATTCTGCGGCTGCGGTTTTGCTGCAAATTTGTGGCGGCCGCAATTTCATGAAATGCCAGTCTACAGAGCTGAATTTGCATCGCACACGGATTAAACTCGCACAGGACCTTTTTTTTCCCGCAGATTATATTCGCAATGCATTGATGTGAACGGCACTAATGTTAAACTATGTAATTTAAAAGACTTGCGAATTTGAGAAATCACAATGGCTCAAATTCGCAATCTAATTTGCAGCAGTGTGAACCTAGAATTAAATCAAACCTTTGAGGCAGTGAATTGGAACAAGCATACACTTAGGAATTCTGACTTCACAAGGATTTCATGATTTAGATTGAGCAGAGAATGGTTAAAACCTCCATAAGATTTTTGTTGATGCTTATGTTGTCTGCGTCCTCTCCCCAAGACACAACAGATTGTAATGCCACGTACACACTTTATGTGATGGAAAAAAACGTTGTTTTTAAAAACGTCAATTTAAATGACCGTGTGTGACATGCTTCAATTTTTTGTGTCGTTTTTCAAAACGTCTTTTTATTGTTTCACAAAAAATCACTGTGTGTAGCAAAAAACGACGTTTAAAACAACGTTTTTTAACCCCCGCATGCCCAGAAGCTAGTTATGAAGCGAGCTTCAATGGAAAAGAGTGGTGAACGTAACCTCGCTTTGCTAGAGCATTGTGGAAAAACGATGGTGTGTAGGCAATGTAGTTTTTGAAAATTGAAATTTCAAAAACGTAGTTTTTTACTTCACAAAAAATGTAGTTTTTTTCCATCACATAAAGTAATGGTGTGTACGTGGCATAAGAGGAGATCTACGGAAGTGACGGAAATCTCATCCTTTAAAGTCATCACCAGTACATGTCTATGTGTCGCAACTTTAGTGACAAATAAAGTGTTGGATTCACTGCCATTTTTTCTCCCAGTGGCAGTTACCATCAGGCAAATAGAGTATGAATATCACTTATGATATGCAGACGACAATGAAAGCCTGATAGAAGCTGTCCACCTTTCACATTCTTTCTTAAGCTAAACACCTTCACACTATAGATACACTTTAAGCTTCTGCCCTTTAGTCTTTGAATGTGCACTAATGGCAGCCTTAGAATATTCTTTATGCAGGGAATGCAGAAAATTGGTATGTAGGCATGTAGAGAGATGTTCCTGCTTCAATAGTGTATGGAAATCCCTCACCTCTGGAACCCCACTTCTGACCAAAGAGGGCCCAACTATGCTCTATGTACTCAATAGCAAAGCACTAAAATTGTTAAACACACACTGTTTAATTGACCTTCTCTTCTATTTCCGTATATAGATGATGGCACTGTAATAATTTTAATAAAAAAAAAATATACAGCTGTCATTTGACCCAGCTCTTTCCCAGCCTGTCTGCAGGGAAACATATGCAGGTGGAGCTTCTAGTCCTCTGCTGCTGGTCACATGTTAAAAATAATAGCCTTGGGAATGCAGAGTTAAAATTAATAAATTGTTTTAAATTGACATACAAATATAAGTTGGAATCAAATCTTTATTTATTTTTTGGCGATAACATGGTGTGATGAGTGTATTTCTGCCAGTCACAGGCTGTCACGCTCCCTCTAGCCTGTGTTTTAGAATAATAGGGAGGTGAAGTCTCCATCAATTCACATGTAATATCTCAGCCCTATAGCGTTTAGCTGGTTAGTGGGCACAGTGACCAGTGTTCTGCAAATTTCTCAGCTGAATTGGGGAAATGGACAGAAGGGAGAAATAAAGAACAGCAGGATCAATCAGTTTTTGTGGCAGAATACAGAAAATGCATCTAATAATTAATGAGTGAGTGAGTATGGATAGCATGTAATACTACATGTATTGATAGTTTTTTATGATATGAGTTTAGTGACTTGACTTTTATATGGTATTTGTCGATTTCAGAGTAGTTAGTTAGCCTTTTCTACTACTACTATTTTAATTCTTAACATCAAGCTGCCACCCTAGGTCAGTAGTAGGCAACATCGGCACTCCAGCTATGATGAAACTACAAATCCCATCATTCCTCTGCCTATAGGAGTCATGCCTGTGATTGTCAGGGTCTTGCAATGTCTCATTGGACTTGCATTTTAACCACAGCTGGATGGCCGGGTTGCCCACCCCTGCTCTAGGTGAACCCTCTGTACTCTTGTGTGTCTGGTTTCTCTTTTGCACTACTATACATTATTGTATGTACAATGACTGTGTATCCTGTTCTGGGCTCTGTGTAGCCCATTCTTAGCACTGGACATGTTGTGGTGCCCAAGGCAGAGTTAATTCCTTGTATTCTTTGAAAATTTTAAATACACACCTTCAAAAAAATGTCTTAAACATGTTACCTCCCCATCCCCCTACTTATTCTACATAAAGATCTGTGTACTTAACTTTTTTTTTTTAACCACTTTAGCCCCGGACCATATTGCTGTCCAATGACCAGACCACTTTTTGTGATTCGGCACTGCGTCGCTTTAACTGACAATTGAGCGGTCGTGCGACGTGGCTCCCAGACAAAATTGGCGTCCTTTTTTTCCCACAAATAGAGCTTTCTTTTGGTGGTATTTGATCATCTCTGCGGTTTAAAAATAGAGCGACAATTTTGAAAAAAATGCATTTTTTTTACTTTTTGCTATAATAAATATCCCCCAAAAATATAAAAAAAACAATAATAATTTTCCTCAGTTTAGGCCGATACGTATTCTTCTACATATTTTTTGTTAAAAAAAACCTGCAATAAGCGTTTGATTGGTTTGCGCAAAAGTTATAGCGTTTACAAAATAGGGGGTCGTTTTATGGCATTTTTATTATTTGTTTTTTTACTAGTAATGGCGGTGATCAGCATTTTTTTTCAGTACTGCGACAATATGGCGGGCACTTCGGACACCTTTGACACATTTTTGGGGCCATTGGCATTTTTATAGCGATCAATGCTATAAAATGCATTGTATTACTATAAAAATGCCATTGGCAGTGAAGAGGTTAACACTAGGGGGCAGGGAAGGGGTTAAGTGTGTTCCTGGGTGTGTTCTAACTGTATGGGGGGGTGTCTTCACTAGGGGAAATCACTGATCTTCTGTTCATACATTGTATGAACAGAAGATCAGTATTTCCCCCACTGACAGGAACGAGAGCTATGTGTTTACACACATGGCTCCTGTTGCCCGCTCTGTAACGAACGAGCGGGCGTGCCCGGCGGCGATCGTACCCGTCGGGCACGCGCACGGGACGTGGGGGCGTGCACGCGCCCCCTAGCGCCCGCTAAAGAGCGGACGTATAGCTACGGGCTCTCGCCCAGCAGTGCCACCATCCCACAGTAATATGACGGCGGGCGGTCGGCAACTGGTTAAATATGATTTTGTCATGGGATTGACAATCTCTGGCTCCTCTATGTAAGGGAACACTTCATAATGACTATGAATTCTTAGAACCATAACATCACCTACAGCAGCTGCTCACTGACACGGGGGGCCAGAGCTGCTGGACCAAACTGAGAAAGGGTAAGAAAGAGTAGGGGGGAAAGGAACATTTTTATAAATGGGTAGAGGCAGCTTTATCATCCACTTTAAATTGCTTTGATGTATGCTGCACATAATCATTTTCCTCTCCCCATATCTCTAAGATTAGGCCAATTTTGGGTGAAACATTTGGAAGGTGTGGTCCTAGGTGGTTGCTGTAGTGAGTGTTGTCCAGGTTTAATAAAGTTGGATCCAATGGGATATCAATTAGTGTGTGAATTTAGTTGCAGTATTGTTTGTTATGTGAGCTTAATAATTTGTGCACAGCCTACTTTTATCCATAGCAGTTAGTCAAATTTCAGTTTTTACTGGGTTAGTGTAAACTAAGATGTGACTTGGTTTCTTTGCGTTCCTGAAATATATATGTAGTCTCAATACTTGTTTTTGAAAATAATAAGCTTGATGGTGTTTCAACCAGTATATATGGCCAGACCACAAAATTATTTTGTGACTCATCAGTCTTGTGCACTGTTATTCATTTTACACCAAGGAGTTGTAATGGATGAAATTTACAGCAGATTGACCTCAGTACTGCAGCTTATAGTACAGAATGTCAACACACACAGACGGTCTGACATCAGTAAAAGACGAAGTGTGGCCTTTCCCATGTAATATGGAACAGTCCAAAAAAATACTGGATAGTAATCTGGAGGTTATTTGGGGACATAGATGGAAATGTTTGCCGATGCTGTAAGTACAATATGAGCTAGTGTTATTAAACATACCTTCAGGGTTTTATCCAATAAGGTGCAATGCAACAATCCCAGAGCACATGTAAAAATAACACAAGCCTTTCCATTGTGATTTGACAATCTCCTGTATAAACAGGGAACAGTGCTAACTGAAATGTCCTCCCCATGGTTTCATTGTTCTGCTTTAGGTTTCTGTTTTGAAATTTGATTAACTTTGATCCTATCTGTACATTTGCTTAATATAATGTGATTTGTTCTTAAACATTTTTTATCTTTTATATCTGGAAGAATTTCCTTACCTAATAATTTTCAAGATGCACATGTAAGATATAAAATTCTGAAATAACTGTCGCATAAACAGTTTGAGGGATACAGATGTTTCTACTTATGTGCAATATGTTTTATTACATTTTTTTATTAAAAAAAACTGTCCTATACCAAGAATGTGTTTTTGTGAACTTTAAATGATAGAAAAGCATTACTATCCAACAAGCTTACATATTCTCTAAATGTACCTATGGCACAATATAAGCAGCCTTTTTTGGCTGCAAGGACTGTAGTCTCTTCACTAGGGACATGGAAGATCAATGATATGAGATAATAAATTAAAATTTTCTCTGAATTACTTTCACACACAATATAATTGTCTCTTTGTTGGACAAGCCATTACTTCCACTAGGGGATCTTCTGGTTGAGCCCAAGTTTAAAAGTTACCAGCCTTAAAACATGAAAATATGATGATGGTACCCTCCTTAAAACATTAAACTTAAAAGCGTACATAAACCGTGGAATAGTTATTTACCTCTGCCTTCATGGTGGGATTACTAAATAGTATTCTCATAATATCTGCAGTTTTTAAAAGGTATATGAGATTTTAAAGGGATTTAAAGGTTTGAGGTTTTTTTTTTTTTTAAAACATACTTGTCATACTTACCTGCTCTGTGCAATGGTTTTGCAGCCCCAGTCTTCTTCTCGGGTCCCCCAATGGCGCTGCTGGCTTCTACACCCCCCCCCAAAAAAAAAACTGCTGATACTGTCAAATCAATGTCATTTAATTCTGTATTATCATTCTTACACAAATTAAATATAAAACAACTACAACAATTGAGTCACCCATTAAAAGAGCAGCTTTTCTGAAATATTTTTTTCTGAATTGGACTACTCCTTCTGGCATCATTTAACCTACTTGCTTTTATTCTCATCAGTTGAATGCTATTTAGGGCAGGCACAAGAAATGGCCACTGTTGCAGAACGTATCCTGGGTGGGATTGGGGTGGAGGTATGTTTAAAAAAAAAAAAAATAGGGATTCACTTTTTAGGATCCTAAACAGTGGTTCCTATAACACAGGACAATCTTATAGAGCTTGGCACATTCATATATGGAAGTTTAATGCTATATTGAAATCAATATGCAGAAGATATTCAGATATGAAAAGAAGTTCACATTTTAGTTTATGTGCATTTTACACATTATTTCATCAAATTTAATATTTATTTGAAAAGTAATTTATGGTTCATAGATTTTCTAATTTAAATACCCATTACCATTTCTGAATTATTTACTAAATTTACTAAGATTGATTGGTGCATACCAATCATGTCATTAATTTGTGCTGTATTCATGCCCCATAACTGTAAACAAAGCATTGGCTTTCTGATTGCTTTTGTGTTATTTGTAAAAAATATTATCATATCACGTCTAAGAATAATTTTACATGAAGGAACCCAGAAATCAATTTCCTTTGAAGTGTAGAAGCTCAGGTGAGATGGTGCAGGAAAGCACTGGATGATTGCATACATTCACAGCTGCAAGCATAGCTTTTACTTTGTCTTGTATTCAGATAATAGGCCTGTGTTTACTGTACATTTGTGTTGTTTGATATCCCTTTGCTGTATTTATGAGTAACAATGATAATGGCCTTTTCTGTGGCCACCTTAAGCATCGACCTTCTCCAGGCATGTCTCACAGGAAAGAATAACAATTTTGGTGGCAACAAACAAACCCTCTCTCACCTTGCTCAGCTGACTTCACATAAATCCATGCTTCATATTTATGCCTCCTTTCTTCCTTTGTCCTTTTCCTCTGAATATTTGCTCCATTGTATTTCTTAGAATGTCCCAAGATGTCATTAAACTTCATGTTCTGTGTAACAATGCCATTGAACTTTATAAAATGTAATGCCTGTCACCGTTTGTTTTTACAGTCGCCTGAATATTTATATGAAATGGTCCTTTTTATATTCAGGGGGGATCTAGCATGTGCCAATTTCATTTTTCAAGGCACATTGCTCAGAAGACATTATTGAAAATGTTTTTCAGTTTATTGTTCTGTAAAGAGCATTTTCTGCTCTTGATTTAGTGATTGGTGTCATAATGAAGGAGCAAAAGTCTTGATATCTCTGATTTTAAGGGATACATATTGAGGCACTCCATTAGTGTGCGATTCCCATTTATTTCATTGTAAGTAAAATGCCACTTAAAGCATTATAAGCCCAAAACATTAAAATACTGCAGCCTACCAGTCCCTAGATGTGGTAAATTCATTTTCACCTGGTAATGCTCTAAGGCCCCATACACACGATCGGACATATCCGATGAAAACGGTCCGCGGACCATTTCCATCGGATATGTCCGATCGGGAGTTTGATCCGATGGCGTGTACACACCATCGGATCAAATTCCCCGCCGCCGGACGGCGCGGTGATGTGGCGGTGACGTTGACGCCGCCACGTCACCGCACCAGGAAGTAAAACACTTCCGCGCATGCGCCGAATCCATTCGGCAGCGGCGCGGCGGCGGTGGGGGCCGACATGTCTGCTGGTAAGTGTACTAACCAGCAGACATGTCGGGCGGACAGATTCCCACCGGATAGATTTCAAAGCTTGCTTTGAAATCTGTCGGGTGGAGAAATCTGTCCGCTAGCCCATACACACGAGCGGAGATGTCTGCTGAAACGGTCCATCGGACCGTTTTCAGCAGACATATCCCCTCGTGTGTACGCGGCCTAAGACGATTCAGGTGAATATGATCATTCCAGTGTATATACAGAGGGAGCTATGGTTGCCACCCAGGTTGGATTTCTCTACTGCATTAGGTTTGATGGTATTAATAGTTTACGCAACAAAGATTGTGGTCCCCGGGTTACAAACAAGATAGGGTTTGTATGTTTGTTAAATTGAATCTGTTAGTAAGTCAGAACAGGTAAATTTTTTAAGTGCCGCTCCAGCCCAAAATTTATTTTTTTACTTTTTTTGATAGCACAGGGAAGGGTTAACACCCCTGTAATGCTTGTATTGCTGTCTGTGCCCCATTCAGAAGATTTCACATCACTTTCTGTCGCAATGACAATTGGATTTTGAATTTTTTTTATTGTTGTGGAAACAAGCCACGGTGATAAATTTTCAGTGGAGGTACCTTTTTCCCATAATACCTCTTACAGGAGAGAATTTCCCTTCCTAGGGGTAGATTTCCTCTCACTTATTATGTCTCTCTGTTTGTGAGTAGAAGATGTTTGTACGTCAGATGTTTGTAACTAGCAAACCCCTTTTTTCTAACTAATGAAAACTAAGCACATGAAAATCATAATAAAAATTATAATCCAATGTTTAAGATTACTTCTGGAATTTTAATTTAATTGTGCTTTTTTGTGAATGGATTTTAACCGTAAGCAAGTCCTTTTTTAATTCAGTTTTTTTTAGAAACGTAATATTTAAGGTGCAGGAAAAGGTAGCATTAGTTTAATAAAAATAATTGCCTGTATCCCCGGGCCTGCCCCAGTTTATAACTTTATCGATGGTTGCGCTACTAATTCATCCCTTTTCCTAATTCTGACAAATAACATTCACCCACACAGTCTCTACGGGATCACCTTCCTTCATAAATTCCTCCTTTTAGACTCTAATGAAGCGTCTGTTCAGAAATATGCCACGTTTACATTTTGCTTGGAAACTGATTGACTCAGTGCTTTGCACACTAACAAACTGAAGATTTGTGATCCTGCTGGAAATGTTTTAGAATTTCCCATCTACCTTTATGGTGTGGTGCCCTCTTTTAGTTGAAGTATGTCTGTCCCTGAATGTTGGCCTATCTGTTAGGTTCCTTAGGAACTACAGAAAAATAAAAATAATGTGGGATGTTCTAAGAATAGCTGCGTACCTGTGTCAGCATTCTGTTCTTGTATGTTTTGTTTGGCAGAGAAACTTTGTACACCACAATAACTTGACAAATTGTATAATTTGTTCCCATAGTTGACACATCTAGAAGATAGTTATTTTAAATGAATGCAGCTTCTAAGTGTTCACTTCAGTTTACTTCTCACTCATGGGGGGAAATTTAGTAAAACTGGAGCGTGCAGTACATGTTTGTGGGAGATAAAAACATAAAAAAAAAAAAAAAAAACTGGAGCGTGCAAAATTTGGTGGAGCTCTGCATAAAAACTTATCAGCTTCCAGGTGTTATGCCGCGTACACACGATCGCTTTTTGGCATGGAAAAAAAACAACGTTTTTAAAAACGTAATTTAAAATGATTGTGTGTGGGCTTCACATCGTTTTTCATCTTCTGAAAAACGACCAAAAAAAAATTTGAGTATGCTTCATTTTTTAACGTCGTTTTTAAAGATTTTGTTTTTCGGGTTGTAAAAAATTATCGCGTGTGCGCTAAAACAACGTTTTAAACCCATACATGCTCAGAAGCAAGTTATGAGACGGAGCTTGAATGGAACTTCCCCTTTAGAGTGTCGTCGTACGTGTTGGAAAAATGTTGGAAAAACTTTGTTTTTTTCCATGATGAAAAGTGATCGTGTGTACGCGGCATTATTGTCTGAGCTTCATTGAACAAGCTGAGGTTAGAAGCTGATTGGCTGCCAATCATAGCTGCACCAGATTCTGAATGCTACCAGTTTATAAATCTCCCCCAGGGTGTGTGCATACCCATTTTTCTTAGGTTTTGGACAGAGAAAATTAACATTTGTTTAAACACCCATTAAATTCTTATTGTCCCCACTGGCTAGATTTACCTTCACTTTATGTCCTAGTGATCATTGTCACCAAAACGCAAAGTAATGGACAATCCAAACTTTTACAGTTGAAGTCAGAGCAAAAATTTCAAACTGAACTCCTGTTCTAGTCTAAGAGGGGAATTTTCCAAACCTCTATAGAGATTTTCTCTTATTTCTTGTCTCCGGGACAAAGAGTGAAGGGAAATTTTCTCAATGGGACAGATATCAGTACAATTAAAGTTTTGACCATACACTTTAACCTTTTCAATACCGGGCACTTTAGACTCTTCCTGCTCCAGGTACATTTTTCAGCTTTTAGCACTGTCACAATTGCATGATTAACACTGTAACTAAATGTAATTTAGGTGGTATTTCTTCACCACTGGGTATTCTATTTATTTATTTTTTTAAATAGGTTCTTAGTTTCTTTAACAAATTTTTGTAAATAAGTAGTTTTGTCAGATCGGCTCTCATTTCCTTTTTTCTCTGTTTGAGGAAAGTAGAACCGATAACTGGCAAATCTGATTGCATGTGACCAGCTGTGATTGGACACAGTTAATCACATAGTAAAGGGCTGCTGTTATTGGCCTTTTGCTGTGATCTTTGAAACAGCTGTGTTCAAAGCACACACCAATCGGCCACAGAGCACTCCCCAGGGAGCATGTGGGAGGACTTCTTCCAAGAACTGGAGGTCCGTGTTGTAGCTTTCTTTTGGCTATAGCACTGGTGGGAAGTGGTTAAGCTTCATTTAAAGCTGGATATTCTGTCCACCCCCCCCCTGTACGATAGCTGGTAAAAATAAATTATTTTCTGGGAGCGGGTACTTCTGACAGGCATTCTCTCCCCCTTTTCTCAGATAGGTGTCGCACACATGCACAGTGGGAAGCCAGTTGTGAAACAGAAGAAAGTCACAGATGGCTTTTTCACTGCCAATATGGTAGCTCAGGGGACCTGAATAACAGCAAAGAATGGTCCCGGTGATATGATAACAGTCCTGGGCTGGTAAGTGTCTGTTTATTAAATATCAGTAGTTACAGTCTTTGTAGCTTCTGACTTTAATTTTTATTTTTTTTGTCCGAAATTTCTCTAAGGACTTTCAGTTTGGATGGGCAGTGTCATGCCGCATACACACGACTGTTTTTCGGGTTGTAAAAATTATGTTTTTAACCACTTAAGCCCCAGACCAATATGCTGCTAAATGCCCAGAGGCGTTTTTACAATTCGGCACTGCGTCGCTTTAACAGACAATTGCGCGGCTGTGCGATGTGGCTCCCAAACAAAATTTGCGTCATTTTTTCCCACAAATAGAGCTTTCTTTTGATGGTATTTGATTGTCTCTGTGATATTTATTTTTTGCGATATAAACAGAAAAATAACAGACATTTTTGAAAAATAATTATATTTTCTACTTTTTATTATAAGAAAAATCGAATAAACTAAATTTTAGTCAAACATTTAGGCCAAAATCTATTCAGCCACATGTCTTTAGAAAAAAAATGTGCCTATGTGTGTGGTGTCAGTGTAGTGTTGGTGCGACTTGCTTGTGATGTCTTCTCTTTTCTCGCCAGATCGAAAATACCGCCGAGAGGAGAGCTGACATCACTTCCTCTGCCAGTGTTTACATTTGCTGGGAGCGATCGCGAGGGGGCGGACAGAAACCAACAGCCGCCCCCTCATCCGGGATCACTCCTGCAGCCACGGGAACCGCCGCATGTACCGGAGGAGTCCTGTTTGGACCCCTGACCCACGTCTAGGCAGGGATGTGCAGGCACGTCCATGTGCCTGTACGTTCCATTCTGCCGACGTATATTTACATGCGGCGGTCCTTAAGTGGTTAAGGATCTAGAAGAAAAAAAAAAATTTTTAACCCGATCATTAAAACGATCATGAAAAAAATGCTCTAGCAAAGCGTGGTGACGTACAACACGTACGGTGGCACTATAAAGGGGAAGTTCAATGCGGATGGCACCACCCTTTGGACTGTTTCATAACTTGCTTCTGAGCATGCATGTTTTTTTCACGTCGTTAAAGCCCACATACGACCATTTTTTATGACGTAAAAGACTACAATGTTAAAAAACGACGTGAAAAATTAGAGCATGTTCGAAATTGTAATGACCATTTTTTACATTGTGAAAAATGCTCTGGAGCCCACGCAAGATCATTTTTAATGACATTTAAAAAAAATACGTAATTTTTTAGAACCCAAAAAATGGTTGTGTGTACGCGGGCATCAGAGTACTAAAACTCAGTTTGTCTCCTGTGTGTCAGTTTTTTGCTGCCTAAGCCAGTGAAGTGGGGCTCTGGCCTACTAGTGAGATAATTTTCCATGAAAATAAGCATCAGTAGCATTTGCTAATTTACTTGCTCTCAGAGCAGCACCAGTGGCAGAATTTTTAGCACTGCATAGACCTAAAAAAAGGGATTTTTAATAACAGCTTACCTGTAAAATCCTTTTCTTGGAGTACATCACGGGACACAGAGCGCATAGCCATTACATATGGGTTATATGGAGTACCTTCAGGTGTGGACACTGGTGTAATCAACTTCACAGGAAGTTCCTCCCTATATAACCCCCTCCCACTGAGAGTGCTTTAGTTTTGTAGCAAGCAATTTCTCTGAGGTTACACAATGTTCCCACAAAGAGGGGTGGGAGCTCTGTGTCCCGTGATGTACTCCAAGAAAAGGATTTTACAGGTAAGCTGTTATTAAAAATCCCTTTTTCTTGATCGTACATCACGGGACACAGAGCGCATAGCCATTACATATGGGATGTCCCAAAGCAATGCTCTATGAAGGGAGGGAGACCGTAAGGCAAAAAATAGCCAAACAGAAACTATATCAGGAGGTAAAATAGCTCCACCAACAGAAAAAGGGGGCGTGAACCGGGCCAGAGGATTCTATACTGCTGCCCGTAGGACCGCCTGCCCAAATGCTGCGTCCGCAGCCTTTGTGACGTCCAACTTATAAAATTTAGTAAACGTATGTACGGAAGACCAGGTTGCCGCTTTGCAAACCTGTGCCATAGAGATCTGATGGTGTGCCGCCCAAGAGGCACTCATGGCCCTCGTAGAATGGGCTTTAACTGATAAGGGAGGTGGAACGCGCTTCAGACCATAGGCCTGAAAAATCAGCTGCTTAATCCACCTAGCCAAGGAAGACTTGGCAGCCGGCTGACCCTTCTTGGGGCCATCCGGAAGAATGAAAAGCACATCTGTTTTCCTAATCTTTTCTGTAGCCTTGAGATAAACCCTCATGGCTCGGACCACATCCAAAGTATGAAGCAATCTTTCCTCTCTGGACTGGGGAGTAGGAAAGAAGGATGGTAGGACTAGGTCCTGATTCAAGTGAAAACTGGATATGACCTTAGGAAGGAAAGAAGGCTGAGGCCGCAGAACCACTCTGTCCTTATGCAGAATAAGGTACGGTTCCCTGCAAGACAAGGCTGCCAGCTCGGAGACCCTTCTGGCCGAAGCCATAGCCACCAAGAAAACCAACTTTCGGGTTAGCAGCACAAGAGGGATTTCTGTCAGAGGTTCAAACGGCTGCTTTTGTAAAGCTGACAAGACCAGATTTAAATTCCAGGGGCAGAGGGGAGCTCTAATAGGGGGATTTACATGCAAGACCCCCTGCAAAAAGGTTTTTACAAGCGAATGTGTGGCCAAAGGCCTTTGAAACCATATCGATAAGGCAGACACCTGCCCCTTTAGAGTACTAAGAGCCAACCCCTTGTCAACGCCAACCTGGAGGAATCGCAAGATCCTGTCAATAAAAAACTTGCGAGGATGCCCTCCTTGAGACTCGCACCACTCCACATAGGTTCTCCAGACTCTGTAATAGATATTTCTAGAGACTGGCTTTCTAGCTTGAATTAACGTAGATATGACTTGGGCCGAGAGGCCTCTGCCCTTAAGAATTAGAGATTCAGCCGCCAAGCCATCAAATTTAGCTGCTGTGAAGCAGGGTGGTAGATCGGGCCCTGAGACAGCAGATCTGGGCGCAGGGGAGTGGCCACGGTGCCCTTACTGACATCCTCACGATGAGTGCGTACCAAGCCCTTCTGGGCCAGGCTGGGGCCACCAGGATCACCGGCCTGCGCTCCACCCTGATCCTTCGTAGAAGGCGGGGAATCATCTGTAGTGGAGGGAACGCATACAGGAGAGAAAACTGGTGCCAGGGGCAAACCAACGCATCGGTCCCGTAGGCCGAGGGGTCCCTGGCTCGGGATACAAATTTGTCCAATTTCTTGTTGAATCTTGTTGCCATGATGTCCACATCGGGAACTCCGAATCTTTGGCAAATCTCTTGGAATACCTGGGGGTGAAGAGACCACTCTCCCGGGAGCAACTGTTGACGACTCAAAAAATCTGCTTGAGAATTGTCTATCCCTGGGATGAACACTGCTGAGATGCAGGGTACATGGGCTTCGGCCCATGCAAAAATTAGGTTTACTTCCCTTTGAGCCGCCAGGCTCTTTGTGCCCCCCTGGTGGTTTATGTATGCCACCGCCGTGGCATTGTCGGACTGTATCCTTACTGGCAGACCCTGCAGGGGGAGAGTCCAGGCGACCAGGGCCAACCGAACAGCTCTGATCTCTAGGACATTGATGGGAAGCAGACTTTCTGCCTCTGACCACTGTCCCTGCTGGGTCCGTTTTCCTAAGATTGCCCCCCAACCTGTTAGGCTGGCATCTGTGGTTACTATTTTCCACGAGATGGGGCAAAAGGTTTTCCCTTTTGATAATTTTTGAGGGATCAGCCACCAGTACAGGCTGTGCCTGACTTCTGGAGAAAGAACTAATGGACGGTCTAATGCCTGTATGGACTTGTTCCAAGCAGAGAGAATAGCTGCTTGCAGAATTCTGGTATGGATCTGGGCGTAGGGCGCTGCTTCGAAGGCGGCCACCATCTTCCCCAGCAGTCGCATGCATAGGCGAATAGTCGGCTTCTTTTTGCCTAAGACTATTTGAATCGTTTGAATCAACGACCTGATCTTCTCTTGAGGTAAAAATACCTTCTGGCATTCTGTATCTAACCGAAAGCCTAGATATTCCAACTGTCTTGTGGGATGTAACCTTGATTTTTCTTGGTTCACAATCCACCCGAACTCTTCTAGATGCCGCACTGTGCGGACTACTGCATGATTGAGGTTGGAAGCTGAACTGTCGATAACCAGGAGATCGTCCAGGTATGCTAGGACCAAGATGCCTTCTGTCCTTAGGACGGCTAGTACCGGGGCTAACACCTTTGTGAATACCCGTGGAGCTGTTGCCAACCCGAAAGGGAGGGCTACGAACTGATAATGACTTTGGTTTATCGTAAAACGAAGAAACTTGTGATGTGCTGGGTAAATTGGCACATGCAGATATGCATCCTTTATGTCTATAGATGCTAGGAAGTCGCCCTGATGCAGGCTGGTTGTCACTGAACGTATGGAGTCCATACGGAAGGTCTGAATCCTTAGAAAGCGATTTAGGCGTTTGAGGTCTAATATAGGCCTGACGTCGCCATTGGGTTTTGGTATAACAAAAAGGTTGGAGTAGAATCCCAGACCCCTTTCTTGGGTTGGTACTTCTACAATTACTCCTTGGAGCAAGAGGCGATCCAACGCCTTTACGAGAGAGGCCCTCTTTAACGGGTCGCTTGGAAGACTTGACCCCTGAAAATGAGGAGGGGGGATTTCTCGAAACTCTAGTTTGTAGCCTGAGGCTACTACGGACCGAACCCAAGAGTCGGGAATTCTGGCCTTCCAGACTTCGGAGAAAAACTGAAGTCTTCCCCCCACCCAAGAGAGTGGGGGCGCCCCTTCATGAATCTGATTTGATGACTGGTTTAGCCGGCTTGCGAGACCAGGGCCTCTTGTTTGCCGCGGCTTGTCCCTGTGGGCGGCTATTAACTGTTGAACGCCCGGGAGGCCGTCGATACTGACGGGAAGTCGAAGGGGCCGAGCCTGCAATGGCCTGTCGTTTAAACGTGGGCCCACGCGGTCTTTTCTTGACCGGTAAGGAAGTACTTTTTCCACTTGATATGGTGTGGATATATTTATCTAGGTCTTCCCCGAATAGTCTTCCCCCATGAAAGGGAAACCCTGCTAGAAGCTTTTTGCAGGGTGCCTCTGCTGACCAGTTCTTTAGCCACAAAAGACGACGCATGTGAACCATCAGTAGAGATAAACGGGATGCCTGTTGGATGGAGTCCTTAATAGCATCTACTGCAAAGCAGAGAGCCCTAGGGAATTCTGCTAATTCATGAGTATGCTGAGCCGGCATGTCCTTCAATATATGCTTTGCCTGATCCTTCAAGGCCTGACAAACACCAATGGCTGCTACTGCTGGCTGAACCATGGCACCTACTGAGGTAAAAGCTGCTTTCAGTAGGGTCTCGAATTTCTTGTCGACCGGATCCTTGAACATATGGACATTTTCAACCGGACAAGTCAGGGATTTATTCACGCAGGAAATGGCTGCGTCCACTGTAGGGAGAGCCCATTTCTTTACATATTTCTCTTCCATAGGGTAGAGAATAGAGAATCTTTTAGGAGGGACAAAGATTCTATCAGGTCGAGCCCAATCTTGGTAAATCACGTTCCGCAGAAGGGGGTGCATTGGAAAGGATGCACCAGTTAATGGGGCCTTTAAAGAACCCAATGAGGATACCTCCGGGGCTACTAGTTCTGGCACTGGAAGTTTAAAGGCAGTGCGAACCATATCTGTCAAAGACTGGATCCACAGGCCCTCCGCTTGAGAGGCCGAAAAATATTCATCTATAGTGGAATTTTCCCTGTCTGAACCGTCGGGACTTGGGTCTGCCTGATCCCCTTGTGGGTCCCGTTCCTCTGAAGAGGAGACCTCCGCATCTGAAAACCCCACACTGGGTGAAGGGGATCTAGCCCGCTTGCTACTTGGGCAAGGACGGGAAAACAACGCAGTTAACCTTTTCTCTAGCCCACACATGGTGGCTGCTAGCATTTCTTCCGTCACGTAAACGGGAATGGGTGGATCGGGGGCCGCCTCTGCCCCCAGCACCCCCAATGGCTCTTGTACTATGCCACTCGGTGTCCTGACTGGCGAGGGTGGGGCCGTAGAAGCCTGGCCCAAATCCTCTGACCCCGATGGAGACCCCTTTTGCTTTTTGGTACCTTTAGCAGCCTTGGCTGGTCCAGATCCCTTTGGAGCCATTGTACAACCTTGGGTCACCCCTATAGCCAACACCTGACTGTTGTAGCTAGGAATAACCAATATGAGGGCAGGTATGAGAGAAAATGAAAAAGAACTAATTTCTCTCTTTTTCTTTTATATTTCTCTTTTTTTTTTTTTTTTTTTTTCAAAAAAATCTTTTTTTTTACCCGCCTGGGAGGTGGCAATACCGAGGAAGCCTGTGAGTATTGACACACCAATGCCCGTTAGCCGGAGTCCAAGGTAGACTCAGATACTGCTGGATCTAAGGCTGAGTCCCTTTAAGCAAAAAAAACCCTTTTTTTTTTTTTTTTTTTTTTTTTTTTTCTGGTCTATAGTGGACCTAAGTCCTAGACCTGAAGATCCACTAAACCGCCACTAGGTGTCCCTGTGTGGCCAAAAGACCCAGCTGCACGCTCTGTATCCTTTCTTCCTCTGCCTCCAGGAGGGAAAGACCAGCCAGAGAAAAGTTTTTTTTTTTTTTTTTTTTTTTTTTTATACAGACCCTGACGCTGCTGGCCCGCCCCCCCGACGCACGCCGACGCTATAAAAGGCGGCGTGCACGCGCGCGCGTATGCGCGCGCACACACGCGCGCATGATCGCGCGCACGATCGCGCGCACGATCGCGCGCACCACGCCGAACCCACATGGAGGAAGCAGAGCAGAGGAACAACATGGACCAGCGTTATGCAGCACCAACAGACACCAGGTAAGCACTAATCTTATTGTAGTGCACACACAGCGAGGAAGCTGTCCCCATGGGCTTCCTAAGAAACAGGAGTTTTAACCAGCAATTTCCTCTTTAAAACATGTGGGGTTGCAGTATCAGTGTTAACAGGCAGACCTGGGGTGAGTAGCAAATATATAACTTACACAAGTATACATATATCTACATGTTATCTGGGTAAACATTAGAATCCCATCCTGCCTCAACAGACATAGTGGAGATAGTGGCTGATGCACAAGCATACCATTAGCCAACCCAGAACCCCCAGGGGGATACCTACTGTCGAACCAAGTCCCGCAGGTTCCCTCTTACCTGCTCCACGCCGCAGGGTATTGCAAAATGCAAGAGGCCCAGCCTTCCCCCATCTCCGTGGGTATTGTCTTGGACCTTCAGGGACCGGGGTCCTGTGTTAAGGAACCCACACCCCTGGACCTATATAGCATCCTGGCATCAGTAACTTTTAGTTCTTGGAAGAGACTAAAGCACTGGAGCCCAGAATCCAGCCCTCCAAGGAGAGGCATTATAGGCAAAACCCCACTCCAGCAGGGCCCGGGTACCGTACATCTTGGCTCTGAAGCACTTCGGACGGATCCGGCTAGCTATCCTGGGTCCCGAGACCTCCGAGGGACAGCTAGACGTGACCAACACCTAAGACACTGGCGGAAAAACTAAAGCACTCTCAGTGGGAGGGGGTTATATAGGGAGGAACTTCCTGTGAAGTTGATTACACCAGTGTCCACACCTGAAGGTACTCCATATAACCCATATGTAATGGCTATGCGCTCTGTGTCCCGTGATGTACGATCAAGAAAGAAATGCAGTCTGCTTGCTGTGGGTGACTTCACTCTGCATCATTACTGCTCAGGATATAACTTCTAAAAATGTGATATGATAGAGTGGATACACAAATAATCGCATCCATTATTTAGTAAATGAAACACGTTCTTTGATGTTTTTAAAAATAAACTCATTCAAGCTGAAAATTATCTCTGCTTTACAATATCTTGCACAGCTGTAAAAATGATGCAGTGTTATAACGTGGCATTTCAGAAAAATGATGCACATTGATGTTATAAAAAATAAATAAAAATTGCCTTTATTTTTATCCTGCATTACTGGCTGTCAGGGTTTTTCTGTTATTGATATATAAAAAAAAAAAAAACGTTCTTTGCTAGAAACTGTTAAGCTATAGCACTGTTGACTATCCTCGGCTCCTCCTCACTAATGCACTAATGTCTAATAATAAAGAGGTTTTGATGATCAACGTTTATTGTCCCTATTTTAAATAATATATGGCTGTGGTCGTCTTTTCCTCTCATCTTCTGAATTTCAAATGCCATGTAAGCAAGGAATTTCAGTGATCCATGTAAATAGAAGTGAGAGCATTAACCAGCGCGTAAGTAAAATCAATGAACATTAAATTGTATGTTTGTCAGCTGATGCCCACAGGACCTTCCTTGTAAATGTACTAATTTATATCGGAACAACCAAAATAAATGTATTTTTAAATATATTTGTCCCCAGCAGTCAGACAGCGAGTTCATTTCAATTTGGCATATAGCCTGCAGCATTCACCTTCTGACCATTGTGTGTCATCCTTGCTCCGATCATTCATTAGGATCAGGGTTTTGTTAAAACATAATCTTCCAAAGTGTTCAGTTACAATGTACTGTTCCCATTAGCGCCACATTTTCCAGGGGCTTGAGTTAGACTGATGGGTAACTGAGCACCAGTTGCTGTGATGACTACAAACAGACTGGGAGTGAGATTCTTAACTATCACAGTTCTGTAGACATTTTGTGAGATAACATAAAAATAATGGTTTGACATGTTAGTGGTACTGTAGGAAAGGGATGTATATACAGTGTGTGTGTGTATATATATATAAAATATTTTTTTTATTTTACGTACCATATATACTCAATTATAAGCCAACCCGAATATTAGCCGGGGCACCTAATTTTACCACAAAAAAAATGGGAAACCTTATTGACTCCAGTATAAGCCTAGGGTGTCCATCTCCATGCCTCACTGTGCCCATGCCTCACTGTGCCCATGACTAGGCTTACGTTTAACATGGGAGTATATACATGGGGTGGCCCGGCTTTTAAAAATCGGTGCTTACTGGCTGTAGTTGCCCCAGACAGCAAACTACATGTGTGCCAAGTTTCCCGTCCAGAGGAAAAATTACCGTTTAACATGAGAGTCTATGGAAGGGGTGCCCGAATTTGAAAAATTGGTCCTCCCCGGCCATAAGTCCCCTGGACAGCAAACTTTGCACACTTGTAGAGAAAGAGTGGGGCTATATGTGTACTATATGTGTTTGGGGTCCAGAGAATCTACAGCCAGCCGGTACCGAGTCCCCAAATTCCCGGAGATCAGGCGCAAAAGGGTGACTCGAGTATAAGCCGAGGGAGCCATTTTCAGCACCAAAAAATGTGCTGAAAAACTCAGCTTATACTCGAGTATATATGGTACATTATTGTAGAATGGACTCCTGCTATGAATTAAAAAAAAAAATCTGTTTAGACTAGGCTGCATTTTTTATCAGAAACAAATACTGATACAAATGGTAGCTGAACACATAATATATTGTTTTCACTTTAAAGTCATAGCAGGCACATTACTAAACCACCTTATTAAAATTGGGCATGTCAATGCACAGTCAGAAACTGGTGCCTTAGTGTCCCCTACAAGATGAACACAGAAGGTGAAATTCATTATCTCATTAAGTAACTATAGAGCATCTCAGAGCTCTTGAGAAGTGTTAGAAGTGCCACATTAACTTCCTTACTAATAATGGGATATTAAGATTACTTTGAATAATTTTGATGAGAACAAGTGAGTATGACAAGATTTATTACCCATGTGTTGTGTTTCTTGCCTGTCCACATCACCAAGTCATTCTCCGTGTCCATGTTGGAGGGTAAAAAAAAAAAAGAAGTGAAACATGCTTGAGAGCAGGGTGATTGAAGACATTTAGATTCTTACAAGGATAGGAATCATTGTAGGTACAAGATACAAAAATGAATGTAACAGGAAATACTTTGAAAGTTTATTCTAAATACCTATAAAATACAATAATAGAAAGCAGCCCTCGTGTTTTTAAATGTAGAGTCCAATCAGAAATAAAATAGATTGTATGATTCTTACTGTCCCTAAAGAATGATCATTATGAACTTCTCGTATTTGCTCGCTTTCGGTTTGTTAAATATACTGTTGAAAGTGTTTTGTGATATCTGTTTGATAAGTGCAAAAAAAGCAGTTAAAGTGTAACTAAAAGAAAGCTTTTTTCTTTCTTATTTTCAAAAGAAAATGGAAAGGTTATAACCCCTCTCGTGTTTTTTTTTTTTTTTTTTAATCTGTGTCCCATGGAGGGGGGGGGGGGGGATTTACCTTCACTTCCTATCCTATAGCCAAAACAAGAAGTTATGCCTAGTACACATGTATGGGATTCCCGGCAGTAAAAAGTCAGCTGGGTATCCCAAGGAAAAAACCGAGAACCTGCTCGGTAAGAATTTTCCCCCTACGCACAATACATTTTCCAGACAGGAAAACTGCGATGGAGCTTTGGTCGGGAATCCCGGCCGTGTGTATGCTCTATCGCAGTTTTTCACATAGGAAAACTGTCGGGAATCCCGGCGCGAAAAAAAGAGAGCTGGTTCTTTTTTTCTTACAGTTTTTCTGTCAGGAAGCATACACACAGCCGGGATTCCCAACCAAATGCTGTCATGGCAGTTTTCCCAATGGGAAAATCGGTCGTGTGTACGATGCTTAAGAGGAAATCCTTCCAAAGTAAGGGAAAACTGGGGTGTCACCAGTTTCCCCATTGGAAGATAACTGTTTTGGTGTCAACCCAAAATTTAGGATTTTATTTAGTTTCACTTTCCATGATAACAGTAAACAGGACAAATAGAAAGGGTGAATCTCCTTAATCGTGGCACAGAAAGTAACAAAACCCTGACAGGGCATCTAACACTCTCCACTCTATCCAAATCTAAAAAAAAAACAAACACTTTAATCCTGCCATGAATACTTTGAGGTCCTGTAACCTGTGTGCTCTGCTATCTTCTCTCAAGCAATGTTATCAGCCTATAGCAGTTCACCATTTTTAACTACAGAACACCACTGCCTATGTTATAGGGAGAGAGGGGAGATGTTTTATAGGTATACCACATTTCCTGTCCTAGGGTGACAGCACTCGTTCTGTGTAGATACAGTACAGTGAGTAACTATTATGACCCTAGAACAGGAAATGTATTAATATTTTTTTTTTGCATTTGAGTCTGCAAATATCCGCAGCCACAATGAGTGAATTGTGGGTGCCATGCTCTACCTTTTGCAGACTCTTACCCCAGCCCCTTGTCCATACAGACATTCAGGGCCCTGGAGGCAGTAATAAATGCACTGAAAGTGTACTGAAATCACTGTACTTGTGCTTCATTGAGACCTACAGCCCTTCCTAATGAGAGGTGCCACAAACAACCACATTAGTCTCCAGCAGGGAGAAGAACCCTATATGGTTTTAAAGGTGTGGTTAGCTTTTATCCCAGCAGGAAAAAAAATTATATTGGATGCACAGCAGATAACTGAAAGCATAAGCATATATCTTTCCTTTCACAAGCTGTCAGCCCCTTGCTGCCTAGAGCCTCCCAAAGCAGCTATACAAATATGTACATTCTTAGTATTTGCATATCTGTAGATATACCACCTACTTGGCATGTCCCTAGTGTTACTACAAGAAAGTAGTGCAACAATGGAGGAAAGAACAGTGCACAAGTGAAATATCATTAAAAGTTATATTCTCGCAGTTATATTTTTCTGCCAACAATCTGCTTTACCTGTAATGGGATGATTCTCACTGATTTTTTTTCAAATGTCTAAAAGCCATATCTGGCCACGACTCCAGATTTTTATCCAGACATTGATCTAGTGCAGGAAACTACACCACTGTCCAAAATCCTCTTGCTGCTGACAATTCGGAAACACCAGTTTATCAAACATTTGCATTTTTCAGTAAATAAAAGCTGCACATTAGAGTCATGAGAACAGATTGCCAGACAATGCACACAAGGATCTTAAAATAGCAAAGCTGGGTGGTTTACAGGAAACACTTGCTAAGATAAACTCTGTGGATTTTCTGTCATTTTCTTGGATAGCATTCATTTTTCATAGATTGACTTTACTTGTTGCCTGAACTACCTGACAGATAATAAACTTAACTGTGAGAAGGTTAAGCCTACTGTGCAGAAGCATCACAATTAGCTAGTCATTCTGCTGTCTCAGATAGCATTCTCAAAATTAGAATTCACCTAGATACATACTGTACATATCCAAACATTGGGATAAAATGTCCTTGAACCATTAGGATTTTATTTTGGCATAATAAATAAATATAGACAGTCTTTATTAACAAACTTATATGTTACAATTTGTTATCGAACAAACAATTTTAGGTATGTACATGCAGTCAATATTTTTTTTTTTCCCATAAAATAAATGTAATTGTTGACCTGTTACTATCATTGCTGAGGTAATTTTCAATGTTTCAATCTATTGCTTTCATTAAAATACTACTTGGTGATGCTTCAGTGACAGTCCTGTACATCACTTCCTGTGTAGGGGTAATCGCAAGTTCCTCTCATCCTTTGTGTCTCTGAGACATCAACTAAAGGTAAATCTCTCAAAAGGACCCAACCACCAATCAATAATTAACTAATTTTAACTCTTTGTTTCGAAAACCTAAAATGAAAATGGTTTGACCTTCAATGCTTATTAATACAAGAAAGTTGTAATGCCTAGCTTTTTATGACCTCTTTTGGCACGTATTGTTTTTTGTTCCATTATAGATGCAGTTTTATTATGCATTTATATCCAAGTAACAAGGAAAAGCACTGAACTGCAATATATGCTAAAATATGCTGCTAAAAGTCACAAGTAGCAGTGTAACTATTATAATTTTACTATAAAATATATTAACCCTAAGATACAGAACAATCACAAATACAGCTTTTTTTCCAAAGTTTTGATGAAGAAATATATTTAGTGTATGTCGTGGAGTCTCAATGATTTGTTATTATCCTGCCATGAATCAGTGACTGGTGTAGAAATTCAGTTGAACGATTACTTTATAACTAATGATACTTCAGTTATTTCCTCTGTGGTTTTATTGTATGCCCACAAGGCACTAATAAGAGGCTCATTAATCAAAATAGCTTAGTGCAGATAACAAAAATATGAAAGCCCTAGCTATACTAGAGAGCTACCTTCTTCCATAAAAAAACTCAAAGCTAATCAATCACCATCTTCTAAAGATGAAATAATTAAAGGAGAAGTGTTCTGAGTGTATGCGTGTCTTGATGGCTGAAACAAAAGATAGTTGTAGGCAATATAAAATACAAACTTGAGTGTTGACCCAGATTCTACAGATCAATACCTCTGTAAAGAAATTTGTGCTTGAAAAGGATGATACTCTTTTCCTGCGAAATGTATAAATATACATTGTATATTATATAATCATATTTTGTTGCATGGATATTGAATGCAGAAAACATAACAGTAAAGAGACATGCACTTTTTATTGAAGACACTCATCAGGAAATTTCCCTGGCCTTGTTATAGTACATAGGCACATTAAAACTGCTTCCGGACTTCCCACTGCATATATATCCTGCGGCAGGGCAGCCTGGCTGCACAAAATCGTGTAATTTCTTCATCAATTTAGGCCAATATGTATTCTGCTACATATGTTTGGTAAAAAAAAATCTCAATTAGAGTATGATGATTGATTTACGCAAAAGTTATAGCATCTCCAAACTATGGGATATTTTTATTTATTGTTTTTTTTTTTGTTTTTTGTTTTTTTTTACTAGTAATGGCGGCGATCAGCGACTTATAGCGGGACTGTGATTTTGCGGTGGACATTCTAACACTAGCTGACACTTTTGACACTTTTTGGGGACCAGAGACACTAGTACAGAGATAAGTGCTAAACATATGAATTGTCACTATGCTTTGCAGAAACACAAATTCCATCCCTTCCCTCTTGTCAGAATGGCGAGCTCCCTGATTTACATAGGCAGAATGGCAGTTCTGTGTTTTTTATTCACAATCGGCATGTGCCGGTGGACATAGAGACCACAGTACCTACCAATTGGCTCCCGCTGTGTGTAATCACAGTAGGAGCGAGCCCAGCGGTGGCGCACATGTGCGCACCCAGTACCGAAAGTGTCCGATCACTTATGTTAGTGTTTTTCAACTCCAGTCCTCAAGGCACACCAACAGGTCAAGTTTTTAGTATTTCCCTCAGATGAAATGATTGTGGTGATTACTAAGGCAGTGAAACTGATCAAATCACCTGTGCAAAATAATGGAAAGCCTGAAAACATGACCTGTTGGTGTGCCTTGAGGACTGGAGTTGAAAAATATGTGATCCGGCATGCAAGTGCCGCCCTGTAGCAAACTGCTATAGGGTGGGCCTGAACTGGGTAAATATTAAAAAATGCCCCAAACAAAACATTACACAAACCCCAAATGTTTTATTACATAAACCCAAACTAATGCAGCTGCAATATTACCCCACCCAAAAATGTCACTGTATGAGGGATACCAATATCAATCACTGCTGTGCAGCTAGGTAGGTAGGTTTTTCCCCCCTTAATGACTAAGCCATTTTTTGTGATACGGCACTGCCTTGCTTTTGTTATGTTACGGCACACCTGTCTAAGGTCAGAGAACGTGGATCACAACTGCGGAGGCTTCTCAGGTGTAAACCCAGGTTTCACTCTCAAACTGAATGGAGAGTTAGGGTTACAGTCATCATAACCTCAGAGTATTAAATGGTAGTAAGTAAGGCACTTATTCCTTCATAAGCGTCACTATGGCTAGGGCTAGAACTAAAGACTATCAGGTGAGGATATGATGAGGCATTGCAATACTGGTCAAGAAAGGCTTTTAAGGAATATTTGGTATAATTAGCACAGTCCACAAGCATGTATGAACTACAAGGCAGGTATATTAGGCTTCCAGGAATACTTGGTATAAGTAGCACAGTCCACAAGCATGTATGAGATACAAGGTAGGTATGTTTTAGTCACAGACTACTTGCGGTTGAGTAGAGGTTGTTGCACAGCGCTGGGAGGTCTAGTGGTCCGTTCCAGATGAAGGATATGTGGAGGGCAAAGGTCTGGTGGTCATGCAGAGTCCCAGCAGTCAGCAGGCGTTCTAACTCAATAGTGGAACGCCATTCTGACTGTTCTGGGCGTCTAAATAGTGCTGGAGAGGAGGAGGAGGAGTTGCGCCACGCTGGGGCGCACTTCCGCGTTCCAAGGTGGAACGCAGTAACCCGTGCACCGGAAGTGACGCAGATGCACTCCAGCATGGAGGGCAAGCTGTCAGAGTGGCTAGTAATGGTTGCGCCCGTCCGTTCTACAGGTGACATGGACAGCGGCGAGCGTTATAGCTTTAACTGACAATTGTGTGGCCGTGCGATGTTTTACCCAAACAAAATTGACATTTTTTTCCCCCCACAAATGGAGCCTTATTTTGATGATATCTGATCACCTCTGCATTTTCTTTCTTTATTTTTTTGCGCTATAAACGAAAAAAGAGCGACAATTTTGAAAAAAAATATATACATTTTTTACTTTTTGCTATAATAAATATCCCCCCAATAAAAAAAAAAAAAAAACTAATTTCTTCATCAGTTAAGGCCAATATATTTTCTTCTACATAATTTTGGTTAAAAAATTGCAATACGAGTAGATTGATTGGTTTGCATAAAAGCTATAGCATCTATAAAATATGGGATGGATTTAAGGCCTTAAAAAAATCATCTTTATGACCTTCGGAGGCCTGGGGCAAGGTTATGACCTCATGTCTGGCCTGGCAGTTGTAATCACTGCCATGTATTTGGCTGGAAAGGCTGAGATTTTTATTTATTTTTTAATCTCAGTCTTTCCAGGCTAGAGGAGAACCCACATTTCTCTGTAAAGAGAACCTGTCATTCCCTAAATAAAATAAACAATAGCTATATGCTTACACGTAGAAGCAAACGCATATGTATGTTGTATCCACACATGTGAGGTATCTCTACGAACGTTAGACTGAGAGCAACAATTCTAGCTCAAGACCCCTTCTGTAACTCTAAACAGGTAACCTGGTAAAACTTTAACAGTTGACTATGAAGATTTTTAAATACCAAAGTTCGGTGCCATTCCACGAGTGTGCACAATTTCAAAGTGTGACATGTTAGGAATCTGTTTACTCAGTGTGACACCATCTTTCAGAATATACAAATAAATTGAGCTAACTTTAGTGTTTTTTTTTAAAGTCAGTTTATTTAAAAAATAAAAAAAACGTTTGAAAAATGTCTGCGTATATACATGTGTGACATAAAAAGTTGCAATGACCGCCATATTATTCCCTAGGGTTTCTGCTAATATATGTGTATATATATATATATATATATATATATATAAAATATTGTGGGAGATTAGCTTGTGGGGATCACCTTTTCTGAATCACAGTCCGCAAGCAGGCACTTTCTTTTAAGTCTGGCGGGTGCCAGATTTTATTTACAAATGGTTTGCAGGTCAAAAATAAACAAAACAGTAAATTAAATCCTTGCCATCCGGCGCTAAACTAAACAAAAGGATCTCCTGTCTATACAGTGCGGGGCTGGTCCCCACCACCCACAAAATAATAAAGCAAACCTTTTCTTGCAGCTACTTTCAATAGAGCCCCTCACACTCAGGTTCCCTCCCAAATCTTCAAAAACTAGAGCGCTGTTGTGCTCTCTTCCTGATCTTTTAAAGTCCAGCTGACTGTGGACTCCAGTGGATCCAAACATCCGGACCGGAACCCTAGCCAGGGCCAGAGGCTGTAAAACCCGGACCGGATTCCGGTTCAGTCCCTCATAATGGAACGAATGCGAGGTGAAATGTACCTATTATCATGTATCGCACCTCGCATACCGTCACTATATATATATATATATATATATATATATATATATATATATATATAATAAAATGCCAATGTGATATGACGCATATAAAATGCATGAATATATTAGTGCAAATCGTGCATGATATTAAATATAATAACATAAATGATATAAAATGTCCATTGTGCTGCCTTAGTGCAAAACGATAATATCAAACATATTAAACTATAAAATAAAAAATCCTGTGATGGTGCTCCAAAGTTGATAAGGTGACATCATATTCGTGCGCCCCCCCCCCCCCCAATGTGAATCTGCTCACCTCAGGTTTGCACATCTAAATTTGTTTAAAAAAAAAACGCCTGTGAACCAACCCTGGGTTCTATGTGAATGAAGCTTTTTGGGATCCTGAGATGTCCATCAGTACATTCATCTGTGCATATATACAATAAAGTCTAAATGGTGTTTTATTGTTTAAAAATGTATTTTATTAATAAAACAATCTGGGTACTCGCATCTTCCAGGTGCTAAAGTGCACCACTGTATAGCAAATAATAGAAAAAAAAGATGAGATATCGTGTACGTTCGCAGCGTTCAAACCTGCTGCGTACTACACCATCCTGTCCCCTCCCCTACATGTGTTTGACACAGGGATCAGTCATGTGTCTTCCTCAGGGAGATTGTTTCACTTTTTTAATTGAAAAACGGAAATGATCTTTTTAATAATCTAATTTTATTAGATGCACCTGTAAATCATGTTATTTGAAGAAACCAGTGTATAAATGGTATTACATAATAGCTGGAAGGTCTGCCCACCCAAAACTAGTTTCATGTACCACTTCCTGTCAACAGAAGCCCCCAAGTATCCATTTCTGCGCAGCTGATATATCTGGTATGCCATTTTATATTGGCTGCTCAAGATTTTACAAAAAGGATACAGCAGGAGGAATGAGCGAGTGTATTTGGCAGGGGGATCTTGTTGATGGTAAGGTAAGTCCAAAGGACTCAGTCATGAAATAGAGTGCTGTGTTCAGATAACTTTATTTCTGAAGAATGCAATGAACAAATATCACCTGTACTGGAAAAAAAATATAAAGGCTGCCATTGCTGACCAACAACTGAAAATGCAAGTTGCCTTTGGCTATGATAATTTGACACCCTGACCAAATACAAGCATGCAAATCAGAAACTAAGAACTCCTAAATTGCATATATTTTATGGTTGGTGATTTAAATAAGATGAATACAAAAATTACATTGTTCTAGTATGGTTACTTGAAATTTAAAAAAATTGGGTCATCATCAACCTATCTCTACTTTTTAGTTATATTTTGTCTTCTCTTTTGCCATTAGTTATATTTTAATTGAACACCCCTGACTCTGAACCGGTACAATAGAAAATGAAAGCATCTATAGACTAGTGTTTTCTTTATTGTACATCACGGGACACAGAGCTGCATATTAATAACTATGTGGGTTATAGAGCCTACCTTCAGGTGATGGACACTGGCAATCAAGACAGGAAGTTCCCTCCCTATATAACCCCTCCCATACTGGGAGCTCCTCAGTTTTTTCGCCAGTGTCTTAGGTGTTGGTCACGTTTGCAAAGCTCTTGCTTAGGTGGTCCTGTCTGGACTAAAGCAGGCTTGAATTTCGGATCCGTTCAAAGTGCTTCATAGCCAAAGTGGACGGTACCCGGGCCTCGGTGGAAGAACGAGGTTTGGCCTATAACGCCTCTCTCATTGAGGGCTGGACTCTGGGCTCCAGAGCTCTGGTCTATTCCATGGCTAAGTGCTTCTGATGCCAGGGTGCTCTATAGGTCCAGGGGAGTGGTGTTCCTACTGATGGTCCCCGGTCCCTGAAGGTCTTGTGGCAATACCCACGGTGAGGGGTGAAGATTGGGCCTCTTGCTTAGGCAATACCCTGCAGCGTGGAGAGGTAAGTGGGGGGCCTATGGGACTTGGTCCGACAGTAGGTCCTCCAGTTTATTCGGGGTCTATGGGTGGCCTGTTATGCTGATCGCAGAGGCAATGTTGACCACTATGTCTATACTAGACAGGATGGCTTCTATTCCCCATATGGTTATCCCCTGGCCAATCCTACATTTCTACTTGAATGGTTGATTGTTAAGTGTAAACTGTTACCTGTCGGTTCTCTTCTTCAGCCTGGGTTAGATTGCTGAGTCCCGGATTGTTTTTCCTGCCTGGGCAGTCACCCCCTTTCTCCTCGCTGTCCTCCGTTCGGTGTGCGTGCGCGTCGGTGTGCGCGCGCGTATGTGTGCGCGCGCATCTGTGCGCGTGTGCGCGTCTGTAGCGCGCGGGGGCATAGTGTGTGGGCGCACGCTTTTGGGGGGGAGGGGCGGGTGTGACGCCCACCCGGATACAGACATCAGTGAGTTTAAAAACTCAGTTGTGTCAGTCTGCAGGCGGGACACAGAGCGGAGGTTTATCCTGTGGCTCTGAAAACCTTTGGTGGTGTGGACTCAGCAGAGAGAGCAGTCTCCTTCAGCGAAGACTCCCCTTAACCCTGAACACTCGGTTCCTCAGTAGGGTGTGTTGGGGTAGGGGTTGGATTGGCCCGGTAGCCCAGCAACAGTGTTTGGTAACTGTTCAGACAAGGAGGACTCAGGGTTTATCCTTAGAGTGATCCTTTTCTTGTCTGACTGGTGGGTGTCCTGATAAGCAGTCCTCCAGACAGGGACATGGCTCCTAAAGGGTCTGGGACAGCAAAGACCGCCAAAAATGCAAAAGGGCTCCCCATCGGGATCTGAGGATCAAGGACAAGCCATTATGACACCCTATTCCCCTAGGCACCAGAGTTGGGCCCTCCGGTGAGCATTCGGGTTTTAAGGAGATATTGCCGGCCTAGCCAAAGCACCCCCTGTCTAGGTTACAGAGGAGGTGTTGGCCACCAGCCTTGGGAAAAGATGCAGCCACGCTGCATATGTTTTTTTGTGCATTGCATGTGTGGGTCTATAAGAGGTTAACTGCTATACTCTCAGCAGCCTCACAGTAAGCAGGAAAAACAGGGTGTGCCCCCTTTCCCTGCTCCAATTCCTTAATTAAAGGGATTAAAAGACCTAGGACAGGCTACAGCTAGCAAGGAACCTATCACAGGTTCTCGCTGTATATAACTTCATGTCCCCCATAGGGTTCTCTCTTGGTGTTGGCTTCAGGTTACCCAGATACAGGGGGATGCACAGTTGGCTAACATTGCATGTTTACGGAAACACACATCTGCAGAGGATAACTTCCTGTTTACCAATCCGTATGTTTGCATAAGATACATGAGTTTGGTATATTTAAAATGTGGGGTAAAAACAAGTAACAGAACATGTTTTATGGTTAATCGCATAAAGTTACAGGTTCTGTCTGTATGGTTTTACATGTTTTTTACAAAGCCACATATGGATGCTTGGTTTCATTAAGGTGCCTAAGATCGCATATAAATGCATGTTGGGTAAAACAAGTAACAAAACATGTTTTTTGTGTTTCCACAGGAATGCATATGATCGCTTAAAGTGGCTGGAATGCATAAAGATGTTGGATCACACAGGGTTGCCTGATCACCAGAATCCTGATTTACCCAAGGATATGGGGGCACACAGAAAGGCTTGTTTCCATAGAAATGCCTAAAGTCGCATAAAGACGCTCAAATGCACAAAGATGCTGGGTCACACATGGTTGCCTGATCACCCGAGTCCTTGATTACCTAAGGATATTTGGTCACACAGAGAGGCTTGTTCCCCCAGAAATGCGAAAAGTCGCATAAAGATGCTTGAATGCATAAAGAAGCTGGATCTCGGAGTCCTGGATTACCCAGGGATATTTGGGCACACAGAGAGGCTTGTTTCCTCATTAATGCCTAAGGGTCGCATGAAGTTGCTTGAAGGCATAAAAATGCTGGATCGCACATGGTTGTTTGATCGACCGAGTCCTTGAGTACCCACGGATACTTGATCACGTAGAGAGGCTTAAATGCCTGAAGTCGCGTTAAGGTGCTTGTTTGCATAAAAATGCTGGATCACACAGGGGTGCTTGATCACACGAGAGTCCTTGGTTCCACAAGGGTACTTGTCTGCACAGTAGTGCTTAAGATGCATAAGATGTTGATCGCATGAAAGATGCTGGATCGCATAAGTATGCATGTTCGCTTTAAAGGTTGCTTGATGGCCTAGATTTTTCATGTTTGCTTAATGAGCCATGATAATTTAAGTCTCCTTAATTATACAGGATGCCATGGGCTTGCATAGGAATACGTATTTGCATGGGTACATGCGGCACAATGTTGCATAACACTTTCCTAGCGCGTGCTGGCTTGCTAGATGCTTGTTCCATTCTTGTATGAATATATGCTTCCATGAACACACGCTTCCATAGAGGCATATGGCTTTAAGCACTTGCCATATATACACGTGAGAAGCCATTTATATATGTGTTTATTTACATGGGCTGTGTGTCGCAGGGGAACAGCTCTATCTCCAGTTTGTGGTCTTGCCCTTGGCTTAGCCACTGTTCCAGGGTTGACAGGGTGCTAGGGCCCGCCTCTAGCAGGTCTAAAGGCCCAGGGTATAGCGCTAATGGCATACTAAGACAAACTCCTGCTGATGATTCAGTAGCATGGCTGGACCTAAGGGTGTCCAGCAAGGTCAAGTATCTGGAACTACTGGGTTGGGACCCCAGTTTAAGGGTACATTGTTTCTTTCATTTAACAAGAAGCTTGGAAGGTTTGGCACAGCCCACAAAGAAGTTTTGTGGCCACGGTCCCGCCCGTCATTCCCCGACCCCCCGCGGCCGCCCCAGGGAGGCGGACGACGCCCGACCGCGGCCCTCTCCCCTCCCCCCCCCCACCGGGACGAGGCCGGTGTTCCCGTTCGAAGGAAATCGGGTCTATGGGGTCACAGCAAGGAACGGTTCTTTACCTTTTGCCTTTTTTCTTAAGGTGCTAGGGAAGATGCTGGCTTCATTCAACACAGTTCCCTATGCTAACTTGTATTCAGGGCTGATATAAACATTATCTGTTGGCCTAGGAGTGGATCCTAACCTAGCATTATCCAATGGGTCGGGTCCCAGTGATATGCTGGAATTTCTGTTGGTGGTTCTTAACTAAGAAGGGAGTGCCAGGCCTGGAAAAGACCACGGCCCAGGGAAAGTAGTCAAGCTCCAAGTGAGCCTTATCCATCAGCTAGAGCTACCGACAGGGCATCTGACTTAAGGCCTGTACGTTTAGGTGGCAGGATTGTTCTGTCAGAGTTCAATCAGACAATGCCACACTAGGGATTTACTTCTTCTACCAAGGAGGAGCTTGTGCCATGCCTATTGACAATTGTCATTTTATGGAATTGGCAGGCGTTTTGCTGGAGCCGTCAACAATTGTCTCCAGGAGAATGACCTCGACGCCCGACCTTTTTTCTGGCCAAAGCCACAGAAAGGGTATCCTGTACTTTTAGGTATTGGTGTCCAGGTTCAACAAGAAATTGAACAGCTTGGGTGTCAAGGACAAGGGATCCATCCGCATGCGGGACAGAGGTGTTAGTTATCCGGGGGGACCAGTTGTCACTGGTTTGTGTCTCTCCCCCCCCCCCCCCAGTGCCGCGACTTTTTGGCTTCTATGCAACGTCAGTGGCGAACGGAAGCCGGCCTGATTTCTCCGGCATAACCCAGTAGGGGTGGTAGTAGAGGACCCAGGGTCCCTTACATCTTGTCCAGGCCTACTTCACAGAGGGTATTGCATCCTGTCTTGCAAACAGGTGGATTTATGGTCTGGTTATTATAGCCCACATTCTTGAGGATTGGGATTTTCGGAATCAGCGGTAATTCCCTTGATTCATACAGAAGAGCTGGCTTCTGGGACCAGATGGCTTAGGATCTGGAAAGCCCATGTTCCTGGTGTGAAACCAGATGGTGGCATCCTTGGAAGTATGGCATAGGAAAAATTCTTGCCTTCCTACATTTGGAAGGGCGACAGAGCTAGCCTTAAGTTCAGTCAAGGATCCGATCTCGACCTTGTTTCCAAGGGTGCTTCACGCTCCTTGATCCGAGCCATTCTTCAAGGGGTGATGTGTATAAGTCCGCCAGTTTGGACGCCCTTGTGCTCGGAGGATTGGGTCTAGTGTTGTCGGCTTACAGGGTCAGTACCTTGGGCCGGTCACCATATTTTCCTTCATCCTTTAACTGGGGAATTGGTGTTCTTAGTTGTGGTAGTCTCCAAGTGAGCTTCAGTATTGGCAACTTTCTTGGCATAAAGCCATACTTAATTTGGTTTACAGGTAGGGTGATGTTGATGTTAATCCTCACCCAGCCTTGTTCACTAGAAGGATCTAGTGTTCATTTGGATCAGGAGATTCGTACCTTCCCCTTTTTCAAAACCTTGTTTCACGGAAGGAGGAGTTATTGCTTTTCTCTCAATTGAGATGAGAGCAGTTAAATATCTATCTGAAGTTGTCAGATATAGAAGGCTGACGTGTTTATTGTACTGCCAGAAGACCCTAGTGTGGGCAGGCAGTATTCAGATCAGCTATTAAGAGGGTTACTCTCTCTTGTTAGAGTAAGAATGGCAAGGCCTATCTGAAGCTGCTGCTCGGATACGGAAGACTGATGTTTGCGCTACCAGGAGGCCCCAGGATAGGGCAAGGCAGCGTCTAATTCAACTGTGTTCAATGTTGATTCATCAGGTTTTTATTCAGGCTTGTGGTTTAAAGAGTGGGATTCCCCCTGCTTCTTGTTGGGGTACTTCCTACCAGGATAGTAAGCGCTTTATGCGTGATGCATTACCAAGCCTTTATGACTCAGATTTGCAAGGCCGCAACTTGGTCGTCTGTGCTTACGTTCACTAATTCCTATCAGGTGAACAAAGGATGGCAAAGGATGCAGCCTCTTGGCGCAGTATGCTGAAAGCAGCGTTATAGCTCCTCATGTATGAGGGCGGTCTGCGTTGTTTGTCTCCCTCCTCTCAGTAGGCATTGCTATGGGACATCCCACATAGTTATTAATATGCAGCTCTGTGTCCCGTGATGTACGATAAAGAAAATAGGATTTTTTATAACAGCTTACCTGTAAAATCCTTTTCTTGGAGTACATCACGGGACACAGAGCTCCCACCCCTCTTGTTTGGGGATATTGGGACACTTATTGCTTTGCTACAAAAACTGAGGAGCTCCCAGTATGGGAGGGGTTATATAGGGAGGGAACTTCCTGTCTTGATTGCCAGTGTCCATCACCTGAAGGTAGGCTCTATAACCCACATAGTTATTAATATGCAGCTCTGTGTCCCGTGATGTACTCCAAGAAAAGGATTTTACAGGTAAGTTGTTATAAAAAATCCTATTTTTTCTTTGTTTTTAGAAATCACCGTATTTATCGGCGTATAACATTCACAGGCGTAAAACACGCACCCTAACTTTAATGGGGAAGTTTCAGGATTTTTTTTTCCACAGCCCCCTGCGTATAACATGCAGGCACAGTTTACCCTCTATTTTCAGGGTAAAAAAGTGAGTGTTATACGCCAATAAATAACTATAACCCATATTGCATTATATAGACCTTCATCCCTCATACTTATCATTTTACAGCAAACCTTTTTTTTTTTTTTTTACTATTAATGAGTCTAATAACTGGAAATCATTGATTTACTTTTTTCAAGATATAAACTTTAGTTACAGTATTTATGCTCATAAAATAAAGGTCTTATGTCATTCCCATTACAAAGCTCAAATAGTTGGTAAATGGCTCTATATTTTTTTCAATTTCCAGCTTATTCTCTAGGTTTTTACCCATTGATTTCACATTATTCTAAAAATACCTATTTATTGTGATTTACTGTTAACACAGTATCCAGTAATGTCTGCTATATTTAACTAGAAATCCTCTCATTACAGCTATATTTTGATACTGGCATATTTTATATCAAATACCACCTATCTATCACAGTTCGTATTTGTCCCATACCACCCCCTTGTCTTGGTTTTGCACCTAAAAAAGCTCCACCTATAAATGCATAGTTACATAGGTTGAAAAAAACACAAGTTCATCTAGCTCAACGAATAACAAAAAAAATTAAATAACAATCACACAATCCCATACCCACAGTTGATTCGGAGTAAAATTCCTTCCTGATCCCCCGGAGAGGCAATCGGATATTCCCTGTAACAACTTTACTTATAAATGTAAGTACGCAGTTATATTATCGACCCTTAAGGAAGAATCTGGCCAGAACCACCTGTGGAGAGAGTCTATTCCACATTTTCACAGCTCTTACTGTGAAGAAACCTTTCCGTATAGACGTAAAGAATACCACCTTGTTTTCTGTGATGACCTCAATGTGAATAATCAAACACCAAGTTTACTATATGTACCCCTTAAGTATTTGTACATGTTGATCATATCTATTATTAATCTCCTCTCAAGAGAGAATAAATTCAGTTCCTATAATCTTTCTTGATAGCTAAGCTCCTCCATGCCTCTTATCAGTTTGGTTGCCCTTCTCTGCACTTTCTCTAGTTCCCGGAAATCCCTGGTATTAATACGTGCTATTTGAACCTACACCTAACAATTCTTTTAACGTACTAAAACTTCACTCAGCTAAACTCTTGTAAACATGTTACCAGATAAATTATACCTATACCCAAAAAACGAATTTGCGTATGCTTTAAATTGTTTATCAAAAGATACAAAAAAAGGGGGGAGCAGGTCATATGCTTACTATATTTATTAACTGTGCAGAATGTTCTTCCTATCGCAGCAACCCATTATTTGTGGTCTCACCGAGTAAGGTGCGGTTTCCATTGGCAGAATAAATGCAATCCAAAAAATCTCCCCAAAAGAAAATGTATCCTCCCGGAGATGAAGATGCCAAAAGTGGGCTGTGCCGCATAAAAAAAAAAAGGGGTTTATTGATACAAAAATTTAGCAATCACATAAAATCAGACACTTTAATACCCGTCACCATCACCCAATATAAATATTAAAATTAGTTAGATAACGTTATCTAAATAAACAAACTACGTGCGGGATGCATGCATGCAAAATTTCTCGAGCTGGGAAATCAGCTGGAATAAATCCAGCTGGTTACACAGCAATTAGTGAAATGATCAGCCACTTGACTGGTCAAGTCTGGACAGGACATATGACAGAGTAATAAGCTATCTTTATCTCCAGGAGGATACATTTTCTTTTGTTTCTTTCTTTTGGGGGGGGGGGGGGCTTTTTTGTATTCAAATTGTTTATGCCTAACGTTGGGCTAAAACAAATAAAGATCAAACAGAAAATCAGCAGAGACTGCAAAGCTTAGTTTATTATTCATTAAAAGATGCCCTCAGACTTCCAGATTGAATGGCACCTAACATCAATCAACCCAGATTTCTAATGACATACTATAGATGCAAATGCTTCATAGCCCTGTCCTCTAAAGGGGGCCCAAAAATGCCCTTTATTCATGTCCTTAAGCAGAGGATCACTCTGGGCAGAAGAAAATAAAGAAGACGGTTAAGCATTTAGCGTGAGCAACTGAACATCTGAAAAAGTATAAAAGTAAAGCATTACTTGTCACCATGTGAGGGGATAGGTGGCCTCTTGAGGGGGTTTGGGGGTAGGAGACAGAGCCCAGAGTTTGACTTTAAAGTAGTTAAATAGGTTTTAATCTTTGGAAATCTACAGCTTTCTGTAAAATAATATTTCACAATTCATGGGGAAAACAGTGTTACCCATTTACTATATTTAATATCTCAAAGATAAGATGTGGGTTAAATTAACCTCTTAAGGACCGGGGGTGTTTTTCAGATTTCGTGTTTAGGAGACTAAAACATTTTTTTTGCTAGAAAATTACTTAAAACCCCCAAACATTATATATATTTTTTCTAACACCCTAGAGAATAAAATGGCAGTCATTGCAATACTTTTTGTTACACCGTATTTGTGCAGCGGTCTTATAAGCGCACTTTTTTGGGGAAAAAAATCACTTTTTTGAATTAAAAAATAAGACAACAATAAATTTGGCCCAATTTTTTTACATATTGTGAAAGATAATGTTACGCCAAGTAAAATGATACCCAACATGTCACGCTTAAAAATTGCGCCCGCTCGTGGAATTGCATCAAACTTTTACCCTTAAAAATCTCAATAGGCGACGTTTAAAAAATTCTATAGGTTGCATTTTTTGAGATACAGAGGAGGTCTAGGGCTATAATTATTGCTCTCGCTCTAACGATCGCGGCGATACCTCACTTGTGTGGTTTGAACGCCATTTTCATATGCGGGCGCTACTCGCGTATGCGTTCGCTTCTGCACGCAAGCTCTTCGGGACGGGGCGCTTTAAAAAACATTTTTTTTTGGGTTTCGGACTTATTTATTTTATCATTTTTAACACTGAAATAAAAAAAATTATCACTTTTATTCCTATTACAAGGAATATAAACATCCCTTGTAATAGAAAAAAGCATGACAGGTCCTCTTAAATATGAGATCTGGGGTCAAAAAGACCTCAGATCTCATATTTAGGCTGAAATGAAAAAAAAAAAAAGGTAAACAAAGAAATGTCTCTTTAAGACGCTGGGTGGGACTGACGTTTTGACGTCACTTCCGCCCAGCAGAGCTATGAGGACGGATGAGGGACATTTTTCCCTCACTCGCATCCCCGGACAGCAGACCCAATCGCATCTGCCGCTACCGACGGCAACGGTAAGCGGCGGAGGGCACGGGAGGGGGCCCCTCTCCTGTCACTGATAACGGCGATCTCGAGGCGAATCCGCCGCGGAGACTGCCGTTATCGTTGACAGAACCGCCCACTGTAAAGATGGATATCTTGGTTGTGGCAGCAGCTGCTGCCGTTACCGAGATATCCATCTTTAAAAAAAGGACGTATATATACAGTGGGCGGTCGTTAAGTGGTTAAAGTTCTATGACCAAGAGTGAATGTTTTAATATAATAAAATTTATTGGCGTATAGTTGATAATATCTATCTAATACACAAACATCTATATAGTCTACAGCAAAGATGAAACTATTAGGTTAAAATAAAATAATTACAAGAAGGCATACAGAGTATATTCCTTAAAACATTAATTATCTACAAACATATTCAGTTACAAATAAGACAGTCCTTTTCCATATTTACCCGTAAGTTCCATTCTGATGGCTCTTTTCCCATAAAGTTTAATTCCCCTTCCATCCAGTCTGTATATCATTACAGGCTGATGCCCCATTGGTTGGCATAGCGTGGCTCTTGATTGAAGGGCTTACCTATTACTGGTTCGGGACTGGCTACATCTCCAATTCCTATTTGTTGCATAAGTCAGCCCCCTTTAATGCAAATCCTTGTAACTATTCTGAACAGGAGAATACTAGAATTGTTCTGCAAAGTTAAGTATTGATTACGGGTTGGCCTCCCTTCATTGCATATCCCAGCATGGGATCCTTTAAAGTGAGTATGTGTAAAACCATGAGGTGTGTATCTCCATTGTTTGTATACACAAGCCTAGGCATCGTCTTGTCTGCTTAACCTAATCTTCTTGGTAGCTCTGTTACAAAGATATGAAGCTATTTTACAGCTATTAATGTAGATGTCACATAAACTCATAAGGCAAACAACAGCATTTGTTAATAAGCCACAGTACTTGCATTTAGAGATTATATCACTTTTAGGGGGATTCCCCTATACTTTAGTGGGCTAATTCTACAATACACATTCTCCACATACTTTATCTTCTCACGAGTGCATTAGGTAAGAGTACTCTTTTATATCAGTGATGATATGGTAGAATTGGGATCTGGAAAAATATGGTGTCAGCCCTGTCAGTTGCCTTTTGATAAACTACCCAAACTCTCCATTGCAAAGGTAAGTAATTCAGCTATAAACCTGAGATCCTAAAAATCCTATAAGAAAGTTTTGACACGTTGAGCTGGTGTGACACAGATATGGACATGTTTTGGTCGAGTGATTTGTTTTATCATTTTCACTGCACAATCATTTGTTGTGGACTTCAGTCAATGACTTGCAGGTTTTTTTTATAATATTTAATATGTATCTATGGCTTTACTTGCAAAATACTTTTATGATGTTTTTTTCACCTATGGATTTTTGCTTCTCTTCAAGGGGCAGACACTTTATGCAATCTAATCAGATTTTTCAATATCTTTAAATATTTTTAGTTTGCATCATGATGATGAGATTCTATTTTTCAAGGGGAATGCCCACTTACATTTTACAGTGAGGGACGTACAGGCACATTAGCTTGTTGTGTTTCATCATCAACAGGCAACAGGCAACATTATTAAAAGCAGTTACTGCTTTTAATAATGTTGCCTATTGATGATGAAATGTGTCAAGATGATGCTCCCATCCCGGCCCAGCAAGTGGAACACAAGCCAGATTTAAGGCAGTGTCCATCTCTCTAGACAACCAGAGGGCAGTTTGTATTCATATAGTGGCGATTTTACATTGCAATTTTTTTACATCGTAATTTTGCAAGAATAAGCCAAAACAAATTATACTATGGGAGGCTATCTCTACATTTATTTCTTATCTGTGGGAGAGCCCCCTTGGACTGTAACAGGGAGGAACAATGAATTTGTGTTAACAAGATACCAGGGATTGTGGGGCAGGTCTCCCAAAAGACATACAGCTTTGCTGACTTTCCTTGCTATAAGGCCAGGAAGGCACCAACATCTGGTGAGTGTGGTGTGTGAACATATTCGTACATGTGGTGGAACACACAGGGGGAACCCTGGGACTAAAGCACAGAGCACTCAAGTTTTCACTTATTATTACTTCAGTGGTATTTACAGTATGTCACAATTGTTTGGGTATTCTTAGTTTATGGTGTAGCAAGCACCGTCTGAAATTAATTGATTACATGTTATGTATATTTTAAAGAAAACTTAATGGTATTGCGGTTCAGCTGGTATCATTCATTCTACACAGGATCACGTTGTTACAGCACATTTGCATTCCTGTTTTTGGAATGTTTGCCTGTATTCTTCAAACTGGCTTTCTTTGTATTGTGTTTTGCTGACTAGTGTGACAAGGACAAGGTAGAATGTGGGCAAATTATGATTTAATTATCCAAATTAGCTATTCATTTCAGGGTTTTAATGGAGAAATCTGTTCACACTAATCAGTGTTGTATAAAAAGCAATTCCAGGCTGGTTGGGTATTCAGAAAAGCATCAGAACATGAGCAGCATAGTGCTGGAAATGTAATATAACTCTTCAAAGCAGTTACATTTACTGGGAATAAGACATGTTTCTCCACAAGGTTTTGATTGTCAAAGGCGCACAGGCATGCTGAGTAACTGCTAAGCTAAAAAGAACCTCCAGTAAACGAGACAATTTTTTTTTGCTATTTTTTGGCACTTCCTTAGGGTTAAATCCTTTTTTCTGAGCTGACAATCTATAGTTCTGTTAGTACCACCCCCAACTAATACTCTAAAGCATGAAGAGCGACACTGTACATTGCAAGCCCAACATATTTTTCTTGCCCTGTGATCTCCGAGCTGCCTCAAAGATGAAGTAACTCCACACTCCCTTCTGCCTAACACAGACTAGTCTATGAACTGTTTGTAACCCTCAGGTGTTATAAACTGAATCTACTAGCTTTTCTTTCTGTCTCTCTAACAAAAAAAGTAGGATTTCACTGTTCCCATTGAAGAAATAGGAAGTGCTATATGCAGGAAATGTAAAGAAGCATCATTTTTTGGGGGAGGGTTTACAGCCTAATAATTTAAATAATGCAGGCTTGCCATATTTAAAGTTTAGCAAAACAGTTGTAATATATATATGTCATATAAGAGACCTGTTATACCTGCTGAATTTGATCCAGGCACTCCTTAAGTGATTGTAAAGTCTTTTTTCTTTTTGTTAAAATGGCAAACATTTAATTATTACCTGCTCTGTGCAATGGTTTTGCTGGTCCCCCACTAGCATCCTGGCTCCTCCCCCCTTTCGTCTGTGTGCTCCCATAGCAAGCCACTTTTTTCACAATATCTTGCTGTGTGTGTTCATAAGACGCACAGCAGGGCTCGGCCTCGTCCCTGGCTTTGATTGACAGCATCGGGAGCCAATGCCTCCCACTGCCGTATCTGAGCCTATAAGCAGGAAGACAGCTGGGAGAGCCTCGACTTTCATACACACTGCTGGATCAAAATCAAGTATGTGTTGGGATGGGGAGGCTGCGAGGGGAGCTAAATGCATAAAGTTGTTTTTTTACCTTGCTGTAAGAAATGGAGGAAGTTAAAAAAAAATATTGTGCTTTTACGACCACTTTAACCACTTAAGACCTGGACCATTATGCAGGTTAAGGACCTTGGCCCTTTTTGCAATTTGGCACTGCGTCTCTTTAACTGACAATTGCGCAGTCATGCGACGTAGCTCCCAAACAAAATTGGCGTCCTTTTTTCCCCACAAATAGAGCTTTCTGCGGTTTTTATTTTTAGCGCTATAAACAAACATAGAGTGACAATTTTGAAAAAAAAATCGATATTTTTTACTTTTTTCCTTACTTTTTCTATACTTTTTACTTTTTATAGCGTTTACGAAATAGGGGATAGTTTTATGGCATTTTTTTTATTTTTTTTACTACTAATGGAGGCGATCAGCGTTTTTTTTTTTTGTGACTGCGACATTATGGGCAGACACATCGGCCAATTTTGACACATTTTTGGGACCATTGTAATTTTCACAGCGAAAAGTGCTATAAAAATGCACTGATTACTGTTAAAATGACAAAATGGCAGTGAAGGAGTTAACAACTAGGGGGCACTGTGGGGGTTAAGTGTCACCTCATGTGTGTTTCTAACTGTAGGGGGGCGGGGCTGGACGTGTGACGTCGGTGATCGTCGTTCCCTATATCAGGGAACAGACAATCACTGACATTGCCACAGTGAAGATCGGGGAAGGTGTGTTTACACACACCTCTCCCCGTTGCTCAGCTCCTGTGACCGATCGCGGGACACCGGCAACGATCGGGTCCGCGGGTCCTGCAGGTGCGGTCACAGAGCTTTGGACCGGGCTCTTAAAGGAGTCGTATATATACGTCCAAGTGCCCAGCTGTGCCATTCTGCCGACGTATATCGTTGTGTAGTGGTCCTTAAGTGGTTAGACACATCCTTAGTTTAAAAAAAAAAGCAGCACATCCTTAGTTAAAAAAACAAACAAGCAAAAAAAAAAAAAAAAAACACCTCCACCAATCAGCTTATTGGCCAGAAAAGAGCAACTATGTCCAGAAAAATCCAGGTAGCATTAAAATGTCTTGGGGATCAGAAAGAAATATTTTCCTTTATTGGAGCAAATTGGACCACTTTTTATAAGAGGTTTGGATAAACTGTAGCTTTAGGATTCTGAGGGTACATGTTTTTAATTTATTTATGGATGTCTTTTGGTTAAACTTGATGGGGTCTTTTTTCAACATACCGTATATACTCGAGTATAAGCCAAGTTTTTCAGCAAAGTTTTTTGTGCTGAAAATGCCCCCCTCGGCTTATACTCGAGTCACCTTTTTGAGCCTGATCTCCCGGACTTTGGGGACCTGGTTCCGGCCGTCCATAGGTCCCCTTCACCCAAAACTTGGCACACATGTACAGTAGCCCCTCTTCCTCTACAAGTGTGCAAAGATTGTTATGTGGAGGATCTATGGCCGGGGAGCACCGATTTTTTAAAACCGGGCACCCCTTCCATAAACTCCAATGTTAAATGGTAATTTCTCCGATGACTTTGGGGACCCGGTACAGGCTGCTCGTATGTCTTGGCACACATATAGCCCCATGTCTCCTATATATGTGTGCAAAGTTTGTTTTCTGGGGGACCTATGGCTGGGGAGCACCAATTTTTCAAAGCCGGGCACCCCTTCCATAAACTCCCATGTTAAACATTAGCCTAGTCATGGACACAGTGAGGCATGGGCATAGTGAGGCATTGGCACAGTGAAGTATGCAGATGGACACCCTAGGCTTATACTCAAGTCAATAAGTTTTCCCATATTTTGGGGAATAAAATTAGGTGCCTCGGCTTATATTCGAATTGGCATATAAGTATATATACGGTAACTACTATATGTAACTCTCGCTATTGTTAGGGTGTTGTTTATTTACTTATTCTAGGAGGCGATGAAGAATCACAGGTAAAGAATGAGGAAATAGTATAAGAAGTACATCACAATTGTCCTTGGGAGCTTTTATTATCTTTCTGCAAACACTACAGAGAGACAGGCATTTTGGTAGCCTTAAACTGTTTTATATTTTTTTATGAGCATACAAATGCTTGTTATAGAGTAAGTATTGTTTACCGTATTTATCCTGCTATAACGCACCCCCGGCGTATAGCCCAACCTAGAAGAAAAATTCCTGGAAAAAAAAAATACTTACAGTTTGGATGCCACTTGTCGGTGTCTTGCCCGCCGTCCATCGGCGGCCTTGTCCGGTCCGGCGTCCTCCTTCGGCCATCGTGGTGTCCCTCCCCGCTTCCCGCGCTGTGTTTGAACCACTCCGCCGACATATACCGAGCGCGGTACACTCGGGTATAGTCGGGCAGGCTCGGCTCCTCTCGCGTACAGGATGCACAGGACGTGACCACGAACGGAGCCGAGCCTGCCCGACTATACTGGAGTGTACTGCGCTCGGTATATGTTGGAGCAGTGGTATAAACACAGTGCGGGAAGTGGGTATCGGCGTATATCGCGCACCCACGATTTTGCCCTGATTTTCGGGCAAAAAAGTGCGTGGTATATATTGGAAACTTTAGAGAGTTTTGTTCTATTTAAGATATGCTACATTATATTTGGGTTAAGCGTTGGGGGTTCCTTGTGCTTATAGAAAGCAATTTGAATCATACTTGTAGTACTTTGTTGAGTTAGGGCCTCTCTACAAAGTGTGCTCTCTAACTCAAAACTATATTGGATCTCAATATCAAAGGTAGCTGCACAGATCAATTTATAACTAGCAAACCTTTGGTGCACATGTTTAGGGAGACACAGTCGACAATATAAAAATATCCCAGCACTTCAACCAGCACACACAAAAATGTAACTACTTTACATTTAGGTTGAAAATAGGGGCTTTGGTTGCATACTGTATATTAATCCTAAGAAAGTAAAAGAATTCCTGCAAGCCTCAATCAACCCAAAGCCTAATAGATATCACTAACCAGCTGCACATGTTACACACGTCTCATAAGCTTGTGCACATAGACAAAAATAGTAAATCATGCATTGGTGCTCTCATTTTAGTGACCCCCTAGGTCAGGGATATGCAATTAGCGGACCTCCAGCTGTTGCAGAACTACAAATCCCATGAGGCATAGTAAGACTCTGACAGCCACAAGCATGACACCCAGAGGCAGAGGCATGATGGTACTTGTAGTTTTGCAACAACTGGAGGTCCGCTAATTGCAGATCCCTGCCCTAGGTATTAAATGCTCACCTTGAAGCGTGTGACTTAGCAATTACGCTTAGTCAATACACGTTTGTGAACCACCCCTAGGTTCTATAATGGTAACAGGATCCTGGGATTTTCTTTTATCTCAAGAATAATGGGGAATGAAAAGCCTTGATAGTGTGATATCGCTTTAAATATTTTATTAAACAAATAAGAACAACCACCCAATGGGGTACTCACATACCAGGTGCGTTGGTGCACCACTCTGTGTGTGGCATGAAATATTACAGTGGCTGGTTTTGAAATGATGCTTCTTTCTGAGCAGGTATCACACTATCAAGGTTTTTTTATTCCCGAGATACTGCGTGGAAAGCCCAGGATCCTGTTACCATTATAGAACCCAGGGGTGGTTCACAAGCGTTTATTGGCTGAGCGTAATTGCTAAGTCACATGCTCCAAGGTGAGCATTTAATACCTAGGGGGTGACTGGAATGAGAGCACCAATGCGTGATCTGCAACACCTGTCAATCATTTTCAGATGCATGGATTTATAAGCATGTCAGCAGTGCTATTACTGGATGTCGCAGCATTGTTTTATAAAAAATACTTGTTTTTGCACGACAGCGTTTTTTGCTATTTAGTATGGGACTAGTGTTGTTCCCTATATACCACTGGACACTTGGATACACATGAGCACTTTATTATTAATGTTTTAATTTACATAATTATTGTTTTTATTTTGGTCATATCACATCTATGTCACATATGTCACTTACATCACATTAACACTACATGTGTTTGTTTTAATCTTCAGTGAGTGAGTGAATAACTTGTATAGCGCTACAAATGCGAACTGAATTGCCTCAAGGCGCTTGGTATCCATTATCTTTTGGCCTTCAGAATAGGTGGGTCTTGAGTTTTTTTCTGAAGGCCTAATGATTCACTTCCGTTCGGATGTTAGTTGGTAACGCGTTCCACAGTCAAGGTCCTTGGACTGCGAATCTTCGTTCTCCTTTGGACTTGTAGCGGGCCTTGGATATTTGCAGTAGATTTTGGTTAGTTGATTGAAGGACACGATTGGGGTTGTGGTATTTTATTTTCGCACATAAATATCGGGGGGCGAGTCCTTGTACACATTTGTGCATCAGGCAGAGGGCCTTAAATATGACTCGGTCCTTTACGGCCAGCCAATGGAGGGATGTCAGGGATAGAGTGATTGATTCTGGATGACTTGTAGACGAGCAATCTGGTATTTTGGGAGTCCGAGGTAGAGGGTGTTTGCATAGTCGAGCCTGGAGTTGATAATTGTTTTAACCACTACTGCTGTATCCTCTTTCGTGATGAAGGGAACAAGTCTTCATAGCAGGCGGAGAAGATGGTGAGATCCACAGACTACTGATCCTATTTGTGCATCCATCGTCCTGTCAGAGTCCATGTGACTCCAAGACTTTTGACTTTGGTGCTTGGGGTGATGGTTTGTCCCAAAATGGGGGATGGCGTCCATGTCCTAGAAAGTGTCTTTCAGTTTGCGTGTAGCAGAAGAAGTTCTGTTTTTGATCCATTGAGTTTAGGGTGACTCTCCGTCATCCAGTTGTCTATCAAAGTGAGGCATTGTTCTAATTTGTGGTATTGGTCCTTTTTGTTGCTGATGCAAAAGTAAAGTTGAGTGTCTTCAGCGTAGGAATGGTAGAGTAGGTCCTGATTACTGATAATTTTGAGGAGTGGGCGAAGATAGATGTTGACTAGTAGGGACGACAGGGGTGATCCTTGAGGGACTCAATTTTCCAGGAATGATGAGTACCAGGGTAGATCCGAGTCTGCAACTCTAGCTACTTCTGTGATGCGAGTTAGCAACATTTTGTGGTCTACTGTCAAAGGCAGCACGAACGTCCAGCAGTATCAGTAGACATGAATATCCTTTGTCTGCTGCTTCGAGAGTGTCATCCCATATTTTGAGAAGTGCTGTTTCTGTCCCGTGACCTGGGCAGAAACCCAATTGTAGTGGGTCCAGTAGTTTGTGGGTGTCTAAATGGTGTTGTAGCTGTTCTACTGCTTTCTCAATAACCTTGGGAAGACGTTGAGGCTGGTTATAGGTCGACGATGGTTTGGGTCTTTTGGGTCGAGATTGGGTTTCTTTAGAAGGGGTTTGATTATGCCTTGCTTGAGGGAGGTCGGAACCATGCCTTATTTAAATGATTGATTTATAAGGTGCATGATCGTGGGTACCAAGATATTGGCACATTCTTTCAGCAGTTTTGTGGGAATGATGTCGTTAGGCAATGTACTGTGTCGGAGGCTTCCAATGATGTTTTTAGTGATATCAGTGGAAATTGGCTCCAGTGTAAATTTTGTTGATTGAAGAATATTTGTATTAATATTTTCTTTTTGATTTGTAGGGGTGAGGCTTGTAGTTTTTTTCAGTTGAATTGTTTCATGTATTTTTTTAATTTTGTTAATGAAAAAATCTGATAATTCATTGCAGAAATCTTGCATTTCATTTTTCGGAGCCTCTAGGCAGGCTGGATTCATAGTCTTTTTTTGCTTTGAAGATTTCTTTGTGGTATTTCTTAGTGATTGATTTGTAATTTGTGTGGTTTTCCTCTGTTAAGTTTCTTATCCAGGCTCCTTCCGCTCTTCTGCGTTCTTGCATCAATAATGTGAGAGCGTCATTGAACCAACCAGAATTATTTTATCGTATGAGCGCTCTGCGTGTCGGAGCGATTGTGTTTGCGGTCTGTCGTAATGCTTTGTTAATGGAGTTGAGTGTTTCCACTGTTGATTGATTTTGTTTTATTATTGTTATTTTGTTCAGTAGTGTGGTTTTGAAGAGTTTCGAGTGGAGTTCTGCAATCTTGTCCAGTGTGTTGTTAACAGGTTTGTCACCCACCTAATCACTATTACGCTCTTATTACCACACCACTGAACATTTCCGGCTGTACCGCGAAAGCGAGTACCCATAGAATCGGATAGGTGAACAATTCTCCACCTGTCTCCGGAATACACCCATCACCCCAACCCCCCCCCCCCCCATTGCCAGTTACTCACAATTTATTCACCCTGAGGCAACTCCCCCCCCCCCTACTTTACGCTCGAAACTCCACCATCCTCCTTACACCATCCTCATACCTACCTGTTATCCCAAACCCCTCGCTAACCCTACGCCCCCGGTCCATCCACAGCTCTCGGACCTTCCCTTCACTGCGATCTGCTACCCTCACTCCACCTAAACATGACTGCTTCCCCCTCAATCACTGACAATATTCTTGTCAAGATAACCTTGCTTAACATGCAAGGTCTTAACATCCCTGAACGCCGCTCCCAGCTCCTCCACACCATGCACCGTAACAAGGCTGATTTCGTCTTCATACAGGAAACGCACTTTCGCACTGATGCCTTACCTAAACTACATAACTTTCGATACCCGACTGCTTTTCATGCAACCGCTTCTGCGTCTAAAACGAAGGGGGTCTCGATCCTTGTAGCAAAAAACTGCCCCTTTCAATATATTGATAAGCTGGCTGACACAGAAGGCAGGTACCTTTTTATCAAAGGGACGCTGTTTGGCCACACAGTGACATTGGCTAATGTCTATGCCCCTAATACCCATCAGGTTGCTTTATTTCGTAAAGTCACTGCTTCCTTAATTACCTTCCAGGAAGGTATGCTTATCTTTGGAGGTGACTTCAATGTCTCTCTTCACCCACTCCAGGACACTTCTACAGGCACATCCTCACTCACATATGCGGCTCTCAGATCTATTAAGGCCCAACTTCAGACTCTATTGCTTCATGACACCTAGCGTACCCTCCACCCTGATTGTAGGGACTTTACCCATTTTTCCGCACCCCATAACAAGTACTCCAGGATCGACTACCTCTTTTTATCCCAACAAGACCTTCCCCTCCTACACCGCTCCTCCATCGATCCCATGTATCTTTCCGACCACCACCCCGTTTCCGTCACCCTGGCCTTCCTGGACCAAATCGAGCCTTGCCTCTCCATCCTGCCGAGCGCACCCCACAATCCATCCTCACGCTAATCTCCTTTCGCGACTCCTGTACCAAACAGCACATCTCGTCCATCCTAGGTCCGATGACCCCTCTCAGACAGAACCCGGACTTCAGTTCAGGAATGTCCTCTTCCTTCCTACAAGATATCTGGCCCCATGAACAAGTCCGCGCTGGCCACTTCTTTGACAATGACCAACTCACCCCCTATGAGACGCTAGCCACTACCACGAGAAACGGTACATTTCCCTTTTGGACCTATGTCCAACTCAGAAACGTCTTCCTCAGACCCAACCCGAGGCCCGACTGGGCTCGTACACACACCCCCTTCGAAAATCTCTGTATAAGAAAACCACCTCTAACCCACTTGATTTCCTCTATATACGTGATGCTATTTGTGGACCAGCGTCCAAAGCTTAACTGGGCTAGCCAAAAATGGGAGACAGACCTTTCTATTGACCTCTCAGATAAGGAATGGGAAACTATCTACTCTTACATCCACAAAGGAACAGTGAATGTCCACGTACAGGAAAACTCTTTTAAGGTATACTCACGCTGGTACAGGATCCCTCTTAGACTACACAACATCTTCCCCTCTGTCTCCCCGAAATGTTGGAGGTGTGAGGCCGAGAACGGCTCACTCTTACACATTTGGTGGTCTTGTTCTAAACTACAATCTTTTTGGACGGAAGTCCACCGTCTTATCCTCCACATCACCACCCTCACCCTTGACTTTTCACCAGCGCAGTTTCTGCTTCACCATTTCAACATCCCCGCAAGAACATACAGGCGCTTTTGGTAAATGCAGCGAAACTCTGTGTCCCAGCAAAATGGAAGTCCACGGAACCCCCGACGTTATCCGAGTGGTTCAGACGCATACACAAGACAGCGGACATGGAAAACTGATACACCAGAAGTCCACAACACGCCCCATAAGTACACCGAAATCTGGTCTTGTTGGCTCCATTTTACTGCAACCGACGAATACAAAGCGGTCCCTCCTTAGGCGATCTCCGAGAGCTGTGGTAGGGCAATGACCGACCGTCATTCCTGTCCCCTCATTCTACCCCCCCCCCCTCTGGACACCCCTTCCTGGTCCCTTCTTAGGCCTGACCCCTCCCCATCAGGTATCATCCCGCTGCCCATATCTTATAACTGGCATCGACTCCACCCACACTACCACCCTTCCTACACTATGCTACCCTCTTACGACCACCCTGATTGCCCCCCACGCACACCTCACCCTTCTAGTCGCTCATCCCCATTGGAACTGCCGAACAAATCTCATTGTTCTTCGCCTCCTTCCCTGATACTGCACAACAACCCATGCCAATCCCTACATGGGTTTTCCCCTTCCTGATGTAGGTACTTTTCTCCCCACTACACCCTCAGTCATATGTACGTCTGCTGACGATGGATCTTGACATGCTGTATCCCCCTGAAAGTTTGCACTGCTATACGAATGTATGTCTTATACCGCTATTTCTGTTTTCCATCCTTGCTATATTGCAGCTGCGTCCGCTCCTAAGCACTTAAGCACTAATGTGTTTATTGTTGATGCATTGTATTTCTTGTTGTTGTACAAACCCTTTAATAAAAACTTTTGAAACAAAAAAAGAAAAGGCAATCTATGTTGTGTTGGGTGATGAATTCGTTAATTTCCTGTCTGTGCTTGACTTGCGGATCTTGTGTTGATTAGGGCGCATGAGAGGTGTCGTAGTTAAAATGGTGTCATCCTGTTTTTGACGGGCGATCGACTCTTAGGCCTCGTACACACGAGCAGACAGATTTGTTCAAATCTGTCCGTCCGACAGATTTGAACAAATCTGTCTGCTGGGATTTTGGTTTGCTCGCGTGTACACACGAGCAAACCAAAATCCCCGCCAGCAGAGAGCGCGCTGACGTGTCGGTGACGTGGCGGTGACGTTGACGCCGCCATGTCACCGCACCAGGAAGTAAAACACTTCCGCGCATGCGCCGAATCCATTCGGCGGCGGTGCGGCGGCGGTGGGGGACGACATGTCTGCTGGTAAGTGTACTAACCAGCAGACATGTCGGGCGGACGGATTCCCACCCGATAGATTTCAAAGCATGCTTTGAAATCTGTCGGGTGGCCAAATCCGTCGGCTCGGCCGTACGCACGATCGAATCTGTCTGCTGAAACGGTCCAGCAGACCGTTTCCAGCGGACAGATTTGATCGTGTGTACGAGGCCTAAGTAGTTGTTCATCTGTAGTATTTTTTGAATGGCAATTGGTAACGTTGAGGCGGCCTTTCTTAGGCCACTGGTGTTTTTTTGCTGAATATTTCATCTTGTGCATGGTACAAAAAGCGCTGAAGACGATGAGATATCGGTGATAACGATGGTGATGCAGATGGCGGTGATTATCTGGTGAAAATGATAACAACGATCGGCTGGAAGATGGACCCCCAATCTAACTCTCCTAGTTGATCCGGAGGAAGGAGAAAACAAACCCGCCAAACGTATGCCAATTTGCTGCAGCCCTGGAAAAAAATTCCTTCCTGAACCCTCTGGAGGCAATCGGGTTTAGCCCTGGATCAACTTGCTATGGTGGATAGAAGCTTATTGTGTGATATTTCAAAGCGCAGCGTATAATTTACTATTTTTGTATATTAATCCTACTATCACACTAAACATGACGGCTCTTGCCAAAAGCAGTCATTCAATAATTCATAGATGTCTTTTTTTCCCACCACAGATTTAAAAATCAGGCAATATATTCTGATCTGCTCTAAATGTGATCAGAAGGTTCCCCCCCCCCCTTCCAAATATCTAAACGCTTATATTTTATTTTTTTCCCATCACAGAATAATTCATAGATGTCTTGATAGTATATAGCCTGTGAGCTGGCAATTGAGTTCAACTTTATTTTTCCAGATTAAAATGAACCCCCTATCTGCCAATGCCTGCATTACTATAAGGTAGATATACTGTACATATCAAGTAATTTAAATACAACATTTGTCTCCTCCTTTACTATGTAAACTTGCACATACACTGTATGTACTGTGGGGCAGCTTATTATTGAACAGTATTCGACTGGACCAGATCTTGTATGGCATATGAGAGAGATCAGGCAAGCCTTCACTGGAAGACACTAGTGACATTGCCTTCTCAGGGTGAACTAGGAGAAATATATTAAAAGTATTTCAGTTCACAAATAGCTTTTATGATGTTTTTGGGTGGGCATGCAGTGATGCAGTGAAGGTCGCTGGTACAATGTTAAGCTCACACTGCCTGCAGCTCTTTTGCCCATACCACTGTACGAGCTGCCATTTCCAGAGCTATAGGCAGTGTGAATGAACTATGAGTATTATTCAAACAAGCTGTTTGATGCCGTGGCAAACAGGCCTTGCAGTTTTTCTTTCACAGATTCCTGTAATTGAATGACAAGGCTGTGTGAGTGGAACCCCGCACAGCTATGATATTTTCTAAATCTGACAGCAGGTACAGGGTAAAGAAACCACATACTGTCACTCTGGGGGGGGGGGGGTTGCTGAGGAGAAGAGGAGGAAATCTAGAACATATTACGTGTTATACCCGAAATATGGGTGTAACATATAACATGTTCTAAAATATGGGTGTAACACATAATATGTTCTAAAAAGTGAACTTATCTTTTAAGTATATTAAACATGTATGAGGAGATAAATTCTTGCATCTCAAACAGATGTATTTATAGAAGTAACAGCCTATATATTATATTTAGGTTGTTTTGTTTTTGCACACTTCAAAGTAAACAGAATTACAATTTAAATTTGAAGCCCCTAAAGAGATAGGATGGGCTGCACAACAATGTTGTAATTATATTGATGTTGTATATGTAGCCTAGTAGTTAATGAAGCCTTTCTAGAAAGAACAGTTGTACTATTTAGCTAAATATTTACTCAATGACAAAGTTTTCTTCTACTATGGCTATTGGATAAGTTCATTTTCTACATAATACTTTTGACAAAAATGATAGCTGTCACTAGCCGCTAGCATTACCACCAATAATATTATATGTTTCAGCAAAAACTATAGCCACTAGCTACTAAATCTGAAAATAACTGTAGGATTTAAATATTGTTTATTTTAAAAATTTGGACTTTTCCCCAAAGTACCTTGTCAAATTGCAAGTTTTTTTTTTCTTTACTGAATGCTGACATTCACATTTTTTTAATAGTATTAAATAGTAACTCTGTATTTTTTCTATTCTGGCAGATATATCATCACTAGGTCATAGTTCTAATTTACCGAGTACAGGAAATACCAGAAAAGTATCCTAGAGTTATGCAGTGATTAGTATGATGACATACTTTAATATTTAAATGCAGAATGGCCGGTTTTCTGACAGAAAGAGCTGGATTGAATATCAATGGCCTCTGGCTTCATGGTCTCAGGTGCACAGAGCAGCAACTCCTCCCTAGATAGCAGTGAATATAATATTACATTTGTAGGTCACAAAAACAGAAGGAGCTTATTGAAACCTAAAGAACGATATAAAATCTACATGGCATAGAACTCTGTAACCTTAACAAAATATTCTACCAGATAACGTAGACAAATTACACTGCTTTTACACTAAAGTAAAAGGTTTATTTAAAATATAAATAGCTTGTACTCTAAACTTTCTTACAAATCATGGTGTAAGAATTTTGCAAAGGTTTTGATTAAGCTCTCTTTTAACAATTGTTTCTGAGAAGGTATAAATGCTTGACCTACATTGTTTCAGTTAATATATTGATGTGGAGTATATGATACAATCTTTAAAAATGTAGAAATTGTTCTGCTTCTTCCTACTTGATCTCCGACAGCCATTGTGTGAGTTGTAGAGTTGCTCGGTTTGTAATCTGAATTAATATGTTTAACCACTTGAATCCCGATGATGTTTTAGCACCTGCAGTGGGTCTTGGCCTTTGTTGGTTAATTTCTCAGCTCTTTGGCTTCTGATCCTGATACAGATTGCTGCAAAAGAGCCATCTGTGCCATAATGCAATCTGTCTTCATGCCAAGTCTTAGTGACATGATGGGGCTCCCTCAGGTGCCCTTACCCTGGAGCAGCAAATCACTGCATGGTGACCAACTGAATGTGTATAACAGCAAACTATCTGTTGATGTGGAGGTGTATTGTGGGATTAGACCTAGTGCACCTTTAGGTATCAGATTGTTAACCTTAAATAATTTTATATTTAAGATTTAATATCTCAAATATATGATATGGGTTAAATAAGAGTTATTTTGACCAGAAATGAAAGCTTCAACATAATAAACATGTATTATAGCATATACAAAATCTAACCTAATACACAGAAACTATCTATAGTCTTAAACAAGCAGGAAATAGTAGGTTAAAATAGAAACATTTACATGGAGGAATATAGAGCATATTCCTCTAAAACATTAAAGTACAAGCGTGTGCAGTTACATGAGAGACAGACCTTTCCCATAGTTACCCTTTAGAACCACCCTTCAGGCTACCCTTCCATAAAAAATCTCCATTCTATCTCTCCTCTTAGTTTATCTCTCTATCCTGAGACCTCATAGGTTGGCCTAGCTTGGATCATGATTGGAGGGATTACTACATAAGTCAGCCCCCTTTCATGCAAATCATTGTGACTGTTCTGGCCCGGAGATTTAATTGAATTTTCCCAAGAAGTTAGGTATTGATTACAGGTGTTGGAAAGTTAGGTATTGATTGCATATCCCCGCATGGGATCCTTTGAAGTGAGTAGATGTAAAACAATGGAATTGGCTCTCCATTGTTTTTATATACAAGTCTGGCCCCGCATTGTCTAATCTTAACAAGCGCTTCTGTGACATCTTTTTGCCCGACTTTCATAGACGCAAGCCAAATTAAATATATTCATAATTACAATATGTTACTGATATTAATGGAGATTTCACATAAACCCATAAGGCAACAAGATCCTTCATAAACAAAACCTTAAAGAAATGCTGTATTCAAATAATTTAGACAACAATCCTCAAAGGTTATGCATGTTTTTTAAATATTTTATGTAAGATATTAACCAGTAAAACCCTAATTTGTGTAGACATCCAAAAGCTCTGAGATTCCTGTTAATCGCTGCCATTTTGCATGTCGTGTAGGTAGCCCTGGTAGACTCAGAGTAGTCCACTGTATAGTATTCGCTTTCATTTCTTCCCCAGAAGCTACCTAAAAGGTTATGTAGGGAGGTGGGGAGGGAAGGGGGAATGCTGGTTCAACACAGACAGTAACTAAATGACCTGCAAGGAGGGGGTTGTGCTAAGGAATTAAGTCAAATCTTCTAGCAAATCAAAGTGCAATTTTCAAATAATTAAAAAAAAAACATTTATAGAAGGAAGAACACTGAAAGTAAGCATTTAAAATATGTTGGTTCCTTATAGTTTATTGAGGGACGCAGGAATACAAATACAGTCATGTTATACTACTGGCTACAGGAGTTTCGGACAGTAACAAACAGAAAACTTATAAGCCAGCCCCTATAAATATGCAGTATGCCAGTTGTTGGTTAGTTAGGCTCTAAAGCACAGGTGTCAAACAGAAAGGCCCGCGGGCCAAATATGACCCTCCAGGCCAGCATCCAACCTCCCAGGACACTTAGAGACAGACCGCTGAGCCCCTTAAGCTGTCTGTCAGATTCAATGTCTCAGCAGTCTGTCTCTGAAAATACTGTTTTTGAAACACTGTAGGCTCTTGTCACCTCAGAGTTATGGGGTGTGTGTCAGACCTTATTTATGCAATGCACAAATCTGGAAGATCCGCCTGATGTTCCAGGATGTGCGTCTTTCAGGGCTCCTACAGCTACAAAGATCTGTCCACTACACCTGCTGTTTGATGCATTCCTCTAGATATAATGAAAGCATCCTTAAAGATCATGAGCCCTGGAAGTGTGCCTGAACTTTTCCCCTTTGAGAGGCAACTGGTGAACCAGTGTTCTTATCCTACCTTAGATATACCAGAGATCAACTTAAAAAAACCTCACCATGCCTTTTACTAAATACCTTGGACTGTCTACATTCTAAAAAGGGGTAATTTGTGGGATATCTCTACTTTCCTGACATTTTTGGACCTCAATAAATGATACTGTATAGGCTGTCAGTACATGAGGAATGATCAAATTTCATATATATATCCCATAGTTTGTAGACTGTATAACTTTCCTACAGACCAAATAATATACAGTACATTGATTTGGGTTATTTTCACCAAATTGATGTAATAGAATACATTTTGGCGTAAATTAAGAAAGATTTTTTGAAAAAGAAAAACGTTTTTTTTTTTTTCTTTTTGTTTATGTAGCAAAAAATGTAAAAAGAACTGTGGTGATTAAATATCACCAAATGAAAACTCTATTTGTGTGAACAAAATTATAAAAATGTAGTTTGTGTACAGTGTTGAATGACCGTGCAATTGTCATTCAAAGTGGGACGGCACTAAAATCTCAAAATTGGCCTGTGTAGGAAGGGGGTAAAAGTGCCCAATATTGAAGTGGTTAATAAAGAAGCATATATTGCAATTGCTAAAAATTAAATGTTTTTATTATCTTTTATAAGTGAAATCAAGTCTGAACACTACAGGTTACATCAATTTGTTCTCTGTCGTTAAAGCTGCACGATTCTGGGTAAAATGAGAATGACAATTTTGTTGCTTAGAATAAAGATCATGATTCGCTCACGATTCTCGGTGTAATATCATACTGTATTTCAAATTATACAAAAATTGGGCTAACTTTACTTTTTAATTTTTTTTAATTCATCGAAGTATACTGTTTCCCAAAAAATTGCTTTTGAAAGACCTCTGCGCAACTACTGTGTGACATAAAATATTGCAACATTTTCCATTTTTTTCTCTAGGGTCTCTGCTAAAAAAGATATATATAATGTTTGGGGGTTCTAAGTAATTTCTAACAAAAGAATAATGATTTTAACTTGTAAGCAACGAGTGTCAAAAAAGGCTTAGTCTGTAAGTGGTTAAACTGACCTCGTTTACAGGCAGAAGTTCATTCCTTTGATCTAAAACAGGGATCTCCAAACTACGGCCCTCCAGCTGCTGTGGAACTACACTTCCCATGAGGCATTGTAAAACTCTGACATTCGTAGACATGACTAGGCATGATGGGAATTGTAGTTCCTGAACACCTGGAGGGCCGTAGTTTGGAGACTCCTAATCTAAAAGAACCGAGAGATACATTGTTTCTCTTTATCGCTGTTGATAAACATTTGCCGGCTGAGGTGTTTTTTTTATTTTTTATTTGCCAGCTCTGCTTGGCTCTGAACTTGTTTAACATGAATCGGGGAAATGCTGTATTGGGATCATGAGTGGGGTTATATTGAGATCACACATTTTTAATGATTAATTGTGCAGCTCTATCTGTCATTGCACTTATTTAGTAAATCCACCGATATGACAACCATTTTGCATTGTGTGTATACAGTATCTATGTCTGTGTCGAGATACCACTTTTAGGTGATTGTTTTTTTGTTTGTTTTTTTACAATGAAGACATCAGAAAAACAAAACCCCCTTAAAGGAGAAGTCCAGCCAAAGCTCAATTGGCTGGACTTCTCATGTGGATTGCAATAAATTTTTGCACCCCTGTGACCCGTTTTCAGCAGAGAGCAGGCTGAAGTCCACTCTGTGCTGATGTCAATGGAAGTCTGGATCCACCAGGTCCACCCGGCTCAGCCGCTCAGTGAGCAGCTGAGAGTCTGAGCTGGCCACCCCCACCCCTCCACAGCTCATCGCTCTAATGCGAGTAGGAAGATGAGCAGAGAGATGTGACTGACAGTCTGCAGCTCTATGCTCACTGAGCTCTGAAAACTGAGTAATTGGTGGTGTTTGATCGCTTGGTTCTCAGTGCAGAGGCAGTGCAAGCATCAGACCCATGCTACATCCACCAAGGTAAGTATGATGAGGCGGGGGGATCCTTTACTGCACTTTTGAGCATTATGTCTGCCTCATGTTAAACTTACTAAACAGCTCTACAATAGTTTCACATTTTGACCTAAAACAATTAAAAATCACTTATGTTTTTTTTTTTTTTTTTTTTTTTACATTTAGTAAATGCAATTTGTTTGTGTTTTGTTGATGTCCTTGCCACGCTCCATAAGCTGTTCAGCTCTATGTTTAGTAAGAACATATCAGTATTTATTTAAAGAAAAATGCCCAAAGGCCAAAGAGGTGTACATTAATGCAAACTCCGTTGTGAACAATCAGCACTTTATTTCTAGAATGCAATTGAATTATATGCTGTATGCCGCGAAGGGAAGATCACTTTTTCAACTGTTTCACGGTCATTTTACCTGTTTGCTGAGATTTAATTCACATAGTATAACATGAATATTTGGCAGCTGAAATGCTGAACGGTAGGAAAAACTTCCCAGTGATTTTTCTTCGGCCTTTCTAAACTACAAAAGTAATTTCCCTCATGCATAGACTTTGACAAATAACAAAAAGTAATATTGTTATTACAATCATTGTATTAGTTATAGCTATAATATGGCATGTATGTGTTATTGGTTGTTATTTATTTATAAGGAATTATCAGCATATGTTAAACATTGAAATTACTTACAAAACAAAGACAGAAATACATAATGGGAGTGTTTCATGGCTTTTATTATCCTCACAGAATGTACTTACCTCTATGTATTGCAGTTTGTACCCAAGATGACTCCTCTTTGTTGTTTCTAAGTTCCTTTTTTATATACCGGTACTTTGTATAAGTCCTATTTTGTGTCATGACTTCACAGTGTTTGTGTTTGGAAGAAATATGTTGTTGGGAAGGCATATAGCCTACAATGCTGTATAACAAATGAATATATCTACTTTATACAATTAACAGCATTGTAAAATGAACAGTGGACTATATCATTACCGTATTTATCGGCGTATAACATGCACAGGCATATAACACTCACCCGAACTTTAAAAGGGAAGTTTCAGGAAAAATACTTTCCACAGTCCCCTGCTTATAACACGCAGGCACAGTTTACCCTCTATTTTCAGGGTAAAAAAGTGAGTTTTATATGCCAATAAATAGTGTATGCAGTTGCGATTCATACCATTCTGTTATTTCCATGCCTAATGAAAATCAACATACATTTGTTGAATTTAAAACTAAAATACAGTAGTCAAAAAAAATCGTACAAGCAGCTATGAAGTTGATGAAAAAGAAAATCGGTGGTCAGTAACTTTACTCACTTGGGCCAAGATGCTTAGATACACAAGATTCTACATGCACTCAGTGGCAACTTTATTATGTACACCTAGCTTGTACCGGGTTGGACCCCTTTTGCTTTCAGAACTGCCTTAATTATTTGTGGCATAGATTTAACAAGATGTTGGAAACATTCTTCAGAGATTTTGGTCCTCACGTAATTGCTACAGATTAGTCAGTTGCACATCCATGATGCAAATCTCTGGTTCCACCACATCCCAAAGGTGCTCTATCCGATTGAGATCTGGTGACTGTGCAGGCCATTGGAAGTTCAGTGAACTCATTGTCATGTTCAAGAAACCAGTTTGAGATGATTTGAGCTTTGTGACATGGTGCATTATCCTGCTGGAAGTAGCCATCAGAAGATGAGTACGCTGTAGTCATAAAGGGGTGGACATGGTTAGGAACAATACTCAGGTAGACTGTGACGTTTAAACAATGCTCAATTTGTACGAAGGGGCTCAAAGTGTGAGAAGAAAATATCCCCAAAACCATTATACCACCAGCTTGAACTGTTGATACAAGGCAGGATGGATCCATGCTTTTATGTTGTTTACTTCAAATTATGCCCCTACCATCTGAATGGCGCAGCTGAAATCGAGACTTATCAGACCAGGCAATGTTTTTATACAGTCTTCTCTTGCCCAAATTTGGTGAGCCTGTGTGAGTTGTAGACTCAATTTCCTGTTCTTAGCTGACAGGAGTGGCACCAATGTTTTCTGCTGCCTTAGCCAACTTGCTTCAAGGTTCGATGTGTTGTGAGTTTAGAGATGGTATTCTGCATACCTTGGTTGTAACCAGTGGTTATTTGAGTTACTGTTACCTTTCTATTATGTCTGCTCATTCTCCTCTGACTTTAACAAGGCATTTTTATCCACACAAATGCCGCTTACTGGATATTTTCTGACTATTCTCTGTAAACTCTAGAGGTGGTTGTGTGTGAAAATATCCGTAGATCAGCAGTTTTAAAACACTCAGACCAGCCCATTTGGCACCAACAACCATGCCATGTTCAAAGTCACTTAAATTCCCTTTCTTCTCCATTCTGATGCTCGGTTTGAATTTCATCAAGTCGTCTTCACCAGATCTAAATGCATATATAAATTGTGTTGTTGCTATGTGATTAGCTGATTAGAAATGCCAAGCAATTGAACAGGTGTATCTATTAAAGTGGGCAGTGATTGTATATTCTGAGTAGAAGGTGATTTAATGTGAGTCATTATGAATCCTCTGAAATCATATACAGCAAACCTCAGATCATCTACTTGTAGGCAGTGGGATAGTTAGCTTTGGCCCTATTTGTGAAAAGCCCTTAAAAAATATACAAAAATGAAAATTCCAATATATGATACACTCTATGCAAAATAAAAAGCTGTGTCACTCTGTGAGTTGGAGCGAGCAAAACCATTTGGCTATCCTGTAATACTTAATATGAATGTGTCAGACAGTAAGGGAGCCTAAATCTCCCTCTCATCTGCACTTTCAGGGGAGGGTACATTTAGGGAGAAATTTCACCAACAACTGTGTGTATGCTGTTGAGATGAGCACCTTAGTAGACTCAGCCTGGGTAAATGTACCAAACATTTGAGAGAAGGAGGCGGGGGGGGAGTCTAACACTGCACATGAATTGCATGGCGTAACTGTAAATTTTGATAGAACCAGTTGTGTTCCAAGTTAAGCTTTGAACACAATTGTTGGAAGGGTTTTGTCAGAATTAGGCGCCTTTCAGACTGGGGCGGGAGCCGCGGTGGTGGTATATAGCGGCGCTATACCGTCCAATTTGCCGCGGGAATCAGCCGCTAGCGGTGCGGTATTAACCCCGCTAGCGGCTAATAAAGCGTTTGGCGCGGTTTCCCATTGTTTTTAATGTGAAGGAGCGGTATTCACGCCGCTCCTCTCACCGATCCAAAGATGCTGCTGACAGATTTTTTTTCTCTCCCGCCAGCGCATCGCCCTCAGTGTGAAAGCCCTTCGGGCTTTCACATTGAGTATGCAGTGCAGGAGTTTTTCAGGCGGTATAGCAGCGCTATTTTTAGCGCTGTACCGCCTGAAAAACTCCTCAGTGTGAAAGGGGTCTAAAGCTAAAACAGAGCTGTAGCTCCTGCCTCCTTTCACCTCAAGAGGCCTTTCAACCTGGAAAGTGTAGTTAACCTATTTGTAAGATCAAAACAGGGTATACCTGGTATATTTGTTAATGCAGAATTTTAGCTGCCTGCCACAATTTATACATCACTAGTGTGATGTAGGGTGCTGCAGATTGCATGTTAAGAAAGTAAGAGTCTAGCGCCTGTTATAGTTTTTTTTGCCATTGAATAAAGATGAAAGTATGTTATAAAAGGACGCCATCCCATAATATGTTGGAGTTGAGCAGCAAAGAAGTCTAGCCATGAATTAGGAGCCAACAATCTGCCCTGATTTTTGGAGTATTGTAAACATTCTAACTTGGTCCTGGAAGTATGCTTTCCCCAGATCAGGTCCCTAAACATCACATTAAACTTCCTAAAATGCTTACATGGGATCCAACAGGTGAACAATGTAAAAGGTACAGCAATTGGGGCATCCAGAACATCTTAAGGAGATTAGTGCTGCTAACAGCAGATAGGAGTAGTTTGCACTATACAGAATATTGAGAGTAGAATCTAATAAGGAGTGGATTTAACACCTTCCCTCCCAGCTTATAGCAGATTGACGGCCGGGGGCGAACTTTCCTCCTTCGGAGTGGACATCATATGATGTCCTCTCAGAAGGCACCTCTTTAGGCCACAGGGCTGGGCAGCAGCGTGATCTATCACCATCTGTGTCCACAGGACAAAGCCAATGACTGATCGCTACACTTGTCCGCTGCCAGTGTTATGTGTCCACTGTGACCAATCACATAACAATTGGATGGCTTCTTTTCATTCCATCCATTGTATACAATTGTGTTGCTCACTGTGATTGGTCACAGTGATCACATGGTAGAGACATCTGTACCATGTGATTAGCTTTGGTCGATCACAGCTAATCACAACAAAATACACAGAACTAATCAGGTTCATTCAGTAAAGTTTGCTTATACCAATGGAATTCATTGGTATTGGCACTAATAATGTGTAAAACAAAGAAAAATTCTTAATCACCTCCCCAGAATAGTCGCATTAAAAAAAAAATATGTATTTTTTTATTTTTACATACTGTCACCAATTAGTGTCCCTGATCTAAGCCACATCAGTTATATGATAACATTGTACTGCACTGCTGACAGTATGTAAAAACAAAATTGAGATTTTCAGATATATACCATAGTTTATGGACTCTATATCTTTCCTACAGACTAAATAATATACACTGATTTGGGTTACTTTCAGCAAAGAAATGCAGCAGAATACATTTTGGCCTAAATTTACGAAGAAATATTATTTTCCGCTCGCCCCTGACTCCCGTGCGCGTGCCCGGTGGACGCGATCGCGGCCCGGCATCCACGATCGCTTGTTACAAAGCAAGGACCGCCACCCATTCCTGTCAGGGGAAAAATGCCTGACCGTCTGTTCATGTATGTATGAACAGCAATCAGTCATTTCCCCTACTGAGTCCACCACCCCTACAGTTAGAACACACCCAGGGAACATACTTAACCCCTTCCCTGCCCCTAGTGTTAACCCCTTCCCTGCCAGTGGTATTTTTATAGTAATCCAATGCATTTTTATAGCACTGATGGCTATAAAAATGCCAATGGTCCCAAAAATGTGTCAAAAGTGTCCGAAGTGTCTGCCATAATGTCGCAATACCGAAAAAAAATCGCTGATCACCGCCATTACTAGTAAAAAAAATATTAATAATGCCATAAAACTACCCCCTATTTTGTAAACGCTATAACAAACCTATCAATAAACGCTTATTGCATTTTTTTTTTTTTTACGAAAAATATGTAGAAGAATACATATCGCCCTAAACTGAGAAAAAAAATTATATATTTTTGGGGGATATTTATTATAGCAAAAAGTAAAAAATATTATTTTTTTTCAAAATTGTCGCTCTATTTTTGTTTTTAGCACAAAAACTAAAAACCACAGAGGTGATTAAATACCACCAAAAGAAAGCTCTATTTGTGGGAAAAAAGGACGCCAATTTTGTTTGGGAGCCACGTTGCATGCAGTTGTCAGTTAAAGCGACGCAGTGCCGAATCGCAAAAAGGGCTCTGGTCTTTGACCTGCAATATGGTCCCGGGGTTAATAAAGATATAATAGCAATTTACTGTGCAGATACCAGCTGGATGGCATATAATTGCTTACCATCTTTGTCCTGGTTGCTGGCAAAAAGGAATCATGTCAGTAAATGAACACATTGCAATCATACAGTTTGCCCATACATTTTGTTTGGGATGCAAACCAGATGAAGGAACAGAGTAACTGATTAAACAGGCTCTTTTCACATGATAGTATGATACATGTGTCATTTTGGATGTAGCACCGATTGGAAAAACTTTAATTCATGTTGACAAGACCACTTCAGTTGCTTTATCTTTGGCAGGGAAGACCGTTCCAGCTATCCTCACCTACTCCTACAGAGTGATATATCCCCATTTTCTCTGCCTGGAATCCTCCCGTAAATAGAACATGACCTCTACAGTTTTCCTTCCTTGGCACACGGCTCCCTTCTGTTCTTTGATGAATCCCTTTATGTATGAGAAAGGCTCTATCAAATTCCCTTTCTGCCTTTCTCTTTTCCAAACCAAACAAATTAAGGTCTTTAAGTCTTTCCTTATGTGCTCAGAAAAGATGAGCCCAACTTGAGAATGGCTACGGAAATAAAGCCATAAAACATTTTAAACAGGGACCAGACAGGTGATTACTATGATATGTTGTTGCTTGATGATAAAATGGCACAACCTCCTTATTTTTAAATTACAAAAATATAAAAGTCAAAAATAAATTGTCAAGCCTGTAATTGTAACACTGCATAATTTCAAAACGAACAATATGTGCATAAGGAATTAGAAAACCATAAATAATTGCTTTATTTATCAGTTCTCACTGCTGAGGTTACGGCTTTTATCCAGTACACATTGTTACATTAAAAACACAACAAAGGAATGTACTTATAAAACCTTATACCTCAAGTAATAACCATTCACTTTGTTAAATGACCTTGTTAGGGAAAAAAAAGCAATTTATTTTCGGTAAAATAGAACCTTCTTGTAATTCTAAAACTTCCATTCCAGGAAATCGTACATAAACAATTTATTTTTTGCCCCATACCATATCTGACTCAGTGAACCAGGGAGAGGTATTGAACAATACACCATGAATTGTTCCTCTGCCTCCTGTTGCTAAGTAGGCAGTGTGCTGTGCTTTCTGAGAGTTGTCCTTGGTAATTGGTTCATTTTGTCTGTGGATGACCTTCCCATAGCCCTGATATATATATATATATATATATATATATATATATATATATATATATATATATATATATTTTAGTTTTACATGTAAATGTCATCATGGCCTTCAGAAGGAATTGTATTTATATTATCTGTAGCATAATGAGGCTTGATCAATCCCAGTTCAGGTAATGGCAGGGATAATTTCAAGTGGAATGCTTTAAATCTGTAAGGACAAATTGGAATATGAAATAAGATTAAATCTGTATTTTTACAGTTGTGCAGGGCTACTGAATTTGTCTATGTGTGCATATATGTGTGTGTATATATATATATATATATATATATACAGTGGATAAAAAACCCTGTTAACCACTTTCCCACCGCGCCATAAGCATTTTACTGCTACGGCGCGGCGGGGTTATCTCGGGACGACGTCCCTGGGACGTCGTCCTTCACTTTCGCGATTGCGCATCCCCTGGGACGCGCTCGCGAAAGTGTCCGTGCTCGCCGGGTCTAGAAGACCTGGCGCATCACGGATCATGGTAAATTGCCGCTGATCGCGGCTGTTTACCACGTGATTGCGCCGTCAAATGACGGCGCGATCACTTGTAAACAAACCGGCGTCATTTGATGACGCCGGTTCCTCCCTCTCCTCCCTCTCCTCTCTGTACAGTGTGCGAGGAGAGGGGGGGGAGCGGGGTGTCAGCAGCTGAGCTGTGGCTGGATCTGTGACAAATGCAGTCACAGATCCAGCCATCCCTCAAAACATCCCAGCTCTGCAACCCTCCCAGTACCCAGCAACCCCCCCAGTACCCAGCAACCCCCCAGTACCCAGCAATCCCCCCAGTACCCAGCAATCCCCCCAGTACCCAGCAATCCCCCCAGTACCCAGCAACCCCCCCAGTACCCAGCAACCCCCCCAGTACCCAGCAACCCCCCCAGTACCCAGCAACCCCCCCAGTACCCAGCAATCCCCCCAGTACCCAGCAATCCCCCCAGTACTCAACAATACCCCAGTACTCAACAATACCCCAGTACTCAACAATACCCCAGTACTCAACAATACCCCAGTACTCAACAATACCCCAATACTCCAGTACTCAACAATACCCCAATACCCGGCAATACCCCAGTACCCGGCAATACCCCAGTACTCGGCAATACCCCAGTACTCGGCAATACCCCAGTACTCGGCAATACCCCAGTACTCGGCAATACCCCAATACTCGGCAATACCCCAATATTCGGCAATACCCCAATACTCGGCAATACCCCAGTACTCGGCAATACCCCAGTACTCGGCAATACCCTGCATGATACTTTGCAATACCCCAATACTCTGCAATACCGCCTATGGAGATTTTTAAGTAGCGAAGTTTGGCGCCATTCCACGAGTGTGCGCAATTTTGAAGTGTGACATGTTGGGTATCTATTTACTCGGCGTAACTTCATCTTTCACATTATGAAAAAAAATTGGGCTAACTTTACTGTTTTGTTTTGTTTTAAGCACAAAACAGTTTTAAAAAAAACACGCGTTCAATACATTTCTGCGAAAATACCGTGCGAGATAAAAAGTTGTAACGGCAGCCATTGTATTCTCTAGGGTCTTTGCTAAAAAAGCATATATAATGTTTTGGGGTTCTATGTAATTTTCTAGCAAATAAATGATGACTTTTCCATGTAGGAGAGAAATGTCAGAATTGGTCTGGGTGTTCCAGAACGCCTGGTGGCGCTCCCTGCATGTTGGGCCTCTGTATGTGGCCACGCTGTGTAAAAGTCCCACACATGGGGTATCGCCATACTCGGGAGGAATAGCAGAATGTGTTTTGGGGTGTAATTTGTGGTATGCATATGCTGTGTGTGAGAAATAACCTGCTAATATGACAGAAACAAGTTTTTTTTTTTACAGAATTTTCAGTCGTTTTTCTTTTATAGCGCAAAAAATAAAAAACCCAGAGGTGATCAAATACCACCAAAAGAAAGCTCTATTTGTGTGAAAAAAAGGACAAAATTTTCAAATGGGTAGAATGTTGTATGACTGAGTAATTGTCATTCAAATTGTGAGAGCACCGAAAGCTGAAAATTGGTCAGGTTAGGAAGGGGGTTTAAGTGCCCAGTGGTCAAGTGGTTAAAATGTCAGGTTTCTGTGATATAAAAAAATGAGACAAAGTTTAATAATTTCAGAACTTTTTTCCACCCTTAATGTGACCTATAAACTGTACAACTCAATTGAAAAACGAACTGAAATCGTTTAGGGGGGCAGGAAAGTAAAAATAAAATACTGTGGTTGCTTAAGTGTGCTTATGCACTTATAACTGGGGATGTAGTTGTGTTCGGAATTAAAGGGTCACTAACGGATTTTTTTTTTTAGCTAAATAGCTTCCTTTACGATACTGAAGTGTTGTTTTCATGTCCTCATTGTTCATTTTTGCTTTGATGTTGCTGTAATTCCTCTCTGTTCTGAACACTTCCTGGTTGTCTGTTTCCTTATAACCACAGTCCTGGGAGCTTTCTCACTGTGGTCACTAATCAAGGAGGTGTGATTACTGTGCGTAAACTGAAACTAGATTGGGCTGAGGGGTTTTAGACAAACCATCACTGCCCTCTATTGGCTCTCTGGCTCTGTACATCAGAGAGACAGGAAACAACAGCAAAAACAAAACTAGAACTGTAGGTTGATTATATGATTGTTATCTATTTGTAATCATTTTTAAAAGGAATCAGTTAACTATTATGTCTCTATACCCTGTAAACAGTCATTTCAGCCCATTTTTTTTCCTTTAGTGACCCTTTAAGTAATCACATTCAAACTCATATTTGGAATGGCTGCACCTGAAGAAGATTCAAGTTTTGGCATGCTAAATAGATTCATTTAACCACGCTCCCTATCTTAAGAACCAAATATCATTATAGTACAACGTTTATAGTGCAAAACAAGTTAAAACATGTCCTTATAAAACATTATTCAAATACAAATAAATTACAAATAAAGTGCATTATGTGCAATGTCCATAGACAGCCACCAGGTGTCTCCAACTCAGCTGAAAATAATATGTCTTATAAGTCTCATACCAAAATAATTGAGTGTCCTCCACCAACACTAAGCACTCATCGGACTCGTATGACCCCCATTACAGGAGTCACAGATAGCAGAAGTGGATGCCATTCCCAGTATTTCTCTCAGCTGGTCAGCGGGGCCAACAAGGTAATTAGACACAAGCTAGATCTCCCACAAATGGTAGAAAGAAAAATATGCCTTCCATAGTGAAGTACATAATATTTATTAAAATTACACGCTAAAATATTTCACTTACAATAGTACAATTCAAAGATTCAAGATCATAGCAGAGATCCCGATATGCGCTTTCTGATAAATTAATTGTGGTTCATTAGGTAGAATACTAGATAATGTTTTATCCTTAACAGTATTGGCCAATGTTTTTTTACGATTTGTTTGAATAATTTATAATCCTGATTGAAATTGGTAAAAAAAAATATATTTTATCCTTGATGTTTTTACTCTTTGGTTTTTCCTCCAACAATCCATTCCTGTCCATATCCAAACCATGATTTTGTATAGGTAACAGGTCCTCATCATGATACAATTTCTCTTAGAGCTATTTAACATCAACTCAGACTGTTGCATATCATTTTCCAAAATCGTCACAATTCCATCAGATTTGCATTAGCTGACCTTTTGGGATACCCCCAGCCACTTAGGATGATGGCAAGTGGCCGTGAGGATATAGCTGTTCTGGTCAGTTTCTTAAAAAAGTCTTGGTATTAATTTGTCCATTCCGTTTTATTAGAACTAGGTCCAGGAAACTATGTTCATTTAGATCCCAGCTACCAGTGAATTTGAGTCCATAGCGATTATTATTAAGACTAGCCAGAAAGGTTTTTACAGTGTTTTCAGGGCCATCCCACAAAATGATTATATCATCAATAAATATCTGTAAAGATGTGTATCAGGTATATTCCTAGCAAAAAATACTTTGTTTCTCCTATTGACATTGACAACATACGTTGATGACGAAAAAGGTCTGGGGACTACGCAGTAACATCACCACGCTCTAGAGGGAGGGCTCCTACCGATTGCCGGCCGCCACTTTCGTTTTAAATGCTGTTTTCTTTGTATGGAAGTACAACTATTTTATTAAATGTTTTATTGCTGAAACGGAGTTACACTATGGTGCATTTTCTCCTTCATCTCTCTCCCCGGATGACTGCTAGCATTGCAGACTAGTGTCCCGTTGGATCTCCTCTGATCGCCATCCCCAGGATTGCAAGGCCGCGGCTGGGTTATAGCCGACCGCTCATTTAGCTTGCCCTCTGGTAAGTGGCCATCCATTTATTGGTGAAGGGATCACGTCTTGGTTTCCATCTGTCACTGGGTGATTTCCTTTATGTGATGCAGTCTGTGAACGATCGGGGCTGATTTATATGGTGATTTTTCTAAAGAACTTTTTTTCAATGATTTATTAACATTGGCCCCATTCTAAGTGATTGTGGATTTCATTAACCCCTGCCATACCATTATGCATTTTTAAAAGGCGCAGCTTTGCTTTTGTTTCTGTATTTCTCCAAACTACGGGCCAAGGGCCAGATGTGGCCCATTGATTTGGGTAATAGTTTGCTAGTCTCTATCGGCTGCTTCAGAAGCTTGCCTCAAGAAGGGCTTTATAGGGTAAGACAGCGCTATATAAGACTTGCATTATTATTATTATTATTATTATCTGGCCCTCAGGGCTTTATTCCTCTCACTGATATGAGGCACTATTTTTTCCTATTGACTCCAACAAGGGGGCACTTTTTCTTCCACTGATACCAATGATGAGATATAATTACTCCTACTAATAGGCGCACTACTCCTTATCCTACTGATTGCAAACTATGAGGCCATGTTTATTCTCACCAATGCTGGGCCTGGGGCTTTTTCTGCCCCCGCTGGCCACAATCCGGCCCTCCTAAAGGTTGAAGAACAATAAACTGGCCCTTTGATTGAACAGTTTGGAGACCCCTGACCTAGTTAATAGTTTTTTATTTTCTTTTTAGTGCACCTACCATTATTAATTAATTCACACATGTAACAGTATCATACTTTTCAGAGGTATTTTTTAAATATACGTAATATTCAGATAGCTAGTACTTCTAACTGTTCCATAATTCCTTTGCTAGCATAATATTCAACTGTCAGCATTGCTAAAGATGACAACGTTCACAATATTGTGAGCGAAGAGTCCAGTAACTGTGCTTACTTGATTTATCCATAGTTCATTGAAAGGTCTTATCTGTAGTTCACTTGAGTTCATGGCAGAAATTGTGGATATGATCAAACTTCATAATTAGAAGCATTACTGCTGGGAAGCAGCCAAGTTAAAATATGTCCTTACAAAAGGTATATGAATATAGAACAAAGGAGAGGAGCGTATTAATTATGTCTACTGTCAGAAAGTCGTATTTGCTTTTGTTTGGTAATCTTTGTGGAAGCTCTTCCCTTAGGACTGAACAGGCTCCATGGGTGTCCTGTTTTTCTTTAATTGCCTCTACAGGATTCTCTGCTTTGTGAGTTGCCTTCACTACTACACACTCAGCTTCTTACACCACTGGTCAAAGCAAAACTGTACTTTCTCACACTTATTATTATTTTAAATCTCTTTTGTCATGGATGAGAAAGCATATCAAAGTTCTTTTTTAGTTCCCAGGATGTCACTGATTTTTTTTATTTCCCTCTGCAGGCGTCCTGAACTTTTACAATGACAGAGACTGCGGCAGTACGTTTAATTCCTATACCTATAGGCCAAACAAGGTTAATACGAATATAGCAAGAAAAAGGGCATAATTCATAAGGCTGCATCGGAGGAAAGAAAAAAGTCATAAATTGTTGAGAACGTTGCTGGTCAGCTTTGAAAGAGATGACAGCATCGTATCATTTTCTCCATGCTTCGTAAGGCTTTTATAATCAAATGTTGAATGCCAGCACTTTGAAGAGATTACAGAAAAAATAGCGGGAAAACTAGAGGCCAATAAAAAAATGCTCTTGTGAACCTTGGGTCTGCCCCAGAAACTGGCACGGTTGCCTAAAGTATTTTAGTGTTATATGTTAACGTGGTTTATTAATAGTTAAAGCTGAACTCTAGGCAGATATGAAAGACACAAATTATTGTGGCTCTGTGACCATTAATACATCATTTAACCACTTGCTTACTGGGCACATTTACCCCCTTCCTTCCCAGGTCAATTTTCAACTTTCAGCTCTGTCACATTTTGAATGACAATTGCGTGGTCATGCAACACTGTATCCAAACACATTTTTATCATTTTCTTTCACACAAATAGAGCTTTCTTTTGTTGGAAATGTATCACTACTGGGTTTTTTATTTTTTGCTAGAAGAAGAAACAAAAAATTATCGAAAATATTGATTATTGTTATAAAATTTTGCAAACAGGTAATTTATCTAATTCACTGACATGTGCAGATGAGACTGCACTGATGGGCATTGATGAGGCAGCACTGATGGGTGGCATTGATGGGCACTAATGAAGCTGCATTGATGAGCACCGATAGGTGGCACTAATGAGCTCTGATAGGTGGTACTGATGGGCACTGAATAGTGACAGTGATGGGCACTGGTAGGTGGCACTGATAGGCAGCACTGATGGTGTGGCACTGATTGGAAGCACTGGTGGGCACTGATATTTGACACTGGTGGGCACTGATAGGCAGTGATTAGCAGCACTGGCGGGCATCGAGGCAGGGACTGATGTCCCTGTAACAGAAGCTGGTTATAGGCTTTCTGCTTCTCTTCCCGCTGATCATGAGGAGAAGAAAAGCTGATAGTTGGCTTCTGTTTACTTCCGTGATCAGCTAACTTTGACAGCTGATCACATGGTAAATGGACTGCTGTGATTGGCCCTTTACCCTGTTCTGTGATCAGCTGAGTTGGAAGGACAAATAGACGTCTTCCCGGGAATGAAAGCACATGCTGTAGCCGTCATACGGGTTTAACGTGGTAGGAAAGTGGTTAATATATATATTTTTTAATGGCAAGTAGTTTATGTACAGTACATGAGTGAAAGCAGACAGATATGAGCTCATCACTGTGCATCTTCTCCTTTCACTGTCCAGGCACAGGTTTGGGAGGGTCCAGGATGACCTGGGTTCAAAAAAAGTGTGCTGAATAATGCTGACCTATAGACTGAGGACATCTAGTGGCAGTAAAAAAAATAACTGCACGGTGAGATCTTTGGATTGAGGTGACGATTGCAGCAAAAGCTGGTTATTTTATTATGGGCTCTTTTTTGGGCTGGAGTTCTGCTTTAATAGGAGTGTTTATGCATGTATTTATGTTTAGTAGTGCTGATGTGGTATGAATATGTGTCCCCTAGAATGAAAAATAAGGTTTGGGTTAATAACATTTTTATGTAGAAATGCTGTGCTGATGTGGCCCAGTAAAGCATAACTGTGTTGTCAATATTGCCACCCAAATCTACATTACGGTTATATATGTCACCAAAACGTTTGTCCCATTTGGATGATTTACCCTCACTTCTTGCTTTTATGAAAACATAAAAGTTTTACTTTTCTGCACACTTGTCAATGGTTCCAGAATAGTCCACAAGTCTGTCATTTGGAGTATGCAATTTGGATGATTAAAAAACTAAACACTAAACAGAGGATGATGGATTTAGAATGTTTATCGGGGGACCAGTTTCTGTATTGATGTAATATGTACGTTTTCATTGCTGGCCTTAAAAAACCATGCAAGGCATAAGTCTGACTTGATGTGCTACATGGTTTAGTAACTCAAAGTATTAAAATGAGTGGCAGCCAGGATACTAGCATTCAGAAGAAGTTCTGTAATGTTTCTGTTCTCACAGGTTCACTTTATCTCCTTTATGACCTTCTAACACGCATGTGCAGCGGTAAATAGGTGGGCTTTAATGCCCTGACACCACAGATATGCATTGCTGGGTGGCTGATATTTAGTGCTTCTAGCACAAAGACCGAACTATTGAAGACCGCTCTAGGTCTGGACTAATGATTAGTAGCCGATGCACCCGCTTCTGATCATATGACCACTTTGGCAGTGTTCTCATGATCCCTGATCCACTCCCCCAGGCATTCAGAACTGTTTAGAGGGATGCTGGAGCTGGCGGGAATAGGTTAATTTAATATTTGTGATAATTATTTCACCTATTTTCTGTAAAAATTTCACTTAGTTTCTATCATTTTAGAAAGCACCTCTATTTGGATTCTTGCCCTTTCAAAAGGGAATTTTCTGTTTATTTCCCTTGACATTTTTTGTCTCAAATGTTGCAGTGCTAAAATCTAATTGCAGACATTTAAATAGACAGTTGTCTGGTTTTCTTGCTTGTACCCTCCGTCGTATCAGTCATTCTCAATCATTTACTTCTGATGCAACAGTTTATTAAGAATTATTTCTCACATCTACCATGAAAGACGAGGGATTACACCTCAGTGCTTCAAGTCATTAAGCATGAGTTTAATCGGCCATTTGACATTGCTAAACTGTTCTCCACTATGCCTCAGTCCTAGTGAGAAGCAAAGACCATTGAGCGCTCAACTCTGTGCCCTTCAAAATCACTGCTGTGCACCAAGCTTTGTCAATAAGTGCTGTGTATGTTTGATACATATGTGATTAGCATTGGATGAGGAACGCTTCGTAACCTTTTCATTATTTTCAACCTTTACAGGGCACAAACATGCAAGCAGTCGGTTTGAGCAATCATTACAACTCTTTATAGTGTAATTTTTCAGTCATTTTCTTTATGCCCATCGCTGCCTGAAGACATTTTAGCACATAAACCTGTTGATGTTTAACATATTCTGTTCTATAAAATTGTGATATTGCTAAATGCTGTTATCATTCTTTTTTTTTTTATGCAACCGTAGCTAGTGCTTCTGTAACCTTTATAGGTTATACTCATGTATTTACTGCTTTTACTTATTTAATGAATAATAGTGGGTATCTTTTTGATGGACACCAAATCTACTTTTACTTCAAAAAGCATGTTTATGCAAAAACTGTAACGTATCTTATATTAAGAAGAAAACATTTCTACTATGTAGAACTAGTTTCCATGTAACAGTCATATTTTCTTTGCTGTCCCTTTTTTCCCCGATCCTTTTTCTGTTTAAAGTGACACTGCTCTTTTGTTAAAAAAATGTAATACCCTCCACGGAAATTACATATGTTAAAAGTATTTTAGAAAACTTCAATGCACATTCTGACTTGCTTGTGTTCTGTATTACAAGACGGGCAATTGCAGTAATTTCCTTTAACAGGCTGCTAAGTGGTAGAGTCCAGTTGCTATATTCAAGTATCGTATATACCCGAGTATAAACCGACCCGAATATAAGCCGAGGCACCTAATTTTACCACAAAAAAACTGGAAAAACGTATTGACTCTAGTATAAGCCTAGGGTGTCCATCTGCATGCCTCACTGTTGCCTCACTGTGCCCATGCCCCACTGTGTCCATGACTAGACTGATGTTAAACATGAGAGTCTATGGAAGGGGTGCCCGGTTTTGAAAAATCGGTGCTCACCAGCCTGAGGTCCTCTAGACAACAAACTTTGCACACTTGTAAAGGAAGAGTGGGGCTACATGTGTGCCAAGTTTGGAGTCCAGGGGAACCTACGGCCGGCTGGTACCGGGTCCCCAAAATCCAGGAGATCAGGCGCAAAAAGGTGACTCGAGTATAAGCCAAGGGGGGCATTTTCAGAACAAATAAAATGTGCTGAAAAACTCAGCTTATACTCAAGTATATACAGTAAGTAGTCCTTACACTAAAAACAAAAAGATACCTGTGGGTGTGCAAAGCCTTGGCTAGTTTATTGTCAAAGGTAAAAGGTGCACCATGGGAAATCTGGAGAAAGTGCTAGGGAGACCTAAAATGTGACCTCAGACTGTGAGAATAAGTAAATGTGAGCCAGTCATACAAAAAAAGTATTACATTTAGACCGCCCAACGTGCGTACAAATTATTGCAAGATAGATAACCTAATTTTATTTTTGGCAGTTTTAGAAAGTCTTAATAGCTATGGAATAAAATGCAAAGGTAATTAAAAAAAAAAAAACATCCCATCATTAAATGTGTCGCTATCATTTTTTTTAAAGAAAAGTTTAGTCTTCAACTAATCATGAACATAATGTTATTATAGTGTATCTTAAAGAGAAGTATCACTCTGGAAGAAAAATTCCTGTAGCTGCTGACTTTTAATAAAATATACTGTGGCAGCCAGCTATTCTGCTTTCAGCTTCACAGCCGACTGCCCACTGCAAATGCGCAAGCCATGCTGCAGGTTGTGGATGTCCCTGCAGACATTTGGGACCTGTGACATGGCGAGGGAGGGGGAGAGGAGAGGAGAACTTGGAGAAGTGTGAGCTTGTACCTATCAAAACTACTGTAAGTACTGCTCCCCCAAATGTGATAGAGGAGGACTTAAAGTCTTATGTTGCTATGTTCCCTGTGCTTCTTTTTTGCTTGTGCCTTCCCTTTAAACAAAATGTTAGTGGCAAAGGAGCACTAGTAAATGAAGCACACTGACAGGCAACCAGAGCTTAATTTTAAGGTAGCAGTCAACTTTTTTTTTGTGACAATAAATACCTACCAGACAAAATAGGAACATAATGGCTCATACACAGGAGTGTTTCTAATATATACATAATGGGGGTTATTTACTAAAGGCAAATCCACTTTGCACTACAAGTGCAAAATGCACTTGAAATTGCACTGAAAGTGCACTTGGAAGTGCAGTCGCTATAGATCCGAGGGGGGTTGAATACTAAAATCAGCAGAGCTTCTTCTCCTTTCAGATCTTCCCCTCAGATTTACAGTGACTGCACTTCCAAGTGCAATTTCAAGTGCACTTTGCACTTGTAGTTTGCACTTATTGTGCAAAGTGGTTTTGCCTTTTGTAAATAACCCCCAATGTGTATATATATATATATATATATATATATATAGTATCAGGAAAAAACACAATGCAGAGAATAAAGAATAAAGTAAAAGCAATTAATCGTACAGAAATGTGATAAAAATAAAGCACATCGTATAAAGCGGTAGTAAACCACAGTTAAAGAAAAAAAAATCCCCTGCGAGACAATATCATAATGTGCTAGTATGCATCCTATACCAGCACATTATGAGAGACTTCCCTAAAATGAAGCTCTCCAGCATTGCGCTGTCACCGCTGAGAGGGCATTGACATCACTGCGCATGGGAGCCGCCATTTACAGCTCGGGCTCTGAAGGTCTAGCACGGCTGCATGCACTCTGAATATCTTTTAAACAGTGAGGCCGCGTACACACGATCAAATTTGTCCGCTGAAACTGGTCCGTCGGACCAATTCAGCAGACATCTCCGATCATGTGTACGGGCTAGCGGACATATTTGGCCAGCGGACACATTTTAAAACATGCTTTAAAATTTGTCCGCCGGAGACATGTCCGTCAGATATGTCCGCTGGTGAGTACACTCACCAGCGGACATATCTTCCCGCACATGCGTCGAATGGATTCGACGCATGCGCGGGCGTATTTTTCTTCCTGGTTCGGTGACGTGGAGGCGTCAACGTCACCGCGCTGTCTGCCGGCGGGGATTTTGATTCGATGGTGTGTACACACCGCCAGACGAAATTCCCGGGGAGACATGTCAGATGAAACCGGTCCGCGGACCGTTTCCATCGGACATGTCCCTCCGTGTGTACGCAGCCTTACAGTTTAGGAGATATTCACGGTATCTACAGGTAAGCCTTATCATGGGCTTTTACCTGTAGATTACTACCACTCTAACAAACAGAAGCCAGTCTATTAATATTTTATTTTACTGGACTCAAGTGCCTAGGCAAGAAAATGGTTGCTAGAACTCGGGGGCTGCCCAGTAAGTACCAAGGGGTACTAAAGGGACGCATGTCACATGTAGTAGTGTTAAAACATCCGAAAGGGCCAGTAGATTTTGAGATGCTTCAACCACCAAGTCTGGCACTGGCAATTACTCACTAAGATTACTTGTCTCACATATTTTAATGCTTGGATCAAACAACAGACAAATGTTTTGACCATATCTGCTGTGTGTATTGAGCTGCAGGCACATAATTTACAGAGCACAGATTGTATACTACACATTATCTTATGTTCAACGATATAGCTGTGCAGAATATTATTCAGCCAAGGTAGCAGCTTTTGTAATATGTGTCACAATAGAGGACGTTTTATATGACGCGCTTTTGGGCTTACATTCACTGATTCTGACCTGAGTCTTTTACACAGAACCTTCCTTCCTCTAATTTCTACTGAAACTGTGATGTTTACTTTTCATCCAATACTGGAATTTCCTCTCAATCCCCATGTGCTTTTAAGTTTATACCCTGTCCCTTTTTCACCTATAATTCCTTTGAAAAGAGAGAGATGTCATCAGAAACCAGCTGTAATGAGGTCTGTGAGGCAATTTCCAGTGTTTTAAAGTTGTAGACAAAAAATTCTTCTTGTAATGACAAATTACACTGTAGAGACCTCTTAAACACTTAGCCTTGGTGAACACTAAATCTGTCCCTTCAACAGGTTTATTGCTGTGTTCTGTACTCTCCTAACAGGAGATTTACAGCTTTTTAACTGATTTAATGAAAGCGGGTCGGAGGAGTCCTTGTACATTTAACACATATACTATTTTACTAGAATGTGGTAACCCATCGGCTGCTGGGGTGGACAGGTTGGCATTTATTAGGTTAAAATTAATAACAAGATTTTTGTAGAAGTTTGGGTGAGGAGTTCCACCCTAAAAATCAACTTTCTATTAACAGCTCGCCTTTAACCACCACCTCCTGCACATATACGTCGGCAGAATGGCACAGCTGGGCACAAGCACGTACCTGTACGTCCTCTTCAACTGCCCAGCCGTGGAGCGCGCACCCGCGACCCGGTCCAAAGCTCCGTGACCGCAGCTGCGGGACCCGCTGACCTGATCGCCGCCGGAGTCCTGCGATCGGTCCCTGGAGCTAAAGAACGGGGAAAGCTGTGTGTAAACACAGCTTCCCTGTTGTTCACTGTGGCGCTGTCATTGAGCGTCTGTTTCCTGGTATAGGGAAAGGCAATCAATGACATCACAGGTCCAGCCCCACCCCCCTACAGTTAGAAACACTTATGAGGTCACACTTAACCCCTTCAGCGCCCACTAGTGGTTAACTCCCAAACTGCAATTGTCATTTTCACAGTAAACAATGCATTTTTATAGCATTTTTTGCTATGAAAATGACAATGGTCCCAAAAATGTGTCAAAATTGTCCGATGTGTCCGCCATAATGTCGCAGTCGTGAAACAAATCGCTGATCGCCACCATTAGTAGTAAAACGATTTTTTTTATAAAAATGCAATAAAACTATCCCCTTTTTTGTAAACGCTATAAAATTTGCGCAAACCGATTGATAAACGCGTATTGTGATTTGTTTTACCATAAATAGATAGAAGAATAAGTATCGGCCTAAACTGAGGAAAAAAAAGTTTTTATATATTTTTGGGGGATATTTATTATAGCAAAAAGTTAAAAATATTGCATTTTTTTCAAAATGGTCACTCTATTTTTGTTTATAGTGCAAAAAAAAAAACGTAGAGGTGATCAAATACCACCAAAATAAAGCTCTATTTGTGGGGAAAAAAGGACATCAATTTTGTTTGGGAGCCACGTCGCATGACCGCGCAATTGTCAGTTAAAGCAACGCAGTGCCAAATCGCAAAAACTGGCCAGGTCCTTTACCTGCATAAAGGTCCGGGTCTTAACCACGTGTCCACCCGGCCTATTTTGGCACTTCTCTCCTTTATGTAAAAATCACAATTTTTTGCTAAAATTTTTATTTAGCAGACACCCTAGGGCAGTGATGGCGAATCTTGGCACCCCAGATGTTTTGGTACTACATTTCCCATGATGCTCCACTACACTGCAGCGTGCATGAGCATCATGGGAAATGTAGTTCCAAAACATCTGGGGTGCCAAGGTTCGCCATCATTGCCCTAGGGAATAAAATGGCGGTCATTGCAACTTTTTTTCTCGCACGGTATTTGTGCAATAATTTTTCAAACGCATTTTTTGGGGGAAAAAAATAACAAAACAGTAAGGTTAGCCCAAATTTTTTGTTTAATGTGAAAGAGGATGTTACGGCGAGTAAATAGATACCTAACATGTCACGCTTTAAAATTGCGCACACTCATGGAATGGTGCCAAACTTCGGTACTTAAAAATCTCCATAGGTAACGTTTTTAACATTTTTTACAGGTTACTATTTTCAAGTTACAGAGGAGGTCTAGCACTAGAATTGTTGCACACGCTCTAACGCATGCAACGATAACTCACGTGTGGGGTTTTATTTTTATTTTACTTAATTTTTTTTCTTTTTAAACTTTTTTTTTTTTTTTTTAAATGTATGATTCTTTTATTCCTATTACAAGGAATGTAAACATCCCTTGGTAATAGGTATCATTGTGACAGGTCCTCTTTATTGAGAGATGTGGGGGTCAATAAGACCCCACATCTCTCCAGGCTTACAAGCATGAAATCCGTGAAAAACAAAATCACCGAGCACATGCCGACGGCCGCGATTGTGGCTTTGTTTACTTCTGGGTACCGGGCGTGATGTCATAATGTCGCGCCTGGGCCTCCGACTGTCATAGATGTGGGCAATACCTAGGATGGTCTGCATATAAATGTTATGAGCCTTGGAATGTCCACTCCTCAAGACTGACACCCACCCATCAAGTTGTATTGATATTTGCATAACTCTTACCATGAGGCAGCCCCCTCTGCTTGCATCAGGGCCGAGGGCTTTTGAGAAGAGTATTGAGGCAGAGGACCATGATGTTTTCAGAAGTACAGCACCCTGCTGTACCCTTCCACCAGACATAATCTGTGCACATTTTATAGAATATCACATAGAGACCCATTAATGGCAGTACTATATGTAAAATAAAATATGTAATGAAAAAGGTTTAACCCAAAAATTTTAATTAACATGTTGCTTATAGGGAAAAATATAAGCAGAATGAACGTCGGCTCTAATGATTTCATTCAACTGACTAAAATGATAAAAGCAGGTAATTGCGCACCAATATGCAGCATATGTTGTTTTATTTACACTATGACATCAACAAATCCTATTGAAATCCTTGTTTTCTCTTGACTATGTACAGTATGTTGCTACTTTCTGTAATCTTTGAAAATCCTAACAAAGTGACTCTGTGGAGTTGGAGTATCCGATTTAGTAAAATTCATGTAGATTGCCTTACATAGAAATGGTGCATGCATAATTTTTCCCAACATATGCAACACATTGTGGCAGTGCAAGCAATTCCTGTTAAAATAAGTATTGTTTATTTGTTTGTGCATTGTACTTGCACTAGAAAACACTTCAAAATACAAGGGGCGTTCAAGTCAAATGTGAATTTTTGAGTTTATATAATAAAAGAACAAATTTCAAGGAGTGGAAACTGCAATTTATGCTACATTTATCCCAGCGTTTAACTAATGCCTGGAGAGCTTTGGCATAGAAAGATCTGTCAGTACGAATGAACCATCTTAAAACAGCTTCACGTCATCATCAGTGCTGAATTGCTTACCTCTGAGGAACCATTTTAGGGGTCTAAACAGGTGGAAATCACTCAGAGGGATGTCTGGGCTGTAAGGGGAATGTGGCCCTACTTCCCGGGCGAGTTGCTGTAATGTGCACTCTGTGTGGTGAGCATTATGAGCTTGAGCGTTGTCATGGAGAAACAGGACTCCCTAAGTGATAAAACCAGGACATTTTTCCAGACTTCAACTCTTCTGTGCCGGTCAAAAGCAGAAAGATGTCTTGGTACACAGTGTGCTCTAACTTTTCGAAAATGCAAATGTTCATGAATGATTGTGTTCACCGTTCCCACAGAAAGATGAGTCTCTTGTGCAATTTCACAACAGGTTATGCATCAACTATCCAGGATCAGGAGTTTCACGTGCTGAATGCTCACAATAATGACTGCTGTGGGCAGTGTGTGGACTGGTCGGCAACATGTGTGCTACCTATCGGTAATAGGACACACTTGCCACTTATTACTGTGTTTAGTACCCCAAGTACCAAGGTCAGAAGCCTGGGAGTAACCTTTGACTCTGAGATGTCGATGGATGCGCAAATAGGATCAGTAGTCAGCGGATCCCACCACCTTCTCCGCCTATTGCGCAGACTCATCCCCTTCATCCCGGAAAAGGACACATCGGTAGTAGTCGGAACAATCATCAATTCTCGACTCGACTACGCAAACTCCCTCTACTTAGGTCTACCAAAATACCAGATCTCGCCCCTACAAGTCCTTCAGAACACAGCCGCCAGTTTGGTAACATGAAAGAAACCCTGGGAATCCATCACCCCATCCCTGAGGTCCCTTCATTGGCTAACAGTAAAGGATCGGATCACATTCAAGACCCTCTGCCTCACCCATAAAAGCACACAAGGAAAGGCTCCTCAATACTTATGCGAGAAAATAAAGCATTACACCACCCATCGCACTCTCCGATCATCTAACCAAAACCCCCTCCACATCCCCAAATACAACTACAAATCAAAGGGAGAACGAAGATTTGCAGTCCAAGGACCACGGCTATGGAACGCTATACCAACAGACATCCGCATGGAAGAAAACCATTGGGCCTTCAGGAAGAAGCTTAAGACCCACCTCTTCTGAATGATTAGGACGACGCTGGATGGAAAGCGCCTTGAGGCGATTTTGTTCGCATGTGTAGTGCTATACAAGTTATTCACTCACTCCCCACCCTAGCATCCCTTTTTATACCTGCAATATTAAAAGTCCCAGTTTTACTTGAATGTCCCTTGTATATGGAATCATGGATGGTGTGAACGAGGCCCAAAAGTTGCACTGTTCATTGGATTTCTGCATAAAGAACCATCAAGAGATAAATATAGACATTTTATAAACCTATTCTAAAATGTATAAATCTCTGTTAAATCTGTAAATACCTGTCAGATAGTCCTGTGGCTGTCAGAAATGCACAACAAAAACATTAACAAAGATTATTACAAACACCCTTACAAGTCTTAATAGGCATATTCATAGTGGAACATAGATCCATGCCACCATAACTCAGTCATGTTAATACTGGCAGTATCCATGATGTTTTTGGCCCACTGTTCTCTGCATGTCAGGGATTTTAAGATTTGTTGATCTGTTATATAGATGTAGAACATGACTTTTTCTGCTTGTGTGGAGTCCAAAACCTGGATAGTTCCAAGGAAAACATATTGTCTTTCATTACAACAAATTGCTATGTTATACTAAATTAAATTACCTTTTCTGGTCTGTATTAGTTGCTAGTTTTGAATGTCAGTTGCTTAATTCAAAGATGCCTATTTTTCTGAGCTATTACCTAAATAGATAATATCTCAATTTCACAGTGGTAGAGCCAGTAGTTGTTACCAAGTTATGTACAGGCTACCTTTCCAGTTTTTTTTTATGACCAAGCACATTTGCATTACATATAAATGTTGTTGTGTTCAGTTTGGTAATTTTCACATTTTATGGAAAGTGGAAAAATGTTGTTGTTGTTGTTGGCCTTTAAATCCGAATGTATCTCACACTTGAAATTATACTGAAAGGCCCATTTGTTGAAGACATGGACTAAAGAACATAATTGTGTTGCTATGGGTGTCAAATAATCCCAATTGCAGCCCGTCAGCCATATCACATGTATAATACATAGTGGTCTTATGTGCATAGTGATGAATTGGCATAGTGGTGGGTAGCATAAAAAGCCCCCCCCCCTTTTTTTATAAAATATATATTTTTGCCATTTTTTGTTGCAACTCAGTTATGCTCATCTTCTCCTACCTTTTTGTAGTCACTTTCTACCTACGTGCACTCTAGCAAAAGCTGCAGGGACTTTCTCGGGGCAGGTTTGCTTACAGGGACAACAGTGGACCATGCTAAAGTAGTGGGTCAGCCATTTGTAGTCTCCATTGGAAGCTTGTGTGACAGCGTGAAAATGCAGGAACATAAATAGGAGACCAGGGCTGAGTGTTGTCATTTTATAATAGTATTGGAACAAGGACGAGGATTATTATTATTATAAAATCTGCACATTAAAAAAAATGGTAACCACTTTTTAAATTATATTAACATGTGCAATCTTCTAGGAGATTTTAGGGATTCGATTTACATAGACAAACCACTTCGTACCCCCAATATAACAGAATGACATGCGCATGTTATCCTGACTGGACGTCACATGGTCCAGTTTGCGCTAATTGTTTATCAGCGTAGCCCCCCCCCCACGGATGCCCCCTCTGGACCACCAGGGAGGTCCCAAGCATGTGGATGGCCAGGTACATCCCACATGGCCATCCACATATGAAAATTGATACCAAATATGTGCCAATCAGTGCCCACACATGGGCATTGATTGGCACCATTGTGAAAGACCGCAAATCAATGATGCCCAGCAATGCCACCCATCAGTGCCACCCAGTGTCTATCAGTGCCCATCCGTGCCCATCTATCAGTGACCATCAGTGCCCACCCATGTCACCTATCAGTGCCACCATATGTACCAATCACTGCCACCATAAGTACTCATCAGTGCCGCCTATTGGTGCCCATCAGTGTCGCCTATGAGTGCCCATCAGTGCCACATACCAGTGCCACCTAGCAGTGCCCATCAGTGCCACCTTTCAGTGCCCATCAGTGCCACCGATCAGTGTCCATCAGTGCCACCTCATCAGTGCCAGCTCATTGGTGCCTATCGGTGTCACCTCATCAGTGCCCGTCAGTGCAGCAGCTATATCAGTGCCCATCACTGAAGTTCAAAATGTACTTGTTTAAAAACAAATAACAGAAACAACAAAAACCCTTTTTTTTTCTGTCTTTTATTTTTTTTCCACAAAAAATAAAAACTGCAGAGGTGATCAAATACCACCAAAAGAAAGCTCTATTTGTGGAAACAAAATTATAAAAAATTTGTTTGGGTACAGTGTAGCATGACAATTGTCATTCAAATTACGACAGCGCTGAAAGCTTAAAATTGGCCTGGGCATGAAGGTGCATAAGTGCCCGGTATGGAAGTGGTTAATACTAGTTAGTGTGATCATAAGGCAGTGTACACAGACCCATAGCAGTTCAGAAATATTCCAGCATACATGTTGCTTTTACATTATCATTGTTGGCAATTGTAGCCCCACACTGTATTGTAAAGCATAATTTTCATTATAATACTGTTTTGCTTGTACCCCTTTCAAAGCTAAGGCCATCAAGGGCTGGTTCACATTGCTTGGCCTTATGAGAAAAAAGACTTTAGTAGCCTTGCAGGAAAGAATTTCTGCAGGGAGGTATAAGGGGTCACGATGTGCTCTAACATGCTGATATGTATCCACTATATATGGCCACATATTGCAAGCTTTTTTGTTAGATGCAAGAAATTATGTAACACTTGTACCTAAATACTGTAATTCCTGCGCTGATTTGTATATTAATACAGAAGTTTTTTTTAATCCATTTGACCATCGTTGAGGACATCTGTCACAAAAATGGCTTGATATCACTAATGCAATGTTGTTAGTTGTCATGCTGGAATTATTTCATGGAGTCACTTATGAAAATCACACAATCTGTGATTAACCTAAGAATGTGGCTGTCGATGTTATCAAAGAATAATTAAAATTTGATAGTATAACTTTTTCAGATATTCACATGGCGTCTTATAGGTACGTCAAATTTTATAGTGAGGTATCATTTTATGATGTGATTGAAAATCTCATTTTGTTATTCTTTTCTGTCTCTGCAGATACTTTGAAGCTGCTGCAGTAATGTGCAAGCATCTCTATTTCATATATTTTGTTTCTGTATAGAATCTCTTTAAACTCAAGTACAGATATACCCCACTTTTAAGTACACAATGGGACCAGAGCATGTATGTAAAATGAAAATGTACTTAAAGTGAAACAATACCTTATTTCACTTCTAGGGAACAGGGCGGGCTATGCTCTCGGAGCTTCAGCTCTTTCTACTGCGGCTGCAAAATGCCTGTACAGTACTTGTAAGGCACTTTATATACACTCGCAGGTATGTCCTTACTCGCGAGTGTATGTAAAGTGAGTGTACTTAAAGCGGGGTATGCCTGTATACAGTAGGGCTGGGCCCAGACAAGCAGCAAAGTAAGGGCCTAGGCAGATGATTGTGATGGCCTTCCAAAGTGCTCAACTAAAGTAGTAACCTGAGTTAATTTAGCACAGTCAGGAGGCACGGCTGCCTGATCAGTTTGTGCAGTATTTGGGCAACACCTGCTTATTGCCTGTATCTTACACCCAACATGTCAAGAGAGCAATTTGGCAAAAAGTGACAGCAATGCTCTGTACAATCAGCCTAAATTATGTCACACCAATTTTCCCTATTCATTAATTGTAGAAGAGATTTAAGTTGTTATGTATTGCTGGGAAGGACTTTTAGGAGTAGAAAGGTAAACTTATAGGCGATAGTATTATTTTAGTAACTGAAATTCAACATTTTAGAGGGTACATGTGCAGATGTGTCATTCTTAAAGTATAATGTAAAATCCATTATGCACATTGTAAGACGATAAATCCATCAGCATGGTGGAATATGTGAACTGTGTTACAATGGAGAGGAAAATGTGTCCTCCCTGACTAAAATAAGTGCTTTTTGTACCATGTCTTTCCATGTTCATAATAGCAGCAATAAACTCGATCCCAAGCATAGGCAGCTATTGCTCAGATAATGGCCTGGATCAGTAGGCTTCATTACTTCTCATTATGTGGCCAATAACAGCTCTTCACTCCCAGGGTTCTTGCTTAATTATGTATAATTATTACCTTTGTGACTGCAGGGTTAAAGCTAAAATGTTATATACTGGCCTCAGCTTTTGTGTTTCCTCCTGTTCAAATACATTGTTGCCCTTATACCACCAGCAGCACCTCACTAAAATAGGACATGTTTATTTGTAAAGCTCTCGTTCTGAGTAAAGACTGCAATAAAACTAGCCTAAAACTTAAGTTCTTTTGACTGTATTAAGGTGTGTTGTGAATTATAATAGAACATTTGAAATATTTTTTTGGATAAACTAATTTATCATGGAATCTGTTTCAGAATATTGTGGAATATTTTATGAGATTATCTACAGAATAAAAATTCCACACGTTCCAGTAGTCGGCTCAAAAAAACCTAGTGAAATCTTTCTATCACAAGGGTTTTTTTTTTGCCAAGCAATTACAAATACCTTTGAAATTACAATTTAAAAAGAGTTGCCTCTGTAAAGTGTGGTCCTTATCTCTAAATTGTCTGAGCTCCAAAAGTCAGACTATACATATAGCAATTAAAAAATTGGGAGCAGGCATAAAACAGGGGGAAAAAAGTTAGGGGAGCATGAGCCCGCGATAGAAGCAGATTTATTTTTTACTTGTCCAGTGGTTGGTTTACAGAAACTCTGCCCCTTTGCTGAGCTCTATGTGCCAATGCTATTCAAATTCTCTGATGTGTGAAATAGCATATTCCCCAGATGGTCATTGTGGTTCTTCCTGCTGACCCCAAGTCACTGCAGCACATAGTAGTGATGTAGGGTTATTAGGCGGAACCGCATTGGCCAGTAGAGACCATCTATTCCAGACACCTGTAGTATAGTATCAGCTCACAGAGTTTGACAAGTGAGCAAAGTTTCTTCTAACCAATCACCAGAAAAATATGTACAACTGCTTCATTCACATGATTTTTTTTTCCCTCTGACAAAATAACATTAAATTAGAGGTGGCCCAATCGTTTTTTAATGGTACATCAACAAACCAAAAGCCCAGATTTGCTCAAGACAGATGAAGACTCGACATGTGTCAGCCTAACAAATACTGACTGCAAAATTTTGTCTGGGTATCTAGATTTTAATGACCTCCGTCACAAATGTGTTTAGCTTGGTCAGATGATGAATGCATACACAGCCAGAAATTATCATCAATGACTGGTTGACTTTATTGTCAGTTACGATCTGATCAAGTGTGGACCATCACAGATATTTTTCTAACAAGCAGGGGTTAAACTTGCTCCCTATAAGCCCCAGGATCCTAGAAGTGACAAGATGTGCGTGATAATGTCATTTTACTTCACATCAAATATAGCACACATGGTTGATGAATTGGAAGCTTGTCACCCACTACTTGTCATTTCCTCACACCATGCTCTCTTATTACTATCATGGCACTGGCTGGCAAACAATACATGTACAAGAAGCTTAATGTTATGATATATGTCTTATAATTTTTTAGTTGTTGAAAGCCGTATTGCTTAAAAATGCCTCAATTGTAAATGTGTTACCGGGGGAAAATATTCCTTAGCTAACTAAAGGCATAGTAGTCGTCTTTTCTGTGCAGGGTTGTGAGCCATATGTTTATGATGAATTCCTAACTAGGTCTAGAGCGTTAGCTGATCTCATGCCCCTACTTTTTAAATTGATCTGTCAGTGTATTTAGGGTGACTGTAGATTACAGGTGGTCCTTGAAATCACAAGGGGCTTGTGATGCTATCATTTTTGACTTGGCAAACCAGTGGAAGCAGCCATATATTTGTATTCCTCTTCACCGAAAAGACAGAAGTATCAGCTCTGCTGCACAACTGTGTTGGAAGATTGTAAGTATTCATTATTGATCCCTGGGGTAATCCTATACGATGCCAGTCACTGAAAATTCCACCAATCCAGGCAGAATTTGACATATGTCTTCCCTTTGTTATATTCTCTTACGTTTTAGACCAGTATTGGACTGATAATTTGTCTGATCAGGAATGCCTTGGTATAAAGATATTCTATGAAAAGTGCCGAGAATCCTGGTAGTGGTAGTTTGAGATGGCAGCCTTTTGAGATAGCAGATGAATGCACTCCTTACAATATAGTACCTGCACTGTTGTAGCAGGTAGACTGAAGCATGCACTCACCATCTGTTTTCCACCTCTGATAACCAGAGACTTTCACATAGAAATCGAGGGGGCACCCCTTATAGCGAGAAGTCACAGTAGTATCTCGTGGACTGGTGAGAGGGCTATTCACTCATTGCTGATAATACTATCAGGGACTGAGCCACTTCGAACAGGACCCAAAGTGTACCCATCAATACCGCACCCAAACTGCATTTTAAACCACACTTAGCCAACACCTAGACTGCACCTGTACTGAGACTATACCATACCTTTACTGCATACAGGTTAACTGGGACTGTCAATAAGTGCACCAATGTTCTTAAAGAGCCCCAATGATAGCCTGCAAAAGAGCTTCTTAAAAATCTGCCCCTCCTATTATACTTTTCTCTTCCCCTCCAATTATACTTTTCTCTGCCCCTCCAATAATAATTGTTGCCCCCTCCGCTAATATCCTAATTTTCTTTTGTGCAGTGCATACCCAGTGAGTCTAGGACTAGCATTGCCTCCATAAATGTGCTTTGGTGGTGTAATTCCAGCACTCAGTAGATTAAACTTTACTACTGCTGCACTTGAGATGGTCTTCCTACTCTTTATGCTGACCTGGACACCAAATGTCATCTTATGTCTAGTCATTACTGTTAATCATGTGGTATGCTAAATTGTGTTATTACCATTGTTAATTCATTGTATGCTTGCCTAGTTGAGTGAAAACATAACAAATGTGGGACTTTTAACTACTTGTATTTCAAATTCAGGAATAGACATAAATATTTTTTTTTTTTAAAACAGACATTTTATTGTGTAGCACATTTTTTTTTTAAAGTCCAGTAAATAATAACGGAGAGAAATGCTAACTACATCACAGCTATTCATAGTACAATACTATTGACACACATCTTAATCATCCATCAATAGAATCAATAGAAGTGCAAACTATGACAAAATACCACCGATTGGAATAGTATAAGATGCTGTATCTTAGCACAATTCATGGTCTACGCTTCTTCAGAAGATCTTAAAGTGCTGACAAACATGATACTACAAATCAATATTGGAGAACATATATATGAATTGAAATTATGAACATACATTTCTACAATACTAACAACAGATAAATAATATCAACAAGTGGTGCTGTGAACCCCAAAAAAAGGGGAGAGGGAAACACCAGAAAAATGTTTCACCTCTACATTCCATAAGGAGGCATATAGAGGAGAGTGAGCACACCCCGGGACCTCACTTTATATTGAGTAAATCTGTCAATACAAAAATCTATTGGTCTACAGTGTATCGACGTACAATGTGGTACTACAAAAGAAGGGGGAGCCTCAGACTTAACAAACATAATTTGATTCATTAATGGTACACTAAAGGTAGCCTCAAAACAGATTACAAAGATGCGCTTAGATATAGTCGATCACAGGCTTTAAACACTAGTTGAGCAGCTGCCACAGTTATACTGCAGCAGGTTGGCATGGCTGCACAAATCACTGTAGCTATACGTTGGCTCTTTAAGACGCTGTAGCAGTCGATGGGGCACTGCTAGGCACTCGTGATCGCTCCTGACAGAACTAAAACGGGCATCTGTGTGTGTAAACACACAAATCCCGGTTCTGTCAGGGGAGTAGAGATAGATCATGTGTTCCTACTAAGTAGGAACAACGATATGTCTCCTCCCCCAGTCAGTATCATGCCCCCCACAGTTAGATACACACTTTGGGAACACAGGTAACCCCTTGATTGCCCCCTAGTGTTAACCCTTCCCTGCCAGTGACATTTATACAGTAATCCGTGGCTATTTTTAGCTCTGATCGCTGTATAAATGTCACTGGTCCCAAAAAAGTGTCTGATCTGTCCGTCGCAATCTCGCAGTCCCATAAAAATCTCATATTGCAGCCAATAATAGTAAAAAACAATGATAAAAATTACATAAATCTATCCCCTTTTTTATAAGCACTATGACTTTTGTGCAAACCAATCAATATACACTTATTGTGATTTTTTTTTTTTTTTTTTTTTACCAAAGATTACATATCGGCCTAAACTGATGAAGTAATTATTTTTTGGGCAATATTTATTAAAGCAAAAAAGTACAAAATATTGTGTTTTTTCCAAATTGTCTGTCTTTTTTTTTTGTTTATAGCGTGATATAGGTGATCAAATACCACCAAAAGAAAGTTCTATTTGTGGGGGGAAAAAGGAACATCAATTATGTTTGGGTACAATGTCGCACGACCGCGCAATTGTCAGTTAAACCGACGCAGTGCCGTATCACAAAAAAGGGCCTGGTCAGGAAGGGGGCAAATCCTTCCGGGGCTAAAGTGGTTAAAAAAAAAAGAAAAGGGTCAACATCAATAATTTATCCCAGGCTCCCAGTATGCAAGTGCAGCACTGCAGCATAATGTAGATAGATACCCATCTGTGTTACCAAGAGATGCTTACCTAGTTATCAACCATGTTGGATGATAATATATTAGGTTTGCTTTTACTACCAGGTTTGGTTCCTGTTTTCTTTGATATAGCACTACTATTGGATACTAAGTGGTTGATTTACTAATGGCAAATCCACTCTGCACTACAAGTACACTGCAAGTCCACATGAAAATGCACTTGTAAGTGCAGTCACTGTAAATCTCTGTAGATCTGAGGGGAAGCTCTGAAATGAGAGGAAGCACTGATGATTTTATCATCCAATCATATGCAAGCAAAAATGCTGTTTTTTATTTTCCTTGCATGTTCCCCTCAGATCTACAGCAACTGCACTTCCAAGTGCACTTTCAGTGCAAAGTGGATTTGCCTTTCGTAAATAACCCCCTATGTGTTAAGCCCTGTACACACGATCGGTCCATCCTCTGTTTTTGGATCGAAGGATAACGGACCGATTGGGCCTACACACTATCGGTTTGGACCGATGAAAACAAACTTCAGTCCGTTTTCCGAACCGATCGTGTGTACGCGGCTTTACTTATAGTGAATTTGTATGATATTGTAGGTTTGTGCACTCAACTTGGTGTGTCAGAGGGGCTGAGGGTCTTTAGCAGTTTGTGGCAAAGAACAGAGGGACCATCCTATCTAGTGGCTCCTATGGGAGTAACACCACATATTAGAGCTGCACCATTAATCATTAAGAATCAAAATCACAATCTTTTTTCCTTCACAATCTTCAAAACAGAATTGTCACAATCTTTCTAACAAGTGCAGAGAGTTCTCACAGCTGGAAAAACAAAACTTGGCAGGCTGCCTGGATTTTAATACAACACACTAATAAGTGGAAACAAAGTATCTTTTTGGTCTTTTATCAAAGGAAAGAACTTTGGCGTGTAGATATAGGAAAATTACTTGGAACACCCAAACATGATATATATATATATATATATATATATATATATATATATATATATATATATATATATATATACAGTATATATATATATATATATCTTTTAGCGGAGACACTAGAGAATAAAATGGTGGTTGTTGCAATATTTTATGTCACACTGTATTTGCGCAGCGTTTTTTTAAACATATTTTTTTTAAAACATACACTTTAACCACTTGCTTACTGGGTACATATACCCCCCTCCTTCCCAGGTGAAATTTCAGCTTCCAGCACTGCGTCGCTTTAACTGACAATTGCGCGGCCATGCGAGGTGGCTCCCAAACAAAATTGACGTCCTTTTTTTCCCCACAAATAGAGCTTTCTGTTGGTGGTATTTGATCACCTCTGCGGTTTTTGTTATGGAGGACACATTGGACATTTTTGCGCGGCCATGCGACGTGGCTCTCAAACAAAATTGACGTCCTTTTTTTTCCCCACAAATAGAGCTTTCTTTTGGTGGTATTTGATCACCTCTGCGGTTTTTATTATGGAGGACACATCGGACACTTTTGACAAATTTTTGCCGCCATTCACATTTATACAGCGATCTTTGCTATAAATATGCACTAATTACTGTATAAATGTGACTGGCATTGAAGGGGTTAACACTAGGGGTGAGGAAGGGGTCAAATGTGTACCTGTATTGTGTTCTAACTATGGGGGGAGGGGGGTGACTGAGGGAGGTGACCGATTGTGTCCCTATGTACAAGGGACACAGATCGGTCTCCTCTCTCACCTGACAGGACGTGGAGCTCTGTGTTTACACACAGAGCTCCACGTCCCTGCTCTGTCATTGCCGATTGTGGGTACCTGGCGGACATCGCGACCGCCAGGCACAAGCATCAGCATCTCGGGCACGCGTGCGCCCCCCAGTGGCCGGAGGAATCCAGGACGTCAATTGACGATGTTACACCTGCGGAAATTATGAGAGAATCGTGATCTTTTTTCTAAACAAAAAAAATTGTGAGTCTCATTTTAGCCAGAATTGTGCAGCTCTACTACATATATTATATTATTTTTTTCAAAATTCTTCAAGTGTGGAGCCTTTCAGAGTGTCAATATCCTCTCATGAATACTCAAAGGTATGGAACACTGCCTTGCTAATGTTTGTAAAGTGCTGAATATGTAAGATACCATGAATCCACATATGTTTCATGAAATCCAGCTTTACCAAGTGCTCGTTCAAAGTCAATGCAATTGTACATGCAGAAAGAAAGGGAAATTTCCTCACTAAATGTGACCACCAAGAAGCAAAACCATTACTCTTATTTTACACCTAATTTGCCCTAAATACACTTTGATCAATTATGGAAAAAGCCTTTACATTTTTATTTAAACAAATGTATGCTGAGTATCGAGCATAAACTCAGCACATATGTTCTATGTTTGATAAATCCTCTTCATTGCTAATAGGTCTCATTTAGATCCCATCCATCGCCTATCTAGTATTGTTGCTAATTAACTGCATAGGAAGAATGAATTGCTCTTAAATCAAACTGCAAATAATCTCATTTATTTTTCACTGTTTACAATTTGCAGTTGTGTTCTGTATTCTGCTCATGGCATAGGAGCCTTCCTGTCAAGCTGGCTGCAGCACTATACATTATACACCTGAGCATATTATGGAAATTCAAATGAATGCTGATCTTCTCCTTGAAATCATCATTTTGTTCTCCTCTCTTTACCTTGAAACCCCATGAAATGTGCTCTGCTTTTCCTGTTTCTAGTCTTTATTTAAAGTATTTCTTCCATATTATTTTGGCTTTGTCTTAGAGAATATAGTGCTTTCTGTTTATGATACTCTTACTGTTGTAGAAGTAGATATGTTTTCCGTATTTCTCTTCTTTTGTTAGCGCCTTCTCTAAACCTTGATGAGATGACAACAGAAAACTGGTTGGACCTTGAAAATCATTAGAGAAAGAACACATTGACATCTAGATATTGTTACCCTGTGAGGATATAAACATTATGGAATCCGCACATTTTGTTGACAACATTATTCTTATTCTTGTTTTGCATCTTTTTTATGTTTTGTGGTGGTAATATCTATTGAAAACTGAACTGCAGGCAAATAGGAAAAAAAAATATACAGTTATGAATTTATTAAAATACATTAAATATATTTTGAATGCCATAGTGTAAGCATGCAAACCTGTTTTGATTTGAGCCTTCTATAATTCTTGATACAGCAGCAATCATATTGTGTGTGGGAGGGTCTGCTAAGAGCTGCATGCACGTGTGCTGCCTGTTAGAGGAGGACAGAATCACAGATAATGTTATTAGTATGCCCTGGCCGTTTCATTGAGCAATTACAAACTAGGGGTGTGCTTTGATCCAAACTAAATTGGTATTATTTGTTTCTTTTTTGCCAGCTGCTTTACATATGTCAACTGCAAAATGAAAGCCCCCCCCCTTTATCCTAGCCTCTTTAAGCTCTTGAGCTGTGATAATTTTTCATCTGAAAAACCACCTTAACTGCTTGCCGACCAGCGCACAACTATATATGTCTACAGTAAGGATGAGCTCTGGCGTGTTCGCATAGTACACGCGCAGAGCCCGCCAGGAAGTGTGCACGGCGCTGCGCTAATCACAGTCAGGGAGACATTGTCCCGATGCTCGGCTGCAGGGATTGGGAAATGTCTGCCTGGCTGTGATTAGCGCAGTGCCATGCACACTTCATGGCAGGCTCTGCACGTGTACTATGCGAACATGCCAGAGCTCATCCTTAGTCGACAGCATGGCACGGACAGGCAGAAGGATGTATATACAGTATACATCCCTTTTAAGTAGCCGGCATTGTGGTTGCGCGTGCCCCCCGGGAGCTCCGTGACTCCAACCATGAGTCCCACGGACTCTATGTCCGCGGGCATACCCGCAATCCTGTCACGGTGAGGAAGAAGGGGGAAATGCTTATGTAAACAAGCATTTCCCCAGTCTTCCTGGTAACAGGACTATAATCGGAAGCTGTGATCACTGTCGTGTCACACACAGCCCACCCCCCTACATTTAGAACACATCCCTAGGCGCACTAAACCGCTTCATCGCCACCTAGTGGTTAACCCCTTCACTGCCAGTGTCATTTTCACAGTTATCAGTGCATTTTTATAGCACTGATCGCTGTAAAAATGGCAATGGTCCCAAAAATGTGTCAAAAGTGTCCGATGTGTCCGCCATAAAGTCGCAGTCATGATAAAAGTTGCAGATCGCCGCCATTACTAGTAAAAAAAAAAATGCCTTAATTCTATCCCCTATTTTGAAGACGCTATAACTTTTGCGCTAATCAATCAATAAATGCTTATTGCAATATTTTTTTTACCAAAAATATGTAGAAGAATACGTATCGGCCTAAACTGGGGAAAAATAAAAAAAAATTATATATTTTTTGGGGATATTTATTATAGCAAAAAGTAAAAAATATTGATTTTTTTTCAGAATTGTCGCTCTATTTTTGTTTATAGTGCAAAAAATAAAAACCGCAGAGATGATCAAATGTCACCAAAAGAAAGCTCTATTTGTGGGGAAAAAAAGGACATCTATTTTGTTTGGGAGTCAAATCGCAGGACCGCGCAATTAAAAAATGCCTTGTGTTTAACCGCTTCAAAATAAACAGCGACAATTTTGAAAAAAAACATTTACTTAATTTTTTATTTTTTTCAGTTTAGGCAGATATGTATTCTTCTAAATATTTTTGGTTAAAAAAATCACAATAAGTGTATATTGATTGGTAGGGTTGTCCCGATACTAGTATCGGGACCGATACCGAGTATTTGCGGGAGTACTTGTACTCGCGCAAATGCTCCCGATGCTTCTGCCGATACTTTGTTTGCATTTATCAACATGTTCTGTGAAAATTCTTTGAGTTTTTTACTACTGCGTGACAAGCAAATAAAACATTTTTATTCATTTTTACTCATTTTTATTCTTTTATAATGTCTTGAGTTACAGTTCTTCATAATTCTAAAGAAAATATCCTTAGTCTGTATTGTGGTTTGAAAACTGTCACATGACATTTAAAAAAAGTATCGGTATTCGGTATCGGCAAGTGCATGAAAAAAGGTATTGGTACTTGTACTCGGTCCTAAAAAAGTGGCATCGGGACAACCCAATTGATTTGTTCACGCAAAAGTTAAAGCGTATACAAAATATGGGATACAATTACGGCATTTATATTATAATTAATTTTTTTACTAGTAATGGCGGCGATCAGCGATTTTTATCAGGACTGCGACATTATGGCAAACAGATCGCTGGTCATACAAAGTACACACACAGATCCCGGTTCTCGCTGTGTCACCAGCGATCGCGGTGCCCGATGGTCATCGCGCACGTGCCCCCCCTGTGGTCCCAGGGTGAAGTGACGTGACATAACATTGTTTCGCCCAGCCGAGCCATGTTGCTGCAGTAAGACTGAGGCGGCTGGTCGGCAAGTGGTTAAAAAAAGTGCTCTGTGCCTTTAAATCAATTAGCTGCTAATGTGCTCCCCTCCTATGTATGTTTGCACATTCACCAAACCATAAAAAAACGTGTTTTGTATGCTAAATCAGTTGTCTTTTCCTGGTCTCCACTGCCTTCTTATTGGGGTGAAGGGATGTCCTTATGTTATGCTCCCTTATGCATGCATGTGTAAGGAGATAAAGCAAGCATCCATTGCCATTTTTTATTTATAATGCTTGCATTACACAATCTTAATTTAAAATGCGATAGTTTCCCTAGCATGTATTACAAATTTAATTTCCATAAGCCGGAAGTAGGATGATGAAAGTGACGTTGACAGGCTCCACCCAATGCATTTGTCACAATGATGTCATTAGCAAGAGTGGGGGGGCGGAGCCACAGCTCTATGTGCTTTATGGCTGCATAGAGCGGGGCTTAGGGGCAGCTTGCTATTGGGGGAGTTGATCAAGGGGGAGGAGCCAGGAGTGCCAGTGGGGGATCCGAGGAGAAGAGGATCAGGGTTGCACAGAGCAGGTAAGTATGACATGTTTTTATATATATATATATTTATTTAAACCACACATTTACTATTACTTTACCCGCTTCCTGACTGCTCCACTTACATTTTCTGCAGCAGGGCGGCCCGGATGCTCTAAATCACATACCTGTGTGTGATTTTGTGCACGCAGTTTGAGGCCGGTGCACTGCTCCCACTGGGATTGGACACAGCGGGAGCAAATCAGTGAGTCTGGAGACTGCTATGACCATCAGGACCCACCAATCGTTCACAGGAGAGACGGATCAGTGGTGTGTCGATTTAAATAAAGCACACCGCCAATCTGTCGGGTGGAAAAGTGAGAGATCGTGTTTCAGCTGAGCTGAATCATGATCTCTTTTCCTCCAGAGGACACATTTAACCTTTTGATCGCCCCCCAGTGTTAATCCCTTGTCTGCCACTGCCATGTATACAGTGATCAGTGCAATATTATAGCACTGATCACTGTATTGGTGTCACTTGTCACCAAAAAAGTGTCACTTAGGGTCAGATTTGTCTGCCACAATCCCGCTAAAATTCACACATCCCTATCATTACTAGTAAAAAAAATATATATAAGTAGCGCCTGGTTACTTAAAAAGTACCGGTGCTAGTTAAATTTAGAGAGGGATCAGAGTGTTAACTGACTCCAATCCAATTATTATGTTCAAATCTGGTTCTCTGTCTTGGTTGTGCTGTGGGCTGTCTATTGTTGTTGGGGTGTAGTTCCTACCCCAGGGTGATGGGTGGCAGCAATGGAGTTGAGGTTTGGATACTCTTCCCCAGCAGCATTTCTGGAGGATTCAGCCTCACTGTGCATGCTGGGGAAGGGTATTTATGGGACAGACACCATTGGTCTGGGTCTTCTTCGGAGTGCGGCACCCACCTTCAGGGTGACTGCATCACGGCGCCCCTGTGTAATGGCCTTCCAGGTAGGGATGCGTGTGCCACGCGGTGTTCCTGGTTCTGGGACCATGTTGGTCCAGGACAACTGAGCTGTGGCGGGGAGCCCCAATCCTTAAGATCCCAAATGAGATAGCTGTCCGATGGGGAGTCCATCTGAGGAGAGCCAATGAGAGTCTGGCGATCAAATAGGGTCTCAACAAACTACCGGGTATCAAGGTAGCCGGACACTGAGAGGCTGGTACATGAAACCATCTGAAGGAGATCCAGGCGCAATTCTTTCAAGGAGGATCATCAGAGGCTTTTCCCTGAGTCCATTTTAGGAGGGTCTGTGGCAGAGACTTTTCCTTCAAGTTCGAGCAATACTCTGCCTGCCAGGTCAGTGAGAGGGGCCTGTCCGGGTACGCTATACCCACTCTGGCTGGAGTGGCGAAGAATACAAAGTATAGTTGGGAGCAGGACGGTCTCCCTGTTGTTACGCCTGAGTCTGCTATTTCACCTTCTACTTCACCTCTAGTCTTCATCACAAGTTTTAATGTTTTTACCCAGCTGAGTAATAAAGAGCACGGAAAAAGTCACCTGTCGTGGACATTCAGTTACTGCTATATTCACTATACACCCCTAGGAAGGTGGAGGAGCCACGAGGTAACGTGCCACCCAAAACAAGCCAGCAGCTCCTTGGGGGGTAATGCTACACGTGCGTGTGTGTGTATGTGTCCCGTACTTTGTAGACGCTAGGGGCCAGATTCAGGTAGAGTTGCGCTGGAGTATTTCGATATGCGACGCGTAACTGTGAAGATGTGCCGTCGTTTCTATGTGGCCGTACCCACCAAACTAGATGCGACAGAAAACGGGCCATTTCCGACCGGCTTAACGTTCCGACGCCAGAGTATCGTCAGCGCATAGTTTCGCTTGGCGCATCAGTCGCGCCTATTGATTTCCCCTGCAAATATGCAAATGAGGGAGATTTCCCAATTCTCGCACGGATTAGCACCATACGCCGGCTACATGCGCCGCGCATATGTCGTCCGTCCGTCCGTCCGTCCGTCGCAAAGTTATTTCTACAAATGGCTGCTTTATCTTTACTCCAGACGACCTCAGGTCAGCAGGAGAGCAGCTCCAGCAGCAGCGCTACCGACAAAACTAGCAAGCTGAACAAACTTACGTGCAAGGACAACACCTCTGTGTGCCAACATGCCAGGGGCAATCGTGGTCCTAGAACGACTGATGGGTCCCCCGGAACGAAGGAGGCGGGCACGTGAGAGGATATACCGCACGCGCATAAGCCTCTTTGGCATGGGGGATGAGGAGGTGTATCGCCTCTTCAGATTCAGCCCAGATGCAATACTTGAACTAACCACAACCCTGCAGGGTGACATCACCAGCAAGACACAACGCTCACAAGCAGTGCAGCCACTGGTGAAGGTACTGGCAACACTTCATTTCCTTGCCAGTGGATCATTCCAGCGTACAAGTGGAGTGGTGGCTGGGATGTCACAATCCTCCGTGAGCAGATGTGTGCACCAGGTTGTCCCTGCAATCCTCAGACGCATGTCCAACCAGTTCATCAGACTCACCACTGAGGAGCTGCGGCTGAAGGCAATGACAGATTTCTACAGCATTGCCAGATTCCCACGCACTGTGGGGGCCATTGATTGCACACATGTGGCCCTACAGCCCCCCAGTGCCACAGAGCACATATACCGCAATCGGAAGCATTGGCATTCCATCAACGTACAGGTGATAGCTGATGCCCAACGCCTCATATGGCACGTCCGTGCCAAACACCCTGGATCCAGCCATGACAGCTTCATATACTGTCAGAGCCCCATCCCAGCAGAATTCGAACAGAACATGTATGGGGACAGCTGGCTGGTTGGTGAGTGACATGGGTGGCAGGCATGACTATCCCCTCCCGTGATGCACATCAGAAGTGGCACATGCATGACTAACATCCTCCTGTCTTTTCCCTTACAGGTGACTTTGCATATGCACTGGGACCCCATCTCATGACTCCTTTCCGGAACCCCCAAACCAGAGGAGAGAGAAAATACAATGAAGCACACATCAAAACCCGTGCAGTGGTGGAGCAAACATTTGGGCTCCTGAAGTCCCGTTTCCGCTGCCTGGATAAGTCCGGGGGGACCCTATTGTATTCCCCTACCTTTGTGTGTCAGATCATCGGTGCATGTTGCATTCTGCACAACTTTGCTATGAGAAAAGGCCTGCAGATTGACATACGTGATGACCTGACCCCCGACCCACACAGTCCCCACCTGCCAGAGGAGAACCAGTCTGCTGATGGAAGAGCAGTCAGGAGGGTCCTGGCCGTAGGCATCTTTGGACACTAAACCAAAACATTTATCACACAGAGAATGTACACCACTGATGTCCCTAGATCACACACACCACATGCACATCGCATTGGATTAGCCCAAGTCCAGCATGTAGGACTTGGGAGCAGCAACGCCAGCGTCAAGGCCCCAATGATGTCGCTGTCCATTCATACACCTTTCACACGTCATTCATACAGCCGTGGGGTTAACTTCACCACCATGGCCGAGGGTGACACCCCTTACTGGCAGGAGTGCCACCCCCTCACATTCACACACCATTCACACTGCAACGTGTGCAAAAAATTAAAAACTCATAACCTGAGTATAAATCCAAATAAAATAAAAAACTCATAACCTGAGTATAAATCCAAATTTAAAAAAAACAAATCATCGGGGATGCCGGGGGCTCCTTCTTGCCGAACCTCTCTGGCTCCTCAGCTGCCTGGATGGAGTGGGTTGGGGTGGGGGGGGGCATCTGGTGGTGGCTGATCCCCGGGTGGGACACTCCTGGCAGGTGTGGCCTGCATGCCCTCCAAGGCCCTGGCTATCCGGCCGAGGTATGTGTTGGTATGGGCCTGCATCCTGAGCTGACAGGTGACCTGATAATGCTGGGCCCGCCGACTCAGCCTCCCCTGGTCCCGGATGGCAGCACTGTTTCCCTGGATGGCAGCAGTGTTTGCCTGTACGGCTGCAGTGAGGTGCCTAATATCCCCCTGCACCTCCCCCAAACTTGTCACCACTGCAGCGCAGTTGCAACTCACATCCTGCACTGCGTTGCTTATCTGGGCAACGGAGCACAGGCTGTCAGCCACTCTGTCCAAGTGCCCAACTATGTCCCCCATTTGTTGGGTCTGTCTGGCGTGATCCCTCGCCAACTGGCCCTGGACAAGATCCGACACCCCCCTGGTCTTCTGGGTCGCCTTCCTGGGGCCAGCAGATGGTTGTCCCCGGGGGGATGGAGTCGCCCTTGAGGGGCTTCCAAGGATGGGGGAGGGGATGACAGACGGCCCTGGAGAAGGGGAGGAGTCCTCCAACAATAAGGAAAAGTCCTGCTCTGCCACAGCAGGATCCTCCACAACCACCTCGGCAGGTGTGGTGTGGGCACTCTCCTCCTCCACCTCGGTGTCTTCACCACCCAGGGGCTCGGGCACACGATGGCGTTGGGGGGATAGGGTGGACTGGCCGCCGACAGATGATGGCCCAGCTCCCTCATCTGTGGATGACACAAAGCAGGCACATGTTGGTGGTCCCACACACTTGGCACATGTACCCTCCCCCCCCACATGCAACACATCAAATAGGGGATAAAAAACACTTACCTGTCCTGGAGCCTTCCTCCACGGAGTCATATCCAGGGACCCCCTCCACCTGCTCCAGGCAGCGAGCGACCACCTCCTCCTCCGTGGTCTGTCTGATCTGACATGGGGGACCACCACCTGTGCCACTCTCATGCCTCCTGATGGTGGCCACCTTGCCACGGACCTTGCGCTGCAGGTCGTTTACCTTTTTTTGGATGTCACCAGCAGTCCGGGTGGAGTACCCTAGCACATTCACCCTGCTGGCAATGGTGTCCAGGATGGCCTGCTTCCTCTCCCGGCTGGTCTTCCGACTTTTTTTGCCATGGAGGAAATGATTAAATGTCTCCATAGCGGAAATGATCACAGAGACCTCCTGGGCATTAAAGTTGAGGTTCCTCCTCTCTCTGGGAGTAGCGGGAGCAGCCATCACAGCACAAAAGTATCTTCCCTGGGGTGGGGGGAAACGGAAATACTTTTGCGCCAGAATGGCGTTTCCGCTAGCGCTTTTAAACGCACAACGGAACACATTGCGCTGACGTTTCCCGTGAAGTGGTGCCGACGGAAGTTGTGAGCATGCGCACAAGGGGGCGAGTGGAGCCTCACTCACTGCGCATGCTCCGTGGATGATGCGCTGAACGTAAGCCTCTGCGCTGGGCTCCGCCCATCATTTACATATGATCACACCCACTTCCACTTGCGTCGGGTTACGCCAGCGCATTATCGTTACTCTGGCGCAAGTTTACGCGCAACTGCTATGTGAATAACAGTACTTGCGCCGAAAGTGTCGGCGGAGTAACGTAAATGAGAAGCGTTACTCCGGAGTAAAGAAACTCCCATCTACCTGAATCTGGCCCTAGAACTTTTTTTTAAACCAATCAATATACGCTTACTGGGATTTGTTTTACCAAAAATATGAAGCAGAAGACATATTGGCCGAAATTGACAAAGAAATGTTTTTTTTACATTTTCTTTTTTAATATGTATTATAACAAAGTAAAAAATGTATATTTTTTTTTTTCAAAATGTACATTCTTTTTATTTTTTGTTTATAGCGCAAAAAATAAAAACTCACTGGTGATCAATTACCACCAAAAGAAAGCTCTATTTTTGGGGATTTTTTTTATTTGGGTACATAGTCACGACCATGCAATTGTCAGTTAAAGCGATGCAGCGCCGTATCGTAAAAAATGGGCTGGTCACAAAGTAAACACTTTTACTGGGCTTTCACCACTATATGTTAAAGGGGTTGTAATTTTTTTTTAATAGGTTCCTTTAAGCTAGTGCATTGTTCGTTCACATACCTTTTCCTTCGATTTCCCTTCCAAATGTTTTTTTTTCATTGCCTGAATTTCTCACTTTCTGTAAGCTTGCCCCCATCATCCAAGCCATTCTGGCTGGGGGTTAGTCAGCATGCTCGCCCCCTCCCTTACAGGGATGTAGTCCCAAGGGAGGGGACAAGCAGACTGACTAACCCCCAGCCAGAACAGCTCGGATGATGGGGGAAAGCTTACTGAGGAGGAACAGTTAGTGAGAAAGTCAGACAAAGAAAAAAAAACATTTAGAAGGGAAATTGAAGGAAAAAGTAAGTGAACCAACAATGCACTTGCTTAAAGGAACCTATTTAGAAAATAAAAAACAAACCTTTACAACTACTTTAAAGTGGTTGTAAACCCACTTTTTCGACTTTTACCTATAGGTATAAAGAATATCTCCTAAACCTATACGGTTTAGGAGATATTACCCCCGCTGATTGCAGCGGCGCATGCGCAGGGGGGAATCTACGGCCAAAGGACAGGCCACCGCCGTCCTGGCCGGATTTAAATCTCCCGCGCGCACGCGCGGGAGTGACGTCATCGCCGCTCCAGCCAATCACAGCGCTGGAGCGGCGATACCCGGAAGACACGCCGAGTCAAGATGACATCTCGCTCGGCGTGCACCAGGTAAGTTCCCTACACCTCGTTCCGAGGTAAGTATTTCATAATGAGCTAATATGCGGTGCATATTAGCTCATTATGGCTTTTCCCTTGCAGGTCTAAAAAAAAAATATATATTTTTTTGCGGTTTACAACCGCTTTAATAAACATATGGATAAACGCAACACTTACTCACGCACAAGCATTCCCCTTTCTTATTACTGCCACTTGTACTAAGAGGCCTTGGTGATTATGGGTATACTTATGTGGTTTTCTGTGTATTTCTGACTTGAAAAGCAAAGGGATAGAGAACATTCTGATAAGAAGGCACGTTTGTATAGCTGAGTTTTTGAGAAACTTAAAATTGAATTCTAACATTGTATTTTTAGGGAATTAGGTTGGGATTGGAAAATGTAAAATACATACCACAGATCTGACCAATTCCTCTGTACAGTTGTCATTGTTACATTTATTATATAAAACAAAAGCCTTCCTATATTCGGGGGAACCATGGCTAATGTGTGTGCCATTTGCTGATGGACAATAGAAGAGGACGTTGTGCTGACTGGAGGACTGTAGGCTGAACGTGGCTTTATGTCTCAAAGCTGTACAGAAGTTGATAGACATGAATTCTGCCGATTTGCTTGGTTTTTATTCCAAAGTGTAGTGCTTATGAGCATGCTCAGACATTTTCCACATATGCGGGGCCTATAAATGGCAACACTTCTGCTTTGGCAAATAATGTCAAACAAGAACAGGATATGGAGCTTTGTTCACCAGATCATCGTATTTCGATCTTTATGATGTGATAGTAACAGCACTGCAGTTACTTTCTATCAGGTAGGGCATATTTATTGTATTCTTAACAAAGTGCTCATAACACTCATCTAAGTCTGAGAACATGAATACTTTAATATAAAACTGAAAGGTGAAAGATATAAAAGTGTGAAGAGATGTTCTAGTTAATTTCTCCAGCCTTACCCTTGAGAATTCATCTCTTAGTTTATGACTATGGACAGTGAAGTAGTATTATAATGCAAATGAATCATTATTACTACGTCTCTCCCCAACATTTAAAATTCTCTCTATTAATGGCATCTCACAACCTCTGCACTTACGGTCATAAGACACTGTTATTAAATACATACTGATACCATCCTTTGAACAAAGTTTCACCATACAGTTGTGTCAAAACAGTATCTTCTGACAGTCAGATATTTCCTAGGACAGGTCTAAGGTTTAAAGGGGTTGTAAATGTAAAAAATAAAATCCCTAAATAGCTTATTTACCTTAGTGCAGTCCTCCTTCACTTACTTCATCCTTCGATTTTGCTTTTAAATGACCTTATTTCTTCGATTTTGTTCTTCTTTTGCACACAAATGAGGCTTTCTCCCTGGTGTGCAGTGTAATGCCGCGTACGGTCGTTTTTTTGAAAAAAAACGACGTTTTTTAAAACGTCATTTAAATTGATGGTGTGTGGGAAATCGTTTTTTGTCTCACAAAAAAAAATTCCTTGAATTTTTTGTGTGTTCGTTTTTTGTTTCACAAAAAGTCGTGTGTAGCAAAAACGTCTCAAAACGACGTAACTGCACTAGTTATGAAGTGAGCTTCAATGGAAAAGAGTGGTGAAGTAACCTCGCTTTTTGTGAAAAAACATGGTGTGTAGCAAAATTGCTTGAAAAGTCTCAAAAACCGTTTTTTACTCACAGAAAACGTGTTTTTTTTTCATGCAAAAAACACCGTGTGTACGCGGCATTATGCTCGCCCCCTCCCTTGAGGGAAGAGGGGCAGAGCAGGAGAGTCAGGATGCTCTCTATGTTGCTGTCATGGTCTGGAGTCAGGCTCAGAGGCCAGTAGCTATAGCAGCAGAGCAGGTATCGACACAGGTCACCCTGGATGATGACACAGGTTTACCTGAGGTGCAGGGTCTAAGCACTAACCAGAATTCACCAGAGCTCCTGATGCTCCTGATGGTAGAGATGGGCTTTGCTGCGTGTTAGTGCCAGGTCGCGATCCTCAGGATAGCCCCACCAGGAGGTGAGCAAACTGGGGTCCGAAAGCCGATATAACCGTTGGGGATCAAGCAGAAGTGTAGTCGGTGAACGAGCCAAAAGTCGGTAACAAATAGTTGCAGGTTGGGATTCAGCAGAAGCGTTGTCGGGGGACGAGCCAAATGTCGGTAGCGAATGGTAGCAAAGACACGAGCAAGATATTGGCTGGTGAAGGCACAATATTCTGGCAACCAGGAAGTTCATGGGAGGAGCAAAGGGTTCAAGGCAAACAAGATTCAAGACAAGATCATTCACGGAACTGTCTAAGGAGCTATCCAGCATTCCAGGTGGCTCAGCAAGCAGAGTCACCACCAGACACACCAGAGATCCCAGGTTCAAGCCCAGGTCCTAACAGTTGCAGATAAAGAAAGGAGCTGTGTTAAGGGAGGGGGCGAGCACGACACTCCACACCAGGGAGAAAGCTTTGCATTACTGTGTGGAGTTACAGACAGAAGAACAGAAAGTGTGGATTTATCAGAAGAAATAAGGACATTTAAAAGCAAAATGGAAGGACAAGGTAAGTAAAGGAGGACTGCACTAAGGTAAAGGAAGCTATTTAGGGATTTTTTTTTTTTAACCTTTACAACCCCTTTAAATTCTGGCTATAAACACAGCAGATTGCTGCAGAGCACATCAATGCATCATAGCATTAGCTGCTTCTGTACTAAAGTGTATGACTGAGCAAAAAAAAAATCATATTGAGTGCAGATTTGCAATGCATTTTTCCATGGTATGTCTCAATAGCTTCAAGTACTGAAAAATACTTCTATGGGGAAGATGATAACACTGCTAGGTATTTAAGTGTTGAAAAGATGAAATTGTCAGCCGGCTGCAGGAAGTTAGGAGCATATGCATTTCTGTCCAGACCATTGTGTATATCAATGTACACAATATTACCAAAAGAATTGTGACACCTGCCTTTACATGCACATGAAGTTTAATGGCATCCCAGTCTTAGTCCTTAGGGTTCAATATTGAAAATTAAGAATTCTGGACAGCCGCACTCAAACAATTGTAGCCTTTATTGGTAAAATCAGGAAAGTCACTACAAGCCACAGCAAACTGGAACTGACGCATTTCACACTATACTTAGTGTTTAATCATAGCTGATTTAAGCGGGCTTAATATTGAGTTGGTCCACCCTTTGCAGCTATAACAGCTTCAACGCTTGTGGGAAGCCGTCTACAAGGTTAAGGAGCGCGTCTATGGAAATGTTTGGCCATTCCAGAAAAGCATTTGTGATGTGGCTAGAAAAGCCTGGCTCGCAATCTCCATTCTTATTCACCCCAAATGTGTTTTATCGTGTTGAGATTATGACTCGGTGCAGGCCAGTCAAGTTCATCCACCCCAAACTCGCTCATCCATGTCTTTATGGATCCTGCTTTGTGCACTGGTCCAAATCATTTGGTAAAGTGGTGAATAGGGGGGGGGGGGGTGATGCTTTTTTTCAGGGGTTTGGCTTGGCCCCCTAGTTTCAGTGGAGATGCATCAGCATACCAAGACATTTTGGGGATGGCCCCTTCCTGTTCCAACATGACTGCGCACCAGTGTACAAACAAGGTCTATAAAGACATGGATGAGCGAGTTTGGGGTGGAGGAACTTGATTGGCCTGCACAGAGTCCTGACCTTCAAAACCTATAAAACACCTTTGGGAAGAGTTAGAGAGGAGACTTCAGGCTGGGTGATGTACCTGTACATCACAGTCTTTCCTCCGGGTTAATTAGACACAGCATGAATTTGGCAGTTAATATTGGCTAATGATTTTGTCTGAAGTCAGCCAATCGCACACAGAATTCTGTGTTTATGAAAACACAGAACTCTGTGTACTGTGAACAGTGACTTGACTGTTTCTACTCCCTGCAAAGGGGGGAAATAACAGCCAGATTGTTAAGTAAATGAAGCACAGATTACACACTTTACACATTGTTAGGCAAACTGTTAACCCTTTGACTGCCCCTAGATGTTAACCCCTTGCAAGCCAGTGTCAGTACAGTAACCATGTACTGTACAGTATTAGCAGGTATCACTGTATTAGTGTCACTATTGATGTCAGTGTCAGTTAGTTTACCTCCCAGACAGAGTCAGCTAGGGCCAGATTACCACCACATTTTGACAGTCCCAGTATAAGTCGCTGATCATCATTAATAATATAGTGTCATAGCTGCGTAAATTCCAGTATATATCCCATAGTTTGTGGACTCTATAACTTGTACACAAACTGATTATCATACTCGCATTTTTCACTAAACACATGTAGCAGAATACATTTATGAAGACATTGCAAAATCTTCAGTCTTTTTCCGTTTTATATTGCAAAAAAAAAACCCAGTAGTGATCAATGGAAAAAAAAAAAAAAAAAAACTATTTATTTTGCACCCAGTGATGCATGGTTGCACAATTGCCATTTAAATTAGCACAGTGCCTAATAGCAAAACATGCTCTGGTCATGAAAGGGGTAAAACCTTTCCGGAGGTCAAGTGGTTAAGAAGATTGGGGACTATAATGCAAACCAGCTCAGACTTGTTAAAATCTATTGGATTATTAATACTAATATTATTAATTATCTGCATATTTAGATAGGTTCTTACTAAATGTAGAGGTCTTTGTTATGTGTATTGAAGCATTCATAACAGGCAGCATTGTCAGAGACTATGATATTAACCACTTCAATACCAGGCATTTTTCACCCCTTCCTGCCCAGGACAATTTTTAGCTTTCCGTGCTGTCACGATTTGAATGACAATTACGCAGTCAGGCAACATTGTACCCCAATGAAATGTTAATATTTTTTTTTCCCACAAATAGCGCTTTCTTTTGATGGTATTTTATCACCTCTGCGTTTTTTATTTTTTGCGCTATAAACAAAAAAAGACTGACAATATATTTTACTTTTTGCTATATTAAATAGCCCTTTTAAAAAAATCGCGTATATTGATTGGTTTGCACAAAAGTTATAGAGTCTACAAAATAGGGGATAGATTTATGACTTTTTTTTTTTTTTTTTTTACACACACAGACCCACGTCTCTGGCTCTGTAACTGGCAATTGTGGGATTCCTGGCTGACAACGCGACTGCCAGGCACACGCGCGTGCCCCCTAGTGGCCAGGAAGCTGAGGACGTCACATGACTGCCGCCCAGAATGGCAGAGCCACCTTGCGGCTGTCATTTGACTATATGCGGGATGGGAAGCGGTTAAAGAAGCTCTATCAAATTTTGGTTGGGCTTTTGACATCTACGTTTAGGACCCATTTACTGCAATACGTACTGCATACTGTACATACTGCAATACAGTGCACATACCTCTGTGCGTTAAGGTGCTTCAAAATGTATAGGCTCTAAAATCAAGGTCTTGCTGCACTTCTTATTTTTTTTTTTTGCCAGCACACCACAATGCACTGTAGTGTTGCTGCATTTTGGAAATGTGTTGCGGTGCCTTAAAAATGAATGGCACCACAACGCATTCATTGTTTCCTACCTGTGCATTATATATTAGTGCACACTGGCACAGTGCAGTAAAATGAACTATCAATCTGTACAATCCCCTTTAACTCTAACAATAACTATGTAGTGGAAGGCTCTGCTTGACTGGATACAGACTAAATGAATTGTTTAGATGTCTCCTCATATGACATCGTTTTGGTTAATCTAAAAAAAATTAAACTGAGCTTGTACAATTAGATTGTGTTATGTATTGCCAGCCTTAGCCATGTGGCCGTACAGTTTGACATAGCTTTGTTTTTTCTCTGCATCAGCTTGGGCAGTGGTTGTCAACTTTTGTGAGGCCAGCACCCAGTAAGTCCTTTCAATGCTCCAACAGTAAAAAACGAGTTTATACTTATAGATTCTAGGATTATGATTAATAGGTATGTTTAGATCGACAGGAAAAGATTATATAGAGTTTACAGTACAGCAGTAAAAACTATATAATGAACACAATTCTGCATAATGTGCAACAGTCAGAGTGCAGGGGTCAGGACTATGTAATTGTACAGCACAGTTAGCAGAGTTCAGTGTTCAAGAGTTGTTTGCCTTTTTCTTGGATGGTCAGCGTGCTACCTTCAGTCACTGTACAGAACTTTTGCATCTGGGCACCATGTATGTTGATGTATGGGGGCCAAACGCTCTGTATGCATGTAGCATTACACCAGTGGTAAGTTTGTCCCCTAATGGTGGTGGTCAGTCTGCGTACCTTGCTAGTGCCCATTGTATTTCCTTAGACTAGCGGTCAGTCTGCTTCCTTTACACTGGATGCCAGTGTGCTTCACTCACTGTGGTGGTCAGTGTGCTTTCCTAATCATTGTGCCCCCTTACTTTGGAGGTCATTGTGCGCACTTATACTGGTCATCACTAATGGACTCAAGGCACTACTGAGCATCAAATGCAGGGCAAGGAGGGCACAATACTTTTATGGCCTCCCCTACTTGGACAGGTGTCTCTACTGCAACCACTATCAAAGTTATACTTTTTATTATTATAAATTCTGTTTGCATATGTATAATATAGCAGCCTGTGAGGTAGATGAAAACTACAAGGTGGGCACAGAGTTGTAAACAAACAGTGGGGCACAGCAGAGAATGTGGCACCGGTTAGCTGTCAAGCTGTGACTTAGTGAGTGGAAAACAATTCCCGCTGGTTCTTGAAATACACTGTGTCTACTGTCCACTTGCTTCCAGTAGAAGGAAAGCTGTAGCTCAGTGCTTGAGAAACACTGAGCTAGTAGATAGTTAAAATAGTTTTTTCTCTTCTTTTTTTTTTTTTTTACTTGAGTGAATTTTTTTTCATTGTAATTATAAAAGTGCATCAAGTCCTGAACAATTAGTTTTTTTTTACAAGTAAAATTAATGATTTGTTTGTGATCTGTATAATTACTATATTGTTCAGACACATTGACTTTGACTGTCCCATGTCATTAGGCCGGGTTTACATATGTGCGGCCATGGGTTCGTGCCTGGGGTCCGGTGCATGTCTGTTCACCGGGTTCAGGTGCAAATCAGGTTTTTTGCCTGAATTTGCAACTGAACCGGAACCCAAACAAGCAAAGGGCCCTTTTACAATCCGGGCCACGGCCACCCTGGACGTGTGAACTGGCTCCATTGAGAGCTGGTCACAATCACATGTCATGTGAAGTGGATGCGGCGAAATCTGCATCCAATTTGCATATTTGTGAATCTAGCCTTATTCAATTTATGGCCCTTTTTTTTTAGCACTGAATACACAAGCAAACCTTACGTTTTCTAAAATATCTGCATATAACAATGGAAAAAAAATCTTAAATTAATCCAATTGTTTTTGGTAACTGAAAGGACATGTAATATATAATACTGTGTTTAGTTATGTGATGAAGATTATTGAACTGAGTTAAAGTTATCCGATTTTAATCAGAAAAGGTAGAAATTGCAAAAAAAATTTAAAAAAATATATCCACTGTTCATACTAGAGACTGCTGGCTTTAAACTGTTCATTATTTTACAATTTAGCGACATTGATTGCGACTCGGTCAATACAGATGTTAGGTAACCAGTTTGAGCACTTCTCTCTGCTACATAACTGCCTTTTAGTAGAAGGAGAGAGTGAATGTCCTGAAAGTGGGACATCCTTTTGTAATTCTTAAAAACTATAGCTAAGACAAATAGTGTCCATTTACATCTTGATTCTTCTGAAGAACCCCAGCAGGTGGTAAAATGAAATACAAATGTGATGTTGCTCATGTGAAAGAAAATGTAATGGTTTATTTGTCATTTGTTCATGTAAAACAACATCCATTTGTGTTTTCTTTCTTCAAGTTAATACCATGCAAATTATGAATGTAAACAACAGCTCTTTCGTATTGTTGATTGCAAATGCATGGGGCAGGAGATGGGGAAGGCATCTTCCGCAGGGAACAAAGTGTGGAAGGAAAGCAATTATTAGTCGTTGATCGACACTACCAGCTCATATCAAAGTGCAAATGGAAAGGGAATATGTAAACGCACATGATTAGTCACTTTCTTTTTTCATGCTGACATCCTGAACAATTTAGTTTACTTAGTGGTTAGAGCCTGCGTAGTTTGAGGGAATTGTTTGGTAGAACAAGGTTCGGGTGTAACAGTAATGAACCAAAGATGAACTTGTGGCATTAGACATGATGTGTAGGAGAATCCTGTGTCTACTGTATATATATATATATATATATATATATGTATATAACAGGACATGTAGGTGTAGAAGAAATATATGGGCAACCTTTACTAACCTCTACTCAAGTTGCTAGTTGCCTACCTGCCATGCTCATCCTTCTGCCTAATTTTTCCCCAGGGTAATTTGCAACACATTAAAGGGGTGTTCCAGCCAAAATTGTGTTTATTAAAAGTCAGCAGCTACAAAAAGTGTAGCTGCTGGCTTTTAATAAACACTCACTTACCTGCTCCTGCGTTCCTAGCGACGTGCCGACCGGGGCTCCGCTCCTCTCCCCCCCTCCCCAGCCCGCGTCTCCATCTCGACTGTGGGCACCCAGCCGTGACAGCCTTCGGCTTCACGGCCGGGCACCCACTGCGCATGCGCGAGCCACACTGCGCATGCACGCGCGGCGCGGCTCGCCGCTGATTGGAGAGGCGATCGCATGGGACCTGTCAGTGTCCCATGTGATCGCCTACAGGGAGGGGCTGGTGTAGGCGATTGAGGCTTAATCGCCTAACCAGCCCCTCGGCGGAAGCAGGAAGTGGGACAGGAAGTCCCACTCCTACTGAAGCCCCCACTCCCCCCCCAAAAAAATTACATGCCAAATGTGGCATGTATGGGGGTGAGGAGTGGAACAAGAGGAAGTTCCAAATTTGGGTGGAACTCCTCTTTAAATTAAACTCTTTATTTGCATACTTGTTGTTGTGTCAAGTCCAGGGTTTGTTAAGTATTTAAAGTGTAAATTCACTTTCGTGGGAAAAACTTGCCAAATCAGATTTAATATAGTGTATACAATTGCGACACAAGTCATATTGTAATTGAATGTTATTAAAAATACATTTTCCTTTTCAATCTGCAGTGCTGTAAATTTTCTGTAAAATACAATATGGCTACCTAGAGGTGTTCTTTACACAGATGGTGTGCAAAACGCCCCCCAAATATGTTATTTCCTGCTTGTGTTATGGGCTTTCTGATTTTTTTCAGAAGTCTGCACTACAGTAGGTGACTGGGATATTGTGTCAATCTCGCTCCCTTTCTCGGCGAGATTGAGCACTTGCGAGCCCCATCGCGAGAGCCAGCGCCGAGCTGGCTTGCCGCGATGGAGACAAAGCCGTCATAGAAGCGACGGGGATCCGACACGGATTCCCGCCAATTCTACACGTGGGCGGAGTTTGTTATGAATCCTGAAGGAGAAATCCCCGCCGGATTTTAAAAAAAATCCGGCATGGGTTCCCCCCTCAGGAGCATAACGGGCCCTTAGGTCTGTTATGGGTTGTAAGGAGACACCCCCCCCCCCCTACGCCGAAAAAACGGCGTGGGGGTCCCCCACAATCCATAACAGACCCGTATCCAAAGCACGCCGGCCGGCCGGTCAGGAAGGGAGTGGGGGCGAGCGAGCGCCCCCCCCTCCTGAGCCGTCCTGGGCAGCATGCCCTCAACATGGGGGGGTTAGGTGCTCTGGGGCAGGGGGCGCACTGCGGCCCCCCACCCCAGAGCACCCTGTCCCCATGTTGATGAGGACAGGGCCCCTTCCCGACAACCCTGGCCGTTGGTTGTCGGGGTATTTATTCTGCCCCCTTTAATAACAGATTGTTGTATGTGTCAAATAAAAAGTGTAAACACAAATAAAACACACAGGGTATTGAAATATTTTATTAGTATGATCGCTTTTATAAAAGCGCCCCCCTCCGGCGGGCTTCTGTGGGGGGTGGGTGCCGCCGTCTGGTTCTCTTCCGCCGCCGGGGGGCGCTTTGATACCCGGCGGGCTTCTTTCGACGTCTTCGGCGGCTGGGGGGTCTTCTCCCACTCTCCGGGGTCTTCTCCTGCTCTCCGGGGGTCTTCTCCGCTCTCCGGGGGTCTTCTCCGCTCTCCGGGGGTCTTCTTCTTCTTCAGGACTCGCCGCCGCTATCTTCGTGTGTTAGCTCAATTACTAGCGGCGGCGGGCGACGTCGGCGTCTTCTTCTTCTTCTCTCCAGATGTTGACGCGACGCTTCCTTCCGCTGTTATGCCGGGCGCGCGGCTCGCAGCATAGGCCTGTCTTGTGACGTCGCAGTCCCATCATGCTCCGGTAGGTACCACGTGATACCTACCGGAGCATGATGGGACTGCGACGTCACAAGACAGGCCTATATATTTCGCTGCGAGCCGCGCGCCCGGCATAACAGCGGAAGGAAGCGTCGCGTCAACATCTGAAGAGCAGAAGAAGAAGAAGACGCCGACGTCGCAGAAGAGGGGGCCGCCGCCGCTAGTAATTGAGCTGAAGATAGCGGCGGCGAGTCCTAGTGGGAGAAGACCCCCCAGCCGCCGAAGACGTCGAAAGAAATCAAAGCGCCCCCCGGCGGCGGAAGAGAACCAGACGGCGGCACCCACCCCCCACAGAAGCCCGCCGGATATAAAAGCGATCATACACACCCCCCCCCGGCGGCCAACTAATAAAATATTTCAATACCCTGTGTGTTTTATTTGTGTTTCTTTTTATTTGCAGGTGAATGGGTAGGGGTACGATGTACCCCATACTCATTCACTTAGGGTGGGGGGCCGGTATCTGGGGGCCCCCTTATTAAAGGGGGCTTCCAGATTCCGATAAGTCTCCCGCCCGCATACCCCGACAACCAACGGCCAGGGTTGTCGGGAAGGGGCCCTGTCCTCATCAACATGGGGACAGGGTGCTCTGGGGTGGGGGGCCGCAGTGCGCCCCCTGCCCCAGAGCACCTAACCCCCCCATGTTGAGGGCATGCTTACGGCTCAGGAGATGTGCTTTGGATACGGGTCAATTGTGGGGGAACGTCTCCTTACAACCCATAACAGACCTAAATGCTCCTATGCCGGTAAATATTTCCTTCAGGATTCATAACAAACTCCGCCCACGTGTAGTTATCCGCGTCGGGCTATGACGCGCTCGCTGGAATGTGCTTTTACTATTCCAGCGAGTGCGAGATATTGTCGCCGAGATTCAGCGCGATGCTGGCGTGCTAAAAACACATTCTCGGCGGCAGGCACTGTAAGTTACAAATAAGATATCGAGCACCCCTTGTAACAAAAAAAATAATTTTTGGTGAGATATTCCCAAAGTGAATTCATGTCTAAAGGGATGCAGGCCTTGCAAATTTACTCATTAGAGCCCTGCAGGCGCAGCAGTTGACTGATAATTATAAAATCATCCCCATACAGATTCACTCAGCAAATGGACACAGACAAACGGTTATTTCTTCAGAAGAAGAAAAGTTAGGAATCTGCAACAAAGTTTGTTAAAACCCAGAGGGGATTATTTTTTTTATTTATTTAACAAAAGTGGAGTTACTCTTTAACCACTTAAGCCCCAGACCATATTGCTGGTCAAAGACCAGAGCACTTTTTGCGATTCGGCACTGCGTCGCTTTAACTGACAATTGCGCGGTCGTGCGACGTGGCTCCCAAACAAAATTGGCGTCTTTTTTCCCCCACAAATAGAGCTTTATTTTGGTGGTATTTGATCACCTTTTTAGTTTTTGGGTTATAAACAAAAATAAAGCGACAATTTTGATTTTTTTTTATATTTTTTACTTTTTACCATAATAAATATCCCCCAAAAATACTTAAAAAAAAGTTTTTCCTCAGTTTAGGCCGATACGTATTCTTCTACATATTTTTGTAAAAAAAATCGCAATAAGTGTTGATTGATTGGTTTGCGCAAAAGTTATAGCGTTTACAAAATAGGGGGTCGTTTTATGGCATTTTTATTAATATTTTTTTTAGTAATGGCGGCAATCAGCGTTTTTTTTCGGTACTGCGACATTATGGCGGACACTTTTGACACATTTTTGGGATCAGTACTATAAAAATTCAATGATTACTATAAAAATGCCACTGGCCGGCAAGGGGTTAACACTAGGGGCGGGGAAGGGGTTAAGTATGTTCCCTGGGTGTGTTCTAACTGTGGGTGGGGTGGACTCACTAGGGGAAATGACTGATCGCTGTTCATACATTGTATGAACAGACGGTCGGGCATTTCTTCCTTGCTCTGTAACGAGCGATCGCGGGTGCCAGGCGGTGAGCGTGGTGAGCGCGGGAGTCAGAGGGAAGCCGGGGGCCTCTGGCGGCACGCGCGCCTCTATTGGCTGCTGGGAGAGATGACATATAGCTACGTGTTCTCACCCAGCAAAGCCGACCTGCCGCTGTATAACTGCGGCGGCTGGTCGACAAGCAGTTAAGTCATGTGATCAGTATGACGGTCAGAATTTTTTAGGACTTCGGCAACTTTCTACCTATTTCTCCTACGACATGTTTCCTTTAACATAATTGGGCAAACAAGGCAAATAAAGAGTCACAATGCATTACGATTTTTGGATCACCTGACCTCTCTCTAAAAATTATGATTGACTAGTCTGGCTTGAATAAACAGTCCCTGAACCAGGTCAATCATATATTAATTTCTGTTCTGCATACCTGTTATGCTTTAAAAACTCTGAAAGCATTAAAGCTATAGATATAGCAAGACGTCCAAGCAACTAACATTTTCAAAATGATACAGTAGATCAGCAGTGTTGGCCCTTGTTGTTTTTTTCAGTGCAGTTTTTTCTTTAACCACTTCCTTACTGGGCATGTATATCCCCTTCCCTTCCTGACCAGGTGAAATTTCAGCTTGCGGCACTGTGTCGTTTTAACTGACAATTACGCGGTCGTGCGATATGGCTCCCAAACAAAATTGGCGTCCTTTTTTCCCCACAAATAGAGCTTTCTTTTGGTGGTATTTGGTCACCTCTGCGGTTTTTATTTTTTTGCGCTATAAACAAAAAAGGACAACAATTTTGAAAAAAAAAATACAATATTTTTTACTTGTTGCTATAAAAAATAGCCTAATTTAAAAAAAAAAAAATTCAGTTTAGGCCGATACGTATTCTACATATTTTTGGTTAAAAAAAAAAAAAACGCAATAAGCGACTGGTTTGCGCAAAAGTTATAGCGCCTACAAAATAAGGGACAGAATTATTATTTTTTATTATTTATTTTTTTACTAGTAATGGCGGTGATCTGCGATTTTTATTGCGACTGCGACATCATGGCGGACACATCGGACACTTTTGACACATTTTTGGCACCATTCACATTTATACTGCAATCAGTGCTATAAATATGCACTAATTACTGTATAAATGTGACTGGCAGGGAAGGGGTTAACACTAGGGGGTGAGGAAGGGGTTAATGTGCATCCTGCATTGTGTGGGGGGTGACCGATCTGTGTCCCTATGTACAAGAAACACAGATCGGTCTGCTCTCTCCCTGACAGGACGCTGTCATTGTGAGAGCCGGCAATGAGAAATGATCTCATATGTTTACATATGAGATCATCTCTCATTCGCTGCACAGATCGCATCGCAAACGGCCACTCTTATTGGCCGTTCGCGGCGATCTGTGATTGGCTGTGTCCAAGGGACACGGCCAGTACACAAGTTCCCCGCTGCGCGCTCTGGAGCGCGCGCTGGGAACAAAGAAAGTGGCTGCCGTGAAAACACGGCGGCCCGGAGATTTTCGAACCACCCTGCGGCCGCATATAGTCGTACGGCCGTAGGGAAGTGGTTAAATAACTGCCCAGTGTTGAAACATAGAAGTGTGAACCTGTGTAGCGTGGCCTGCCACTGATATATGCATAAGCACAGACACAGCAAAGAGAGTCCAGCTGTCGTTTTCTATTACAATATATGTTTTTGTATGGCAATAATGCTGCAACAGATTGTTTAATGAACATAATGATGACATACATGAGTGATTTCATTAATTGCAATAGATGTATGTCATGTAACACTAGATTCAGTAAAATGCCTTTCATTCAGCTGAGAATGCTTGTATAAGTAAATGAAAATAAACATAGGTTACATGTATAATTCTCAGAAACTAGAAGCGGAATCTTGTAATCAGCACTCCCGCACCTGCTGCTGGTGTCTGCAGTCTTCATTTTCCAGCTGTTTTTAATTAGAAGAATGTATTGGAATATAAAGGAATAAAGGAAAAGGATAGCTGCATGGAATCCTTCAAGTCAATCGAAAAAAGCTGCCTCAACTCTAATATCTTTCACCGCATACATGGATAGAAGCTTCAGTCACAGAGTGCACACCTGTGCCCATTACATCAGTGACAAGATATACAATGGTATTAATATACTCAAGCAATTTGATGCATTTTAAATCCATATGTAAATCCTATTGTTTTGGTTTTGGCTTTGTGTTGTTTAAATGCAATTACATTTTGGAAGACTAGTGGATAGTGTGCTTTAAGGTCCTAGATGACGTTACGCTCACAAAAATTAATCATCTAATTGTGATTAAAGACTGACAGATTGTTTATAAAAGGAGACTTGTTCAGCTGTCCTTGCTAGTCGATCATGAAGCACCTGAATTTTTGGGGGGAATAATTCATGGAGCAAAGCAAGTAACATTACTTGGGTTCCTCACACTTCTACAACAGAGATCCTCAAACTTGCTTCACCTGGGTATCTCTGCCTATTACAGGTGCTTTCATGTCTCGCCTGTTGAAAAACTGACCTCACCAATTAATTGTAATGTAAGACATAACTATAAGTGTATAGGTTCTGCTACGTACACTTTGCTACGTACATGTACACTTTGCATTGCATTATATAGAGAATCTACCCAAAATGAAATAGTTTCGTTTTTGTTAGTTGCTGGAGAGTTGAAGTATATATGAACTCCGCCTTCATGTTACTAAGGTTAATAAATGTGCAGGGACAATGCAGACAATACACGTTGGTGATGTTTTAAAAAATAAAATAAAAATAATCCACCAATTTTACCTATTTGGAGCTACTTTCCTAGACATCTCATGACTGCAGTGTAATTTCATCACTCTGCAACTCTGAACACCCTGCACAGGGCTGTACGGAACACCTATACATTCTACATGGGCAAAGACAGCTCTTCGCACATGTGTTGGGAATTAATGCACCTATGTGAATGAATCCCCCCAAAAAATGTGTTCTTCCTTAAAATCAAAACCAGACTCTTAAAGGGTTTGTAAAAGGATTTTTTTATCGTAATAGCTTCATTTACCTTAATGCAGTTCAGTTTTCATGTCCTCATTGTTCGTTTTTGCTCTCAAGTTGCTGTAATTATTCTCTCATCTCCACACTTCCTGGTTGTCTGTTTCCTGATAACCACCATCCTGGGAGCTTTCTCTCTGTGGTCACTAATCAAGGAGGTGTGATTACTGTGTGTCTAAAACCCCACAGCACCAATCAGTTTAGTTTTCCAAGCCATCACTGCCCTGTATTGGCTCTGTGGCTCTGTACAGGCAGGAAACAACATGCAAAAACGAAACTAGAAACTGCAGGTATTTGGGGTACGATGGACCAACAGAATTTTCCCCCCTCTGGAACAACATTAATTTACAAGAAGTACTCGGTATTGAGGTATCAAGGGACTGGGTGAGTAAAGGCATATTTTGCCTAAAGCACCTGTCCAAGGGCAATGCTATGAAGTCTTTCCAAGAACTAGCTAGTGAGTTTAAAATTTCAAACAAAACTTTTTTTAAATATTTACAAGTCAGACACGCCATACAGGCGCAATTTGGCTCACAGACGGTCACATGGACACAAATGCCCGCCTTGACCACTGTAATCGAGGCAACTTCACCCAAGGGCTTAATATCCGGTATGTATAACAACCTGGGTGCTAGGCCCGCGGAAGAGCAAAATGGCATGGGAGAGTGATCTGGGCACAATATCCTTAAAGCAGTGGGATAGGATTCTTCATCAGGGTGCTTGGGTGTCTATCGCTCCGGCCCAAAGGCTGTCTCACCTATTCCTTTTACATCGGGTCTATCACACCCCCCATAAAATGTTCAAACTAGGGTGGAGGCAAAACAATGAATGCCCAAGATGTAATGATAAAGGAGATCTTATCCACATGGTTTGGAAGTGCCCAAAACTCTACAGCTTCTGGGAGGGAATTGTAGAACGGATTAACGGGATATTCGGGTCTGCACTCGACCCAATAGCTAGGACCTGCCTCTTGGGTTGTATGGACGATACTAGGGTACCACACGGCACCCTTGAAGCTATCGTGAGATGCGTATTTTAGGCGCGTAAGATAATTGCCCAAAAATGTCAAGCACAGGCCCCTCCGACTATAGACAATTGGTTAATAGCAATGAAACAAACAATCTCAAATGAAAAGGTGTACTACACCATCCAGGGGAATTATGGCAAATTTGTTAAAATATAGGGGCCATGGCAGCAGGCAGCCATGAGCCCTAGCTAGCTGTCCTTGACGCTAACAATTGGCAACTATCGAGTTCTCGTACAACAAATTCTAACTCACGAATTGGCCCCTCCTCCTTTTTTTTTTTTTTTCTCTCTGAGGGAGAAACAAAACAACGGGACCCGCGGTAAGATGGTTCAATTTGATTCATTTTCTACCCCGATTGTATGCTCTCAAAGGAAGGAAAAAAAAAAAAAAAAAGAAACTGCAGGTACATTATAAATAGATTTTTATCTATTTCAAATCATTTTTTTTTAAAAGGAGTCAGTTAACTATGATGTCTCTATACCCTGTAAACAGTCATTTCAGCAAAAAAAACTTTTTTTATTTACAACTCCTTTCAGCCCCATACACACTATGGCCCGGATTCACGTAGAGAGGCGTATCTTTGTGCGGGCGTATCATATCTTCTTTACACTACGCTGCTGCAACTTAGAGAGGCAAGTGCTGTATTCACAAAGCACTTGCTCCCTAAGTTACAGCGGCGTATCGTAAATGGGCCGGCGTAAGCCCGCGTAATTCAAAGTAGCAAGGCAGTGGGCGTGTTGTATTATAATGAACCGTGACCCCATGCAAATGATGTGTGCATGCACCGTCTGTGGACGTATACTGGTGGGCATGCTTAGAATCACGTCGAATAGAATGCCTAAGATACACGTCGAACACTGCCAACGACGTGAACGTCACAGCCCCATTCACGTACGACTTACGTAAACGACGTAAAAACTACTGTTCCGTCGTCCATACCTTTGCATGGGAAGCGCCACCTTTTTGGTGGTTTATCTTTACACCGGAAAAACGCCTTACGTAAACAGTGTAGACTACTGCGTTGGGCGTACGTACGTTTGTGAATCGGCGTATCTTGCTCATTTGCATATTTATAATGGGAACGCCGAATGAGTCCAGCGTAAATATGCACCCAAGATACGATGGCGTAGGAGACTTACGTCGGTCGTATCTTGGCAAAATTCAGGTGTATCTGATTTAAAGAATCAGCGCATAGATACGATGGCGCACATTTGGACTTACGACGCCGTATCAGCAGATACGTCGGCGTAAGTCTTTGTGAATCAGTTTTCCTGCAGGTTTTTCTCTTCAGGTTTACCAAAACCATGTAGTGCAAGGGCCTGCCTGATTGCACACAAATTGAAACTCTTGAGGTTTGACCTCATATTAGATGGTTTTGGTAAACCCGAGGAGAAAAACCTGCAGGAAAACTGATAGTGTGTACGGGGCTTTAGGGTTGAATTACACATTATCCTTGATAAGGGTCTGGTATGAATTTTGAGGGGGACCCTTGTATGAAAAAAGTCCCCCCCAAAAAATCTAAACCCATATCTTGTCTATGATGAGAGTGTAGTATGAATTTTAAAGCGACTCCCGCATTAAAAAAAAAATGAGATTCTGGTAGGAATTTTGACTAGAGCCCTCGCAAAAAGAGAGTGCATTTTGGTCCCCCCCAAAAATCCAAAATAGACCTTTATTTAAGTATGCGCTTTGGCCAGAAAAAGTGAGGGGGGAGAGTGTGCACCCCCCTCAAACCATGGCCTCAAAATAGGGGGGTTCCCAGCTTGGAAGGGGCTTTTGCAAAGCACCTTGTTCACATGTCGATGCGGACAAGGGCCTCTTCTCCACATCTCTGGCCCAGTGGATGTGGTAGTCTGCGAGGGGGGGCTTAACAGAATCTGAAAGCACCCTTTAAAATGATGGATTGCTCTACTTGCCCCCATTATGAACAAGTACAGAGCACATAGTACCCATTGTTACCACTCACCATCAAATAAGTAAACAGTAAATGAAAAAAATTCACCCAAAATTGTTAATTAAAAATAAAGCACTATTGTCGCAAAAAAAAAAAATCACACACGCACAAACACTCACACATTTCTACATATTTTCAGATTAGGGATGAGCTAAGGTGGATTTGGACATTAGTCTGAACCCTTTTGAGCTATCCAAATAGAAAGTGTCAAAGCCAACAGTCAATCACTGCTGCAGGTATGCAAGGGGCATGTATACTTTCCTCCATCACCTATGATTGGCCGTCAGCTTTGACAGTTTCTGGCAGCATAGCTCAGACTTGTTTGGACTTGTATCTGAACATACCTGAACTCATCACTGCTTGAGATATGTTATGTGTTTTGCGTGTGTGCGTGTACAGTAAATTTGCATGTACATCCCTCACCATACATACTTAACAGCTTTGGTATAGCTTATCTAAATCAGGTGGGAACAGCGCCTGCTGCCTTGGGTTCTGTATTCATAGAAATGTCACTGAGCAGCAGGCACGTGTCATTGTTCAACATTGTTCCTTTGCAGCCTCCATAGGGGTCACCAGGGGAGCAGTAGTTCAATTGGATGTTGCAACACTGGATGACCTTGGTGGCCCTGTTTGGTGGAGGCTAACACTGCTAATAAATAACTGGGCCTTTCTGTAGTTGGTGCACAGTTGCAAACTTATTTAGCTGCCGGCTCCACTAAACTGATACTTCCAAGCTTCGCCGCACTCTGTTACTGCCCTCCATGCAGATGCTGCTCCGGTAACTTAGGCCTAATAGTGTGACAATCTTAGCACCGGAACTCCTTCATACACAGGGATAGCCCACTCTCTCTCACTTATTCAACATATATAACAAAACACTTTAACCACTTAAGACCCGGACCAAAATGTAGGTAAAGGACCTTGCCCCTTTTTGCGATTCGGCACTGCGTCGCTTTAACTGACAATTGCGCGGTCGTGCGACGTGGCTCCCAAACAAAATTGGCGTCCTTTTTTCCCCACAAATAGAGCTTTCTTTTGGTGTTATTTGATCACCTCTGCGTTTTTTTTTTCTTGCGCTATAAACAAAAATAGAGCGACAATTTTAAAAGAAATGCAATATTTTTTACTTTTTGCTATAATAAAAATCCCCCAAAAATATATAAAAAAACATTTTTTTTCCTCATTTTAGGCCGATACGTATTCTTCTACGTATTTTTTTTTTTTTAAATCGCAATAAGCGTTTATCGGTTGGTTTTCGCAAAATTTATAGCGTTTACAAAATAAGGAATAGTTTTATTGCATTTTTATTATTTTTTTTTTTTTTACTACTAATGGCGGCGATCAGCGATTTTTTTCGTGACTGCGACAATATGGCGGACACTTCGGACAATTTTGACACATTTTTGGGACAATTGTCATTTTCACAGCAAAAAAGCATTTAAATTTGCATTGTTTACTGTGGAAATGACAGTTGCAGTTTGGGAGTTAACCACAGGTGGCGCTGTAGGGGATGTGTGCCTATGTGTTTTGTTTACTACTGTAGGGGGGTGTGGCTGTAGGTGTGACGTCATCGATCGCGTCCCCCTATTACAGGGATGACGCGATCAATGCTACAGCCACAGAGAAGCACGGGGAAGCCGTGTGTACACACGGCTCTCCCCGTTCTTCTGCTCCAAGGACGGATCGCCGCACTGCAGCGGCGATCGGGTCCGCGAATCCCGCGGTCCCGGAGCTTCGGACCGGGTCGCGGGCGCGCGCCCGCCCGCGACCCACGGCTGGGTACTAAAATCAACGTATATATACGTTGATGTGCCCAGCCGTGCCATTCTGCCGACGTAAATGTGCAGTAGGCGGTCCTTAAGTGGTTAAATGGTATATTTAGTAGACCAAAAGGGAGCAAATATTAAATTAAGCAGACCAAAAGGTGTTAGATTTTATATACAGTTTAAATCTATCGGCTCTGCCGATTTATAGTTTAATTGGTTTGTCACCCCAGCATTTCATATTCCTGATGAAAGTATCATGCTCTCTTTGTATTGCTTCCTTTGTGTGAAATCCCTAGTTCTTTTGCCAGTCCCTCTGCTCTCTTACTAAAAACTGACCACTGACTAAGCAGGATAACACATAATGCTCGTTTCTCTAGCTATGCTGGGAACTCAGCCTGTTCTCCTTCAATGATCAGACTTGTTATGACACCCCCCCCCACTCCTGAACAGCCATTCAACTGGAAAGCTGCTTCCTCCTCCCCCCAGATCTTATGCAGCTGAGAATAGGGAAGGTGATCACTTATAACAATAATTATTATTTATTTTTATATCTTTAAACATATGGTTTGCCTTTCATTTCAATTGTAAACGAAGTGGGTTGTTTTACAAGTTAATTATTTGTATTTACAATCACTTTACTGCCAGTTACTGTCTATATGCATGAGTGTATTTAGGACCAATTCACAGTAATTGCAGTGGGGGAAATGTAAGTTTTCATGCATGTTTCTTGACACCACCTGGAAATGCATACATGATGTGGCCAACACATTTCATAATACCATAGTAATGCCATAGTACCATGTAGTTTGGTGTACAACAGTTTTAAAAGTCACACCTGCCATACTTTTTGCCTGTTCCCACTTGTTTGGTAGCCCATGTCAAAGAATGGGCTGTCAAAACCACACCGCACATGCAGTGGTTCTCAACCTCCTAGTGCCGTGACCCCTTGATAAAATTTCCCAAGTTGTGGGGACCCCTAACAGTAAAATTATTTCATAGCGTAGCGTGGGTTGTCGGCACCCAAGGCAAGACGAGTAATTTGTGCCCCTAACCCACAGACATTTAGCGCTCCCTTCCACTTATACAGTATTAAATCCCATTATGCTACATTTTAGGATGTACCCCTTTTTCTCTTTGTTCTCCTTTCTTTCCCTTTTATATCTCTATCCTAATTTTGTTTCCCCCATCACTCTCTTTAGCCATCTTTCTTGTTTAATGGCAACTATAATCACAGGTAGTGTTACTCACTGTGTCTCTGACTTTGTGGTGTCTCGCAGCAGTGACCCCTATGCCGAAATCAGGAGATAGGGTCTCCTCCAGCCCCTCCCACTTCATTCTTTACCAGTCATCTGACCTTTAGTCTCTGCCCCCCAGCCATGCCGTGAACTGAGTGGGTGGCTGTGAAGAGACTGAGTGGGCAGGCGCAGGCTCCAGGAACAGCCCTGCTGGGCGGCTGCAAAAAGGCTAGGAGAGTGGTGTGGACTTCAGGAACAGCCCAGGATCCGGTAACCCCTGGCAAATCGTCATTTGACCCCTGAGGGGGTCCTGACCCCCAGGTTGAGAACTACTGCCCTAGGGTTTGCATACACTTTACAGCTTTTGACAACTTCACTTTATTGGTAAGTCATCTGTGCTTGAGTCCATGGCTTTTTTCACTTCTGTTATGGTCTCACCCGGATCCTATATGTATATTTTACACATTCATTCATAAAAGAAAGTTATAAGTGGCATGCTAAATAAACATATCGGTGCCACAGTGATTCAGGAATAATATTTGATGCATGTGATTCAAAGACATCCTGTATTCACAGTCCATATTGGACTATTGTTACACAATACAACTTTGTAGCTAATGGCAGATACCATCTGAAATATTTTGATAGTTAGTTGGCATGTGTCGGGCATTTCCTTTACAATACAAACTAAAACACAAACTAAAAACAAAAAAAAAATAACTAGCATACTCCTCTAAATAGGTCATTTAACATTTTGAATTGCCCTGTTTTACAACGCTTGCATAGTTTAAATGGCCTAAAAACTGAATAGTGAATATTGATATTGGAATATGGAAGAAATCAAGAATTTTTCTTTGCTGAACACTGAAACCAGGGACATTAAGACGCGCAATTTCATATTTAGGGGCTATTCCTGAAAAACATGGACATATGGGCGCTTTGCAGCTAAGCTGAAAATTTAGCTTTAACATAATTTTTCCTGCTGGTGCATCTAAAAGCAAAAAGAAAGATAGTCATACAAATTGTTTCCTTTTTTTCTTTAGCTCTGTCAAACCATTTTCACCTTGAAGCAGAACTCCAGGCAAATTGTCATTCTTTTTTTTTCAAGCATTCAATTTGTGCATGCAGCTAACATTTGTACTTATATTTGTCTTGCTATCTTCCATCATTGTTCTTCTGTACAGCAGCACTCAGACCTTTTGCCCACTGCTTCTTAGCCTAACCCTGAATATGAATGATGACTAATGTTCTGCTGCTCCCACACTGTCTAATCACAGACTGAAAGGCAAAGGACTATTGGCCCATACGCATGATCCGAAAAAGGGACGAAAAATACAGATTTTGACGCGATTGTATGATAATTGGATCGCACAGAGCTTTCGAGAGCTGATCACGACAATTCATCCGATATTATTCAATCTTACAAGCGCAAAGATTTTCCTCATAAGATACCATATCGTACGATTTTCGTTTAGTCAGTACAGTTGTTGCCAAAAAATACAATACAAATACATTACAACACATGACATCACTTCCGAATAGTTTTTCTGTTGTGCGATAATTTTCATGACTTTAGTAACCTATTCAATTTCTGTTTGCGACTATTAAGCGAAAAAAGTTGGACGATCTGTCATCCGATTTTCGGATTGTGTGTACGGGCCATATGTCACTCTAGAAACCCTGAATCATCAGCGTCACCCATCACATAAAGAACCAGTTGAGGCCGCGTACACACGTCCGAGAACCTCGTCGGGCTAAACCCGACGAGGGTTTTAGCATCGCTTTTTGTCCGCTAGCAAGGCACTATTAGCCCCCACTAGTGGCCGTAGAAGGGGTTAATAGCCCTTGTGTAGCGCTGCTGCTGAAGCACTTTAAAGGTGCTTCGGGAGCGCTGCCAATGCATGCCAATGGACAGGGGTGGTGGAGGAGCGGCGTATACAAAGATGTAAGCAATGATGCTGCTTGGAGGACTTTTTTGAATGTCCCACAAGCGCACCGCTCCAGTGTGAAAGCACTAGGGCTTTCACAGTGGAGTGACAGGAGAGGCGCTTTTCAGGCGCTATTTTTAGCGCTAAAAAGCCTGTATAGCGCCTCAGTGAGAATGGTTTTAATCTAGATATCCTTATTATCACTATATCTTGTTTTGTGCCTGTTGGTGTCCTGAATGAAGACCGCAGGCTTTGTATAAGCAGCTTCTAGGGGTGGATTCAGAATTTAAGCAGGATGCATGGGCATGTTTTACCACTCAGCCGTTTAGTTGGAATGTTTGCACACTTAAGGCTCCACACAGCTTCCATATTTCTGAGTGCGCTCCTGGTCGCTACATCACATACCTTTTGGGACTACATGTCCTGACATGCTTGGTGCCATCACGCATGTGCCTTTCTTAAATTCCAGGACAGCTCACTCGAGGACACGCAGAGTTCTCATCAGCTGCTAAAGAGTACTTGGCAAATGCTGCTCCAAACAGGATTAGTCAAAGCACATGGGAAGCAGACACCGGCGGCGTCCTCAATGGGACGGGTCCCCATGCATGTGGGGTGGGGAAAACAGTCCCTTAAAAAAAAAACTTTGAAGCGACATTGAAGCAAAAGGCTGAACTCTTTATGTAATGCTATTATTCAAGAAAAGAATATAGTTAAAAAAAAAAATGCACTTTTTTTGAGCGTATTTTTTTCTTCTTTCTGTACTGTAGACATGCTAATAAACCGCTAACGCTTCTAAATGCTACTACAAGCCAGCACAAGAATGCTATTAATGGCTTTTTCTATCCAGCATTTTTTGAGCTTAAAAAATGCTAGTAAGCATAAAAGTAATTCCTTCAGCCTTGGCTTTTAGTACTGCTAAACAGTCAGCACAGGGATTCTGCAGAGTATGAATACAGACTGAGAATGTCTTGACTTGTGGACTCGGTTAAACATTTTTGTTCATGCTGCTTGGGTGGAGCTTTCTATTTTGCATTTCTGCCTGTAGGGGGGTATTAGTGTCACTGGTTCCCACAAAGTGTCAGTTAGGCCGCAAACACACGATCAAATCTATCTGCTGAAAACGGTCTAACAGACCGTTTCAGCAGACAGATTTGATCGTGTGTACGGGCGGACAGACAGATTTGGCCAGCCGACAGATTTTAAAGCATGCTTTAAAATCTGTCTGCTGGGAATCCATCCGTCCGACATGTCTGCTGGTTAGTACGCTAACCAGCAGACATATCTGCTCGCACATGCGTCTAATGGATTTGACGCATGGCGGCGTCAATATCATCGCCACGTCACCGCGCTGTTTGCCGGTGGGGATTTTGGTTTGATCGTGTGTACAGCGATCAAGCCAAAACAGCCCAGCAGACATATCTGTTCAAATCGGTCTGTCAGACCGATTTGAACAGATGTATTTGGTCGTGTGTACGCGGCCTAAGTGTCTGAATGTCTTCTGCAATATCAGTCGCTGATCGCCGCCATTACTAGTATAAAAAAAAAAATTCCATAAATATATCCCATAGTTTGTATACTCTATAATGTTTGTATAAACCGATCACTATACAATTATTGGATTTTTTCTCTTAATAAATGAAATAATCATTAAAAACTGCACCTTGGATTTCCTCAGGTTATCTTTGTAATATTAAAATTTGATGATCTGAATTATTTAAGTGTGAGAAATATGCAAAAAAATTAATAAATCAGGAAGGGGCAAATACTTTTGTGTGTGTGTATATACAAATCATACTGAGATATGTTCTCCATTGTAGAATGTAAAGCTATGTGTCAATTCAATACTGCTGATTATTGTTGTGACCTCTGCCTGACTCGTTAACCCTGATGTCCCTCTTGACTCTTCATTTATCTTCTGACTTTGGCTCGGCCTTTTATTTTGTACATTGTAAAATGATTAATTCACTTTTAATCCTAAACTTCCTTCAGTCAAAAAAGCTACTATTTGCCTTTTTTTCCATGGCTAATGCAGACCCAACAGCTGCTCAGCATCTGGATGGCTAGTCGTTTGGAACAAGGTGGTCATATTAGACATATGTCCTACTAGGCCTTTTCCCCTGATCATGTGGTGATCTTGCTTAGTAGTCCATTACCACCCAGTTTATTTTGTTTTGCTGCACAGCTTGAAAAAAACCATATGTAATCATTTGCAGAACCCAAGACTCTATATTGCTTCATTGATATGTAATAGCAAAACATGCTTATTCATGCTATTTCACATGGGCCAAGACTGTTTTATTATTCTATGCAATAATGTCTAACACAAAGTTTCCTCTGGGAACCAGAAAAACAAATCATGTGTCACATGGAATAGGTTGTGCATTCTAAAGATTTTTCTGTTCCTCCTGACACCTGTTTTAAGGAGTAGATGGTCCAAGATGAATTCAGTTCCCTGGCTGCTTCCATTCTTTCTAAGTCATGTGTTTAGTATAATCATACTGTAACATGTTTTAGAGGCACTGTACATAGTGATGTAAAGATAGATTAGTGTAATGAATATATAAATATATGTATAAATATATATATTTTAGCAGAGGCCCTATAGAATACAATGATGGGTATTTTTTTTATGTCACATGGTATGTGCACATCATTTTTTAAACGCAATCTTTTGGGAAAAATACACGTTTGTAATGAATTTTATTGAACATAAACACAATATAATACCTATTTTTTACAAAATATAATAGATGATGTTATGCCGAGTAAACCGATACCTAGCATGTCACACTTTAAAATTGCATCCGCCCGTGGAATGGTGTCTAACTATCATACTTCCATAGTTTAAACGCAACGGTTTAAAAACCTGTACAGATTACCAGTTTAGAGATACACATGAGGTCTGGTGCTAGAATTATTGCTCACACTCTGACGTTCACGACAATACCCCACACCTGTGGTTCAATCACCGGTTACATATGCGTGCAAGAGTAACGTATGTATTCGCATTTGTGCCTAAGCCCAGGGGGATGGAGGCACTTGATTTTTTTGTATTATTATTATTTATTTTATACAAAACATTTTTTTACATTGTCTTTAATTTTATTTTTTTATTTGTATTAACTTTATTGCTATCACAAGGGATGACCAACATCCCTTGTGACAGTGTGGGCCATGACAGGCCATTTTTATGGAGAGATCTGAGGTCTCCTCTGGCATCCAATGCAGCTGACTAGACCCAAATCGGTCTGATTGGCTGCTTTGACTGAGAAAGTGACTGAGAAAGTGACTGAGAAAGTGACTGAGAAAGTGACTGAGAAAGTGACTGAGAAAGTGACTGAGAAAGTGACTGAGAAAGTGACTTAGGAAAGTGACTTAGGAAAGTGACTTAGGAAAGTGACTTAGGAAAGTGACTGAGAAAGTGACTTAGGAAAGTGACTTAGGAAAGTGACTGAGAAAGTGACTGAGAGGCGGAACCAGAAGTGACGTCATAATCATTGCTTCCTGGGTCACAGAGTGGGAGGAGTTCCTCTCTCTCTCTGTTATGTGCAGTCATTGCCACTGGTTGCATCTCTCCCAGGCTTCCACTATAGGATGGCAGAGTTCAGGAAGGGTGGTGGGAGGAAGGTGAAACCCCCATTCTGCCACCTGTAGAAGTGCGAGAGGGGCTGTTTCAGCCAAATCACTGCTGCTGAAAAGGGAATCTCTGGCTGAAAATTCTCATACCAGGATGATGCCTGCTGGTTCAGGCATCATCTTGGTATAACCACTGCAAACCAAGGTCGTCCTACTGTCAGCAAGTGGTTAAACAAATTTTAGTAAAGAACCTTGTTGTTACTTTACTTTGACTGCTCTGAAGTCACTTGAGGACAGTCTTTAAGGTGTGTATGGTTGCTTGGCATATCACAGCACTGGGTTCACACCTAGGGACAAGACAGGATGGAGAAGATGCAGTACAGATTTTAAACATGCAGTAAAGCTACTCAAATTAAGCTATATTGCTGCTTCCAGTGACAACAGTACTATTGTCTATATGCATAAACAGCCAGCCGGGAAGCTGTGGTGATTTGGCTTGGATCAAGTAAGGCCTTGATAGGTGAAGGAGATGGTGTGCTTAAGCTAATTCCCTAGTGACGGGAACCCCAATACTGTGTTAGACTCACAGCACAAGGCATCATAGGGACCCAGCCTGGAAGTCACAGAAGATTTAGTGAGGCCTTGGAGAGAATAAGCACAGAATATGTACAAAGTTGAGCTTTCTATGATTCAAGTGAATTATACCAATCTACTGTATTTCACTGGGATCAGGTGATGGGTAACTGGGTTGATGGAGAACAGTGCAAGCTTAGGGGCAAAGAGAAATGCTGCAGTAAAGAGAGAGAAATGTTATGAAGTGTATTGAGGAACTACCATCTGTAGTGTACAATGTAAAGAGTTACAGAAATTGGACCTTGGATTGCAAGGAATTAATGTTTGTTTGCAGAAGTGCCGCTTTTACGGAGGTTGCTGCCTTATTTATGGTATATGCCTCTGTTGTCCACTTGGAGAATGAGTGTGCATATTCTCTCCATCACCCACATGTGCTCCTTCCACAACTGCACTGTGACAGAAGAATGTAAATATTCATCCAAATATCTGGTGGCTTGGCACTGTCTTGAAAGAGTTAAATGACAGTGCAACATGACCAGCGACCAACCATGACTCTTGAGGAGGTGGTACTGGGTGGCAGTGCCTAGGCTAATTAAATTATGATCATAGGTCTCCATTCTGGCATAAGTGGCACAGCATTTGACATTCTTGCATGCAGGGGGTGATGCTTGTGAAGGATAGAAAACAAAATAAGAGAAAAACAGTTGTGTCTGTGCCAACCAGGCCAAAATGGTGAGACAATGGAATGGCAGTGAGAAATGCATGTCAGGAGAGCTGTGGTTCTCTTAATATTAGTTATGACCAAATGAAAATGTGTAGCAGCCATGCATCTGTACCTAGTACTCGACACTCTCGGTCATAGTCTAGGCACCCTGAGGGGCTGTCCTTCAATATCTAGTTTATGTAAGTATAGGTGCTATGTTATCATTATTAGATGTGTTTGGGCTCTTGAAACTGCTTTGAGCTTTATTTTTAAATTTATACATAGCAGCCTTAGGGAAAGGTCACCAGGAAGCCTAACACAGCAATTTGAAGCCATTTTAAATAGTGCCATGGCGGCATTACACTTAAGCTACTCTTCTTCTCTAAAGGCTCAAATGTAATACATGGAGAAGCAGTGTGTTTGTGATGTGCTCTTGTTACCGTGCAATGTGACAGACAGCCTAGAGGGCTTTAAGTAAACCCTATGCTATCTGCACAAGGTGAACGTTATTTCTATATATCGATTTAAGGCTTGGAAGTGCTTAGTATTTAATATTCAACATTCTACTTGCAAGTCAGGAAACCATTATCTTGTATTGATTAAAAAAGCAAGGCTCCATTTCTCCTTTTTGTGTGTAGAGCACACATCTCTGAATCATCCAAATGATTTAGCCATTGTAAAACACACAGAGAAATGCCTTCCAAAATATGCTGTGCCCAGCCTTTGCTTTTTATATGTATTATCTATCCTGCTGTGCAAATAGTCACATACTGTATACAGTAGAGCACAATTACAAGTAGGTCCTTATTGTCAAAAACCTTTATTTTTTTATTTATTTTTTTCCTTTGTCTTATGAATTTGTTACCTAGCTATTACTGTTAGTGTAGTATCTTACTTTCACGCTATGGGTGCAGCTGAGACTTTGACACCTGATTGTGCCTGCTATATGTTACATAGACAAAACCAGCATACTCACTTTTTATTAATTTACATGATACTCTGCAGGCAGGTGTAAGCAAAAGATTTGGGCTCTCAGCTTGAGTTTTTCATGTATTGCATCTTATGTTTTTATAATTTACTGCTGACACAAGAACAAAAGAGCAAGATCATATCAGCTGTATTCCCCGAGAGTAGATTCTAATGAGCATCGTCAATTCAGTAAAGGCTGTGCTTTGAGGAATACCACAAACCTGGAGGAAGGCTAGACATGTGTCCTATACAACAGTGTGGTTATGCCTTTTAAACAAACACAGATTTTTGCTTTCTCCATAACGTTTAATGATCTGTAAAGTCGCAAAGCTATCCCTGCAATCCCTATCTTTACGTCATCAATGCATTTGCATTTTAGCTGCATTGTAGTGTGCTGCCTTTAAAGAAATACAGTGTATACTTTAAGTTAAATTATGTGTGTTGGCAGCCCATTTAAAATAAATGTGATATTGCAATGCACATTCTTGTGCAAAATACTGCACTTCAATGCATGCCAGTAACACACCGCAACCAGTTTTAGTGGAGTTGGTAATAGTGGCTCAACTGAAATAACTTTTTTTTATTTGTAAACTTATATTTAAGAAACATCATTCTTAAATGATGATTAAGCATGTTTGGATCTAATAGTGCCAGGAGAAGACTGTGATCATCGCAAGAGAATCCGACAGGCTGGTTGTACCCAAGCTGATTGATTGATCAACTTGGTACATTCTGCTTGCCCATGAATGGTACGAATCTCTGCCGATTAAGCAGGATGATCACTGGCTTCCCTTGCCCCACTGGGAGAAGCTCTACTGTACATGCTGTAATTTGCTTTAGCACATACCACTGCTGCAGCACAGTGGTGTGTACTGACTTAATTGCCAACAAGACAAATTGAATTGCCTATTCGAGCCATGTATGGCCAGCCTAAGGCATGTTGTGGTGCAGTACACTGCATCACAACACAGCCACTGTAAATAGAAATTAAATGAAATGTCATTTTGTCATTTTGTGACATTCCAATAAGATTTGAAAAAAAAAAAGGTTTACATTTTGATGCATTGTTTTTAACACATTGGCACCGCTACCCACACAGCACACATCAGCTGCTGCTTTCTTCCACAAGTGTGAAAAGGGGGTGTTTGATAAGGATCACTGACATGCACCATACACCCCTTAATTCTGGATGACATGATGTAATCATCTGAGTGGATCAGAACGCACTGCTTTATATGCCTCTGCCCAAAATGTTGGCAGCAATGTCACTTTGCAGAACCATTTACATTTACTGCTCCCTCAGGCAAAACTCTCATAAGTTATGCAGGTGCTAGATGGGCTGATGCATTCAATGCCTGTTTGGGCAAGAGCTCATAGAATTCAGTCATTGTATTCTGAGTATAGTTAAAGTCTTGGCCGTTGCCCTTGGCATATACGGATCTGTAATTTTTCTCTTATCAAGTCCTTCATGAATGAAACGTGTCTTTCAGCCGAAAGGTGGGAAGAGTAGAGAGAGCTACACCAAAGCTGAGAAATATAATGTGTTTACTTTCTCCAGAGTGTAGCGGATTTTGAAATCTAGGTTCTTAGATGAGGCACTGTAGCATATTGGCTGCTTAATTCTTGGAAGCTACCATCCACCATGAAATGGATATTTTCTGGTAGCCGTGCTGTAAATAGTAAAGCTAAGCATAAACAAGTCTACTGCATGCTTATGAGAATAGAATGATGTCCCTGTAATAATTTCAGGGGGACTCTAAAGTTGGTTAAGACAGTTCAGCAAATTTAATGTACAAAAATTCTTAGCTTTCAGCATTTACAGAACTATCATATATTATTGAGCCCAGGTCTGCATCGAGGCAGAGGCAGTGTGACAATTGCTAACTCTGTATCAGGAACGCTGTGTGCTCCTGGTAAGCAAACCACAGTACCTGGATGTCACATAGCTCCGATGATTGCATATGGAGAGCTGTCTTCCAATCTCACTATGTAATCTGCTGAACTATCAGTCTGAGTGCTTGTGTTCTACTTCATATTTTTTTAAATGATAGCTGTTATGCATTCATTCACAATTTACAGTTAGGTTTAAAAAAAAAATATGTTTACCTCCTTATTAACCCTTTGTAAAACCTAAGTAGTTTTTATTAACTCCTTCATTCCCTTCTTTCCTTAGCTTTTTTGATTATTGTCAAGTGTTAAAAATGTTAATGACATTTTAGTTAATCCTATTTATTTATTCAAACTTTTTAATCCCTTTTCTCAGCTGCTTTTTTTAAGGTTCCTTTCACACAGGCTTTCAGGCTGTGTTCCGGTAGCGGAAGAGGGTCTTCCCATTCCCAGAACAAAATTCGGTTGGGCTGAGTACTGCTCAGCCATTCACAGGAATCCTTGTATTTAAATGAATGAATACAAGGCTGGTGGAGAGGCGAGCGAATGACCACCTCAGCCAATCAGAGATAGCCATATATTCATAAATCACAAAGCTGTCTCTGAAGGGCTGAGCAGCCTTCAGACTGATATGATTTCTTTCCAGGAACAGGAAGTCCCTGTACCACTGCAAAAACACAGCACTCTATACTGCATGTAGCTAATGATGCATACATTTCTTACAGCTCTCCCACTGGGTCATGGGTTAGTGAAGGAAATAGTTTGGACCAGCTTAGTCCAAACAAATGTATTCTACATGTCTTTGGTACAAAATAAATTCCAAATAAGTGTATATTGATTGGTTTGTGTCAAAGTTATAGCATCTACAAACTATGGCATATACACTGGAATTTTTATGCTTTATTTTTCATACTATTAATGGCGGCAATCAGAGACTTATAGTGCAACGGGAAATCTGACACTAACTGACGCTGGGGAGAACTATCTAACCGCCACTGGCATCACTAATGACAGTGACCAGTACTAATAATATGTACTAACAACACAGGGCAGGAAGGAGTTGACATCTATGGGTGATCAAGGGGTTGACTGTGTGCCTAACAAGTGTTTGTGTGTAGTGTGTCTTGTGTTTACTGGGGATCTAGTTGTTTTCATTCCCTGCTTAGCAGGGAATGAACAAACAATGAGATCCCCTGTCACTGAACACAGTTATGTGTTGTCTACATTCACAGAGCTGTATTCAGTGAAGCTCAGGGCTGATCACTGGGTGCCGCCAGTCAATCATTGGCCTGGTGATCGGCATGTGCTGGGTTGAATAACAGCACAGCCAGGTGCATATGCTCCCACCCCCTACCTGGAAATGCAGAATCTTGTATATATACAGTACGTGATTCTGTGAACCAGCAGTAAATCTACAGTTGAGGGTCAGTAAGTGGGTATACAAATGTCTGCAAATGCTGTTTTGCAGGGCAAATGTGATTTAAAAAGAGCGTCCGTGTTTGTCTAGTGAATATTTTCATAAATATGCCCTTATGTGAAGTTATGCAGACATCTCAATACAGATCTGCAACAACATATTTGGTAAAAACATGAAGTTGATATATTCATAGTGTTCGGAATCCTTACGTGTTCCATCTGTCTTTCATTTTTAATGTGAAGAAGCTCATTTGTGGATCAATCCTCTTGTTTCCAATGTAGGATAGCATTGCAGGAAGCACTTTACCCAGGAGATGACACACTCCCCAGGAAGGCTTTAAAGCAACCCAGAAAAGTCTAAAATCGACCCACTTTTGGATCTTTTGTGGTTGACTTGCTGGAATCTTCATGCTTATTTTTGTAGTTCTCAGATCTCTTCCTCTTTTTATTAATGTTGTTTTCATCATTCCGGCTGCCCACATGATCAAGATCTGTACTGTACATAAAATGTTCTCATTGATGTTCTTCTGAAGAATTTTCCTCTCACATTGCTCCTCACTGTTCTTCCTGCTGTTTTTTCTTTTATTCCTCTGTCCTTTTTGCTATCTGTGCTTCATTATAATATAAGTCAAAATTTTGCATTTGAAAGGTGCCTTTACTGTAAGTGAAACTTAAGGGTGAACTTTTTTGTGGTTCCTGAACCCTTGCTGATCCAATAAGCTGGTGACATGGAAAGGGTTACTGTACATGAGTGTACTGTACATTGATTGATTTACTAAAGTAGTAAAGTCTATTTAGTTAGCAAAATGTATTTCCTTAGCTGAGTAAATATGGCAAAGCTGTTTTCACTTTGAACACCTAATCATCGAAAAATGAACATACATTTTGCTAAATAAACTCTCTGTACTGCTTTAGAATCCTCTCTGCCACATTGGAGACACGTTGATGCAAAGTAAAACTTTTACATAGTATATGCAGAGGACCTTTAGAGGTTCTGATGGCTGTCAGTGAGCTATGAGAGTAAGGTTGTACAATTTGTTTTTATTCCCATTATAATTTATGGAAAATAGTTGCTTGTAAAGTGCATTCTGGAAATTGACAAAGTTTTACTTATTGTCTTGTCCGATGGGCATGTCGTTTTTCTTTAAATTCAAGTGTGTGCTTTACAATGTCACAGTGACAGAGATTTATAAGTGGACACGTTGTGTTCTGTATTAATCTTATTGATCCTTTACAAAGACAGATGATAATTACAATGTTAGAACAATTTATTAAACGCCCCAGTTCTGCATGCATTTTAACCAGGCTTACAACTCCAACAAGCTTTCAGAAATCAAGTGAGAATGTAAGTATGGATTTTCTCTTGCATCACAGCAGTAGTGCTGCTTGGTAAAGAATGAGTTTATAGCTGCAGTTCCACAATCTTCTCTAAATCCAAATCTTTTTACAAACTATGGCATTTTGCAATAATATCCATCCAATAATATAGTAATCATGCTCTGTAAACCCATGTTTTTTTACTCCAGGCTACAAGTACCCCCTGGCAGATAATGTTTTGAAACAATTGTGCTAATCATCCAGCTAGCATTAGAGCAGTATTAAACCCAAGAGCAAAGTTTTTTTTTTTTTTATATACATTACAGCTTACCAATTCTTAGATGGGATTTCTTTATAGACTTACTTTCTTTTATTTTTATCTGGTGATCCAGCCATTAAAAGAGGAAGTAAACCCTGATGGGTGTTATGTCCTCTTTGTTTCCCTGTAAAGGTAAAGCATAATGGGCTACTATGCATCGCATAGTAGCCCATTATGTGACACTTACCTGCAGGAGAAGCCGGCGATGTCCCCGTCTTCCTCGATAGTAGCGAGCGGCAATTCTTTATCCCTCTTCCTTCCGGGGCCACAAACTCCGGCTCTGTGAGTAGCCGGAGTCGAGTGATGTCACTCCTGCACATGCGCACGGGAGCCGCCTTTAACGGCCTGATCTGAGATAGAAACAGCACAGCGTGCCCTTATTAACTCTGGGGCATGCGCAGGAGAAATCGCCCTACGCCGATTTGCAAATATCTCCTACACCGTGCAGGTCTGGGAGATATTTCAAGCACCTACAGGTAATCCTTAATCTAAGCTTGCCTGTAGGTTAAAGTGGCTGTAAAGGGTTTACAACCACTTTAAGTATGTTGTCTTTTAAACCCACAAGCTCTCCAACAGAATATATCAGTAACAGAGATGAGACACACCATTTAAAACAGTCAGGGATGCTTAAAGTGATACTTTCTTTCTCGTACATCACGGGACACAGAGCGGCATATTCATTACTATGTGGGTTATATGGAGTACCTTCAGGTGTGGACACTGGCAATCTTCAAACAGGAAGTCCCCTCCCTATATAACCCCCTCCCCTAGAGGGAGTCCCTCAGTTTTTTCGCCAGTGTCTTAGGTGTTGGTCACGGAATAGCTTTGCTCCACATCCTTGGGATTAAGGGCGGGCTAACCGGATCTGTCCAAGGAGCCTCAGTGCCAAAGTGGACAGTACCCGGGCCCCAAACCGTGGGGTTTTGCCTATAATGTTCCTCTTTGGAGGGCTGGACCCTGGGCCCAGGACTTGGAGTTTGCAAAACCATAAAGTTCCTGTTTGCCAGGGTGCTATATAGGTCCAGGACAGTGGGTACCTTCATAGGACCCCAGGGCCTGAAGGTCTACTACGCTACCCACGGAGATGGGAGAAGATTGGATCAGTTTGCTGGTCAAACATCCTGCAGCATGGAGCAGGTAAGGGGGAGCCTGCGGGACTTGGTTCGACAGCAGGCTCCCCGGGGTAACCTAAAAGGGGGGATAGCCTAAGTATGCTCTGCATGGGCAACCGTGATCACTATGTCTAAGAGAGACAGGATGACACCCTTTCTCCCCCCATCACTAGGCCCCCCTGTCTAAATATGTGTTGCTAGCTAACCTGCTGTTTCTTCCTAGGGCTAGTAAGGATCCCTAGGGGCCTTGAGAGAGTCCTACCTGGCCGGGGGTTTGAATCTGCCGCCTGTTTCTGCGTGCCTGGATCTCCAGCAGCGCGGCTCCTCCATGTTCCTCCTGTTTTCCGGCATACGCGCGCGCGCGCCTTATTGACATTTTTCGCGCCGTCCAGACAGGAGGGCGGGGGGGGGCGGGCCTGCGGCGTCATACAGGGGCGCGCCTTTGTGCTGTTATAGACAGCAGGCTTTGTCAGTACTCAGTCTGAGGCTGATCTTTCAAGGAGAGGACGCAGAGCGGCAGAACAGTGACTCCCGGTGGCGGAAGAGGGGTAGTACATGTGGACTTTGTTCCAATGCCTTTATTGTTAAGCCAAGAATCCCCCTTATTTTGCAGCAGGTTGGAGGCTGGCAAACTTAAATTAGGGTCACTGTATGTTGTCAAAGAAAATATATAATATATAATATATAATTATTTAAAAAAAAAAAAAAAAAAAAAAAACCAACATACGGGCCCATCAGTTTTTGGGACACTAGTGATCTATTCTCCCCTAAACTCTGAAATTTGTACTCCTGGCCACTACAGTCTGTTGTGTGGGCGGAGTCCCTCGATTTTGTATTATGGCTTCCAAGGGTTCGGGGTCAAAGGGGACAAAAAAGACCAAAAAACAAAAGGGGTCCCTTTCTGATTCTGATATGCCGGTACTTTCCCCGCAGCTTATTAATTTAAGAAGCGCCTTGGATGAGCCATTAGGGGGATCTGGTGCGGAGGCTGGCCCAGATCAGCCCAGCCCTGTGTTTATCACAGAGGAGATGCTAGCCGTATCCCTAGGGGGGCTAGAAGAGAGAATAGCGGCATTGATCGCCAGAGCTATTCCTGGTAAGAAACGGGTTAGATCCCCATCACCAGGGGGTGTATCCTCAGATGCTGAGATTCTCTCTCCGGAGGAATTAGAATCACAGGAGGATCAACTGGACCTGAACCAAGAGGGTTCAGGAATGGAGGGGTCTACCTCTGAGGAACCATTTTCAGACTCCCAGACAGAGAGACTGTGGGTACAGTCTTTGACGGACATGGTCCGCTCGGCATTTAGTTTGCCATTGCCAGAACTTCAGGTTCCTCCGGTATCCTCTCTGGGCTCTTTGAAAGCCCCGTTAAGCAACGCAGTTTTTCCGGTCCATCCTCTCTTGGAGGAATTGATCTTTCGGGATTGGGTACGGCCGGACAGGGTTTTTCTGCCACCGAAAAGATTTGCGGTCATTTATCCCATGGAGGAAAAATTCTCCAAGAAGTGGAGGCTCCCAGTAGTGGATGCAGCCATCTCATGTGTGAATAAATCACTAACTTGCCCGGTGGAAAACATACATATGTTTAAAGATCCGGTTGATAAAAGATTAGAGACACTTTTAAAAGCATCCTTTGCTATGGCAGGAGCAGTGGTGCAGCCAGCGGTAGCTGCAATTGGAGTTTGTCAGGCATTAAAAGACCAGACAAAAGAGATGTTAAAGGACATGCCTACCCAACAAGCAGAAGAGTTTGCTGACATTCCCAGAGCTCTGTGTTTCGCGGTAGATGCTATAAAAGATTCCATCCAGCAGGCTTCTCGTTTATCACTATGTTTGGTACACATGAGAAGGCTCTTATGGTTGAAGAACTGGGCGGCAGAACCCCCATGCAAAAAGCTTCTGGCAGGATTTCCCTTCCATGGAGGACGACTCTTCGGAGAAGATCTGGATAAATATATTCAGACTATTTCAAATGGCAAGAGTACCCTTTTACCGGTCAAAAAGACATTCCGGGCTCCTACATTTAAAAGGCAGCTTTTTCCTGTCTCGGGGCCCTCTAATTCCAGGCAGTATCGACGGCCGCCTGCACGATCCAACGTTAACAGTAGATCGCAGGGACAGACCCCTGGGGGTAAGAAGCCGTGGTATCGCAAGCCGTCAAAGACAGCCCCTAAGTCTGCCTTATGAAGGGGCGCCCCCACTCTCACGGGTGGGGGGAAGGCTTCGTCTCTTCTCAGAAGTTTGGGAAGCCAAGATCCCCGACAATTGGGCCCGGGCATCTGTAACCACAGGTTACAGATTGGAGTTTCTAAGATATCCTCCGCCTCATTTTCAAGAATCAAGGCTACCAAGGGATCCAGCAAGGAAGGCCTCAATGCTGGCAGCTTTGGATCACCTGCTTTGCCAGGACGTAATTATAGAAGTGCCAGCCCAAGAGCAAGGCCTAGGTTTCTATTCCAATCTCTTTGTCATACCAAAGCCCAACGGCGATGTCAGGCCAATCTTGGACCTAAAGAGGTTAAACGCTTATCTAAGGGTGCGGTCCTTCCGGATGGAATCCATCCGGTCAGCAGCCGCTGCGCTTCAGAAAGACGATTTTCTGGCCTCCATAGACATAAAAGATGCTTACCTTCATGTACCAATCTTTCAGTCGCATCAAAGGTTTTTACGCTTCGCGGTGGGGCAGCGACACTTCCAATTCAGGGCGCTCCCTTTCGGGCTGGCCACGGCCCCCCGGGTATTCACGAAGATCCTAGCCCCAGTTCTGGCCAATTTAAGGATCCAAGGAGTCACAGTCCTAGCATACTTGGACGACCTTTTAATCATAGATCACTCACGGACGGGTCTGCAAAAGGCAGTAAACCTCACGGTTCGGTACCTCGAAGAATTCGGCTGGGTCCTAAACCAGGGAAAGTCAGCATTCCAGCCTACAAAGCAGTTGGAATACCTCGGCATGAGGTTAGACACAGAACATCAAAAGGTGTTCCTGCCCCTTGTAAAGATCAAGGCGATCAAGGGGTTGGTTCAGTTGGTTATAAACAAGAAAAGACCAACTATTCGCCTGTGTATGCGATTACTAGGCAAGCTAGTGGCCACATTCGAGGCAGTACCATACGCTCAGATCCACACTCGCGTCCTACAGGCAGCCATTCTAGCAGCCTGGGGCAAGAGGGCACATGCCTTAGAGTCCCCTTTGACGCTATCATCAAGGGTCCGACAGAGCCTGGCCTGGTGGTTGAACCCTCAGAATCTTCTAAAGGGAAGATCCTTCAGCCCTGTTGTCTGGAAGGTAGTTACCACAGACGCCAGCCTGGCAGGCTGGGGGGCGGTCTTCGAAGGGTTCTCCCGCCAGGGAACTTGGGTGAAAGCAGAGAGGCAGCTCCCCATCAATATCTTGGAAATCAGAGCTGCTCGCCTAGCCCTGTTGGCGTGGACCTCCAGATTAAAGGGGTTCCCGGTGAGAATTCAGTCAGACAATGCCACGGCGGTGGCATACATAAACCACCAAGGGGGAACCAGGAGCCAGGCCGCTCAAAGGGAAGTGAACTTGATTTTTCAATGGGCAGAGGTTCATGTACCCTGCATTTCAGCGATATTCATTCCCGGAGTGGACAACCTGCAGGCAGACTTCTTAAGTCGCCAGAGTCTGTTGCCAGGGGAGTGGTCTCTGCATCCCCAGGTCTTTCAGACAATCTGCCAGAGGTGGGGAACGCCAGACGTAGATATAATGGCATCCAGGTTCAACAAGAAACTAGACAGGTTCGTGTCGCGAGCGAGGGATCCTATGGCCTGCGGAACCGATGCGTTGGTTTGCCCTTGGCATCAATTCAAACTTCTATATGCATTCCCTCCACTACAGTTACTCCCCCGCCTGTTGCGCAAGATCAGAGTGGAGCACAAGCCAGTCATTCTAATAGCTCCAGCTTGGCCCCGGAGGGCTTGGTACTCACTAGTCCTGAATATGGCAGTGGGAGACCCTTGGACTCTTCCTCTACAACCAGACCTACTCTCACAAGGCCCGATCCTCCACCCTACATTACAGCGTCTAAATTTGACGGCCTGGAGGCTGAATCCCTGATTCTCAGGGGTAGGGGTCTGTCTAAGCAGGTAATCCCTACCCTGATTAAGGCTAGAAAGCCGGTCTCCAGGGTAATTTATTACAGGGTGTGGAGGAACTATATAGGCTGGTGTGAATCCAAAAGATGGAATTGCCGCAAATATACTATTGATAGGGTGTTAAGTTTTCTCCAGCTAGGAGTGGATAAAGGCCTGGCACTAAGCACAATCAAAGGACAGATCTCAGCTCTGTCAGTGTGGTTTCAGAGGCCGCTGGCCACCCACTCGCTGGTAAAGACCTTCTTACAGGGGGTCTTGCGTATTAATCCTCCTGTCAAGTCACCAGTTTGTCCTTGGGACCTAAATCTTGTCCTGTCCACTCTACAGAAACAGCCTTTTGAGCCTTTGGCTGAGATTCCTTTAGTCTTACTGACAAGAAAGTTGGTTTTCTTGGTCGCCATAGTTTCGGCCAGGAGAGTGTCAGAATTAGCAGCCTTATCGTGTAAGGAACCATATCTTGTTCTGCATAAGGACAGGGCAGTTCTCCGGCCCCATCCTTCCTTTCTACCAAAGGTTATATCCAAATTTCACTTAAACCAGGATTTGGTACTTCCATCCTTCTTTCCAAAACCTACATCTAGAAAGGAGGGGTTGCTGCATACCTTGGATATTGTCCGGGCCATGAAGGCCTATCTTAAAGCTACGGAAAAGATCCGGAAAACAGAGGTGTTATTCGTTCTACCAGATGGCCCCAAGAAGGGGCAGGCAGCTGCAAAATCCACCATCTCGAGATGGATTCGACAATTAATCATTCAAGCCTACGGATTGAAGAGGTTGCCCCCTCCGTTGTCGGTAAAGGCCCATTCTACCAGGGCCATGGGCGCCTCTTGGGCAGCACACCATCAGATCTCTATGGCTCAGATATGCAAGGCGGCAATGTGGTCATCAGTCCACACGTTTACAAGGTTTTATCAACTAGACGTGAGAAGAAATGCGGATACTGCCTTTGGTCAGGCAGTACTACAGGCTGCAGTTGGAAATCCTCGGGATCAGAAACACCCTTGGTTATATATAAAAAAAAAAAAAAAAAAAAAGAAAAAGGTTCTTCTTTCTTGACTAATTTGGAAATATTATTATGATTTGAGTTTAACTCTAAAATTGAATCCTTCTTTGGAAGAGGTCTCCCTCCCCTCATTAAAGCATTGCTTTCGGACATCCCACATAGTAATGAATATGCCGCTCTGTGTCCCGTGATGTACGAGAAAGAAAAAGGGATTTTTAAATACAGCTTACCTGTAAAATCCTTTTCTTGGAGTACATCACGGGACACAGAGCTCCCACCCCTCTTTTGGGTGACCATTTTGGGAGGCATACTGCTTGCTACAAAACTGAGGGACTCCCTCTAGGGGAGGGGGTTATATAGGGAGGGGACTTCCTGTTTGAAGATTGCCAGTGTCCACACCTGAAGGTACTCCATATAACCCACATAGTAATGAATATGCCGCTCTGTGTCCCGTGATGTACTCCAAGAAAAGGATTTTACAGGTAAGCTGTATTTAAAAATCCCTTTATTTTTTATTTATTTTTTGTTTGAAAATAGCAAACATGTTATACTTACCTGCCCTGTGCAGTGTTCTTGCACAGAGCAGCCCTGAACCTCCTCTTTTTGGGTCCCTTGCCAGCACTCCTGGCCCCTCCTTCCTGCCGAGTGCATCCACAGCAAGCAGTTTGTTATGGGAGCACCCAAGCTGAGCCGCTGCTCTGTGTATTCATTCAGACATGGAGCTGTGGCACTGCCCCACCCCCCTCTCTCTCCTCATTGGCTCACTGACAACACTGACTCACTAATTTTGACAGCAGTGGGAGCCAATGGTGCCTGCTTTTGTCTCTCCGCCAATCAGGAGGGAGTGTCCTGGACAGCCGAGTGCCTTGTGCTACATCTCTGGATCAAGATGGGGCTCAGGTAAGTATTAGGGGGGCTGAGGGGGGTGCTGCACACAGAATGTTTTTTATCCTAATGCATTCTATGCAATAAGATAAAAACCTTCTTCCTTTAAATTATGAACTTTTTAGCCACTGTAAATGATAAACTTTTATTTATTCACGTAAAACCTCTATCCTAAAATGAAAAGCTGTGTGCTGTAACTGATTATAATGTGTGAGCTGGAGTTGGTTCATTGGTTAGTGTTTTTAAATCTAAAGTATAGTTAACACTCATCCCCTCCCCAGACTGACAAGGCTGTCTGCTTTGCCCCTATACGCCTTCATCCAGAGTAGGGGCACTCTAATAGAGGTGGTGTATTACTGGCCAGATCACCAGGTGAAAACAGAGGGAAGAAAGCCTAAAAACCAGTGCAGCCATTACATCTGATTGGTAAGCTGAAATATATTACATTTCACTGGTGTGACCTATGAGAGCCATCTTGACTGATTTGACACTTTTGTTCCGACTTTAGAAACGGTCCCTGCACTACTTTGGTCCAACTTTGATAGAACTTCAATGCCATGGAGTGTAAAAAATTACATTAAGCCAGATCAAAGTCAGACTTAAGGCCTCGTACACACGATCAGACATATCCGATGAAAACGGTCCGCGGACCATTTCCATCGGATATGTCCGATCGGGAGTTTGATCCGATGGCGTGTACACACCATCGGATCAAATTCCCTGCCGCCGGACGGCGCGGTGACGCGGCGGTGACGTTGACGCCGCCACGTCACCGCCACGTCACCGCACCAGGAAGTTAAACACTTCCGCGCATGCGCCGAATCCATTCGGCGGCAGCGCGGCTGCGGTGGGGGACGACATGTCTGCTGGTAAGTGTACTAACCAGCAGACATGTCGGGCGGACAGATTCCACCGGATGGATTTCAAAGCATGCTTTGAAATCTGTCGGGTGGAGAAATCTGTCCGCTAGCCCATACACACGAGCGGAGATGTCTGCTGAAACGGTCCATCGGACCGTTTTCAGCGGACATATCCCCTCGTGTGTACGAGGCCTAAGTTGCAGGGCAAAGTCGGATCGGAAGTCACACAACTTTCATGTCAAAGCAGTGTGAACCTGGGCTGAATACTGTTTTAATGATAAAATCTCCCACAAAGGTGAAGGAAATCCTGAAAACATGTTCTGTTGGGGTGCTTGAGAAGTGGAGTTTAGAAATACTGCTTCAACCCATAGTAGTAATGTACAGATGACCTTACCTTGGTTCACACATATGTGAACACAGACATTGTATGTGATTCGCACCTGCCAATCACATGCAATGTGAGTTCAGCCATACACTTGGTATGGCTGAACTCACATTGGAATCGCACAAAAAGAGTGTATAGACTTTTTTTTCACCCATTATGTGATTTGATTCCTGTCCGAATCCACAGTATACACTGTGATATGTGAACTAATCTGAGGGTTTCATTAACTTTGTATTGGCACTCCCAGGGGTTCACAGAGGACAGTGTGAATTGCCTGCAGGGGAGATGCGAAGTAGACACCCACACTGGAATCATGCTGGTTGTTGTATCGCAAGAGTGTGAAACACACTAGTGTAAGCACATAATAAAAGCTGATCAATGATTGCTTGTTGTGGGCTATTAGACACAATGAGCCAGATCCACATACAATTGCCCTGGCGCAGTGTATCAGAGATACACTACGCCGCCGTATTTTACCTGGCTCGAATCCAGGAAGATTTCGGCCCGTAAGGTACGGCGGCGTAGTGTATTTCTCACGGCGGAATCGAAATACGCGATTAGGGGGCGTGAATCATTTAAATTAGGCGCGTCCCCACGGCGATCGAACTGCGCATGCTACGTTCAGAAATTTCCCGCCGTGCATTGCGCGAAATTACGTCGTAACGTCATATTTTTTTTTTTAGTAGCGTCATTTACGTACATTCTTATTCACGGATGACTTACGCAAAAAAAAATTTTACAATTCGACGCGGGAATGACGGCCATACTTAACATGGCACGTCTAACTATAGACCGGATAATAGCAGCTTTAATTATACGCCGGAAAAACCTGACTAGCGACGACGTTAGAGAATGCGACGGCCGATCGTAACTTTGTGGATCGCCGTAAAAAGCGAATTTGCATACCCGACGCGGAAAACGACGCAAACTCCACCCAGCGGGCGCAAAAAGATTGCATCGTAGATCCGAAGGCGTACGAAGACGTAAGCCTGTCGGATCGAAGCCGTCGTATCATGGTTTGAGGATTCAAACTAATGATATGACGCGGGTAATTTGAAAGTACCCCGGCGTATCAGGAGATACACCGGCGTACTAGCTCTGTGGATCTGGCCCAATTATTCTTTGTACAGTTTTTTTAAGCTGTACTCTTGACAGGTAAAACACTATTTAATCTTGTTTTCCAAAAATAAGTATTAATGCAGAGCGGGTAGCTTGGCACTCTGTGGCTCTGAATAATATTGTCAGTAAAAATATTCACAAAGGAGAGAGCACAGGGATGACTTCACCCAAATGCTGCTCATCCTTCATTCTTCAATCACCAGTGGAGGTGGCTTCTGGACCAACTCGTATTACTTAACCGGTGTTGTCTGCAGAGCGGTCAGGGTTTTCGCTGTGTTGTCTGGCAGTAGTACTTGGACAAGACTGGCTGAATATAATAACATGTCCATTGGCAGGTAAAACTATTTTCATTTATAGTACTTCAGGATGTGTAATTACCTGTTTGTTGGAGTTTAGCTTTAAAGTGTAGGCATACTTTAATTTGCAGTATGAAGCTGTGTTGAGAGAAATAATTCATCCTGTTGTTTAAATGTCAGAGCTGCTTTATACATCAAGCTAGGTCAGCGTAAGATGGTGATTAGAAGACCTTTCTCCTCTCACAAGCACCAGGTACTAGCATAACTATTCCTCCAGATAGTTTACAGTACTTTACCTAATGCATACACAGTTAAATGTCAACTATTAAAGGATAAGAGCACCTAAAAATAACGTGTACTTATCCTTTTTTGCCCTCTTTCCCTGACCTAAACTAGTCCTCCCTCCCCCTTCACAAATGCATAATTACCTCAATCTGATGGCCACGGCTTCTGGTGTTTTTTTACATTTTTATTTTTCTAAAATAACAAACTTGTTATACTTACCCACTCAGTGCAATGGTTTTGCACAGATCAGTCCTGATCCTCTTCTTCTGGGGTCCCCCGGCGGTGCCCTGGCTCCTCCCTTGTTTGGGGGAGGCAATATTTGTGCCGGCTCGATCCTGAGCGTCACTGTATGCATATATTGACGTAGTGTACCTCACCCCCGCCCCCACGCTACCTTGTCATCTCTGGATTTAATTGACAGCAGCAGGAGCCTGACTAAAATGAGGGGGGAGAGAGAGCGCAGTCCTGGGCCAAGATCAGGCTCAGGTAAGTATTTAGGGATGCTCGGGGGAGCTGCACCAATAAGATTTTTCTTAAATACATTGAGGTAAAAAAACTTTTTATATGTAATAAAACTTTAGCAGCACTTATATAATTGTATATTTACCTGGTCTCAACTTTGTTTAGCAGTATGGGAAAACGGTCATGTGCCACTAAATGACAATCCTGGAATCGTGTCCAAAAAGTACTCAACTTAACATAAAAAGAAAGTTAAGCAATGCTATTCATTGATATAAGCATTGTAACAAAGGCCTTGGATCCATTTCAATAAAACATTAACCAAATGTGAAAAAGAAAAATTATACAAAGATGGCATGCTTCAAAGGCCAAACAGAGCTTTTGTTCATATTTAAATAAACTGCCCCTTACAAGAAGGGCAATACCCATCGCTGCCTAAGTGTGCAAGGACCAGAATGTCTGTGTCATTTTACAAAGCCCTGCACTGAGAAAGGATTATCTACCTTGACTATAAGCCGAGGATATATGTGACTATTAACTATTTTTCAATAAAAGCTGAAAGAGGTTGTCTAAAGTGAAAAGCATCTTTAGAAATCTGTGACAATGAAATGAGAAGTAGCTTGGATATACTTGGCTAGCATTTAGAAAAGTAGTCAGACAGCCTTTGGAACACATGCCAGCTATGAGATCATACGCTGTGTCCCAAGAAGAATGGAAAAAGTGACCCCCAAAGTTATGAAGGTTCTTGGTAATCCATTCTCATGGCAATGGTTTGTGAATGAGCTTTCACAAAATTGGGCTTCTTCTAAAGCCTGTTTAATATTTCATTTTTTCAAAGCTCGGTCAGTTTTAAAGTGTTCCACTGTATCTTTTGCTATAGAATAGCAGAAAAATGTAGCTTTCAGACAGTATCTGGTTTCTATGAGCGTATTACAGAAAAAGCATACATTTTTTGAGCGAAGGGCATATATGATAATTTGTGGAAGAATGTACACTAAGGATAAGCATTGGTGGTACAGTTTTGTCTTGTTGGCATCTGAAAGAAGCAAGACCTGTTATTGTTAGTTTTTAAATTGCTCCTTTTCCTAAAATATGCTCAAATGCTGGAACATGGTGTCGTCCTGTTCATGGTCTAACTTTTACTTTCCCTACCCAATAGCCATTGAGTGGGGAGCAGTAATGAATTGTAATGTCTTCTGATGCTTGTGCATTCAAATTGCAGGAGGCAATTAGCAAGTTGATTTGGAAAGAGGGATGTAAAGTCTTAACGAAGATCCAGTGAACATCAAAGTTCACAGGAATTTCACTATAGTCTGCAGTTAGAGCAAATGTTAGTCTGAGCAACAGTATGACAGTTATGAAGGGTGCAGTGCTCCTATACCTAGGTCACAACCAGGTATCACAAAAGGTAGCTTATTCCCTGGTAACTATCTGTTTCACAAATTGGTTTTTGGCTACCCTGCAGTTTTCTAACATTAAAGATTGTACTTTGCCAGGTACCAGAAACCAACAGGAGCTGGTCCAGCATAGGTCAATGTTGCTGATTACATTTTGGCACATGCTATGGATTTGTGGATGCACACAATCGTGTTAAATTATGTCAAGGAAGTGCTCAAGATGCCTAAAGATGTACAGGAAGCGGGTTGAGTGGAAGGCTCCACTTTTATCGGCATTGTTTTAGCAAGACCCAAAGTTTTTATATATTTAAAGGTGTGGCAGGTGTAAGAGAGCATAGTTAGCAAGTATTTATGCGTAGGTACATACATGGCTTTACTTTGAAAATTGAGTAGTCAGATAAGGTTATCTGACTATACAAATTGCATCATTTATGTGTCAATGAAAACTGCTTCTCAAGCAATCAGCTTATATATATGGCTGTATGCAAGGATCCAATTGGCCCTTACCTTAAACCTTTATTTTAGTATTTAATATGTAATGGACAGTTTCACTGACCATGTGTGAGACTCGGGAGGTGGGTGAGATGGTGTCAAGGTCAGGATTAGCATTTGCATGTAGATTGAGCTGTATTTCTGAATCTGGTGTTTGTTTACACATGCAGTTTTTACTAAATGTAACTTCTGTATATTTGTCTTAATCTTGAATTGTCCAAGCTTATAAAAAGATTACGTTTAATTAAATTAATAAAAAAAATAATGCATAGAAAGAATGTTGATTGCAAGTTAGTAAGTTGCAACGGATGCATGGTATATGTAATCACTAATCAGTGAACTAAATAAGTTAATTTCCTTTTATTACTGCTAAGCATCAGTTAACAAAGTATCTTTTATTATTATTAATATTATTATGCAGGCATAGCTCTTTACAAGGTAAAAGGAGACAGTATTATTATAATACAATTCAAGACAAGTGGATTACAAGAGCCTTGCTAGTGAGAGCTTACAATTGAAAAGGGAGGAACAAGTGATATAAAAGGCAATAACTATAAGGGAATGAATTTATGACAAAATGAAATGTTCCGGTGCAAGGTAGAGGCAGGATAGGCTAACCTGAAGAGATAAGCTTTTAGGGATCGCAGATTGGGGTGTGTTATGAAGGTGAACATGGGAAAATGTAACATGGGAGCTGGAAGCAGAAGGTTATGGGAGGAATAAAGAGTTTGGGTGATATTGTTACACAAGTTTGGTGATGTAGCTTAAAGGGGTTCTAAAGGTTTTACTTTGATTTCCCTTCTAAATGTTTTTTTCTTTATCTGAATTTCTCACTTCCTGTTTCTACTCAGTAAGCTTGCCCCCATCATCCGAGCTGTTCTGGCTGGGGCTTAGTCAGCCAGAACAGCTTACTGAAGAGGAACAGGAAGTGAGAAATTCAGACAAAGAAAAAAAATATTTAGAAGGGAAATCAAAGGAAAAGGTTAGTGTCAATGCCCTAGCTTAAAGGAGTTCTATAATGCATTTCTTTTTGACAATATAATGTTCCCTTAGGCTTTACCTTTCAGTCGATGTCTTTCTTTCCTAAAACTGCCCAGCCATTCCTCTCCTACCTCGTCCTGAATTTCTGCCACTTCCTGGTTATGGAGCCCTGGAGGATGAGGTAAAAATCGTCATCCCCAAGCTCCTTTGCTTTTACTTCCGGTCTATCAGTGCCTCTCTCCTCATTCCCCCTCCTCTACCCAAGTCTCTCCCCTCCCCTATCCGAGTATCTCCCCTCCCCATTCATTTCAATAAACACACCCCTCCCTGCCTCCCCTGCCATGCCATCCGCCCCTAAAATTATCATATCCCACCCCTCCAAACCCTGCACCAATCATGGTGTCCTGTGGCTGCACGGCTCACTGCTGCATACAGGGGACTTGGAGGAGGGGGGTGCCGCGGCCGCCCGACACGCCCCCCAGCGTGTGACATCAGAGGTGAATCGCTCCCGCCCCCTAGTTAGCAGCCAATTGGCTGCAATGAACACGTGTCCGGTCCCGGCACTGAGATCAGTGCGCAGGCGCGGACGGACGCCAATGATAGGCTGGGGGCATACAGACTAGTTTGCACAGCCCAGCGAATCAGGGCTGTGCAAACGAAGAAGAAATTAATGTTCAAAGTGTGGGAGTGACCCACAGGAGCCAGGGGCGGACACAGGAGGCCGGAGCAGACGGCGGGGAAGGCTGCAGAAGCGTGACGTTTCGTTACCAAGATGGCGCCGGCACAAAGCATTTTGGGGTACGAAATTCATAGCCAAGAATGACTGGCCTAACTTCCGGTTTCTGAGAAGTCGGGGATTGCGGCAGATATGATAATAAAGGTAAATTACGTTGTTATATACTTTTAAAAGATGTTTCTAATTTAAAAAAAAAATTCCTCTGGAGTACTCCTTTAAAGGAACCTGTTTAGAAAATAAAAAACTAACCTTTACAACCCCTTTAAGACAGAGTTGAGGATGGCTTTGTATGTTGTTAGAATTTAGATTTTTTTTATTTTTTTTATTTGTTAGATGCACAGAAGCCAGTGAAGAGATTGACAAAAAATTATGGTGGACACTAAGTAGTGGGTAAGGTGGATGAGTCTGGCAGCAGCATGTATAATATAATGAAGGAGTTTAGTCCTTTGTAAAGGCAGGCCAATGAGAAGAGAATAGTTAAAGTGAGAGATAACTTCCTTTAGTTTCATTCAGTAAGAAAAAACATAATTTATAAATGTAGCATAGATGAAGGTGGCAATATTAGGACAGTGATTGGATATACGACCAAAAATTGAGTCCAGGATTTACGCCTAGCTCCCTGGCATGAAGGGATTGACTGATATTTGCACTATTGATACTGATGGAAAATCATGGGAGTGGGCACGGGAGAGGAAATATTACTTCTGCTTTGGAAAGTGGTCTGACATCCATACTGAAAAGTCAGTTGGCAAATTAGTGATTTGTGAGGCAACTGAAGGGGTGATCTTTGAAGTAGAGAGAAAGAGAGATGAATTGGGGTGTCATCAGCATAGAGAATGTTGAAGGGTCAGAGACTGAAAACACAGGGAGAATGTAAAACAGTTGTGATCTGAAAGAGGCATTGGAGAGGTTGCAAGGATTGCAGAGGTTGAAAAATACAAGAATAACTCTCCTTATTAAATCAGAACAACCAATCAAATTCACACCCGCACAACTTAACCATATGTTGAGAATAAAAGTTTGACTCTTTTTTTTTTTTTCTGGTTGCTGTGAAGTACTATAGGCAGTTCTTTTGAAAGAACTTTAATGGTAGAGTCCCAAGATGTCTTATTACATAGTAATTCAGAGACCAGTGGTATATTTATTACCTGGTATATATATATATATGCTGTGCAAATTTAATAAGTCTTTCACATATATAATAAGAGTCAACTATCTGCACTGAGATATAAATGAAAGATGTAGATGAATTACATTTCTAAAGAAATGTAGGTCAAGATTCATCAACCCTTCTTGCTCTGGGTGCCATACATTTTTAAACTAGTGCACGTTTACAGCTAGGAGTCCAACATGCATATTACAGCAGAAGGGGTGAGTTGGCTGCACTGCAGAGGGACCTGTTCAGTGACTGAGAATCTTTTCATAATTACCTTCAGTTCTGGATAATTACTATGCATTTTTCCTTGGTGCTGCTCATCAATTTGTAATCCTTGTCTCATCTGTTTTTCAAATTTTGCATAAATGTCATTAATCTATACAAAGCGCCTTTCCTTGAATTAGAAATCAACATTTTCTTTGTATTATTCATAAATGTACATTTGAATCAGAGTTTTGAGTCTTCCTTCAATGTGACTGTCCTATGCTAAGTTATAGACTGATTGATTCAGTAAATCAGATTCTCAGCGCGGTTCACCAAGGTGAAAACTGTAGCATTTATTCTTTCAGAAAAAGCAAATGCGTTATTTTGTACTGTTCAACACTTGATAAGGTCACCCCGAGCTTTAGTTAAAAGTTCACGTTGTGTTTCTCTGCAAGAAATTCCTTTGCTCAACCATTGAATATTTGTCTTTGATGTTTGTCATATAAAAGGAGAAAATAGTAGCATTTAAAAAAAAATAAAGAACTCTGTGTCGTGCACACAATTGCTTTGCCAGGTTTATACACAGCGTTTCCCATTTATTGGCATCAATTAGACGGCTGTATTAGCCCTTATCTTGAGGTCAGGTTTATTATGAATTTAAAGCATGTTTAGTTTAATTATTCTGTACAGATTGTTGTAATTAGCTGCTGTTATCATCCTGGGTAGGTCCAGCATGTTTGTCCTGCTTTTCAATGGCAGTCTGTATAAATTGGAGGAATTGTACACAACAAGCTTCAGCATTGGAGGCAAATGAAAAATACAAATAAACAGAAACATTTCTTCCAGAATTTGGAAGTATCACAGAAAAGGAGACCTATAAAGCCTGAGCTGAAAATGCAATTCAAGGACAAGGTTCTTATTCTGGCCAGTGTTGGCTCAAGATACTGGAAAAAGTTTAGACTGCTCCTAATTTGTATTTTTTTTTTTTTAACAGAAAAGCCTTTCAGATTTTGATTTAGAAAATAAAGTTGGTAGAGTAAGGTGGCATATTGTCTGTGGCGTTGTCTACATTTTGAGTTAAAGGGAGAGTTTGGTAAAAGCTCTTTTAGCCATACTTCTCCTAGAGGTCACAAGAGGGGGCTTTTCAGGCGTTTTAGCGCGAAAAATCACACCTCTCATGCCCCCTCCCCAGTGTGAAAGCCTGAGTGCTTTTACACTGGGGCGGTGTGCTTGTAGGATGGGAAAAACAGTCCTGCAAGTCCTATCTTTGGGGCGGTTTAGAAGCCATTTATACACCACTCCTTAACTGCCCCTGCCTTCGAAAACAATGGGCAACACTGCCGAAATGCCTGCACAGCGCTTCAGCAGTGATGCTTTTCCATGGCTTTTAACTCTTTCCTCAGCCACTAGCGGGGGTTAAAAGCACCCGTCAGCAGGCGAAAAGCGCCGCTCTAACAGCGGTAAAGCGCCACTACAACTAGCGGCGCTTTACCGCTCATTCCTCCCTGCTCCAGTGTAAAATTAGCAGTCTAAAATAAGCCGCTTCCACCCCCTCCACAAACCCTGGGAATTCCAGTAAATGCTGGAGGGGCACAGCAGAGAGCTAATGATTTGACGGTCACTGGCTTTCTGCTTACTGAAGTCTGAGAACTGAGTGATTAGTCTTTGATCGCTCAGTTCTCAGTGTAGAGCCAGTGGGGGACAACTGCAGCATCTTATCAATGCTGCAATCATCTTGGTAAGTGTGTATGTATGTTATTCTAGATTAACACTTCTCTATTAATTTGTGGTATGGATGTGAAATAGCCATGTGCAGGACAGTGCTTATGGCTTTATACGTTACTAATAACTCCTAAATGTGTATCTAAATGTGTATCTGTAGGAAAGTTGTTTAAAACATGCCCAAAGACCAGAGCACCTTGACTGCAGCTGTAGAGCTCCCAAACAAAATTGCCTAATGACTTTTGGTGGTATTTGTATCTCTGCGGGCACTATAAACAAAAAAAGTTGAAAAAAATTTAACATTTTGCTATAATACAAAAAAAATATTAAAAAAACTCCAGTTTAGGCGGACCATATTGCGTTTATTGGTTTGTTTGCCCAGGGGTTGGTTTAAGCATTTTTATTAACATTTTTTTTTTACAGAGCACCTTTTGTGATTCGGCACAAATTTTTGCATTGGTATTTTTATCGCTTTAACTGACAATTGAAGGGGCCCAGTCGTGCGATGGGGGGGGTGGCCGTGGCTCCCAAACAAAATTTCCCCCGCTGAAAATGTAAGCTCCCGGTCCTCGCTCTACCGAGCTTTGCCCGGCGGCGATTACCCACCGGGCACGTGCGCTGGACCCGGGCGAGCGGGGACGCGCGCGCTCCAGCGCCAGCGGCGCGGCTAGTGGCGGCTAGCGTACAGGGGTTCGCCCAAAACCACAATGGCGGCGGCTGGTTGGCAAGCAGTTAAACTATACTCTAGAATTTACAAACGGCAGATTTTGAATGAAAATTGCGTAATATGTTGCTTAAAAACGACGAATTTCCCCTTAATGTATTTTTTTGTGAATCGCCGCTGCCCAAACAAAAGTGATGTCCTTTTTCTTCCCGCAAATAGAGTTTTCTTTATTCTTTACATTTTACAATTACACTGTATATATATTTAAAAGTATATGGAAGCCCATTCACTAAAATCTCATATAAATTTTACTGTATTAGTGTAATTTTCAAAAAGCTTTAAATGTGCAGCTTTCATAAAAATACCAGCGCAGATTTTTTTAGTGTGAAAGTAGTTCAATTTTACTTCTAAATTGTTAGGCTGTCAAGTGATTGTAAACCCTTATGTTGTCATGTACCCTAAGAAAGCAAAGTGACTATCAGAATGTGGCTTATTTGCTGAGGCAACAAATACACAGACACTTAAGCTTTAAGAGCTGATTGGCTAAAAATAGGGAAGGCCCTGAGCCGCTCTTTTATACAGTGTGAAAGCCCTCATCAGTGTTTGGCAGGACAGTAAAAAAAAAAAGTACAGGCGCCCCTAGCAATGGGACACAGGAACATACTAAGGCTGTAAAACCACAATGCTAGCGGCTGAAAATTGCTGCAAAAACGACGGTAAATCGCCGCTAAAAATAGCTCCACTTTAGCACCGACGCACCCAGCGCTTTAGTGTGAAAGTAGCCTTAAAGTGATTGTAAACCCTTACTGTCCCTTTTTTTCTCTTGGTGTCAGGAAAACTTGTCAGAAGTGATTCATGCAAAGGAATGAAGCAGCAGGCTGAAATGACACTTGGTGCTCTTAACTGAGACAAGTACAACTTAAACGTTAACTGTTGCTGGTCCCCATCTAAAAACAAAAGGGCTTGCTGCCATGCCATAGACTGAGGCACTGACCTGAAACAACTATACAGATCAGAAGTTTTTACTTTCAAATGTGAATGATTGTTGCAGCTCAGAGCCAGACACAATTAGATTAGGTAATTTTATTTTGGAAGGAGGTTAGCAATGCAGTCTGCGTCTCAGCATAGGTTTTCTTTAACATCAAAAGAACTATTGTTGGATTACAGAAATAGAAACATGCTATTGTTTTCCTTAATTATGTTTTTTTATTGGTCTATCTTTTGTTTTTGCGTGATGGTATTTGTCTTGTACACATTTTATTCAAGTACATGTTCTGTCTGATGGGCTTGCAGAAGCAAATTAATATTCTCTGAAATTTTAACAAAGCAAAGTATGAGCTAGACAAAAAAGAATTCTCACAGATAAAAGATATAAAAAAAAAGTAGAAAGTGGTGGAAAACAATTACAATAAAGAAGAAAAATAACAATGGATCAGGACACAGTGTGTTCCCGTAAACAGCCATCTCTCATTCATCATAATGTTCTTTTAGCTGCCATAGAGAAACAATTGTCAGTGACTCTAACAAAATACCAGCCTTTTCTACATAATCACAAAATTCTATATGCTGTATCTTTATAGTGCAGTCCACCACATTAAAGGAACATAACCAACAAAGGCGGCGACCTATGCCTGGAAGTGGGAGCAAATACCTAGATTACACAGGTATCTGCTCCCTCCTCCCCCCTGAAAAGTACCAAATGTGACCGGAGGGGGGGAGGATTCCCGAAAAGCAAAAGTTACATTTTTGGGTGGAACTCTGCTTTAAGTCCCAGTCCATTAATGTTACAAAAAAAGCAAATGAAATGAAAGTTGGCTATGCAATATAAGATTTCTTGTGTCTCATATATTCTACTGTGTTATCTCAAGCAGTGTTATCAAACCTGCCTAGGTTACCAGTGAATTGTTGAGCACCTACACCCTATGTTATGGTGTTAAGAAGAGGGATAGGTGAGGATATGTCATCCACACTTGGTGGTTTTACCCACGTCTAACATGGTTCTGCATCCATGGTGTTTGGGCTCCTCTACTCTTTGTTTCACATAAAGATCTGCAAGGATGCTAAAGTAGCTTTGCTGCCCGATACTGGGATTTTCTTAACAGAAAAAGTTAGAGTCTTATTCATAGCTGCCAAATGGACGATTGCTAGAGCCTGGAAGAAACCCCCTGAAGAAAAGAAGAAATAGAGATGAAGAAGAGAAAAGAATGAGGGAGGAGGGAGGAGTGAAAGGAGGAGGGAGGAGTCCTGCAGTTTGAGGGAATTGCATAGCTGCCCTTTGGAAAGACCCAAACTGTCCTGATGTAGGGCGGGAAGAGCATAAGACCACCACAGTGACCAGACTTTACGGAATTTAGAATGAGAATCATGAAGGATGCTAAATATTTTTTCATTGATCATGACATCAGTCAAAATGACTCTTCACCATGGCAAATGTGACGGGGGTTTCTTCCAGGTTTTAGAAATCGTCCATTTGGCAGCTATGAATAAGTAAGACTCTAACTTTTGGAGGACACTGAATTTTTGTCAGGATCCAAAAAAGTTTTCTTTACATTTATTAACCACTTTATCCCCGGAAGGATTTGCCCCCTTAGTGACCAGACACATTTTGCGATACAGCACTGCGTTGCTTTAACTGACAATTCCACTGTTGTGCGATGTTGTACCCAAACAAAATGTGTGTTATTTTCTTTCCACAAATTGAGCTCTTTTCAGGTGGTATTTGATCACCTCTGCATTTTAAAATTTTTGCACTATAAACAAAGACTGACAATTTTGAAACAAAAAAAAAGTTTCTACTTTATGCTGTAATACATATCCCAAAAAATATGGAAATGATTTAGTGACTTTGTTTTATTATCATTACTCGTAATGGCGGGGATGAGCGATTTTTAGTGGGACTTTAAAATTGTGGCGGATAAATCTGACCCTAAGTGACACTTTTTGGTGACCAGTGACACCAATACAGTGATCAAAAATATGCACTGACCACTGTATAAATGGAACTGACAGGGAAAGGGTTAACTCTAGGGGGCGATGAAGGGGTTAAAGGGGTTGTAAAATTGTGTTTTTTTATTTTCTAAATAGGTTCCTTTAAGCTAGTGCATTATTGGTTCACTTACCTTTTCCTTCGATTTCCCTTCTAAATGTTTTTTTTCTATGTTTTCTTTGTCTAAAGTTCTCACTTCCTGTTCCTCCTCAGTAAGCTGTTCTGGCTGACTAAGCACCGCTTGAATGATGGTGGCAAGCTTACTGAGTAGAAACAGGAAGTGAGAAATTCAGACAAAGTAAACAATGATTTAGAAGGGAAATCGAAGGAAAAAGTAAGGGAACCAACAATGCACTACCTTAAAGGAACCTATTTAAAAAATAATAAACAAACCTTTATAACCCCTTTAAGTGTTCCCTAGGGAGGTGTTTCTAAATGTCAGGGGGATGGACTGACTGGGAGTGGAGAGAGATCACTGTTCCTGATCACGTGTTTACATAGGCGGATCCCCGTTCCGCCTCTCTTCACCGCGATGCTCGGTGGACTTCGAGTCCACTGGACCCATGGGCAGACTCCCACAGCATGTGCGCCCACAGTACCAAATGCATAGACCGACATACAGGTATGTCGGTTTGCACTGCCGAGCTGCCTTGCTGCAGTAAATATATATATATGCGGAAGGCAGTTGACAAGTGGTTAAACAGATATAAGAGAATGCCTTCACTGGTGTATTTTAACAGACCCACAAAGAGTAAATGGGAAAAATGTATGTTTAGGATCTACATACACTTTGGGTAACAGATACAGGATATTAAATATTAGAATTTGTGTTAGAGTGATAACTATTGAATGCTAAAAGTCAGTGATTCCAAAAGTACATATAGTGGTTTAGTATAACAACTAGCATTTTCAAAAGGAGGACACTGCTGAATTTCCTAAACTACAGGTTTTATTTATTAACCCCTTGTACTTGTGATTTGGTAGTGAGCAGCAGTGACATGTCATTAGCACGTCTGTGACTGACCCTATTTGTAAGCTATTAAGGCACCATGGAGGGCTCAGTGTAAATGACTATAGCCAAACCCTTTTTTTATTTCTTTTTTCACCTGCTTTAAGAATCTAATTATAAATGTAATCCTGACCTCATTCTTATATTTTTCATTGTGTATTTACTATTCTATGGAATATAGTAACATTTTAAAAATAGGTTAATATTATATGCAAAGTGGTAAACTTCCATGTGTTTTTTATTGTTTTATAGATAATGCTTTGTTATTTAGTGTTTTTTCAATAGACTGTTTGAGTGATTGGTTGTGTCAAATGTCTGAGCATGCCTGCCTTGTATCCCTTGCTATCAATTTCAATATGATGGCCCAAACACATTTAAGAATATAATAATGAGTATTCCAAATATGAAGTCTCAAGAAGATGTTACTTCATCATTTTTGCCTTTGATGGCTCACAGCATGAAACACTGTTTAATTTTGTTCTATCCTGTGAGAATCACACTAGCATGCAGTCCAAACATCCATTTATGCTGATTTATGTGTACAAGCAAGATCAACCTAGGTTTAGTTAATCATAATAAACTTGATGGCTAGACAGTATGGCAAGTTTCAAGCTTTTTTTCATGGGAGATTTGTTTCTGTCTACTAAGGCTTTGAAAATTAATATTTTAAATTTTTTGTCAAAATACATTTTTAAAAATGTTAGACAAAAGTGCAGACGGAATATTAAATAACCTTTGTACTATATTAACATAAATGAAAATGCCTGTGAAGGAAGCATATTTAGATGCTCTTTTTATATATATGCTGTACTTTAACTACTTCCAGCCCAAGGACGTCATATGACGTCTTTGACTTTGTGTGGTGATATCTGAATGATAGCTGCAGGCATCATTCAGATATCATCTTTTATAGCCAGCGATCCTGTGCACCGCAAGAATAATCATAGCGGCAGTTCATTCTTACAGTCAGCGAGAGGGTACATCTCCCGCTGCCCTCTGGTGCTTCTCCTGGCTCTCCTCTTGATCAGCGAGCCCGAGAAAGAATCTGCCACTGCTGGTATTGATTATAGAGATGTCAGTCATCTCCATGTCCTTCGGAGGCCAGGGAGCGACGCTATGATGTCGCTTTCAGATGGAGGAAGTGAACAATCCCAGGGACTCGGCTGGAAAGAAAGAGATCTTTCTTTCTTTTTTTTTGATCTGTCTTTCCAGCCTAGAGGAAAGATTTGGGATCTCAAAATATTGCCCCATTTTTGGCTGAATTGTATACCACGATCAGTAATAAACTGCACAGTTTCTCTAGCGCTAAGAGTTCAGGAAGGAGATTTCCCCACATTTGTGATGCCAATATCATGTGACCTGGCTAGCTCTGAGAACAGTAAATATTCTCTCCAGCATAAAAGACACAACTGAGCATGTGCACGTTGGCTACCATGCCTGTGTTAGCTGGCTTTCCCCAGATAGGGGGAGTGCAGGAGGGAGGAGAATATGCGCATACAGGATAAAACAGCCTTTTTACACATTGCAGAGGATTAACCTTTTACATTGCACAGTGAGTATACCAAGCATGTTATGCTGCATATACAGACACATTTTACTGTTGTGGGTTTAGTAACACTTTAAACCTGGCTTCATTGCAGGAAAGTCTCGCTACTTATGTACAGGCATCATAAGGCACACAATACAGCTGTTATGCCCCTTTCACACATGCAGGCTGTTAATTTTATCAGTTCAGTCACGTTTTTCAAATAAAAAAAAACGGATGACGTGTACATTAGGTTGTTATACGTTTTTTATTTCCTTCAGCTAGAGTCCTTAACCACATTTTTTCATGCATAAACAGACCATTTGTCCGTTTACATCTATTTTTTGTGCAATACAGATTTTCTTAACAAGAGAAAAATAGGGCTTTCATCCCATCCCCCCAAAAAAATGGATGTTGACAGAAGTGGTTGTAAATAGATGATAATCCAGTTACACCCGTTTTTACATCCCTCAGTGGCGGAACGAAAAACGGACAAATGTTTCGCATTTGTGGAAGGGGCCTAAGTTTCACTCAGTTTTAAAATGACTTAGGGATGTGTGGAGTGAACACATTCCATAGCCTTACAAATCTAGTTATTACATCCTTGATAATCGTAAAACTTTATAGACAATAGAGGTATAAGCCCTGTATGGGTGCTGGAATAAGACTGTATTCCTTAGCTCTTTATGCAACTTATTGAAGGTTGAGGGCACATATGCCAGAATGCTAAAGGCTGAGGATTACTAATGTATTACTTATTGTTTTGCAACAATTGTGTACAATTGCCAATGAGCAAATACAAATTAGAGTAGAGGACCTAATAATATGTCCATGTTCTGCACACATATTGTATTGTTTATTTTTTGTGACTTATACAGGTATTTGACTTTAAAGTCATATGTGTCACTGTCAGGCTTTTTAACCACTTAAGACCCGGACCAAAATGCTGCTAAAGGACCTTGCCCCTTTTTGCGATTCGGCACTGCGTCGTTTTAACTGACAATTGCTTGGTCGTGCGACGTGGCTCCCAAACAAAATTGGCGTCCTTTTTTCCCCACAAATAGAGCTTTCTTTTGGTGGTATTTGATCACCTCTGCGGTTTTTATTTTTTGCACTATAAGCAAAAATAGAGCGACAATTTAAAAAAAAATGCAATATTATTTACTATTTGCTATAATAAATATCCCCCAAAAATATATAATTTTACCTCATTTTAGGCCGATACGTATTCTTCTACCTATTTTTGGTAAAACAAATCGCAATAAGCGTTTATCGGTCAGTTTTCGCAAAAATTTACAAAATAAGGGATAGTTTTATTGCATTTTTATTAATTTTTTTTTTTTTTACTACTAATAGCGGCGATCAGCGATTTTTTTCGTGGCTGCGACATTATGGCGGACACTTCGGACAATTTTGATACATTTTTGGGACAATTGTCATTTTCACAGCAAAAAATGCATTTAAATTGCATTGTTTACTGTGAAAATGACAGTTGCAGTTTGGGAGTTAACCACAAGGTGGCGCTGTAGGATTTGAGTGTTCCCTGTGTGTGTTTACAACTGTAGGGGGGTGTGGCTGTAGGTGTGACATCATCGATCACGTCCCCCTATAACAGGGATGACGTGATCGATGTTGCGGCCACAGTGAAGCACGGTTAAGCCGTGTTTGCACACAACTCTCCCCGTTATTCAGCTCCAGGGACGGATCGCCATACTGCAGCGGCGATCGGGTCCGCGAGTTCCGTGGTCCCGGAGCTTCGGACCGGGTCACGGGAGCGCGCCGCGGGCGCGCGCCCGTGACCCATGGCTGGGTACTAGAACCAACGTATATATACGTTGATGTGCCCAGCCGTGCCATTCTGCTGACGTAAATGTACAGTAGGCGGTCCTTAAGTGGTTAAGCAATGCAAAGACAATGGTAATGTGAACAACGGCAACCAATCAGCTTTCAGGTTACTCCAATCCAATCAAAGATTACTTCTGATTAGTCATTGTGATTATTAAACATCTGCCCATATGAATCGTTTTTAAAGGTAACAGATACTGATACCACCGTTAATTATTTTACCTTCAAAGTGGAACTAAACTCATCCATTTAATGGTTTCAAAAAGTTACATTGCCAGCATGCCCGGTATATTAACTGTCATGTTTGCTTGTACTCTCAACCAAACTTTCAAACCATCAAATGGCTGGTGTCCTACCTAATCACATGTGTAGCATCATGGCAGCTGAAGATACAAAAAATGGAAGCTTTTTTGGCTGAAAAGCATAGGAGGGGTTTAGTTCCCCTTTGAAAAACACATATGTGAGAGTCAAAAAGCTGTATAGCTGTCATTGGTGGCTTTAGGAATGAAAATGTAAATATATATATACAGTGCAGAAAATAAGTATTTGAACACCTTGCTATTTTGCAAGTTCTCCCACTTGTAAATCATGGAGAGGTCTGAAATTGTCATCGTAGGTGCATGTCCACTGTGAGAGACATAATCAAAAAAAAAATTACAATTTATGAATTTTTAACTATTTGTATGATACAGCTGCAAAGAAGTATTTGAACACCTGTCTATCAGCTAGAATTCTGACCCTCAAAGACCTGTTAGTCTGCCTTTAAAATGTCCACCTCCACTCCATTTATTATCCTAAATTAGATGCACCTGTTTGAGGTCATTAGCTGCATAAAGACACCTGTCCACCCCATACAATCAGTAAGAATCCAACTACTAACATGGCCAAGACCAAAGAGCTGTCCAAAGACACTAAAGACAAAATTGTACACCTCCACAAGGCTGGAAAGGGCTACGGGGAAATTGGCAAGCAGCTTGGTGAAAAAAGGTCCACTGTTGGAGCAATCATTAGAAAATGGAAGAAGCTAAACATGACTGTCAATCTCCCTCGGACTGGGGCTCCATGCAAAATCTCACCTCGTGGGGTCTCAATGATCCTAAGAAAGGTGAGAAATCAGCCCAGGACTACACGGGAGGAGCTGGTCAATGACCTGAAAAGAGCTGGGACCACCGTTTCCAAGGTTACTGTTGGTAATACACTAAGACGTCATGGTTTGAAATCATGCATGGCACGGAAGGTTCCCCTGCTTAAACCAGCACATGTCAAGGCCCGTCTTAAGTTTGCCAATGACCATTTGAATGATCCACAGGAGTCATGGGAGAAAGTCATGTGGTCAGATGAGACCAAAATAGAACTTTTTGGTCATAATTCCACTAACCGTGTTTGGAGGAAGAAGAATGATGAGTACCATCCCAAGAACACCATCCCTACTGTGAAGCATGGGGGTGGTAGCATCATTCTTTGGGGGTGTTTTTCTGCACATGGGACAGGGCGACTGCACTGTATTAAGGAGAGGATGACCGGGGCCATGTATTGCGAGATTTTGGGCAACAACCTCCTTCCCTCAGTTAGAGCTTTGAAGATGGGTCGAGGCTGGGTCTTCCAACATGACAATGACCCGAAGCACACAGCCAGGATAACCAAGGAGTGGCTCTGTAAGAAGCATATCAAGGTTCTGGCGTGGCCTAGCCAGTCTCCAGACCTAAACCCAATAGAGAATCTTTGGAGGGAGCTCAAACTCAGTGTTTCTCAGCGACAGCCCAGAAACCTGACTGATCTAGAGAAGATCTGTGTGGAGGAGTGGGCCAAAATCCCTCCTCCAGTGTGTGCAAACCTGGTGAAAAACTACAAGAAACGTTTGACCTCTGTAATTGCAAACAAAGTCTACTGTACCAAATATTAACATTGATTTTCTCAGGTGTTCAAATACTTATTTGCAGCTGTATCATACAAATAAATAGTTAAAAAAATCATACATTGTGATTTCTGTAATTTTTTTGATTTCCAAGTGGGAGAACTTGCAAAATAGCAGGGTGTTCAAATACTTATTTTCCGCACTGTATATATATATATATACCCCTGTCTAACTAAAGAGTCAGAGAAGATAGAACTGATGAACTGTGGTGTGGGTAGAAATGATGGGCAGTTGGTAAACACTTTTACAATTAGAAATTACGGAATTTTGAGCACTGTGACCCTGATTCTTTCAATGCTTATACCCCATTGCAAATCACATTTATATTTCTAGTAATATGTAGAAAATGCTAACAAATCTCTAATTGCACTGAATCTTAGAACTCTTTTCCTGTAAACTAGCTGTAATTATTTTGTTCTTTTATTGGAGGCATTGATTCACGGAACTATGTAATTGTCCTTGAACTTGTTCCCCTAATGTAAACATACAGTAGCCGCTGCTTTTATGAAGTATGAAATAACGACTGCTATTGTTTTATGCTTTCCTTTTAGAAATGTGCCCAACAATGTAAATAATTGTTTTCTAATATTATACCAAAAATACATCTGTAGTTTGAATTGTTTTCTTTTAAACAGTCATCAACAACATGTTCGGTTACCTGTGTAGTATTAATAGAGCTTACTAAAAAGAAAATAATTTAGATTATATTTTTATTACACAAAGAAAAGAAAAACTTCTCGCCATGGATTTCTTGTGCAGTTTTTCCAGTGAATAACATTGCAATGTGCATCTCACTGGCCAGAATACCGTTGATATACTATTTCCCATGCGCCCCTTAAATAAATTAACAAAATCACCTACTGAGAGAGTCTGTTCATTTGTGAAGATTCAATCTCTTTGTCATTTAGGCGCTGATGTCATTGCACATGCTCCCCTGTCCCTGAGCCAAATGCTGTTTTATTTGTAACCTTCTTTTCCTTGTGAGTACAGTTAAAGCAGGATTCCACCCACAATTGTTTTGTTTAAAGTCAGCAGCTACTAACAGTGTAGCTGCTGACTTTTAATAAGGACACTTACCTGTCCTAGTCGCCCGTGATGTCGGTCCCCCGACGGCGATCACTGGCGATCGTTCGGTCCTAGCGCCTCCATCCTTACTAAGGGAAACAGGGCTTCACTGCCCATTTCCTACTGCACATCCACAATTCACACAGCGCTTTGTGAATTGGCGGCTGCCTCCTGGGATACACACAGTTCCCAGAAGGCAGCATGGCTCATTCACCAGAACACACAGCAACGTAGGATGAGCCAGAAGATCCACTGCGGTGGAAGAAGAGGCAGAAGAGCTACTTCCACATAGCAAACGCCCTTTCAGGTGAGTATAAAACATTTTGTTTTTAAATTATTATTATTTTTTTTCATTATAAGATTTTTAGGGATAGAAAAAAAAATAAGTGGAACTCTCGTTGTGAAACACTAGAAGGTTGAGAACCATTGTGGATCACCGATTATAGAATTGCATTATAATATTGATTTGATGACTTATGTGCACTATTTCTTGCAATATTTGTTTTAGGCACCCATATTACTGACAGGGCGCTTGTATGTACAGTATTGAATATTATATGATTTTAAGAGGACAGTGTATATATAATTATTTAAAGGGACAACACCCCTATTTTGTTTTTTATCATATTTGAAGATTGCCTTACATTTTCTCCAAGGTTGCATCTCTGCGTGTTGTTTACCTGACATCAGATTATATAATGCCTTACTTCATTAAATTACAGATACTCTATGTGCACATTCATTAAAAGACATCCAATCTATCCATTATTGGAGACAGTGGGGTCAATTAACTAAAACTAGAGAATACAAAGGTTCAGCTCTGCAAAGAAGCCAATCGGCTTCCTGTTTTTTTTGTGTAAGACCCTGTACACACGGGCGGGAATCCCGTCGGGAAAAAACGTTGGTTTTCCTGACTGGATTCCTGGCAAGCTTTTCTTGCAAAGCCGTGCATATAGATGGCCATTCAAAACCGCCGTTCTTTTGAATGGCAAGAACGCGGTGACGTCATCGACTACGACGAGCCAGCACTCGTCACATTCAATGCCGTTGCCGCCATCTTGCTACACCTCACACTAAACTTGTATGCTACCGCACATGCGTCAAACTCTTATCGAGCATGCACAGATTTATCCGGGGGGGGTAAGCAAAGACGACCAGTTTTCTTGGCAGGAAACACTCTGCTGGGAAACCCGACGAGAAAATAGAGAGCAGGGTTCTCTATTTTCCCGTCAGGATTCTCGGCTATTTTCCTGATGGGAAAACTGCTAGGGAGCATACACACGGCTGGGATTCCCAGCCAAATGCTCTCCTGGCAGTTTTTCTGTCAGGAAAACTGTTCGTGTGTACGAGGCTTCAGGGTAATTGAACAAGCTGACGTTAGAAGCTGATTGGCTACCATGCACAGCTGCACCAGATTTTGCACTCTCCAGTTTTAGTTAATCAACCCCACTGTAAAAAGAAGTGTGGTCATAACCCCTTACAAGCCTCAGTGAAGAATTGCCAGAGAAAAAAGTTGACAAATAATATATTTTTGCAGACACAGGAAAGCATACTGAAGAAGTTTATAGGAGAATTAAGAAGAAATAATATAGTAAATGCGTAGGGGTATTGTTGAGGTTCATACTGTACCTAAAATATATATTCAGTACGTTTGCCATCATTTCTCACAATATACTGTTTTTATAATAATGTTTTTTTTTTATTTGTTTTAAAGCTTCTTACCTAGAGATCTTGTCAGTAACAGTACTTCCTGTTGCAATGCTAAACGTTGGGTGAAGTTTATAACCTGCCTTTGATTTTTAATGCTTGATTTTCCTATATTCTTGTATGATTATTGGGACAGGAATTGAGGCAAAACCTCTAATGGTCACGTTTTAGTATTGTCAGGATGGAAAGGAATCTCAAAATGTAAACTATAAATGTCCTGGCTGATGAAATTCCCCTTTTAGAAATGGATACATACACATTTTTAGGACCATGTATTCTTAACTTTTGTCATGTATACAATAAAATCTTTTAAATCCTCAATTCCATGCGTTGACTCCTAGGGAAAAAAACAATGATGCTTGTCCACCCAGCCATGAAGTAGCATCTCCTAACAAAAGTTTGTAAAGCTATCTAGACTCCCACCTAACTTTTCAAAATGGAAAATGTTTTTTCTGCTGTTTGGCATTTTATTTGAAGGAGAGCATACATTTCTATTCAAACACAGCAAATTCAACCTGATTTGCTAAACCCCTGTAGAGAACACACCAGCTATGGAGATAGCATTTTATCCGCTTTCTTTTCATTTCTCCAGGGCATCACGTTAGATTGCTTTCCAAGAGTGGTCATGGCCCTATATTCCTGCTGAGTTTGATTGCAGTCCCATGTTTCATTCTCAGGAAGCTTCGCCCATAGGCACAGACACACAAAGATATACCAACAAAATTACACAGAAGGTCTCACACAGCCTTAGGCAGATGAGGCCTAGTGAAAACACAAAACACAGGCTTATTAAATAGCTGACTTCCAAAAAAGGGGTGTGGAGTAGGGGGGGTACATGGTATTTTGTAATGAAAATATTTCCAGATGAATTACAGATTTTTGGAGAGATCTTTTCCTATGGAGGGATAGAAGAGTGCCCTTATGTTACAGCCATGCTGCTCTGGAGAACATTATCAGTTTTTAATTGAATTACAAGTGAAACATCACTGCAAAATGATTCCATCTAGCTGTACGAAAATGTTTCTGTAAGATTGTAGAACTGCCAAGTTGGGGAAATGTACTAGCAAAGGGTGCTATACTTTCACCACTGGACATTTTATATGGTTTGTTTAGAGGCATTTATATGGCCATGAGCTTTAATTCATTCAATGTGCTTTAAGAATGTTTTGAATGTAAATGAAATGTAGCAGATGTGCTTTGCTGGTGAATATACTTATATTGAGTAATATGTTAGGTTCTCTCCAAAACTGACAGAATCCCGCTAAAGCCTTTCCAGCATTGTGTAGATGTTTCCTGTGTATTCTACACATTTAGGTGCATGTAACTAAGGTCAGAACATCTACTGGACTCATTCATCACCCATTGGGTGTCTTCATCATGTCTCTAAACTTTGAGATGAGGAAGATTAACATATTTTTGGTACAAAAAAATGTATTTAAAAAGTGCACCTTTCCCACTCCTGTAATCATACTTCCATCATATCCAAAATAAAAAGATAAGACGGGTAGCCCTTAAAAATGTATGCATAGTGTAGGTATTTTCATAATTTTAGCTAGAGCAGGAAAAGTTTACAACCTCAGTTTTTTTTTCTGTTTGCCCCATTAGGAAAATGTCTTTCTGCTTCCTGTACTGGTGATCCAATAGGAAGTAATATAGTCACTAAAAGTCACATGAATTCTTCTCTTAGGGCTCATTTACACTTGGTTTGGCTTCAACACACATTAAAGCTCCTACAGCTTCAGTATGCTTTTATGATGTGTTTTTGATGCTTCGGTGGTGCTTTGAAGAAGCTTTAGTGATGCTTCAGTGAAGCGTTGGTGATGCTCTTTTGAAGCTTGACAGATGCAAATTCTCGAAATAAAGCTTTGAAGCACCATTAAAGCGACATGTGGTTTCATTTTGAAGCAATGCTAAAGCAAAGCAAATGCAAGGTTTAAACAGGACTGTAAGCTAACCATTTTAATTAGTGACAGGAGCTTTGACTGGCATTCAGAGAGGCTTAATGAAGCCTGTTCCGAAACGTTGTTTTGAAGCGAGTGTAAACTAGCCCTTATACGGCGTGCCCAACCTTTTGAAGAGCAAGGTATGCTTTTGTAAACGGACACAGGCCATTTACATCTGCCACTCCTTAAGGTTAACTGCGGGTGCAGCACAGTTCATCTGTGGCTTTCCTGCAGGTTAGCTGCATTTTGCCATAGACTTCTATGGACTATTAAAATGTTTGTACTCAGAGTCTCAGGTGATCATGCTAGGGAAAGGTCCGAGGGGAAAACAGGGAAATTGATCTGAGGTGGGAAAGTGACCTGAGGTGTGCCGCGGTCACGTGGTCAGTATGCCTAAAAGGGGGCATACCCAAGTAGAAGTAAAAGAAGAAATAGCAATATTTCATGCGGTCAGCCTTTCACTTACCCTTACCTCTTGTTCTGGTGACAACTCAATTTTTTTTTTGTCACTTTCAATCCCAGTAGCATTGGTCACAGGGACAAATAGAGAGCTTAACTCTTCCCAGAACAGGCACAAACAGCAGTAAAAACTTGTTAATGGTTGTTATCCTTTCCTTTCTCTGTCCAAAACTAATAAGACTATACATACACTTAATTCATAAAATATATGATTTCATTATCTAAAGAAGGTAATGTCCTGTTTCAAAGCAAAACATTGCAAACATGTTTTTTAAACCTTTTTTCTTCCCCAGTGCAAGTTTCAAACCATTATAACAGTTTATAGAAGGGGTGCCCGGCTTTGAAAAATCGGTGCTCCCCAGGCGTATGTCTTCCAGACAGCAAACCTTTCACACATGTAGAGGAGAACTGGGGCTACATGTGTGCCTGGGGACCAGCCGGCCGGTACCGGGTCCCCAAAGTTACTGGAGAAATTACAGTTTTTAACATGGGAGTCTATGGAAGGGGTGCCCAACTTTGAAAAATCGGTGTTTCCCGGCCGTAGGTCCCTCGGACAAAAAAAATGTGCTGAAGAACTTGTACTCGAGTGTATAAGGTAATCAAATTTGACATAACTAACAAAATTTGCAAATGTCATCTGACTAATAGACACAGAGTACCTAAAACAGTGTTTTTCAGATGTCTGTTCCTTCATGGTTCATTGACCACTTAAGGACCTTGGGTGTTTTTCAGTTTTGGTGTTTGCAAGACTGAAACAGTTTTTTCTGCTAGAAAATCACGTAAAACCCCCAAACATTATATATTTTTTTTTTTCTAACACCCTAGAGAATAAAATAGTGGTCATTGCAATACTTTTTGTCACACCGTATTTGCGCAGCGGTCTTACAAGCGCACTTTTTTTGGAAAAAATACACTTTTTTGAATTAAAAAATAAGACAACAATAAATTTGGTCCAATTTTTTTATATATTGTGAAAGATAATGTTACGCCGAGTAAAATGACACCCAACATGTCACGTTTAGAAATTGCGCCCGCTCGTAGCATGGCGTCAAACTTTTACCCTTAAAAATCTCCATAGGCGACGTTTAAAAAATTCTATAGGTTGCATTTTTTTAGATACAGAGGAGGTCTAGGGCTAGAATTATTGCTCTCGCTCTAACGATCGCGGCGATACCTCACTTGTGTGGTTTGAACACCGTTTTCATATGCGGGCGCTACTCGCGTATGCGTTCGCTTCTGCGCGCGAGCTCGTCGGGACGGGGCGCTTTAAAAAAATTTTTTTTTGTTTTCCTATTTATTTGTATTTAATTTAATATTTTTTACACTGAAAAAAAAAAAAATATATAATAATTGATCACTTTTATTCCTATTACAAGAAATGTAAACATCCCTTGTAATAGAAAAAAGCATGACAGGTCCTCTTAAATATGAGATCTGGGGTCAAAAAGACCTCAGATCTCATATTTAGGCTTAAAAAGAAAAAAAAAAAAAAAAAAAGGAAAATGACATTTTTTAAATAGCCTTAAAAAGAAAATGTCTCTTTAAGACAGTGGGCGGAAATGACGTTTTGACGTCACTTCCGCCCAGCGCTGCTATGGGGAACGGGTGGGGGCGATTTTTCCCTCACTCGTATCCCAGCAGAGGAGCCGCACAGACCCGATCGCCTCCGCCGCTACCGACGGCAACGATAAGCGGCGGAGAGCACGGGAAAGTGGCGGGAGGGGGGGGGCACCTCTCCGGTCACCGATAACGGCGATCTCGCGGCGAATCCGCCGCGGAGACCGCCGTTATTGTACACAGGACCCTGCACTGAAGAGATGGATATCTCGGTTGTGGCAGCAGCTGCTGCCGTTACCGAGATATCCATCTTTAAAAAGAGGACGTATATATACAGTGCAGGGTCCTTAAGTGGTTAAAGGGGTTGTAAAGCTTTGCAGCCTATGCATTAAGATGAAAAAACCTCTTGCAGTCTCCAGCCCCCCTCGTTTTACTTAGCTGAGCCCCGAATCTCTCTGGGTGCGATCCTGCGATGCTTTCCCCCAGCTTGAGGCAGCTCTTCATTGGATGATTGATAGCAGTGCAGCCCTTGGCTCCCTCTGCTGTCAATCAAATCAATGAAGCGGCGTTCCGAGTTTATACACTCAGCCGATATGGCTCACACGGGAGCGCACCCGCAAGCTAACCCCCTTGAGAGAGAGCTTCCCAGAGGGGGGTTATCTCTTGCGGGGAGGAGCCAAGACAGCCGCAGAGGGACCCAAGAAGACGAGGATTGGGGCCACTTTATGCAAAATGAAATGCACAATGGAGGTAAGTATGGTATGTTTGTCATTTAAAAAATATATATACCTTTACAGCCCCTTTAAGCAAATAAAGCGTAGTGTAAATGGCTTACGCTACGCCAGGGCAAATCTGAGATGAGAATCTGGCCCAAAGATTACAATTTAAAGGCAACAATTATAATAATGTATTTGGAATTAGAGGCTCACCCGAAGTGTGTGGCAGATGAGATAACAATTACAGCCCATGTGTTCCCCATAATATTAACAGGCGCTTGCACTGATTGGGGAAGAGCGAAGGTAGGGGAAAGTGTTTAGGTTTCTATAAACTATGGCTGCTCCCTTCTCCTCCGACAATTTATCACCTTTAGATCACCCATCATTCAACACCTACTTAACAGTAGCTGAATTTGTAACTGCAGTCCCAGTGTATTTACGGTGTTAGGCACCATGCCCCTGAAGGCCTACACCAGGGACACTCGCTCTCCCTCCTGTGCTGGGTTGAGGTGCATGATGATTTTTTTTGAGTGCCTAAATTATCCAGCTACAGCGAACTACATTTGACTGAGGTCCTAGTGACAGGGGCTGTAAATGGCACATGGCGCTCCATAGTCTCAGAGTGTGGCCATACTGGAGCATAACAATATTGCAGCTGGACATGGTTGGTGACAGTGGGGCCCAGGCCACATGGGGTATAGATGGAGTATAGCACTGCAATGTGGTAACAGGTGATGCTGGAGGCAGGCACTGTAACTAATTACAACTTTTACTTGTTTCTTGCAGGATACTCTGCATGTGTTTTGCTGCAGGTGACTTTACAGCAATTAATGTCTGATGTGACATGTACATTTATACCTAGTGCATTTTATTATCGACATTCAGTGATTTTAGTATGGATAGTTTTAATGAGTTACTTTAACTAAAATGTATGTTTTACCTTTTCCCCAAACTTAAGAATTGGGGCTTGTGCTAAAGTTTGTATATGTCGATTAGATTCTCGCTTTTTGAATTGCGTGGGTAGAAGGACTGTGGCATATTTTTAGTGCAATTTTGACACACCCACAATTCTGTATATGATTATCTGTGCTACAGTTGACTTTTGTGTATACTAAGTTTTAGACCACCAAAAAATGTAATACGATGTGGTGACAGTATTTTCATCATAAAAGCCCAATGCCATAAACTGGCTGGCCTGAAGTGAAATAATCCTTTACTGACCTAACCAAAGTAATTTGAGCTCTATATTGTACTGCTGCTTTACTGCTGTCTAGTTACATAAACCTGGTAGTTTTACACCCTAAAAGTATGGGTGAATATGATTAGAGTGTCAGGGGGAGATACCTATACCAGGTCCAGTGGCAGCAACTGTGTTGACCACTGAGCAAGGTATTTTGAAAGAATCAAAATCATATTTTATTAGCAGCTTCTTAGCTGGAAACATTTTGTCTGTCCTCTATGAGCTATGATATTCTTACCGAACAAAGTGCTTCACTAAAGCATATTGGGACACGTGACACATTTTTCCCAAATATTGCATGCAATGCTGAAAATGTCAATTTGCTATCCCTTAATGCGATATTTACCTCGGAAAGCAAAAATGCTCAGTAAATACCACATAAAACAACAATAAAATCAATTCGCTGACATCAGAAAAGAAAAAAGAAAGAAAAGCCAGCACTGTACATAAAACAAAAAAAAAACAGAGTGGGGTTCTTCTCCCTAATCATTACCTAGCCCTTCGGGTCTGAATTTTGGGGGGAACCTCACGTCAAATATAAACGAAACATTGTTGTGAGGTCCCTGCTAAAAATCCAAGGGTGTGGAACAAGCGAGTGCCCCCCCTTAACATGACTACATGACATGTGTCCCCCCTCAACATGACTACACATCCCCCTTATCCTCAAAGCACCTTGGCCTAGTGGTAGTGGTTTTGCGAGAGGTAACTTATTGGAATCTTGAAGCGCCCTTTAACAAAGCTGACCCCGTCCCTTTTTATTTAACAGCGAGAAGCTGGGTTTTTCTTTACTTTGGCCATTTGTCTTGGTGAGTGAGTAAGGTATGTACCCCATACTCATTCACATGGGGGAATATGGGGGTCACAAGGTGCTTTGGGAGGGAAATCCCTCAAAAACACCCCCATATGTTAAGGGCATGTGGTCTGGTTTGGTTTTTTGAGGAGTGTGGTAGACACACACCCCCCGCCTCTTTCCTGGCCTGCCGGGCTGTATGCTCAGGTAAGGGCCTGGCATGGATTGAAGTGGACCCCATGCTGTTTTTTTAAATGCTGGCTTTTTGTTAATTTACCTTCTGCTGTTAGTGGGAAATCCCAGATGAAGATGTCTCTGGTTGTTAAGGGTACAAGCATTAAAATAATGCAAGTTTCTTCACTACTAAAATACTGCATGACTTCAAGAAATAGCATGTGCAATATTTTAGTAGCACTTTGTTTTTTGGTGAATTGCTAAAAAACTATTTGAGCTATTTTACCACTGATCTTAAAGCGGTAGATAACGTTTTGTGAATTGAGCCCAACGTATTGTTTACTGTGGAGTTTGTTATTCAGCTTTATGATGTAGTAACAGTATACTTTGTTTTCACTCATGATCAGTCCTTGACTAAAAGTCTGATTCATGATTTTTTTCAAATAGAATTGAAATAATTGCCCAAAACGTTGAACTGGCATATCTCTCAAATATTTTTTGTGCCACAATAGACTTTGTTGTATGAAAATAATTTATTAATAGATGAGTTCTGGAATTTTCATGGATGAGAACAAAGTGACAATACAAAACCTTACTGCACTGGACTCGGTCCTTCATTTATCAGACACATAGAATTCTCTATTGTTTTTTTTTTTTATAGGTAATATAAAATGCCCTTTGATTCACAAAATACTACTGCTGCTACTTAAACCATGTAGACTTGTTGGAATTGTTTTGATGTTGGTAATAACAACCAATCCATACATAAAATGCCAACAGTAATTTCTTCAGAGCTTTTTCAATAGTTCTTTTTAGTAGAGTGTAATAATACAATTCTATGCCCTCTTATGCTTAGTAGGAAGGCCTCAGAAACCAGTGTACACGTGTGTGTTATTGTGTACTATTTTTTTGGATAGAATGAGGAATGGTTAAAATCTTGCTTTTTTTAATTGTGGAGATTTCTCTCCACTTCCTTACTCGGAGACATACAAGTGAGAAGAAATCCCTTCTTGGACACATGCTACATTGAAAGATTTCCCCTCATCCCTAGTTGTGGTGGCAGCCCTAAAATGTGGTTTTTCCCCTCTATTTCTATCTTGGGCACAATGGTCACAGACCTTCGTTAAAATGTAACCGTATTCTAACCCTTCTGCACTCTATCCAAAACAAAAAATAAATGCATTTACCACTGCACAAGGTTTGCTGAGGCCTTCCTATTAAGCTGAAGTGGGCATATAACCTGGTAAAAGCATAATTACTGTATAATACAACAACCCGTTAACTGCTGACCAAGACAATAATATTTAATGAATACTAATGAAGTAATTTGTCCACTGAAAAGCATGAACTGTGGCATAACCCACTTATAGATACAAACGATTTCACTTAGAGATTTCTCTCTGCCTTTCCTAATCAAATTATCTAGTAGTAACCCTTCACAAGTGTTCATTTTTTCCAGCACTTTGTTCCTTTCAGGTTAAAGTAGAAGTCCACCCTAAAATCCCAGTATCTATATACATCCACGATCTAACACTAACCTACAGTGCCTTGAAAAAGTATTTACACCCCCTTGACATTTTCCACGTTTTGTCATGTTACAACCAAAAACATAAATGTATTTTATTGGGATTTTATGTGATAGACCAACACAAAGTGGCACATAATTGTGAAGTGGAAAGAAAAATGATAAATGTTTTTTTTTTTTTTTTACAAATATGTGAAAAGTGTGGCGTGCATTTGTATTCAGCCCCCCTTTACTCTGATATCCCTAACTGAAATCTAGTGGAACCAATTGCCTTCAGAAGTAACCGAATTAGAAAATAGCTTCCACCCGAGTTTAATTTAATCTCAGTATAGATACGGCTGTTCTGTAAAGCCCTCAAAAGTTTGTTAGAGAACCTTAGTGAACAAACGGCATCATGAAGGCCAAATATCACAACAGACAGGTCAGGGATCAAATTGTGGAGGAGTTTAAAACAGGGTTAGGGTATATAAAAATATCCCAAGCTTTACACATTTCATGGAGCACTGTTCAATCCATCATCCGAAAATTAAAAGAGTATGGCACAACTGCAAACCTTCCAAGACATGGCCATCCATCTAAACTGACAGGCCGGGCAAGGAGAGCATTAATCAGAGAAGAAGCCAAGAGGCCCATGGTAACTCTGGAGGAGCTGCAGAGATCCACATCTCAGATGTCCACAGAACAATGATTAGTCGTGCACTCCACAAATCTGGCCTTTATGGAAGAGTGGCAAGTAGAAAGCCATTACTGAAAGAAAGCAATACGAAGTCCCATTTCTCGTTTGGGAGAAGCCACGTGGGGAACACAGAAAACATGTGGAAGAAGGTGCTCTGTTTAGATGAGACCGAAATTTAACTTTTTGGCCTAAAAGTAAAACGTTATGTGTGTCAGAAAACTAAAACTGCACATCACACTGCACATCACCCTGAACACACCATTCCCACCGTGAAACATTGTGGTTGCAGCATCATGGTGTGTGGAGTCTTTTCTTCAGCAGGGACAGGAAAGCTGGTCAAAGTTGATGGGAATATGGATGGAGCCAAATACCGGGCGATCATAGAAGAAAATCTGTTAGAGTCTGCAAAAGACTTGACACTGGGGTAGAGGTTCACCTTCCAGCAGGACACCGATCCTAAACATACAGCCAGATCTAAAATGGAGTCAAAGCATATTCATGTGTTAGAATGGCCCAGTCAAAGTCCAGACCAAAATCCAGTTGAGAATCTGTGGCAAGACTTGAAAATTGCTGTTCGCAGACACTCTCCATCCAATCTGACAGAGCTTGAGCTATTTTTGCAAACAAGAATGGGCAAAAATGTCGCTCTCCAGATGGGCAAAGCTGATAGAGATATCCCCGAAAAGACTTGCAGCTGTAATTGCAGCCAAAGGAGGTTCTACAAACTAATGAAGACAATTTATCATTTTTTTTTTACCACTTCACAATTATGTACCAATTTGTGTTGGTCTATCACATATCCCAACAAAATACATTTACGTTTTTAGTTGTAACATGACAAAATGTGGAAAATGTCAAGGGTTATGAATATTTTTTCAAGGCACTGTATCTAGCCCTGTAAAGAAGAAATCCTTATACATACCTTTTTTTAAGCCGATCTGACCCGATCCCATGCTGAGGTGTCAGCTGCAGCTTTTCTGTGGAGGCGGATGCGGAGGACACAGTCGACAACGAAAGCCCACAGCAAGTCCATGGAGTCTGTGGGTGACGTCAATCCCCATTCATTTCACAGCCGTTGTCGGCTGTGTCCTCTTCAGAGCTTCCGCCACTGGAGACTGGATCAGCTTCAAAAAAGGTATACAGATTTCTTCTTTACAGGGCTAGATAGGTTAGTTTTAGATTGTGGATGTCTGTAGATGCAGACATTTTAGTGTTAGGGTGGACTTACACTTTAAGTCTAGGTTAAATCATGGTTGAAGATGTCAAATTTCCAACATACAGTTAACTGATTGTCACATGAAATGTCCCTTAAACTCTAGTCCCAGCTAAGCATGCATTTGTCATGCATTAATGCACGCTGATTTAAGGCAGCCCCTTAGTTATGAATGAGACCTTAGCAAACCACAATGCATGTACATTCACATACATATTTTATAGTGTGCTGAAGCGTAATTCATTTGCATATACTGTATATGTGCAATGGGGTACCATTTTGAATGCCAATGCTCAATCACAAGCATGGTAGTATTGCATTTAAAACAGGGGTTTCGATGCACATTACTGCAAGCATAAAGTTACAAATACAGCCTTAGGAATCCTGTCTGGCATCTTAAAGGGAATGCATAGTCAGTTTTATAATTAAATATGTAAATGGGGTCAGCCATATTTACTCATACTCAGGCTCTATTCTCTGCCTTACTTCTTGTCTAATATGATGATTACTTTTATTAAGTTGGCAGCATAATCTGTGAAACATTATATATGAGAGAGATTAAAGATCATTTAAACCTGAATATAATAGTAAAATGATTTTGTAGCTTAAAGCAGTAGGGTTAAAAAAAAAATTACATTAAAATGGTACTAAGAGCAGTGCTGTTGGCTTAAGCAACCAAATATCTCCCACTGACAGTTTAATATAGTTCAAAAGCTGGGCTCTTGTTACTATGGGTTACTTCACACCAATGCTCTTTGCACCCTCCGTTAATGAAACAGATTACATAATCAAATAGAATGCAGTGTTTGTAATTATGTCATAATGTACTACTCTTCCATGTTAGCGTCAGGGGAATATCTGCTGCTTGGGGGCCAAGAGCATTTAGTGCATAATCATTTAAAAGGTCCTGCTAAATGCACTTTATAATCTAAGTCATAATAAGGGATTAACCGACACAGCAGGACTAAGAGTGTGTTAATTAAAATGTGTAAACTCTTGGGGTCATCCTCAAGTACAGGCTGCACTTTGCTATGTGGATGTGCGGTTTTCACATGGGATTTAGAAGAAATCAGAGTAATGTGCCAATGATGGTTTAAGATGGAAACAATGGAAATTCTAATTATGGCTTTACGATAGTATGAGGAACAACTGTTGCTTTGAATAGTAACAAGCTAGGTAAATGAGCATTTTCATTCTTTTTTGAACTTCTGAAAGGTTGAACATACACATAAATGGTGGATGTAATTCCCATCCAGTGCCAGTATTTCCTTGGTCTAGTGCTCAGCCCAGTACACTGAGATGGTACAGTGTTCAATGAAAGCTCTGGCTTATCTGAAACATACAAAATACCAGTGGATCATTCCGCTAACCAGCATCCACCAGAGCTGATCCTTTAATTACTACTTTGAAAGTGCCCCTAAGCTGTCCCACATAGAATAGCGTATCTTTTTATTACCCTTGTAAAGAAGCCTATGTCTTAGGCAACCTGAGATAATTACTGCACTGTAGTATGAAGCATCTTTTCCAGTAATGGTGCCGTGTATGTTTTTTTGTGGAAAAATAACAGGCGTTCACAAAAGAATGAAAGCCTTTTATTTTTTTACATGTCTGTGGAATCTCTCTGCAGAATAGTGCTCAGAAGGTCGGTCTAAAATTTTAGTGCATGATCTAACAGCCCTGGATATTTTGTTTTAGCCATCATGGGCATTTCTATAATCTGTACAGCAGATAAAAGATCTGCCTTGTTTGGTAATTGTAAGAGCCCAAACAGACTTGAGAATTGCATAGAATGGCATTTCATAGCACACTGAGAGTTAGGCCTCGTACACACTATCGGACATATCCGATGAAAACGGTCCGCGGACCATTTCCATCGGATATGTCCGATCGGGAGTTTGATCCGATGGCGTGTACACACCATCGGATCAAATTCCCCGCCGCCGGACGGCGCGGTGACGCGGCGGTGACGTTGACGCCGCCACGTCACCGCACCAGGAAGTTAAACACTTCCGCGCATGCGCCGAATCCATTCGCCGGCGGCGGTGGGGGACGACATGTCTGCTGGTAAGTGTACTAACCAGCAAAGTCAATTCCCACGGATAGATTTCAAAGCATGCTTTGAAATCTGTCGGGTGGAGAAATCTGTCCGCTAGCCCATACACACGAGCGGAGATGTCTGCTGAAACGGTCCATCGGACCGTTTTCACCGGACATATCCCCTCGTGTGTACGAGGCCTAAAAGTCAACACACCCATGCTGGTCATAAACCTTGTCCTAAAACAGGCCTGGTTTACAAGATAACTGAAATACATAAAGGAAGATATAATTTGCTGCTCAGTGATTGCAGTATTCTAGTCTGCATCTCCCCAAGGTGATACATAAAATCTGGCCTGTTATGCCCCGTGCACATGACCAGGCCTTTGTCCGACCAAATTCACATTAGAATTCCGACGGAATTCCATCAGAGGAAAAGAGAACATGTTCTCTATGTAAACTCTGATGGAATTTGTCGGAATTTCGGATGGGGCTTACACACGGTCGGAATTTACGTCTGACTTTTTCCATCTGAAATTCTGACCGTGTGTACAGGTCATTAGTGGGTCCTGAGGACAGGGTTGATGACCACTGATGTAGAGAACCACAACACAATGTGGCATGCATTGTGTTGCACTGTTTAAAGAAAAAAGTCATATGCGTTTTTTGGTTTTACTCTGTTGCTGTGAGTTGGCAGCCCTATCTTCTCTGATTTTCCCCTTCTTCCAATGTTTCCAATCCATCTGATAGTACTGAGCCTTTGAAGTCACTCTGCACATGCTCAGTTTGGTGTGTATTGCTACATGTGATCAGCCAATCTGCCCTGTCCAGACAGAGGGTCGGGTCCTGCAGCCTCATAGGACAGTCCAAGTAGAATGAAAATTCCTCTTACTGTACAAGCTTTAACCAGACATTGATGGAAGTCACATGACTGCTATATACTAATGAGGAGAAAATTAATTTAGCAGTTTATATCTAATGAAGTAATTGCATTTCTATATTCTGTGTACTGTGAGACCAGATATAGTGAATGCAGGGTCCTAGGTTTAGTAACACTTTAACAAGCTTCAGCATTGATTGAGACTTGTTGAAAGCTTGCTATCTATCATCTTGTTTAAAATAACAGCCAAAGCTCCCATTATTATTCTTGATCAATTCCCCCAAAATTGAGTATTGGTTAAACATTTCTACAAAGCTACTGAAAGCTTTATGTTTAGGGGCCTCCAGGAGTTCATGCCATAAATATGCACAGAATATTTGTACATTATAGCACACAACGCTCTCCTCCAGTGCTGTCCACTATCTCACTCATCAGTCTGACACTGGCTTTGGTAGTTCTTCCTAGTTCGGCATCTTTTTTTTTTTTTCTATTGGTCTGGCAGGGATGACATCACTCCCTTGCATTCTCACAAGAATGACATATTTACATTGATATTGATGGTCTATGGGAAGTATCCGCGTAAGTGTCTGGTCTCTGAATTACAGTATACTCTTCTTTTGTCCATGCATTGGGACCTGTCCACTTGCATAGTAGCTCCTGATGATTAAAAAAAGAAGATGCACAGTGCAGCCTAATGATACCATTGTCCCACAATGACTCACTTACCCCATTCCTGCTAGAGCTAGTTATACTCCTGACCCCACAATTCTGCTAATTAAAATGTAAATGTCTAGAAATGTCACATTCAGATATTCTGCACTCGATTGTATATGAGTTTAAAAGGTTTGCAGAGACAAGAAGACAATTTAAAGTGTTACATTATAGATGAATATTAGTCAAATACTTTTATCTGTTCTCTAGTCCTGTGAACAAGCAATTGAAGACAAAAGAAATCCAAAGCTTATTTAAGCCTTTTTTGTAATTAGTCTGCCAATCAATATGGCTTAGACATCGTAAAACACGTGTAGAATAAAAAATATATCAGTTTAATGACTTGGGATTGAAGAGAAAAAACTCTTTTGAACATTTTCAGAAACTTGATGTTTTAAAATGGTATGTCATTATTGAGGAGTTAAAGGACAACTATTGCAAAAAAATGAAAAAATATATATATATTTTTTTTTTTATTGTATTCTCATCACTGTACGCAGTTTACATGTAATATTGGTTTTCATTATAGGAATTCATTATATATTTCACATGCACTTATGTATATTTTCCCAACATTTGCATGCAGACCATGCTGTTCAGCAAAAGTGGCAGGGGCTGGGACAAACAAAACTGTGCCAGAGGTGGTTACAAGTCACTTTTTGAACCACCATTCTTCCAAATGTATGCAATGGATACATTCTACATGCATACATTTGCACGGGGAAAGCTTTTTCCTTTTTTTTCCACTGAAAAGAGAACAATCTATTCTAAAACACAAGGATATTTCCATCTTGTTCCTATAAAAACACCAAAGTTCCTAGTGCCAAGCCACGGTAAGACCCAACTGCTATAAACAGCCCAACACTGGCAACACTGCTTGTTTATGTCAAGTAATACATGGTCAATATAAGGCTGGGTAACTGCCTCAGCAAGAACAGCAAGCAATGACCTGTCCACTTGTCCTAAACCAGTTTCTGCCCCGCTGGGACCTGCTTTTAACTAGCATTCTATACGTCCTAGCATCATGTACATATGCAGTTTCTTTTTCCATCAAGTTGGGGAATACACTGTGTACTAAAAACATCAGGAGCCCTGATTATAGCAATCTTCGCGGCTATAGATAGTTGTTTACAACGCTTTTTATATACTGTTTATAGATTACATTAAATGAGTTAGGCGATTAGCATTTTTATTAATGGAATCTGGTTATATAAGGTAAGGTTTGAAGGCAAATAGTTTATTGATTAATTGCAGTTCTGATCTGCAAATGTATCCGATCTTTTTAATTGGTAAGTTTGATCAGATTTACTTTTTTCTTCAGTCCTTTTTTTTTCTTTTCTGTGCCATTTGCCATTCAAATAAAAACAAGAAACGTGTTCGTATTCCATTTTAAAACTATTTTACCCCCTGAGATGTGGTTTTCTTTTGAATGTAAAGAGAACATAGTGTCAGAAAATGAAGCAGTGAAAAGTTGTACTCCAAGAGCCAAAATACACTATACTTACTATAGGTCCTGTGAAACTCAGAAAAGCAGTCGTGTTGTCATTTTATATAGGGGAAAAATATATATATATATATATATATATATATATATATATATATATATATATATATATATATATATATATATATATATTTTGGCTTGTTTTGCCTTGGTGGCATGTTGAAAGTTTAAAATAGCATTCTGAAATCTTAAATGTCCACAGTTTGTAATAATATTTGAAAAAAAGCCAATTTTACATTTTTTTTTTATCATTCACGTGGCCCCATAACTAGATAAAGAAAAAAATGTATACGAGATATAGCCCAAAAAAGAAAAGGTTTACCTAATGGGCGGTGTGTTTAATTTTTGCACTCTTAGAAAACGGTGTGTGCTGCTTTAAATGTGTATTTGTGTCTTACCTGCTAAGGTTCCTCCCACTGTCTACCATGGTGTTCAACTGGGGGCGTGCTACCCCTAGCACCAGAAAGTGTTGGATAGCAGTGGTGCCTGGAGCTCTGCAAGTGAACAAAGAAAATGTTTTTAGCTTATTCTTTTATGAAGTGGCTCTCTTTTAGGGCCTTTTCATGCCTGGTCTTTCTTGTGCATTATGTTGCAATGCTCAAAAACCTAAACATATCTTTTTTTTTGCATCACACACCACAATACATTAAAGGGGTTGTAAAGGTACAATTTTGTTTACTAAATGGCTTCCTTTACCTTAGTGCAGTCCTCCTTCACTTACCTCATCCTTCCATTTTGCTTTTAAATGTCCATATTTCTTCTGAGAAACCCTCACTTCCTGTTCTTCTGTCTAACTCCACACAGTAATGCAAGGCTTTCTTCCTGGTGTGGAGTGTCGTGCTCATCCCCTTCCTTGGACTACAGGAGAGTCAAGACGCTCTCTATGTTGCAGATAGAGAAAGGAGCTGTGTTTTAGTGGGTGTCCTGACTCTCCTGACTCGCGGACCCGATCACTGTTCGAGTCCGGCGATCAGTCCCCGGAGCTGGCGCCCGCATTTATTGTGTGTTCCCTTACATAGGGAATCACAATCAATGATGTCACACCTACAGCCACACCCCCCTACAGTTAGTAACACAAATGAGGTCACACATAACCCCTTCAGCGCCCCCTAGTGGTTAACTCTCAAACTGCAATTGTGTCAGGTCACCTGAGACCAGGTGACAAGTGCACCCTGTAGGAGACAGGGATGCACCGCAGGATAGTGAACCCTTAGCAGACTGCTGCAGTCGAAGAGGGAGCGTGAACCCAAGATCGGAGTCTAAGACCCAGTTTGTCTTCACCAGAGCCTCTTGAGGTGAGGATGGGTTTTGCCGCAACTGGGTCCAGGTAGCGACCCCCGAGATCCCCTAGGTCACACTCCGCAGGGAGAGAGGGGAAGCAGTCAGCAGGACAAGCGTAGTGATGGAAGCCGAGGTCGGGGCGACTGGCAGACAGGGATAACCAGAGGACAGGCCAAAGGGTCAGGGTCACAGGCAAGCAAGCGCGGTCAGGGACAAGCCGAATCGGTACACTGGAAGTGAAGAATACACAGCAGACAGGAACTAAGCAAGAACACTGCAGACAGGTTTAGCAAACAGCACTGGTTGAACAGCACCGCAGACCTGCAGTGCAACGGTTAATATATGCTTCCTGGGATGGCCTAAGTTGGAGCCATCCAGGAAGGAAGGTGATAAGAGACCGCCAGAAGGAGGGTCAGGCATCTAATAACCACATGGAGACAGGTAACTGACAGAACTTAAAGGGAAACTAAAGTCAGGACTTAAAAAAAAAAAAATAACAAACATGTTATACTTACCTCCACTGTGCAGTTGGTTTTGCACAGAGTGGCCCGGAAAGCTGTCTTCTGGGGTCCCTCGGCGGCTGTCTGGGCTCCTCCTCGCAAAAGCTTTCCATCTTCATGCGCACGGTGGAAAGCTTTTGCAAGCGCGCTCCCGTGATACAGTGGCGGCCATAGCCGCCGACTGTATCACTCGGCTCCGCCCCCCGGCGCTGTGATTGACAGCAGCACCAGCCAATGGCATGTGCTGCTATCAATCCGCCCAGCCTAGCCAATCAACAGCCAGGCTGGGAACCGAAGAGGATGACGTGGACGCGCCCGGGAGTTTCGAACGGTAAGGTAAGTAAAACGGGGACTGGGGAGGGGGGGGGGGGGGGGCGGTGCTGTGAGATGTTTTTTAGGATGCATTAAGGTAAAAAAAGGTAAAAAAACTTGTACCTTTACAACCCCTTTAATGCATATCCATGACAAATTGTAATTTTCACAAAAAAATGCATTTAGAAAAAAATATTGTGAAAATGACAATGGTCCCAAAAATGTGTCAAAATTGTCCGAAGTGTCCGCCATAATGTCGCAGTCACAAAAAAAATCGCTGATCATCGCCATTAGTAGTAAAAAAAAAAAAAAAAAATATAAAAATGCAATAAAACTATCCCCTATTTTGTAAACACTATACATTTTGCGCAAACAAAACCAAAAATAGGTAGAAGAATACGTATCGGCCTAAACTGAGGGAAAAAAAAAACGTTTTTTTTATATATTTTTGGGGGATATTTATTATAGCAAAAAGTAAAAAATATTGTTTTTTTTTCAAAACTGTCGCTCTATTTTTGTTTATAGCGCAAAAAATAAAAACCGCAGAGGTGATCAAATACCACCAAAAGAAATCCCTATTTGTGGTTAAAAAAGGATGCCAATTTTCTTTGGAAGCCACATCGCACGACCGCGCAATTGTCTGTTAAAGCGACGCAGTGCCGAATCGCAAAACCTGGCCGGGTCCTTTAGCTGCCTAAAGGTCCGGGTATTAAGTGGTTAAAATGATGCAGAATGTATAATTGAGTTAATGACGGCTGCCCAAGACCTGAAGCAACTCCAAATTATAAAACTTCTACCATAATGCTTAACGTTTTTATGAGGTTCTGAAATACTGACTGTTTTTTGTCAAAAATGTCTTCTGTTACTGTAACTAAACAACTCTATCTTTGATCAACCAAACTGAACAGTCATTGTTCTAGAAGTCCTGGTCTTTGCCTATATGATCAAAGGCTAACTGTAATTTTGCTCTGAAGCTCTTTTTGGTCAATACACCTCTCTTAGGACGCATACACACGATCGAATTTGTCTGCTGAAACTGGTCCGAAGGACCAGTTCAGCGGACAACTCTGATCGTGTGTATGGGCTAGCGGACATGTCTGACTGGCGGACAAATTTTAAAACATGCTTTAAAATTTGTCCGCCGGAGACATGTTTGTCGGATATGTCCGCTGGTCAGTACACTCACCAGCGGACATATCTTCCCGCACATGCGTCGAATGGATTTGACGCATGTGCGGAAGTATTTTTCTTCCTGGTGTGGTGACGTGGCGGCGTCAACGTCACCGCGCTGTCTGCCGGCGGGGATTTTGATCCGATGGTGTGTACACACCATCGGACCAAAATCCGATGAGACATGTCCGCTCTAAACTGTTTGTCGGACAAGTTTGAGTGGACATATCTCATCGTGTGTACGTGGCCTTACAGGTCAAATCTGTGCTTATTATGATTGTGAATGCATGGCACTTTAACCCCCAATTGTTGCAAGTCCTATCTGAACACTGCACATTATTTGAGAATTCTAGCGTTCTTCCATTCATTTGCTTGGCAAGGCATCCTAAACAAATTTGCAGTTACATGAAATCTATGCCACTTGTAGTTTTATACTGGCAGTTGAATGATGGCTTTCATTTTTTTTGTGATCTTTTGAGTCGCTTCCCAAACTCCTAGTCATCCACTTTCTTTCTGAGGACCTTGGAGAGCTTTATTGATTTTTGCATGAGGACACTAACGACACCAATAGCAAAGAGAACACACAACTATTGTATATGTATCTAAGGCATAGATATGAAACTTTCTATCTGCATACTCCCTAAGGAGTTCTAATCATTGGCACCTAATCTAGAACACTGTATCTAATTGGATGGATTTGAAGTGTTAGTAAATGAAAATAAATGCACTCAGTTTTATAGGTATTTATGGTTATTACCCATGGGTACTATTTTGATAAAGATCTAGGGCCAGATTCAGAGAGCCATTACGCCTGTCTAACTGGTGTTAGACAGGAGTACTTTCAAATTACGCGCGCCGTATCACTAGTTTGAATCCTCAAACCATGATACGGCGGCGTTGGGCTTCGATCTGACAGGCTTACGGCTTCGGATCTACGCTGCAATCTTTTTGCGGCCGCTGGGTGGAGTTTGCGTCGTTTTCAGCGTCGGGGTATGCATATGAGCTTTTTCCGGCTATCCACGAAGATACAAGCGTCGTTCGCAATCGCGTACGTCATTTTTTCGCTACGTAAAGTTAAACCAGCTATTAGCTGGTCTAACGTTACACGGCCCATGTTAAGTATGGCCGTCGTTCCCGCGTCGACTTTCAATTTATTTTTTATTTTTTGCGTAAGTCGTCCGGGAATAGGAATGTCCGTAAACGACACTACTCAAAAAAAAATGACGTAACGACGTGATTTCGCGCAATGCACGGCGGGAAATTTCTGAACGGAGCATGCGCAGTTTGATCGCGGCGGGGACGCGCTTAATTTAAATGCCTCACGCCCCCTAATCACATAGTTTGATTCCGCCGGGAGAAATACACTACGCCGCCGTACCTTACAGGCCATAATCTCTCTGAATTCCTCATAGAGCCAGGTAAAGTACGGCGGCGTAGAGTATCTCTGATACTCTGCGGGAATCTAATTCTTTCTGAATCTGTCCCCTAGAGTTTACCTGTGATCATTGATCTTATAGGTTCTGTACAAGTGTCTTCCCCTATGCACACTGCTCAACATTTATAAAACCTGAATACAAGGTGTTCTGTGATTATACAAAGGGGGGGTGTTTTAGTTGTATTTTAGTCATCTGAATTGTTTTAATTGTAGTTTAGTTGGCTCAAATCTCCAATGCATTTTAGTCGACAAAAATGTAATGGGTTTAGTAAAATTGTAATGCACTATTTATCACCTTCTGCCCGCTCTATAGCAGATTGATGGCAGGACGGGGGCTTTCCCTTTCTGAGTGGAAGTCACATGACCTCCTGTTGAATGGGCCGCTTGTGCGTGCCCCCAGGGGCACGCAGCACGGCGATCTGCGGTGTGGTGTGTTTCTCGGACACATCGCATCACCAATCTCGATAAAGAGCGTATGACATAGGCTTTTTACCATGTGAACGGCTGTGTCCAAACATAGCTGATCGCTGTGAATAGCAAGTGGTTTTCGGCATTCCGGGGTCTCCAAACTGTGGCCCGAGGGTCTCCAAACTGTGGCCCGAGGGCCAGCTGCGGACCTTTGCTAGCCTTTATCCGGCCCTTGGGGCACTATTTCTCCCACTGATATGAGGCACTCTTCCTCCCATTGACACCAACAATGGGGCACTATTTCTTCCACCAATACCAATGAGGGGATACTATTCCTCCTAATAGGCGCAATACTCCTCTTTGACCACCAACCCTGAGGCCATATTTATTCTCACTGATGCCAGGCCCGTGACATTTTTGCCCCTGCTGGCCACACTCACCATCCCTCCTAAAGTCTGAAGGACAATAAACTGGCCTTTTTGTTTAAAAAGTTTGGAGGCACCTGCTGTAGAGCATCAGTTGATAAGTGGCTTTCCTTACAGGGGAGATTTGCCTCATCACTAATGCCTGTCACTGCCCACCAGTGATGCCAATCAGTGCTGCCTTTCAGTGCCACTTATCACTGCTGCCTATTAGTGCCCATCAGTGCCGCCTATCAATGCTTTGTTAGTGCTTCCTCATCAGTGCACATCAGTGCACATGATTGTAGATTTCAGAAGAAACAGGCCTTAACCAGCACCGCTTTTTTATTAAAGATGCGTGCGTGGAGCGGGTCTCTACCTTTTAAGTTTTTGGGAACATGAATTTCTGAAAACATATTGTGAACAATCAACGTTAAAAGCATTATTAAGAAATCGCAATAGCGTTTATATTTTTTGCGACTCCTTAGAAAGAATGACTTGGGAAGATAAAAATGGATTAAGAGTGGATTGAACAGCACAGAAAATTGTAGGGTGTTAAAGTGTTTCTCTAGAAGAAATATAAGACTTGTTGCCTTTGTAGAGCAGGAAAAATAGTGAGAGACCATCCTGGTTGTCACTTCTTTGGATTATTGCCTTCTAGGAGAGGTTTTGATGATGATTAAAACAGGGACAAATAGATTTAAAGAGAGCTTCTTTCCCAGGGCTATTAAGGCTATCAATGCAGGAATGAAATGAAAGAGGTCACATGGTCTTTGTTTATTTTCTTGTTTCGTTTTTCAATATGAGGACACTTTTTATACTTTTATAATATGGGACCACTTTTATGTATATATTTCTTTGGTATAATTAAATCCTGTGTGGTAAATGCATGGTTGAAAATTGTGATGTATGAATAATGTGTGGAGTAGAAATGTAATTTCATTGTGAATTTGTTTCTACAATGAAAATAAATCTCATCTTATCTGAAGGAGAAAAATTTCTTATTTACAAAATATTATAACATTACTTTTTTTTTTCAAAATTGACGGTATTTTTCCATTTGTTTAGCAGAAAAAAAAAACAGTAGTGATAAAATACCACCAAAAGAAAGCTCTATCAGTCTCAAAAAAAATGCTAAAAACGTATTTTGTTTGCAGCGTTGCAAGACTGCAAAATTGTCATTCAAAGTGAAAGCTGAAAATTGGCCTTGGCAAGCAGGGGGTAAAAGTGGCCAGTTTTGAAGTAGTTAAGCATTTCTCTAGAATTGCCAAACATTATACTGTATACTCCTGGAGTAAAAATCTTATAACATGTTAATATTTATGGTATTAAGGTTTGATTATGCACTACAGACACATATTTAGACGTTGTGATATATAAAGTCTTTATAAATGAAATAATTTTCATAAACAAACAAATATTACATTTTGACAAACAGAAGTGCAACTTTAAAATATAAAAAAACAGCAACAAAAAAAATGTATACTCTATTGAATTGATTGCTGTATAAATGTGAATGGTTCCAAACATGTGTGAAAAGTGTCTGATATGTCCGTCGCAATGTCGCAGTCGCAATAAAAATCGCTGATCACCGCCATTACTAGTAAAAAAAAAAAAAATTAAATAGAAATGCAATCTATGCACTATTTTGTAGACGCTATAACTTTTGCGCAAACCAATCAATATACGCTTACTGCATTTTTTTTACCAAAAATATAAAATATGTAGAACACATATCGGCCTAAACTGAGGAAAAAAATTATATTTATTATAGTAAAAAATATTGTGTTGTTTTTTTTAATCAAAATTGTCGCTCTTATTTTGTTTTAAAACGCAAAAAAATAAAAACTGCAGAGGTGATCAAATACCACTAAAAGAAATCTCTATTTGTGGGGGAAAAAAACGTAAAAATTCATTTGGGTACAGTGTTGCATGACCGCGCAATTGTCATTCAAAGTGCAACAGCGCTGAAAACTAAAAATTGGTCTGGGCAGAAAGGGGGTGAAAATGCCCTGTATTGAAGTGGTTAAACATTTCTGTTATCTGCTTAGAACAAAGATTTTTTTTTTTAGGACCTGCATACCTATGTGAATGCATACACTTGCATTGATATGCGTTTTATGGTCTATTTATTTTCTATGGTCCTTAAAAAGCATCCACATCCTTTTTTCCTACAACAAAGTATGTTTTTTAGATGTATGTGTTGTGGTGCCTTAAATGGTCACGTGCTTTAAGTCAATGTTTCTCAACTCCAGGACTTAAGTACCCCCAACAGGTCATGTTTTCAGGCTTCCCATTCTTTTGCACAGGTGACAGGTGGCACGGCTGGGCACATGCAGGTAAGTCCTGTGCTAGTGCCCAGCCGTGGGTCGCTGGGGCGTGCCTGCGGCGCGCTCCCGTGACCCGGTTCGAAGCTCCGGGACCTCGGGACTAGCGGACCCGATCGCCGCTGGAGTCCGGTGATCGATCCCCGGAGCTGAAGAACGGGGAGAGCCGTGTGTAAACACGGCTTCCCCGTTCTTCACTGTGGCGGCGTCATCGATCGCGTGATCCCTTTTATAGGGATACCCAATCTATGATGTCACACCTACAGTTGTAAACACACATTAGGTCACACATAACCTCTTTAGCGCTCCCTTGTGGTTAACTCCCAAACTGTAAATGTCATTTTCACAATAAACAATGCAATTTAAATACATTTTTTGCTGTGAAAATGACAATTGTCCCAAAAATTTGTCAAAACTGTCCGAAGTGTCCGCCATAATGTCGCAGTCATGAAAAAAAACGCTGATCGCCGCTATTAGTAGTAAAAATTGCATATTTTGGTCTGGTCTGCTAGACTTGAAATACCCCCAGGCATGAAGGAGTTAAGCCTTTATATACATTACAATTATCAGGAAATTTGATGCATCAATATTTTTTTTCTTTTTTTTAGCACCAAATGTGAACTGATTGACCTCAAAACATATACCGGTACAATGTATTTATTTCTCATACCAGAGTTCAGATTTGAGTTTATCTGGATTTTTGTCATTAGGCTATTTATATCAAAAAGTCAATGTCTTTGTGCCCAACAGCAAGAGTACTATTTTATAGCTAATTGAAAAGAAAAAAAAGAAGAGTGTGTTTCAGAGATGATTATTCTATTGGAAAGATGTCAAAGTCCTAGAAAGGTATAACCATCCACTTTATTCCTGCTGTACAAAACACGTACTGTTTTCTGCAGCAGGCACCCACACACTGGCACAGCAGCCACCTGGTGGTGATATATGTCCACAATGAGAATTTCCTGCTACTTTCAGCAATGCTGTTACTATGGCTATGAAGAACAAAGATCGTGCTCTTGCACTCGCGTGAATGTATTAATTATCAGTAAAATGTGCTTTTACAAAGGGGAGAAAAAAAAATCAATTTTCAGGATTCCTTTAAGCACAAGTGGTTCTCCTGTGACAAAGCGTCTGAAAATACTTACTTAAGGTAAAAAGGTAAAGTGGCAATGTACATTAATCCGGTGATTCAGTCACTAAAAGCTTCTTCAGGGCAGCTCTGAAAAAGTTGTTAACTTTGTACTATTAATGCAAAAGGGTTTTGAATAAAGATGAACATAATCTCCTCTGAGTGCTTGGTACTGACCATGTTTAATAAATGTACACCTGTTGACCTATTAGTTATGCGTTATATATATATAAAACACAAAATTGGAGATGCAATCTGAATTTCTGTTCAAAACAATTTTACTTTATCTTCATGCATATACAGGAACTCTGTCCTTCATCAAGTTACATGCATGAAGATGAAGTAAAATTCTTTTAACCACTTGAGACCCGGACCAAAATGCAGGTAAAGGACTTGGCCAGTTTTTGCGTTTTGGCACTGTGTCGCTTTAACTGACAATTGCGCGGTCGTGCGACGTGGCTCCCAAACAAAATTGGCATACTTTTTTTCCACAAATAGAGCTTTCTTTTGGTATTTGATCACCTCTGCGGTTTTTATTTTTTGCTCTATAAACAAAAATAGAGCGTCAATTTTGAAAAAAAATCAGTATTTTTTTCGTTTTTGCTATAATAAATATCCCCCAAATATATATATAAAAAAATGTTCCTCAGTTTAGGCCGATATGTATTCTTCTACCTTTTTTTGGTAAAAAAACGCAATAAGCGTTTATCGATTGGTTTGCGCAATATTTATAGTGTTTACAAAATAGGGGATAGTTTTATTGCATTTTTATAAATTTTATTTTTACTACTAATGGCGGCGATCAGCGATTTTTTTTCGTGACCGCGACATTATGGCGGACACATCGGACAATTTTGACAAATTTTTGGGACAATTGTCATTTTCACAGCAAAAAATTCTATATAAATGCACTGTTTATTGTGAAAATGACAATTGCAGTTTGGGAGTTAACCACTAGGGGGCGCTGAAGGGGTTAAGTGTGACCTCATATGTGTTTCTAACTGTAGGGGGGTGGGGCTGGACGTGTGATGTCATTGATCGTGTTTCCCTATATCAGGGAACACATGATCAATGACAGCACCACAGTGAAGAACGGGGAAGCTGTGTTTACACACAGCTCTCCTTGTTCTTCAGCTCCGGGGACTGATCGCGGGACTCCAACGGCGATCGGGGCCGCGAGTCCCGCGGTCACGGAGCTTCGAACCGGGTCGCAGGCGCGTGCCTACGGACCACGGCTGGGCACTTAAAGAGGACGTACAGGTGTGTGCTTGTGCCCAGCCGTGCCATTCTGCCAACGTATATGTGCAGGAGGCGGTCCTTAAGTGGTTAAACAGAAACTGAGATTGCATCTTCAATTTTTACATATTGCATATGGTAACATATCTGGTGAAAGCAGGAGTACCACATCGGATGTGAATCTCTAAGGAAGTGAAAGACACGGCAGAGGTGTCCCACCCTAAATATATCTATATGTATCTATATAGGTATGTGTTTGTGTAGTACATTGCAAGATGGACTGCAAAAAAGAAAAAAAGTAAAAAAACAAACACAGAGGCTTTTGTTGTATGCATCTACAAATAGCTGTTGAAGCCACACAATCGCACCAATGTGCCTCTGTAGAGTATGGTCCCTAAAGGCGGCCATACACGGTTCGAATTTCGAAAGAATTTTCTTTTGTAAATCGTATGAAAGAATTTCCGTTCGTATTTCGCACCGTTAGTGGGCTACAGCAACAGCCGATTTTCGTGCGCCAAACAAATTTGAGAAATCCGACGTGTTAAAATTTTTTTGAAAAACAAACGATTTTCTGATAAATAATAAGAGAATCGTGCGAGAAATGTAATAGAAAAAAAAAGGGCTTGTGCAAGAAAATAATATTCCCTGAGAGAAACGAATATCTCTGGAGAGAAACTATTATTCCCGGCAACATGAAGGTTTTTTCGGCTGAATTTCAAAAATCAATGGTGGCATCATCGGATCACAAAAAAAACGTTATGATTTTGAAAAGAAAATTTGTTCGAAATTCGACCGTGCTTAACTCACAACAATCTGAGCCTCTAATTATGAGGCATATTAAAGCACAAATTTAAAGCACGCACACCTGAAGGCAGCTAAAGGCCCCATTCACACAGAGCGGACTCCATCAAACGGATCCACCTGCTCAGCGGGTGATCTATCTGCTGATCCCCGCGTTAAGCATGTGGATGACTGGTCCGTGTTGGGTCCACTATGCAGAACAGACACAGCACTCGTTTCTCTATGGGGCTGTCTGGAGGAAACAGGCCACCTGTCCAGTTTTTAGCAGACATCGGAGTGGATGCTGGCAGGTGTCAGCAGCGATGTGTCCACTGACATCTGCCGCTCCAGAGAAATCGGAAATACCGATTGGCCTATCAGTGTGGCCAATGACCTCCAATGTGTGTCTGCAAAAAAAATCAAAAAATTGCCAACCACTCACTTTAAAAACTAGCAAAAAGAAGAAAGGAGCATGGGCAGTGTACAGCAATACAAAGGGGGTCCCCAGCACACTTTCAAGCTACAGTTAAACTGTGTCAGATACTTTCAGTACACACACACAACTTCATTACTACTGACAGGTTAAGTGAATAACATTGATTATCTCATTACAATGACGTGTGAAAGGTGGAATATGTTAGGCACCAAGTTAACAAGTTGTTCCTGTAGTTGATATTCTGAAAGCAAATACAAATTTGTCTTTCAGTTTATTGTGTATAGGTTTTGTAGCCGCAGACCAGTACGGGTGACCATGGTGACCCATGTCCACAGCCAAAAATGCCTACCGTGAGTACTGAAGATGGCCTGATCTGATGAATCACATTTTCTTTTACATCATGTGGATGGTTGGGTGCATCTGCAACATTTACCTGGGGAAGAGATGGTACCAGGATACAGTATTGGAAGGAGGCAGTATGATGCTTTGGGCAATGTTCTGATGGTAAACATCGGGTCATGCTATTCATGTGGATGTTACTTGACATGTACCACCTACCTAAATATTTGTATGCCCTTTTTGGAATGGTATTTACTGATTGCTTTGGTATTTTTAAGCAGGATAATGCACTATGCTACATTGAAAAAATGGTTCAAGAATGGTTTGAGCAACACAACGAGTTTGAAGTGATCACTTGGTCTCCAAATTCTCCAGATCTCAACCCAATCCAGCAATTTTTTGTATGTGCTGGAAAAAACAAGTCAAATCCATTGGGGCCCCACACCAAACCTAAAGCCCCGTACCCACGATCCGAAAATCGTACGCAAAATGCCGCTTTCGAAACCATCGTACGATAATAGTTCATCCAATTTTACTCTCGGACATGCAGGGAAATTTTTTTGTATGATGCCAGATCGTACGATTTTCATTTAATCAGTACAGCTGTCGTTTGAAATGCAATACAAATGCATTACAACACATGACATCACTTCCGATTTTTTTTTTCTGCCGTACGAGAATTTTCGTGACTTTAGTAAACTCATCAGATTCGACGTGAGATTAGCATACAAAAAAAAACAGACGATCATTCGTCCCATATTCGGGTAATGTGTACCGGGCATTACAGAATTTAAAGGATCTGCTACTGCAGGCTAGATGCCATATACCACAGCATACTTTCAGAGGTCTAGTGGTGCCCATGCCTTAATGGTTCAGGGCTGTTTTGGCAGCAAAAATGGGGACTCACTCAATATTAGGTTGGAGATCATAAAGTTATGGCTGATCAGTGTGTTTAAATATTAAGGGAGATGGGAAATCTCTGGAATTGGTGTTAGTGTTCTGTTGATATTTAGCCGTTTCACCCAGCAGGGCTCTAGGACCCAGACCAGAACTTAAGATCTAAGAAAACAATGACGTTTGTTTCCTTCATAGAAGCCTCTCACTATGTATGGGTGAGAAACATAGGTGACACTTATAATACAGAGTCCTGCCTGCCAGTACTGTATATACTATTCTAAAAAAAGTACTAGAATATTATGTTGATTGATGTAGGCATAAGAGGACATATGCAAACTATCTTTCAAAATCGTGGGTCATTTCTAAATTCCCTGCTCTGGTTTTATATACTGTGCTGCTCTCTAGAGAGGGCTACAGTTCACTGGCGTAGCGGGGGGGCAGGGGGGGGGCTGTTGCACCGGGCAAAAAATTGCGGGGGGGCGAAATCCTGGCGTCCGTGTCACAGATTCACCGCCACCGCCTTAAGAAAGGCCGCGGCTTTGGCCTAGCTCCGGAGCGGTCGGCCATCTTGGTACACCCAAAAACACAATACATAAAAAATAAAAACAATTACAGGGATAGTGAAACCCTTGGAGTGCAAACAATGTATTGTAGAGCATGGAGGAAGTCCTTCAAAAAACAATGTATAGACACAAATGGGTCTTCATATAATATAGAACACTCCTGTGTTACTGAGGATTCGAATGGTGTACGTGATCCACTTTAATAAGCATACAGGACAGCCAGACTGGTAAATTAAGAGAATGGGTACTCTTACCGCATGAGGTGGACACCTATGCCAGTGGCACTCTGTCGGATAAGCTTGTGAGAGCTCCTCGGATGGATGGCTCTATGGAGAGTGATGGTTGGAGGAATGGTAGATCCTTCCCAGGGATCCCAAGGTCCAAAATAGAGAGTGGCTCCAGGCTTTCAGATGGAACAACACTTGTGGATATCTTCTGTTGTCTTTACAGCAATGATCCCGGGATCACATGCACTCCTGTGAGCCCAGGAGAAGATGGAGAACTACAAGTCCCAGCAGGTTATAATATAAGGCTCCGAGGTGGATGGATGTCTGGACACCCATCCATCTCAGAGCCTTATATTATAACCTGCTGGAACTTGTACTTCTCCATCGTATCCTGGGGCTCAGGTGCATGCAATCCACACCCATCCACCTCAGAGCCTTATTGTATGTATAACCTGCTGGGACTTGTAGTTCTCCATCGTCTCCTGGGGCTCAGGTGCATGCGATCCACCATCTATGGGACTACAAGCCCCAGCAGTGAGAAAAACTGAACAAAGATAGTGGATCGCATGCACCTGAGCCCCAGGAGACGATGGAGAACTACAAGTCCCAGCAGGTTATAATATAAAGCTCCAAGGTGGATGGATGTCTGGACAGTGGCAATTGATGGGCACAGTGGTGACAATTGGTGGCACAATGGTAACAATTGATGTCATAGTGATGACAATTGATGGGACAATTGATGGCACAGTGGCTGTGTCTGATGGCATGGCACAGTGGCTGTGTCTGATGGCATGGCACAGTGGCTGTGTTTGATGGCATGGCACAGTGGCTGTGTTTGATGGCATGGCACAGTGGCTAAGTTTGATGGCATGGCAAAGTGGCTAAGTTTGATGGCACAGTGGTTGCGTTTGATGGCATGGCACAGTGGTTGCGTTTGATGGCATGGCACAGTGGCTGCGTTTGATGGCATGGCACAGTGGTGAAATTGATGACACAGTGGCTGCATTTGATGGCATGGCCACCATTTTGCGGCAGATGGGGGGGGCGGAAAAAAAAGTTCTGCCCCGGGCGCCCATAACTCTGGCGCCACTGCTACAGTTAGTAGGTTTGTTTGTAAAGAAATCTCACATTAACACCACTGCGTGCTAGTCTGAGACAGCCGTCGGTGTTAACTTGGTCTCAGAGCTAGAAGAGTACACAGGCCTGTGCTGTTCTGAAAAAGAACTTTGAGTAGTATTCCCCCAGCACAAGGCACCATACTCGAGAATGTTAATTTACAGACTGCCATTCTAAAGGGGTTCCTCTATCCCGGCAAATAAAGGAAGTATGTAGTGATACACTTGTCCAGGACAGTGTCCGGGAAAGTACTGGAATCATTTCTGTAGGATAGGGCATTAATGGCAACCTTAATTTCTTACTAGAGATCTTATTTCAAACAAGTTTGGAGATCCAATCTTTCACCTTATTCTGTCTTCTGAAAAATCTTTTGGAATTCTGGTGCCGCGTACACACGACCGTTTTTAATGACGTGAATTTTTTTTTAATTATTTCATTAAAAAAGATTGTGTGTGGGCTCCAGAGCATTTTTCATGACGTGAAAAAAGGGGCATTAAAAATTTAGAACATGCTCTATTTTTTCGCGTTGTTTTCCATGTCGTAAAAAATGGACGTGTGTAGGCTTTAACGACGTGAAAAAAACGTGCATGCTCAGAAGCAAGTTATGAGATGGGAGCGCTTGTTCTGGTAGAACTAGCATTCGTAATGGAGATAGCACATTCGTCACGCTGTAACAGACTGAAAAGCACAAAGACTGAAAAGCGTGAATCGTCTCTCACCAAACTTTTACTAACACAAAAGCAGCCCCAAGGGTGGCACCATCCGAAACATAATTTTTTCTAGACCATTAAAAATGGTAGTGTGTATGCGGCATAATGCATTTTCCTGTCCATAATTCTTGCCTAATGGCTGTTAAAGTGAAACTTTACTTGGAAAAAAATGCTAAGAGATGGAGCTTTTCGCAGAAGAGAATTGTGTGTATCGTCTGCCCCCAAAAAAATCCTCTTGCTTTTTTTATATAGTGTGCACTGCCTGTGGTGCATGTACAATGCAGTGTACATACCTGTCCATATCCCAGCATCTGTAAAATACTGAAAATGGAGTTGTGGCTGGGATAAGAAAATTCCTGCGAGAATTGGTGAAAAAAGAATGGCGCCACAGATGGACTGGAAGGATCGGAACTATCAGCACTGAAATGATCAAACAGAAAGGGGTTGATTTAGTAAAGGCAAATAGACTGTGCAGTTGCTCCAGAGTTCAGTAAATGAGGTAAAGATTCACTTTGCAAGGAATACCCTATCATGTGCAAGGAAAAAGAAACTGCATGTTTGCTTGCACATGATTGGAAGTCAGCAGAGCTTCTGCTCATTTGCTAAGCTCTGGAGCAAAATGCACAGTTTATTTGCCTTTAGCAAATCAACCCCAAAGTCTACTATAAATATGATATAAGTAATAGACCTAAAATTCTGCTTTTAGTTTTAGATAAACTTTAATATTGACCAAGATAGTGTTTCCAACGATCTCTAAAGAGAACACATCAACTTACCCCACAATTGACTGCATATTTCATCTATACGCTATAAGCGAATTGCCTAAAAACTCCACTCCATAGGAAACTTTCTGCCACCCAAAGCGTACAACAGTTTGGTACTCTAATATTAAGTTAGAAAGCAGTAGTATGAGCTCATACAAAATCATTTTTCACATCACTAAACATTAATAAAAAGTAATTCTAATGTAGTGTATTATCCTTTGTTAAGCAGGATTATAAAACTTATTACAAACTAATGATAAAACCAGTAGTTTAGAAACTCTGGGAAAAAATGTAAGCTGACCAGGCATTGATCCAGAGTTGGCTTTTGAGGGCACAGTGGGCATTGTGGAATGATCTGACTCTTGGCATGTTCTGGCCACCTATGTAGTATCCCCTCTTTCATGCCCTCTTATTAGCTTTTCACAGAACATTGCACATTGGCATCTGAGCAGCCGTCTGTTCTTTTGCAACAAGACAGCTGAATATCAAGTTCCACATTTGTGGATTATTGTATGTCATGTGCAGCCTTCATAACTGTCACATGCCATTTAGCCAACAAGTGTAGACTGGCTTAGCTTAGAAAATGGAAAGCACACTTTTAATTGATTCAAGAAACCCTTTTATTTTTAGTTTGCCTTATACAGTACATTTTAGTAAAAATCTATTTTTTTAGCGTAAAAATAAAATATTTACCCTTTTCTGTTCTGGCCCAACATTTCCTGCTAGATCAATGGCATATTTAAAAAGCAAGTGCTTCTTACTGGAGAAAAGGGAAAGAGACATGCTGTATATTGGCAATCCTCTCTGCAGAACCTGTTGCTCTGAAAAATTGTAGTTGTCTTTATCCACCTGTAGACGCAAATGAAGTTTGCTAAAATCTTAAAATATATGTAATCAGTGGAGAGAGGTTAAATAAGGGTTGACTTTTTTGATAAATCTCAACACGCAATTCGAGCTTATGTTCTCCATGAAAAATGGCAACAGTCAACTATTTTGCACACAGTGGTCAGATTGGCTCCAGCATCCAATATGTACTGTGCATCTGTAACGGTGACATGATAACCCCAGAGGTCTCCCTTGGGACGTCATCCTTGTAGTCCAGCTATCTTCCTTAAAGGGGTTGTAAAAGTTTTTTTTTTTTTTTTAAATATGTTTCTTTAAGCTAGTGCATTGTTGGTTCACTTACCCTTTCCTTCAATTCCCCTTCTAAATGTTTTTTTCTTTGTCTGAATTTCTCACTTCCTGTTCCTCCTCAGTAAGCAGTTCTGGCTGACTAACCACCGCTCAGATGATGGTGGCAAGTTTACTGAGGAGAAACAGGAAGTGAGAAATTCAGACAAAGAAAAAAACATTTAGAAGGGAAATTGAAGGAAAAGGTAAGTGAACCAACAATGCACTAGCTTAAAGGAACCTATTTAGAAAATAAAAAACAGACCTTTACAACCCCTTTTAATGTCTTCTCCTCTGCCTCTGTTTTCCTTTTAAGAGATGTATCCAGCAAATGTTTTCCTGTTAATAATACTTTTTTACAAATCTCTTTATTCATTTTATTTTCATTTCCATACAAATAAATGAAACAGTAAACATACTTATATATACCATATTCCTAGCATTCTAACATTCCTTTCATATATTCATCCATCTAACACATTCCTCTTACATTCCTTCCCTTCCTTTCTTGGTGCATTTACCCCTCCCCTGTGTCCTATTTATCCTGAAGCTGTCATAGGATTTTCTATCCAGCTTACCCAAATGCTCTTAAATTTCTCCCTCTGTCCTCTATTACTGTATGTCTCCCTGTATAGTGTTAAACAGTTGTTGACTAGATTTTTCCAATGTGCCACCGAGGGGGCCTCTTCCTTTTTCCAATTTAGGACTATCGTCTTTATAGCAAAGTACATTAATAGTGCCACCTGTATTCTCCTTCCCATCGGGACAATCTTCTTCCTTACCAATTCCAATAGACATATCTCTGCCTCCTGTTCCAGAACTATTGATGTTACTATAGCAATTATTCTTAGAACATCCCTCCAGAATACCACAATCTTTGGACATCGCCAAAATATATGCATAAAATCTCCTGAAATGTCTGCACATCTCCAACAATTCGGAGGGTTAGACTGTGAGATCCTATTTAATTTATATGGTGTATAGTGACTCCTATATATTATCTTGTATTGTATTAGTTTATCTCAAAGTGATACCAGTGTCTGTAGTGGGAACCCCCACACTTCTTCACAGTTTTCCCCCTCCAAGTTTGGGACATCTCTTCTACACTGTTGACTTAACCACTTTAGCCCCGGACCATATTGCTGTCCAAAGACCAGAGCACTTTTTGTGATTCGGCACTGCGTCGCATTTACTGACAATTGCGCAGTGGTGCGACGTGGCTCCCAAACAAAATTGGCGTCCTTTTTTTCCCACAAATAGAGCTTTCTTTTGGTGGTATTAGATCATCTCTGCGGTTTTTATTTTTTGCGCTATAAACAAAAATAGAGCGACTATTTTGAAAAAAATGTAATATTTTTTACATTTTGCTATAATAAATATCCCCAAAAAAAGATATAAAAAAACATTTTTTTTTCCTCAGTTTAGGCCGATACGTATTCTTCTACATATTTTTCGTAAAAAAAAAACGCAATTAGCGTTTAATAATTGGTTTGTGCAAAATTTATAGCGTTTACAAAAAAGGGGGTCATTTTATTGCATTTTTATTATAATTTTTTTTTACTGGTAATTGCAGCGATCAGCGTTTTTTTTTCGGTACTGCGATATTATGGCGGACACATTGGACACTTTTGACACATTTTTGGGACCATTGGCATTTTTATAGCGATCAATGCTATAAAAATGCATTGTATTACTATAAAAATGCCATTGGCAGTGAAGGGGTTAACACTAGGGGGCAGGGAAGGGATTAAGTGTGTTCTTGGTGTGTTCTAACTGTATGGGGGGGTGGCCTCACTAGGGGAAATCACTGATCTTCTGTCCATACATTGTATGAACAGAAGATCAGCGTTTCCCCCGCTGACAGGAACGAGAGGTATGTGTTTACACACATACCTCCCGTTCCCCGCTCTGTAACAAGCAATCGCGGGTGCCCGGCGGCGATCGTACCCGCCGGGCACGCGCGCGGGACTCGGTGGACGCGTGCGTGCGCCCTACAAGCTGCTAAAGGGAGGACGTAGAGCTACGTGCTCCCGCGTAGCAGTGCCACCGTCTAGCAGTAATATGACGGCGGGCGGTCGGCAATTAGTTAATTTGTTTGTATCGAATGGTGTATTTTTTACTAAGTGCTTATATAGGATTGAGATTGCCCCCTTTCCAGTTTTCACCATTTTTTCTAGACCTACTTCCATTATTTGCGGGGTTACCCCTGAAAACTGGGCCGCTAATGCATGGGTGAGTTGCCTATATCTAAAGATGTAAGTCTGTTGGATATGCCATGACTCTCTCATCTCCTCCAATGTGGAGAACCTTTCTCCCTGTATTATTTGCGATATCTTTTTTACCCCATATTTAGTCCATGCCCCTGGATCCTGTATGGAATCCATGTGCGGCAGTTCAGGGTTCCTCCATAATGGGGTGTTTGGGGATAGATTAGTTTCTGACCATCCCTCTTTTACCATAGCAGCTTTCCATATTTTAACTGTTGTTTTCATTAGAGGAGTCCACTCTCGCCTAGATTTTAGCCCTCTATACAATAGACCCTGTAGTGCCTCTACTGATTGAACCACTGCTGCTTTCAACATAGTTGCGGAATCAAACCCATCCGGGTTTAACCATCTCGCAACCGTCACCAACTGCGTGGCTATATAATATTTGTGAAAATCTGGGAAATCTAAACCCCCCCCATACACACTATCAGTTTTCCTGACAGTTTTCTCTTCGGGTTTACCAAAACCATCTAATATGAGGTCAAACCTCAAGAGTTTCAATTTGTATGCAATCAGACAGGCCCTTGCACTACATGGTTTTGGTAAACCTGATGAGAAAACCGTCAGGAAAACTGATAGTGTGTATGGGGCTTGACTGTTTTATTTGCCCATATACATGATGAGAGCATTCCATGCAGCTGTACAAAGAATCTCTTGGGTAACCACTGTGGAGAGTTCCTGAATAGATACAGGAACCTGGGAAGAACCTTCATCTTTATCAGATTTATACGTCCTAATAGGGACAGTGGTAACAATACCCATATCTTCAGCTTCCTCCCAAGTTCCTGCATCACAGGATCCAAGTTCTCCTGTTAATAATACTTGATATTTTGTATGTTTTAACAAAGTTGAACAACTTTGAATTACAATTCTATTGTGATACACACCCTACAGTCACATCCTTGTTTGAGATACACTCTGTACGCTCTTTTTTTTAAATGAATAAACCATATTGAAAATAAATAAGGGTTGACTTGTACTTAAGAGTGCCACAGTACTTCTGTTCATATAATTGGAACTTTGATAAATATATTGCTGGAAATAGGGGTATTGAAAATCTGAAAATGAAAGATTAAAGAGGAACTGCAGTCTGCTCACATAATTTGTAATAAAAACATATTTGCCATTATGTAGCTTCCCTCCAACCACTTTACATATTATTTTATATATAATGTACTTGCCAAATATACTGAAGAAATCTCCTTCCGTTGAGTCCGGCTGCAACCATTTTAACCGTGGGCAGCTGAAGCTGCTGCCTGTTCACTTCCTGGATTTACACAGACACCTCTAGCTATGCAGCTCTCATTTGCCCTCGTATGACTCATATCCCCTCCCTTCCTGGTAAACTCTCATGAGAGAGCTGAGCATGACGTCATAAGTCTAGGCATTTTAACAGAAAAAACAGGAAGTGGGCTGCATAAGGTATTTACTGGCAGGAAAACAAAGTTTAAACAACAAGGCAGAAGATTTAATGGATGGAAAGTTGAAAAAATTACTGAAGGTTTGCTTTAATATTCCTGTATCAGATTTTTTTATATAGCATTATAAATAAGTTAGTGGTCAGCAGTAAGCTCTAGAAATGATAACCCGTGAGGATGCTGAGGGGCAGTGCTAATATAAAGTATGTACCATATTTCTATGTATATTTCTATGCCACAGATGTCACTCCAAAATCTTTCCTCAGTTCTGATATGTTGTTGATTCAGAACACCTGCCCACTATAGTATAGAGAGGGATAAGGCAGAGGTGTAATCCAAACCAAGAAAGGAAATTTAGGGTGATAACAGTTCTCCTCCATCGATACAGTGCAGTGAGTGAGTGTTGTCACTATAGGACAGAGAATGTGTTACCAACAGGATAACCAGGTGCAAATAAAGGAATAATAGTCTCAAAAAATGAAAAAATAAATGCAGCCACTAAGTTTAAGGACTGGTAAAGGACCAGTAAATTGCTGTGTATAGTTGTTGGGTTTAGAATAGAAATACTTTGACTTTTAAAGATGTTTATTGTACATACAGTCAAAAAGGTAGCATGGCACAATCCAGTGGTACAAATACAGGAAGACAAAGGTAAATACGTTGTATGAATGACCTTCTGCTTCAAAGCTATAAGATATAGAGCATGAGTGGTACCTACAGTTTTGGCAAAAGCAAATGGGCAATAAAGGTGGTCCCAGCCAAGAAAGGGTAAAGAGGTGGGAAAGTAGTGAGAGAGTTAACCACCATGGTCCATAGGAAACCCATGGAGGAAAAACGCCTTACCCTTTCACACTGAGGAGTTGAACTGGCAGGGCGTTGAGAAAAGTCCTGCAAGCAGCATCTTTGGAGCAGCTTTTGAGTGCTGAAAATAACGCTCCAAAAACGCCCCTCTCCATTGAAATGAATTGAAAAGCGCTGTAAAAACGCCTTACCCTTTCACACCGAGGCACTGCAAAAACGCCCCAAAAACTTTAGGGTCTTATCAGTGCTTTACCAACACATTGGGATTGCAGATAAGGCTTTGCTCGAATAATGATCGAAAAACTCCCCAGGGTGAAAAGGGCCTTAGATATGCTTTTATTTTCGAGTTCATTGACTTTGTCAGGCAAAAATGCTGCAAGCTGTAAAACTTTTCAGGTGTGTTTGTGAAAATTTTTCCATCAAAGCGTTTGATCTCAAAGTTGATCACATGGTCACATTATACCCTTTCATTTATAACAATAAAATTGCAAAAGCAGTTGTTATTGACAATCCAATATAATCTTACTTGAAAATTCTTCTTTCATATTTGGGGTTCGGTCTGTCTACTGGCCATCTCTTTTCACAACTTCCTGAATTCCCTGCATCTTCTCAACTGCTGTTTAAATTCAATTACTAAGGACTACATATACCATGGCACCCTGCTGCCTGGAAGCAGTGCCTTCTCTCAGCACCTCTGTAGTTCAGAAGGCAGGCTCTGTCAAATGCGTGACCCAGCAGTGCATACTCACAGAGCATAGTAATTGCATGTCACAGAATTTAAGGTGTATCGTGATCTTCACAAATTCATTTTACGAATTTCAAGATCATAAGGGTAGGCAAGAAATAATTCAAATCCAATCTGCAAATTTATATATAATTTCTATAATTTGACCAAATATATGCTTTAAGAAAATGCAAGCATATGTGGACTAATAACAAGTGTTCCCACATGATCTACTTTGGTTTTTCCATAAAAAAGAAATAATAATTTATCGTTGTAAAGAGTTATTTAATTATGATGGAAAACCAATAGTATAGACCCTTTTCTCCAGAAGAAATATCTTTTCATTGCACTTTTGCCACAAGTATCTCTGCCACACACGATCATTTTTCGGCATGAAAAAAACGTAGTTTTTAAAAAATGTCATTTAAAATGATCATGTGTGGGCTTCACATAATTTTTCAGGTTCTGATTTTAAACGATGTCATTCTTCGGGTTGTAAAAAATGATCGTGTGTGGGCTAAAACGACATTAAAAACCTGCGCATGCTCAGAAGCAAGTTATGAGACGGGAACGCTTGTTCTGGTACAACTACTGTTCATAATGGAGTAAGCACATTCATCATGCTGTAACAGACAGAAAAGCGTGAATCGTCTTTTACTAACATGGAATCAGCTAAAGCAGACCAAAGGCTAATGGAGCTTCTCCTTTATAGTGCCGTCGTACGCGTTGTACGTCACAGCGCTTTGCTAGATCATTTATTTTAAACGATAATGTGTGGGCAACATAATTTTAATGATAGAGTTGAAAAAAATTTGTTTTTTTCTACATGCTGAAATACAAGGTTTTTTTGTGTACTCGGCATTAGATAAAAGTAAAATTACCTAAAATCCATCCATAGCATCATTTATAAAATATCAAGGTTTTTAACAGCTCTAAAAATGTATAAAAAATATTCAGTGAAGACGGTTCTGAACTGGGTTATATTTTATGTGAGAAGTTCACAGGACAATTGACCAGAAAAAAATGAGGCTGATTGTCCTTTTACTAACGAGAAAAAAAGCATCTTCTGTTTTTGCTCTACTGGAGGCTGCAGCAAGCAACATGTACCAGAGGGGTTAAACTGTGTCATTTCAAAAGTATTCTTTGAAGAGATTTTTGCATAGAAGCAGCAGAAAATATCATCCCGTAAAAGCAACCAAGTGTGCCATATTTCAAGGGCATTTTTCACTAGTAATGAGCAGTCACAAAATGTGATTTAATAAATGCTATTTCAACCTTAAGGAACCTTGGATATCTAATGTTCTGAGAGCAGTGCTTACGCCGGGTCCATAGTGAAACCCTGATATTGCTAATGAGATCTTTTTAAGCAATGACATGCTTTGCAAATTGTAACAAAGAAGAGTTTACAGAAATTGACGTGGGCAATTATGGAACAAGGTTAATGATCATATTCCTAAGTGAAATAGTTTAATGTTTCTGATATATACTGATTATATCAAATTATAACAGAGCACAAAACTGCTTGTCATCAGGCCTTCCATTACAAAGATGCGAGGCCTCTCCATGCCTCTAGAACTGTCTCTGCCATTTTAGAGTCTGGATTATGTTAATTTTTATTTTATTATTTTCATTGTTCATCTGGTTATGTTTTGTACATATGAAATGCCTGTTTTTGTTTTAGCTTGTAGCCCGAAGACAGGAATTTCTAAAACAAGATGCTAATGTATTCATTGCTTTAGGGATGTTTGCAATAATACTATTCATTCAGCTTAGAACGAGTTAATCAATTTGTCATACTTAACTATGTAAATTCCATTCCATCTAACATGATGGTCTTTTGTTGGGTACATTTAATTATCTGAATATATTTTAATACTGCCTAAAGGATGAAACTTTTATAATATAACCTGTTGTATTTGGCCTTGAAGCAGCCAAGATGTAATAGTTATCAGTGGTGGGATTTCGGAAAATGTGATGTAGTGTGATGGCATGCAGCAATAGACTACTAGAGAACATGCGTGTCTGTAAATGACCAGACTTTTTCAGTCTTGCAGATGACGGCGCTAATTGGCCCCGAATGACCAGGGCTGTCTTAAACTAAGCACATTTGAAGTTAATAGAATCGATGTTGGGACAGCAGAAAGTACACTCTGACAATAGCAACTGTCAACCTGAATTTGCTGTCATATTCTAACCTATGGCCTGGACCTAGTGATCATGGGCAGTCTGAATAAGATTTTGCCACCCATTGACATGTTAAATCACTGTGTGTGCATGCCATAGGGGTTAATGTGTCTTTGTAAAGACTTTAAAGGCCAGATAATTAGTCCACTTGTTTTATTTCAGCTTTAAAAAAAAAATATATATATATATATATATATATAGAGAGAGAGAGAGAGAGAGAGAGAGAGAGAGAGAGAGAGAGAATACTTTATTAATCCCAACAGGGAAATGATTAGATTACAATTACTCTAAAAATTAAGATAAAAGTCACAAATATCAGATAAAAAAATGATATAGTAACAAAAAAGGAACAATAACAGAACATAACATGAAGTCACTACTAGAAGCAAGTTAGTATATACAAAAACCATGAACTAAAAATATTTTAAAATAAAATCATTAAATACACAGTGAACAAACTGTGTAATCCCATTAAAACACTGCACAGAATAATTAGCAACAATTAAACAAGCAGAAAAAAATACTACACAAATGCAAATATTGCACCTCCAACTTTAAGTATTAGTGTATGGTGCGTAACACCGCGCTGCTAATAACAATATTTTAAAGCAGCTGACACGGCTATTTGATAGAAGCAGAAGTGAACAAAGTGTTGGAAAAAAGTGTCGCGCTAAACAAACATGAACAATGCAATTATACTGGCGTGCAATTACAACACATAATAAGCAATACAAAAACTAATAAATTATACAGCAAATTCATGCACCAGGTGAAAAAGTCCACATCAAAAATGAAAAAAGAGAAATAAGTCCACTGGAATTAGCTGTATAGAGGTAGAGTTCCAGAAGAAAGTGATATAAGTGACAAATCAATTCCAATGTGACTCCAATGTGAAGAACCCTCCACCGATGAGGATGCAGGCTTACCAAAAATGTCGGACTCAGAAAAACATACGTTTTGTGAGTCAGACAGGCTTGTAATGAACAGGTGTCCTAGGGGTCTCTCCAGACATAGAATAACCAATCTTGTCCAAACCGATAAGGATACCCACTATAAAGGTGTATGACCGATTCTCGACAGTATTTGCAGTCACAATACCAGAGAAGGAAAAAGAAGGAGCAACATAGTGTGATACTGTGACAAAAAGTAAAATTTAATGGGCAAATGCACTTACAATTGAAGCAGTACACAGCGCATATAGATATAGATGGCAGCAGTAGAGTCTTCCCGACGCGTTTCGTGTCAGTACACGTTGTCAAGGGTGACTGCAAATACTGTCGAGAATCGGTCATACACCTTTATAGTGGGTATTCTTATCGGTTTGGACAAGATTGGTTATTCTACGTCTGGAGAGACCCCTAGGACACCTGTTCATTACAAGCCTGTCTGACTCACAAAACGTATGTTTTTCTGAGTCCGACATTTTGGTAAGCCTGCATCCTCATCGGTGGAGGGTTCTTCACATTGGAGTCACATTGGAATTGATTTGTCACTTATATCACTTTCTTCTGGAACTCTACCTCTATACAGCTAATTCCAGTGGACTTATTTCTCTTTTTTCATTTTTGATGTGGACTTTTTCACCTGGTGCATGAATTTGCTGTATAATTTATTAGTTTTTGTATTGCTTATTATGTGTTGTAATTGCACGCCAGTATAATTGCATTGTTCATGTTTGTTTAGCGCGACACTTTTTTCCAACTTTAAGTATTACACTAAAGAATTATTACACATAAATCAACCTAGTATTGAAGTTTTTGTAAATACAGACTTTTTTTTTACCTAATACGAGCACACACAAGCGGTTTTCCCGTCGAAAAAAAAAAAACACAATCCTGCTTTGCATACACACGGTCACACAAAAGTTCGATGAACTTTTGACTGCCAACAACACGGTGACATAAAAGACTACGACAAACCGAGAAAATTAAGTTCTATGCTTCTGACCATGCGTCGATTTGTTTCCGAGCATGCATCGGAATTTTGCGCGTTGGGATTTGTACACACAATTGGAAATTCCAATCAGTTTTTTTCCTGCTCTGTATTTATTTTTACTAGTTATACTAGTTTTCCTGTTGGAAAAGTCTGATGGAGCATACACACAGTCGGGATTCCTGACCAAAAGCTCTCATCAGACTTTTTCCAACAGGAAAACCGATCGTGTGTACGGGGCATTACTGCATTTGCAGTGAGGTGTAAAAAAACTTTTGCACAGGGGTTTTCCCTGCAGCCCCTTCTAAATACATACCTGAGCCCAATCTCAGTCCAGCGATGTGCACGAGATCCCAGGATCTCTTGACTCTCTTTCTGCTTATTTGCTCAGATACAGTAGCGGGTTTCTGTTTCTGTCAATAAGAGCCAGTGATGAGGGAGTAAGGGGCAGTGCTGAGCCTTTCCATGTGTGGATACACAGAGCAGGGTCTGGGAGAGAGCACACATGACTGCCCCCATAGAAAGTGACTTGCTGTGGGGGCACTCACCCAGGTAGGGGTTGAGCCAGTAGATCCGGTGGGGGACCCAAGAAGAAGAGAATTGGGCTTGTTCTGTGTAAAAACCATTGCACAGTCAGGTAAGTATAGCATGTTTGTTATTTTAAATTTAAAAAATTGAGCCTTTAAATAATCACTTTAACATAATATAAGTATAACGTGGTGCTCCGTTTTATTTTTCACGTAATAGAATTCCTTCCTAGCAGGCCTCAGATCTCCACAACTTGACATGCAGTCTTTCCTCTAATGCTTGCCACATTTGCATGCCGGAGCTCTGGCTGCCCTTTTCTGAGTTCTGTCTTATCATTTTTAAAGAAGCCCCTGGGGTGCTTACACACTGCTGGGTTTCTGAGGTCAGACCATGACTATGTTAAAGTTAGACCATGTTGGGTTCAGAAGGTGTCTCTTATTGGATTGATTTGGAAGAATGGAAGAAAAACAAACCCGCATCTAAATTGTAGCTGTATTCATTACACCAAGCATATTTCTTGTTTCAAATAAAAATGTAAACCTATCTGTTTGCTGAAACAACGTTTTGCTCCACTTTAGTATTGTCCATGTGTATGCAAATGTGTTTATGATTCAAAGGGAATATAATGGAAATAGTGCAATAGTTTCTCAAAAAAAACCATATCAGCTATGGAGCAAGCATGTATACAGTATAATAAAAGTCTACTTAATCAGTGCAATAGAAAGTTGTATTATTCTTTCTGTAACATATAAAAACTGTTTGCTCTGTATTTAATAATTTTCCATCAAAAAGAAAAAATGGTACTGGAGTAAATAACTTTTCAGTGGCAAACTAATTACTAATCAAGCAGCTTAGTAGGGTCCTAAATTTGCCACTAAATCCTTCTGCTTGAAAGTTGATATTACCGACACTTGTACTATAAAATAATACTAATATGCTTGTTTTACTAATGTGTTTGTTTTACATTCACTTCCACAGCTTTGATAGCCATTGGACGGTATAGCAACACAATAGAGACAGTGGACGTTGGATGGTGCAAGGAGATCACAGACCAAGGAGCAACATTGATTGCACAAAGTAGCAAATCCATACGGTATCTGGGTTTAATGAGATGTGATCAGGTGAGATATTTCATTTTCCTTAAGGTGTGTAACAGTCAGTTTCAAATTGCAAATCATATAGCTGTGTTTTTAGCCCTCTGTATACAGTAATATAATAATAATTTTAGGCCTGAAGATTACACAAAACCCACAAATATATGATATTTTTTCTGAAAGCAGACACCCTAGAAAATAAAATAGAGCTAGTTCCAATTTTTTATGTCACACGGTATTACCGCAAAGGTCTAGGAAACGCAAAATGTCAGTAAAAAACAAACAAATGCAATAAATTGCCCACATTTTTTGTAATATTTAAAAGACGAGGTGGCTCAGAGTGAATAGATACCCAACATGCCAAATCTAACATTTTTGTCACCCATGAAATGGCGTCAAACTTCAGTACCCTATATTTTCTATAGGCGACGCTTCAGTTTAGTGTTACAGAGGAGGTCTGGTCTTAGAATTATTGCTCTCACTCCCGTGTGCATGGCGATATGTAAAGTGTATCGCAATCTAAGTTTTCACACGTAGGCGCCTCGACACATGCGTTTATGTTCATACGTATGTATATTTGAGGATGGGGGGTGACAGCCACTCGAGTACCTCTTTCCTCAAGGCAGTCACCAGCCAAGGCTTGGAGACTGAGATTTGATAATGATGTAATCCCCTCACAACAAATAGAACCAGAGTATACTACAGAGCTGTATCCTAGTGTTATACTGTATGCGTATAGTAACTGTTATAACCTGCTAGCGAGCAGCCTAAGTAAGATCCTGTTAATGTAGAGACTCCGCTGGTACAGACCCCTCAATACTACTGTCCATGACTGCATACAAAGCAGGATAACTAGAATTGTATATGTCAACTCTGTAGTATCTTCAAACAGATATGTATGCATACAGAGCGAGCTGCTACTGACAAATATAGTTCAGGTATCAATATTCTAGTAAATACAAATCACTCCTAAATGCAAATGTCAGTAGGGTCTGGTTCGCAACTGTCTGTCAGTTAAGATGTACTCTAAGTAGCCATATAGTATCCACAGTGATATGCATGAGTAGCGTGTGCTTGTGGGTAGACAGCCAACAGCAGGCATGTACTAAGTCTGAAAGTCCACATCTGGATACAGCCAAGATGTACTCTATACATTGATGTGTTGTCCACAATTAATTGCACGCGTGCAGGGATAGCAAATGTTTGCAGGTAAGCAGCCAGAATAGGAACTGTCCGTTGTCCCTTTAGATTTACATATGAGTATATAGATGTCAAAGTCCACAGCTGAATGGGTGCCACAGATTATAAAGTAATATACGCAATGAGCCAATAGTGTCCCTTAACATGTGCCAACGAACAAGCTCAATGCTGTGTCCACAGTCCAACATCTAAAGACTGCAACCAAATCCTGAGCAGCTGAGGGGAACACATCTACGAATGCCAAAATGTATCAGAGCCCTGACAGGGGAAGCCAGTACTCATGTATGTTTGCCTGTCCATCCGGCATCAATTTCAGTAGGTCTGGCTATGGTCTGATGTGCTTTAGCCCCCTGGCATATACTGCAGCCCAGCCTGATCATTTAAAATATGTCTCAGCCATAGGCATTAGCACCAACTTGAGCACGTTATTAGTTTGAATTTGACACTGTTTGTTTTCTGAGTTAATATCTCTAGCCACCACTAAGGGGCATTGTTGCACACTGTTAAACTCCTAAGCCCTGTATACATGCTTTTTTTTTTACCTCTATGACATAAAATAGACATTTTTTTTCTTTGCTCTTGCTTGCAGCATGGCAATTGCTAGGCACTACAAGAACCCAGTGGCCATGAGCGCAATGCATGGCTAGCATGTTTTCGCTTTGATATCACGTGACTGTTGTGAGTACCCACCCCTGGGGTTATTATGCACTATGTTTAGCCTATGTTGACTTAGTCCCAGATGGTTGTTAACCCCTCCTACTTCACAGTGAGTCTGTGATTGTCCTTTGTTGGTAATATTTTGTTATGGATGGACTGCTCTGTAGTGGGTTTGTGAGTAACCTTTGTTGGTAATGTCTCACTTGTGTTTTGTTTGTACAGTGGTCTATGATGACCTATCATAGATGGCCATCCCCCTCTGGATGTACCCCATGTTTGTTAGGTCTTTCGTATACTGTTGCACAGCATCCTGTGGAAAATTTGACACTGATGCCCTAGTCATCTCCTGATCTATGAGTAGACCCTTGTGGGAGGCACCTTGTGTACCTCCTTATTTGCACAGCCATTAGTTTTTTTTTTGCTCTGCAATAAAGGGCTGTGGACACCCCTTGACTGCCATCTCCCTTTTTTAGGCCTCGTTTGCACTTTGCATTTATTATTCTACCATTTGACATTACTCTGACCTCATGTGTCTTCATGAAAGTCTTGGCTATGCTTGGATCTCATGGTGTCCACAGTGTCCACATTGTGAGCCCTCTGGATGACCTGCAGGTACAAGACTACTTTGTGTAGTCACTTACTGTCAATGTACTGGATCCTTAACTTATAGAAGTCTATGCTGGATCCAACTCGCCACCTAAATTACCTGGGATGGTCCTGGTCTTTTCTTCCTCCAGGACAAATGCTGTCCCCCTGCTCTCTAGTGTAGACACTTTAAAGGATAAGTTCACCTTTTGTGAAAGTTAGAAGCTGATTGGTTGGCTACAATGTAGAGCTGCACTAGCTAAAAAAAATATAAAGAAACCCTCCCACTGTACTGTCTTTTTTTTTTTTTTTTTTGTTTTTTTTTTAGAAAATCCATAATGCTCTGCCATCATAAGTGCACATAGTGTTAAATGATTATTTGTAAAAAAAAAAAAAAAAGTTATTTAATAATAGTAAAAAAATAAACATTAAAACAGTTAAAATATATATCTTTTTTTCTTTACATTAACATTATAGTTTCTCTTTAAAAGGATTTCTTTAAAACTGAACCTAACCTAAGTGTGTGATGTACCCTCTTCCTGTCTGCCATACTGCAGACACCATATCCTTATTTAACCCCTCTGAAACCTAAGCTTTGTTTTGTCTTGATGCTGTCCCTTGTTACCCATTCTTAAAATGGGAGTTAAGTCCCATGCAAGAATTTTACGTATAAGTAAGCCTATAATAAGGCTTACCTATAGAAACTGTAAATATCTTTTAAACGTGCCCTGTGCAGAACCACCCTTGCAGTTTAAGGGACAATGCTGTGGAAACACGTAGCCGTGTAGCTGCTCAGCACTCTTTAGCAATTTTTTCTCTGGCCATTTGTAAGGGCAGGCAAGTTGAGAGGATTGCAGGTGTGATTATGCATGATTTTGTTAGTGGGTATTTGTATATCTACTATTATATTTGATACAATGGTCACTAAAGTGGTGATCAGTCACAAAAAGATTTCATTCCTGCCATGTTGTGAACAGTAATTTCTCATGTAGCAGTATCTTATCATTTTCAAATGTCTTCGCTAGAGATGTACATGTTTGTCCTCTGGAAATAATGAAGGTAAAAAGTGTAGCGCTATAGAAAACAACAAATATAACAACAGTCATGCAATGAAGATGACTGCGTAAGTGCCAATAAATAAACTGACAACGTGCTAATAGAAAATGCAAGTGAACATTGATGGTTCTGGGCAACAATAAAATGCCAGTGTGCTGGTATGAATGTGATAATTATGCAGATCATACACTAAAAATTGGCAATGACGTAAAGTGCAGGAACACAAATGTAAAACAAGTTAATATTGAAAGTTCATCCAAATCCTAACTTGGGGATCACCAAGCTAGGGTGAAATGATAGATATCTGGGATAGTGTCTATATGATGAAAATAAGATCTGTCTGCTGGCATTTTGGTTTGCTCGCGTGTACACACGAGCAAACCAAAATCCCCGCCAGCAGACAGCGCGCTGACGTGGCGGTGACGTTGACGCCGCAATGTCATCGCACCAGGAAGTAAAACACTTCCGCGCATGCGTCGAAATCATTCGGCGCGTGTGCGAGAACACATGTCTGCTAGTTAGCATATGTAACGGTCACCACCGCTTACGACCTTCCATCCATCCACGACAAGCTTATCTGACACACTGCGACCATACTGCATACATAATCCATATTCTTTCCCAGAATAAGACGAGACAGAGCTCCGTTCTTGCTTCCAAAGATATGACAATTTATTGGTATTTTTCTCAGCTTCTTATACAGTCTCAAGTATAATGCAGTTTATCACAGGACAATGCAATCTCCACCCCCCTATTCACTCACTGAGGATAATTCTTTAATTGGTAGCTAGACATGACGGCACCGTATCATCAATAGGGTTCAATTAACCTTGAATAGTAACACAGACATCTAGTTGAATAAGTTCTCTAGACAGCTTTATCACACAATGGCAGAGTCTTGTGAGAGTGGGTGCAATCACACCTTCAACGGAATATCTTTACAGTGAATAGCCAACACCTTAAGATATTTCAATAGCATATTATACAAAGGTATGACTCACTCTGGTCTTGTAGACCTGAATTAACACCTTTCAAAAGCATGTGTGCCCAGATTGCATAGCTAACAGCTTTTGATATTTGAAGACATCCTGCAAACATGAATTATTATTAATGTCCCTTCTTCTGTAATGAATGAATTATGATTCTTTGTCACCCTATGGCCCTAGTGGACATAAGGTGACCCTAGACATAGGAATATCTCAGTCTGTCATGGGCCATTCCATTACAGCATACTAACCAGCAGACATGTCGGGCGGACGGGTTCCCAGCCGACAGATTGGTAAGCATGCTTTCCAATCTGTCGGGTGGCCAAATCCGTCTGTTTGCCCGTACACACGATCGAATCTGTCTGCTGAAACGGTCTAGCAGACCGTTTCCAGCAGACAGATTTGATCGTGTGTACGAGGCCTAAGGGTCACTGAAGTTGTACATCCACCACTCAGAAGGGAGGGTAGGTACTCTTACCAGAATGTGGCAGAGAGTCAAATATGCATAGAAATATCCATGGAAACATCATGGGAACAGTAGGCTCAGGTGATCAAGGCAGCCGATCAGGCATGGAAGATGTAACTCCAGATGTCACTGGAACTCTGGAGATTGTATGCCAACGTCTTATCTATCACAGGTCTACATTACAATTATTTTAAAGAAAAATGCTCCTCATAATGTAGGTTCACCAAAAACCGATACGTTTCATCCAATAGGACAACTGGGATAAGGGTTTTAGTGAGGCAGCTCACCATACATTGCGCTCTGTTTGATCATTTCATTAGATCACATCAATTTTAATTTGGACACATCATCAGACAGGGAAGTGGAATTTACAAACTAGCTAAATCATTTCCACAGGTGGAAAAATTATACCCCGGACTTATATTGTAACACATATACACTTTAAAATCTGTTCTTTAAATCATCATTAAAAATATGATGATACAAATAACATATAGTATAAGATAAAAAAAATTGAAAACCCCACACAGTTATTTGTTTGTATTATGTCAACAATGATGTGTATATTAAAATCTATAATTAAACACATTTCACAGCCAATTTGCCACTTGGTTAGAACCTCTCTATTTGGCTTGTACCGGATGCATTTTAAGGCGGAACACAGATGGGTTCCTTAGTTTGGGTCTGGGGAGGTGACTCCTGGCTGGTGTTTGGGTGTGAACACTTTTTAGGAATAGCTTGGAATGCTTGTGCATTCTCTAAAGGGCTTGGTGAGTGGCTTCCACCTGATGGTTGGGCTTCACTTGGTTGTCGCTTCTGGTTACAACCTGTAACAAGAGTATCTTCAGCCTGTAAAAGGGCAGATGTCACTTCTGGGGGCTGCCTTTTTGTGAGTGAGTAACTTGTATAGCGCAACAAATGCGAACTTAATCACCTCAAGGCGCTTTGCATCCAGTGTTGTCCTGATCCTTAGAAGAGGAGAGCATTGCATGGGAAATGGCTTCTGCACTGTGGGATTTTTGAGGCCTGAGGTCATGGGGGGGGGGGGGGTGGGTGTTATGTGTATACCATTTTAGGTTCCTACTTGTGAGTCTTTTTTTATATTTCTGGACATATGGATCCACAGCATTTTATTAATCTGAACTAATATATAATGATTTTATGTTATCTGTTTTGTATATGGTGCAACTTGATTTTACTGTTTTTATATTCCAAATATATACAGTAAAACCTTGGATTGCAAGCATAATTCGTTCCAGAAGCATGCTTGTAATCCAAAGCACTTGTATATCAAAGTGAATTTTCCCATAAGAAAAAATGGAAACTCAAATGATTCGTTCCACAACCATTTATTCATAAGTCCTTCAGTTTATAGTCCATATAAAAAGATTATAGCAATGTGATAAGTTGTGTAACCATAAAATGTCCATCCACACATGGAAGCCTCCACAAGGGGATTAGAAGCTAAATCCAGCAGGAGCTACAGAGTATAAAAGAGAACAAATGCGCCTCCAATTGTAACAATATGGTTACATTTAATGAAGGTACAACATTTAGCAATTCACATGTTTGATGATTAAAACAGGCACATCGAAGTATGCAGGCATCAGGGGTAAAGCGATCCACATAGACCATTCCCCACACCGCCGGCTCTCACTGCTGTCAGTCTGCAATTGTGATCGGGAAGACTACCTTACAGTAGAGTGATCTGAAAGCGAAGCCTGAACCGCTCATGGAGCGCAGCGTGGAAGGGACAACATCAACCGCGGTGAGGAGGATGGTCTATGTGGACAGCTTTTCCCCCGGATCCCTGCATACTTGGATGTGCCTCTTTTAATCATCAACCATGTGAGTTTCTAAATGTTGTACCTTCATTAAATGTAACCATATTGCTACACTTAGAGACACGTCTCTTCTCTTTTCTACCCAGTTGTGAGATGACGCTACTCTTATATCAAGTCAAAATTTATTTAAATAATTTGCTTATCTTGCAAAACGCTCTCAAGCCAAGTTACTCTCAAACCAAGGATTTACTGTACTAAGAATGTGTCTATTACACTTGTCTAGTTGAACTTGAGGTACATTTAAAATTCCTTGAATGTGTCCAATAACTCCCTATAGTTCTAATCCTTGTTTTTTGGTTATTGCAAACTCCAAAACACATTTTAAATACATACCGTGGCCCAGATTCACAGAGAATTAGATTCTCGTAGAGTATCAGAAATACACTACGCTGCCGTATTTTACCTGGCTCTACGTGGAATCCAGGTAGATTTTGTCCAGTAAACGACGGCGGCGTAGTGTATTTCTCCCGTCGCAATCCATCTACGCGAGTAGGGGGCGTGAATCATTTAAAATAGGCGCGTTCCCGCGGCGATCGAACTGCGCATGCTCCGTTCGCAAATTTCCCGCCGTGCATTGCGCGAAAACACGTCGTTACGTCATTCGTTGTTTGAGTAGCGTCGTTTACGCACAATCCTCGTCCCGAACGAGTTACGTAAAAAATAAAAATAAAAAAAAAAATCGACGCGTGAACGACGGCCATACTTAACATGGGCTACGTACCGTTAGACCAGCAAAAAGCTGGTCTAACAGTACGTAAAAAAAAATAGACGAAAGCGATTGCGAAGATCGCCGTAAAAACACATTTGCATATCCCGACGCATGAAAACGACGCAAACTCCTCCCAGCGGCCGCAAATATATCGCAGCGTAGATCCGAAGGCTTACGAAGACGTAAGCCTCTCGGATCGAAGCCCGAAGCCGCCGTATCATGGTTTGAGGATTCAAACTAGTGATACGGCGCGCAAAATTTGAAATTACTCCTGTCTAACACCAGTTAGACAGGCGTAATTGCTTTCTGAATCTGGGCCCGCGTGTTTACTGTTTTAATTGCCAAAAAATGTGTAGTTCTGAACAGCCAGCCTTGTGAGTTACACATCTCTACCATACTGAGCAGTTAGGTAGGTGACACTTATTTCCCAGGTAAGCAGTGTTGCATCCATGTCACTTCCTTGCCTTCTGACTGCTTGTTTAACAATAAATTAATAACATCACATCTGACCGAATTGCATGGCATATCATTAGTAATTAATGGCCCCCGACATGTCTGCTAAAGTGCAGCCTGTTTATCTGTCGGCCAAAATTGTACACATTCCCCACCCAGATGTGAACCTAGCCTAATGTAGCATTTGTCTGAAGTTCAACAAACAGTACTCTGAGGAACTATGGCAAGATACTGCTGTTTACTTGTGCAGTGTGTGATTTCACCCAGTGATTAAGCAGTCCAGCTTCTTTATCTCAGCAAGGCCTGTTTTATACTAGAACTTCATAATAATAATAATAATAATAAAAACAAATAAGACTTCCTATCTTTGCACTAAATGTCAAAACACATAGAAAAATATTTCCACACCACTGGGCTTTTTCACGATGTTTATAGGAAGATACCCAGTTCCAGTGGAGATGTACGCAGCTGATCATGCTTTCTGAAAGACAGTTGTTGAGTTTCTTTTCATGCTTTAAGTGGAAACACTTTTGCAATAGAAAGGCTTAAGTATTTTTTTTTTTTTTTTTTTTTTTTTTAAAGCATCTGGATAATTTCCTTATAAATGTATGTACAATAAACCTGTTTTATTTACGAGTTACCCTCTAGAAAAGAGTTTCTGATAACAGTCATTCAATTTGCGTATACCAATTCATGTAGGTGCAGAAATTGAAAAAGTCCGGATCAGCAGCACCAAACCTTTAAAGTGGATGTAAACCCAATGTATTTATTTTTGATGTCACAATGTATAGTATAAGATTTCCTATCATCTGTGCTCAGTCTTGCCACACCAAGTTAATCCAGCTAGGAGCAACCCTCTTTTATTGTTCAGTGAAATAAAACGGACTTACAGAGAAAAACCTTAGTCCGTTCTGCCCCCTTGTTGTGAGTGACAGGTTATTTACATATCTCATGCACTAGCCTGGAGACAGGCATTATTTTTTAATTCCCACCCCTTTTCTGACGTCATGTGGTTACTTTTCTGGATTTAGACTGGTTGTTAGTGATCATAGCAGAATTTAGTGTAAGGAATACACAGGAAAAAATGCATGTTGACAAGAGGCGTGTAGAGGAGGGCAGGAAGTCTACTGACATCACGACTCCACCCACCGAGCTCCAGACAACAGACCCACCCACAGAATCTGCAGTTTTTCAGTTCTTATAACAGACAGAGGGGAAACATTTGACAGGTACAGTAGGTGACTGGGATATTGTGTCAATCTCGCTCCCTTTCTCGGCGAGATTGACCACCTACGAGCCCCATCGCGGGAGCCAGCGCCGAGCTGGCTTGCCGCGATGGAGAGCGAGCGCGTCATAGAAGCGACGGGGATCCGACGCAGATTCCCGCCAATTCTACACGTGGGCGGAGTTATGAATCCTGAAGGAGAAATCCCCGCCGGATTTAAAAAAAAATCCGGCATGGGTTCCCCCCTCAGGAGCATAACGGGCCCTTAGGTCTGTTATGGGTTGCAAGGAGACCACCCTACGCCGAAAAAACGGCGTGGGGGTCCCCCCACAATCCATAACAGACCCGTATCCAAAGCACGCCGGCCGGCCGGTCAGGAAGGGAGTGGGGGCGAGCGAGCGCCCCCCCCCTCCTGAGCCGTACCGGGCAGCATGCCCTCAACATGGGGGGGTCAGGTGCTCTGGGGTAGGGGGCGCACTGCGGCCCCCCACCCCAGAGCACCCTGTCCCCATGTTGATGAGGACAGGGCCCCTTCCCGACAACCCTGGCCGTTGGTTGTCGGGGTATGCGGGCGGGAGGCTTATCGGAATCTGGAAGCCCCCTTTAATAAGGGGGCCCCCAGATACCGGCCCCCCACCCTAAGTGAATGAGTATGGGGTACATTGTACCCCTACCCATTCACCTGCAAAACAAAAGTTTAAACACAAATAAACCACACAGTGTATTGAAATATTTTATTAGTTGGCCGCCGGGGGGGGGTGTGTATGATCGCTTTTAGAAAAGCGCCCCCCTCCGGCGGGCTTCTGTGGGGGGGTGGGTGCCGCCGTCTGGTTCTTTTCCGCCGCCGGGGGGGCGCTTTGATAAAAGCGCCCACCACCCGGCGGGCTTCTTTCGACGTCTTCGGCGGCTGGGGGGTCTTCTCCCACTCTCCGGGGTCTTCTCCCGCTCTCCGGGGGTCTTCTCCGCTCTCCGGGGGTCTTCTCCGCTCTCCGGGGGTCTTCTCCGCTGTCCGGGGGTCTTCTTCTTCTTCAGGACTCGCCGCCGCTATCTTCGTGTGTTAGCTCAATTACTAGCGGCGGCGGTCCCCTCTTCTGCGACGTCGGCGTCTTCGTCTTCTTCTTCTTCTTCTTCTTCTGCTGTGCAGATGTTGACGCGACGCTTCCTCCCGCTGTTATGCCCGGCGCGCGGCTCGCAGCGAATTATATAGGCCTGTCTTGTGACGTCGCAGTCCCATCATGCTCCGGTAGGTATCACGTGGTACCTACCGGAGCATGATGGGACTGCGACGTCACAAGACAGGCCTATATAATTCGCTGCGAGCCGCGCGCCGGGCATAACAGCGGGAGGAAGCGTCGCGTCAACATCTGGACAGCAGAAGAAGAAGAAGAAGACGAAGACGCCGACGTCGCAGAAGAGGGGACCGCCGCCGCTAGTAATTGAGCTAACACACGAAGATAGCGGCGGCGAGTCCTGAAGAAGAAGAAGACCCCCGGAGAGCGGAGAAGACCCCCGGAGAGCGGAGAAGACCCCCGGAGAGCGGGAGAAGACCCCGGAGAGTGGGAGAAGACCCCCCAGCCGCCGAAGACGTCGAAAGAAGCCCGCCGGGTGGTGGGCGCTTTTATCAAAGCGCCCCCCCCCGGCGGCGGAAAAGAACCAGACGGCGGCACCCACCCCCCCACAGAAGCCCGCCGGAGGGGGGCGCTTTTCTAAAAGCGATCATACACACCCCCCCCCCGGCGGCCAACTAATAAAATATTTCAATACACTGTGTGGTTTATTTGTGTTTAAACTTTTGTTTTGCAGGTGAATGGGTAGGGGTACAATGTACCCCATACTCATTCACTTAGGGTGGGGGGCCGGTATCTGGGGGCCCCCTTATTAAAGGGGGCTTCCAGATTCCGATAAGCCTCCCGCCCGCATACCCCGACAACCAACGGCCAGGGTTGTCGGGAAGGGGCCCTGTCCTCATCAACATGGGGACAGGGTGCTCTGGGGTGGGGGGCCGCAGTGCGCCCCCTACCCCAGAGCACCTGACCCCCCCATGTTGAGGGCATGCTGCCCGGTACGGCTCAGGAGGGGGGGGGCGCTCGCTCGCCCCCACTCCCTTCCTGACCGGCCGGCCGGCGTGCTTTGGATACGGGTCTGTTATGGATTGTGGGGGGACCCCCACGCCGTTTTTTTCGGCGTAGGGGGGTCTCCTTACAACCCGTAACCGACCTAAGGGCCCGTTATGCTCCTGAGGGGGGAACCCATGCCGGATTTTTCTTTAAAAATCCGGCGGGGATTTCTCCTTCAGGATTCATAACAAACTCCGCCCACGTGTAGAATTGGCGGGAATCCGCGTCGGATCCCCGTCGCTTCTATGACGCGCTCGCTGGAATGTACTTTTACTATTCCAGCGAGTGCGAGATGTCGGCAGCCTGTCGCCGAGATTCAGCGCGATGCTGGCGTGCTGAAAACACATTCTCGGCGGCAGGCACTGTAAGGGTACATGCAGGAGGCATGTATATCCTTATAGATCAGCACCAAGGCAGTAGTTTAGAAAGGATGAGAGTGGTTTTACATCCCCTTTAATATAGAGTAAATGATACTTCTATACCGAAATAATAAAAAATGATTGATATTACTTGCCAACAGTCTGATACTTTTACCTAGTTCTGCATCAGCTGTGCAGTTTAAAAGGTTTGATTTTCAGTAGAACCCCATTGAATTCTGAAACAAAAACATTAATAGGTAATGTTTTGCTGTTACAACTTTCCATAACATACAGCAAAATGTGCTCTGGTCACAATATTAGAAGTGTCCCAGTCTTGTGCGAGTTTTAGTCTGTAACTCCTTTAATTGATTATCAATACTTGAGTTAAATAAATAGTTAATAAATAGTGAATACAAATCAGTCCAAAATACCGGTAATAGTAAATACCACCTTTTAAAGCTGGTAACCTTAGACCATTTTAAAATGTATAGTTGAGTGTGTTCCATGAGATAAACTCCTTTGTGTGCTGGATTGGCACTACACAGTAAAATGCCTTGTACTGGTTTACACTATGAACTATCAGCCACACAACCACATTTGTAGATTTACATTACATAGTGCATTGCAATCTATTTCCTTTGCAGTCCAATCCATTAGTCAAACAGCTTCATATGCTATTACATTACTTTTCTATTAGCTTCTCATTTTAATAAAAGTTCCTTTCAAAATGACATTCTTACTTAGAAAAATACTAGGAAAATAATATTTATGCCCTGTTTTGTGCAAAGCCTATGCAGAAATAACCTGCCACTCCCAAATCCTCAGGATTTTATTAGTCGGTGTTTAGGAATTGGGAGTGCATTGGCGTGAATTCATGTGGAGATGAGAACAACCGTAGACTTGCAGTATGCCTGATGGTCATGATTACATGGGCTCTTTAGGAGACCCACTGAGTTTTAGGATGGGTTAATCTTTTAGTATACTTCATTGCATAATGACTATCATTAATGATAAACAGCTGTTTTAAACATTTGACATATGTAAAGGAAAATAAACAGAAGGATTTGATCCCTTTGGGAAAAATTGCTGTGATTTTAGCTCCTAAATTGACGTTATAAATTTTGAATAATCAGCTAGTCAAGTTTAGTATGTTTATTATTATAACCCATTTAACATATTACATATCCCAGTTAGTCTTACCATGGGAACAAAGTCATGATCTTTGTGCATAAAACATTGATCGGGACCATGGCTGCAAAATGTGATTACAAATTCTGTGATATCAGTTCTGGTGGTATAGGCAAGGAGAATACATTTCGCATTGTCCAATTATTTTTTGTGAAAGAGTTATTTGTAACAGCCTACACGGGTATTTGTCTAAAATTATTAACAACTTTAAACAAATTGTATCTCTAGATGCTCATAAACTGCCCGTGGCAAGTGCTACTTATTACCATCTCACAATATTTGGGATAGTACCCCAATGCACCACAAGAACATTCCTAGGCTATCTCCTTTTGGTTGTCGCACATATATGGACAGATACCAAATCACAATTCCAGAAAACTGGCATGATGCTTCTAGTCTCATAGTAATTTGTAAGCTTTCATTTGACTATTTCAAAACTTATGTTAATGAGTCGAGAGTTATTATTTACAAAGATATTTGTTATTTTTGCTTCATTACTATGATAACATGCTTTAAAATTATTGTAAACCCTGTCCTTGTAAAACAACCCATTCAGTTTAAAATAGAAATTAAAGGCAGAACATTTGTGTATAGATATAAAAACATAAATACTTTTTTTTTCTTTTTTTATAAGTGATCACATTCCATCTGTTCTCAACTATGTAAGAGCCGGGGGACGAGAAACAGCAGTGTGCTGATCTTCCCAGTGAAAAGCTGTGCAAGGTGGTGTCAGGACAAGTATGATCATTGGAGGAGAGCACACCGAGTTCCCAGCATAGTTAGAGAACAGACCAAAGTGTATTCTCCTGCTTAGTGTGGTCAGATTTGATTAGGAACGTAGATGGACTGGCAGGAACCCCAGGGATTTCCCACAAAGGAAGCAATACAAAGCAAACAGGGTTATTTTTCATACATGGTACAGCAGCCACATCAGGAATATGAAATGCTGGACTTACATACTCTTTGGTGCTTTGTGCTGAGCACTTCTTTCTTTAGACTGCTTGGCATTAGTGTGTTACAATTTGACCTCATTTAAGTCAGGTGACAAATTGGACAGTACGGCCCAGATTCACAGAGAATTAGATTCTCGTAGAGTATCAGAAATACACTACGCTGCCGTATTTTACCTGGCTTTACGTGGAATCCAGGTAGATTTTGTCCAGTAAACAACGGCGGCGTAGTGTATTTCTCCCGTCGCAATCCATCTACGCGAGTAGGGGGCGTGAATCATTTAAAATAGGCGCGTTCCCGCGGCGATCGAACTGCGCATGCTCCGTTCGCAAATTTCCCGCCGTGCATTGCGCGAAAACACGTCGTTGCGTCATTCGTTGTTTGAGTAGCGTCGTTTACGCACAATCCTCGTCCCGAACGAGTTACGTAAAAATAAAAAATAAAAATAAAAATCGACGCGTGAACGACGGCCATACTTAACATGGGCTACGTACCGTTAGACCAGCAAAAAGCTGGTCTAACAGTACGTAAAAAAAAATAGACGAAAGCGATTGCGAAGACCACTCGTATCTTCGTGGATCGCCGTAAAAACACATTTGCATATCCCGACGCATCAAAACGACGCGAACTCCTCCCAGCGGCCGCAAATATATCGCAGCGTAGATCCGAAGGCTTACAAAGACGTAAGCCTCTCGGATCGAAGCCCGAAGCCGCCGTATCATGGTTTGAGGATTCAAACTAGTGATACGGCGCGCGAAATTTGAAATTACTCCTGTCTAACACCAGTTAGACAGGCGTAATTGCTTTCTGAATCTGGGCCTACATGCTTAGGCAGAATCCATTGCAGTAGAGGCACCATTAGCAATGTCTGCATCGGACACAAGAAGTGAAGTAAATATTGGGCTTACATTGACACCCCTTAGGCCTCGTTCACACGAGCAGACAGATTTGTTCAAATCTGTCCGTCCGACAGATTTGAACAAATCTGTCTGTTTGGATTTTGGTTTGCTCGCGTGTACACACGAGCAAACCAAAATCCCCGCCAGCAGACGGCGCGCTGACGTGTCGGTGACGTGTCGGTAAAGTTGACGCCGCCACGTCACCGCACCAGGAAGTAAAACACTTCCGCGCATGCGCCGAATCCATTCGGCGGCGGTGCGGGACAACATGTCTGCTGGTAAGTGTACTAACCAGCAGACATGTCGGGCGGACGGATTCCCACCCGATAGATTTCAAAGCATGCTTTGAAATCTGTCGGGTGGCCAAATCCGTCGGCTCGGCCGTACACACGATCGAATCTGTCTGCTGAAACGGTCCAGCGGACAGATTTGATCGTGTGTACGAGGCCTTAGTCTTACAATCTTTGGCTGTCTTGCTGAGCTATTTCTTTGCATTATTTACAATTTTTTTGGGCAAAATAGCAATTGTAGTTTTTTTTTGCAGATGTGTGTGCTTTGGTATGAGTTCCAATGGACCACTTATGCCCTGTACAGACGATTGGTTCATCCTATGAAAATGGTCTGATGGATTTTTTCATCAGATATCCGATGAAGCTGACTTTCATCAGTTGTACCTACACACCATCGTGGTAAAACACGAGCTGAGAAAAGTTCAATGCTCCCAAGCATGCGTCGACTTGATTCTGAGCATGCGTGGATTTTTAACCGATGGACTTGCCCACAGACGATCGTTTTTTTATATCGGTTTTTTAACCATCAGATAATTTTAAAACAAGATCCTAGTTTTTTCACCGATGGATAACAAACCGATGGGTCCCACACACGATCGGTTCGTCTGATGAAAACGGTCCATCAGACCATTTTCATCAGACAAACCGATCGTGTGTACGCGGCATTAACCCTTAACCAAGTCCTTGTTTAAATCTAATTGCAGAATTCACTGCAGTTTATACAAAGTATTTGCTTAGCCTTCATGATTTTATTGAATTAGCTTTGGTGTTAATATAATGCCAAGGCTGTTTTTAGTCTTAGTCCATTACTGTCTCTAAAGCCCTATGCACATGGGCTAAATGACCATCCCCCTGTCAGAACACAACAGTTCAGGGGAGGAAGATTGCTATACTAATGTCAGATCGTTAGTACAGCGGCTCTGACCGGAGCTGACAGGTTGAATGAAAAAAACTATTAATGTGTACCAGACTTTAGTCTACAATCTCTTAAGGAACTTGTAAGTGAGCCTTGTTTTCCTGCATTTGATTTGATTGTTTGAAACGCATGTCAATTGCAAGCCATCACTTTTCTATTGACTTCAGTGTTGTATTGTCGATGACAGTTCAGAGTGTGCAATTAAACTGCTTTGCATTGCCTTTCTTTGGATGCAACATATGCAACATAATGTGCCTTTTAAATTGCAAGCAAAACAGGTCAACAGACAGCTTTTTTTGCAAATGCATGTGTGTTCAGCAGCGCTGCATTCAAATGCAGTTTTACAAAGATGCCCATCTACACAGACCCATAAAGATATTCATAGTGCTATGATTAACCACCTGCCTACTGTGCACATACACCCGCTTCCTGCCCAGACACAATTTTAGCTTCTGGCACTGCGTCGCTTTAACTGACAATTGCACGGTCGTGCAACGTGGCTCCCAAACCAAAATTGACGTCCTTTTTCCCCACACATAGAGCTTTCTTTTGGTGGTATTTGATCGCCCGTGCGGTTTTTATTTTTTGGGCTATAAACAAGAAAAGAGCATACATTTTGAAAAAAAAAAAACAATATTTTTTGCTATAATAAATATCCCATAATAAAAAAATAATAATAATTTATCTCAGTTTAGGCCGATACGTATTCTACATATTTTTGGTAAAAAAAATAAATCGCAATAACGGTATAGTGACTGGTTTGCGCAAAACTTATATTGCCTACAAAATGGGGGACATAATTATGATTTTTTTTTATTTATTTTTTTACTAGGAATGGCGGCGATCTGCGATTTTTTTTTCAGGACTGCGACATTATAGCGGACACATCAGACACTTTTGACACATTTTTGGGACCATTCACATTTATACAGTGAACAGTGCTATAAATATGCATTGATTATTGTATAAATGTGACTGGCAGTGAAGGGGTTAACCACTAGGGGGCGGGGAAGGGGTTAAATGTGTGTCCTATTGAGTGTTCTAACTGTAGGGGGAGGGGGTGACTGGGGGAGGTGACCGATTGTGTCCCTATGTACAAGTTTACACACAGAGCTCCACATCCCTGCTCAGTTACTGGGCAATCGCGGGTGCCCGGCGGCGCACGCGCATTGAGTTCCCAGTAACGCGCCGGGTTTGAATGACAGGACGTCATATGACGTCCTGTCAGAACATTAGGGGATTCCGCCCGCCGTCATTTGATGGCGTGCGGTTCCCAAGCGGTTAAAGATGGACAGCTGCAGCTTGATGCGTTAACTGCAAACTCAATACTTACCTCATATAACCCTGCTACTATAGAGGAGGTCACCAACCTTTTCTATAATGCCCACCTAACTCTTGGACTCCATTCCCTTTCAATTACTACGGCCTTCTTGTTCTTTCCTACACGCTCTAAATCACATCTTTAATCTCTCCATCCCTACTGGTATCTTCCCCAGCCCTCTAAAACAGGCATTGGTCACCCCCATACTTAAAAAGCCCTGGCTGGACCCCACTAATCTTAACAAATTAAGACCCATATCCTTGCTCCATTTTACCTCCAAACTCCTTGTCTACAACTGCCTGAGCTACCACCTCACTGAAAATAACCTTCTTTATCCCCTTCCATCTGGATTTTGCCCGCAACACTCCACAGAATCTGCTCTCCTAACCAATGATACTAACCAATGGTCACTATTCTGTACTTTTTACTCTTGAAGCTCTCTTCTGCCTCTGACACAGTTGACCACGCCCTCCTGATCAAAAAACTCCACTTCCTTGGTCTTCATAACTGTACTGTTTGTTGCTTCTTAGTGCTATCTCACAGCACCAGTATGGATGTCACACCATTTCCTCAAACTAAATCTATCCAAAACCAAGCTCACACACCCCACATGTCCTGAATTCTCTGTTGAGATTGACGGCACAACGATCCCTCCATCTCTACGTGCCAGGGCGTTAGGTGTAATTCCTGGACTCTAAATTCTCCTTTTGGCCCCACATCCAATCACTGTCCAAATTGTGCTGCCTCAACTTCTGCAACTCCCTCCTTATTGGCTTACCTTTACATAGGCTATCACCCCTTCAGTCTTTCATGAGTGCAGCTGCCAGACTCATGTACCTTACCAACCACTCAGTGTCTGCTTTTCTTCTCTTCCGATCCCTTCCCTTATACTCGCCCAACAAAAAAAGTTTTTGCCTTTTGTATCACATGGCCCTCACTTTTAGATTGTAAGCGCTAATGAGCAGGGTCCTGATCTAATTTCTCTTGCATTGAATTATATTGTAACTGTGCTGGCTGCCCTCACTTTTTAAAGCACTGTGCAAACTGTTGGCACTGTATAAAGCATGTATAATAATAACATTAATATACCCTAAAATGTTAGGCTATATCGCAGCAGCTAACCTGCACTTTTAGCTTCTTTGCTGTTTCTTTTTTTTCATTGAGCTAGTTCCAATATTACTGTCCCAGGTTTCCTGTTCTCAGGTGGTTCTGTTGGCTTGCAGGGTCCCATGAAAGCCACTCTGTTTCCTCTCCCAGGTGAGGACACTTCCTGAGCCTTCATGCAGAGGCAGCCAGAGAGTACTAGGCATACATATGTGCTTGCACTTAGAATTATAGAACTTAAGGTGTTTCCATTATCATTAGACACAAAAAAGACACATTTGGACCGCAGCATTGTTGCTCCCTGGAGAAGCTAATGTTAGCTGCTCTAGCAGATTTTCATAGACTTCACTAACAAACTAAAACTGAACTCCAGCAAACACTTTTTTAAAGTATAAGTTCACCTTTTGCATGTTACATGTTCCATGTTACACCTATATTTAAGGTATAACATGTTACAAATTCACCAGCCCCAAACCCCCCTGACTCCCCACTGTGACAGGGAGTGGGGGATCGTCTCCCTCTGCTCTCTGTCATAATCAGTGTTCTGTGAATGGAAAACGACAAAGTCCGGCAACATTTGCACCTGTTGGCCTGTAGTTTCCAATGAACTACCACGGCGTTGTTGAAAAACTGTGGTAGCCCATTGAAAGTGTGTAACCAAATGCTTGTATGAGGTATGAGCATGCAAATTACACCCAGAGCCTGCAAGAGCCCTACATAACACCCAAGATCTACTGTCTGTGGGTGCAATGCTTTCCAGGCTCCCAATATTTTTTTTTTTAAATGCACTATTTTTGTTCCTGCAAAAAAAATGTGCATTTATTTATTTATTTATTTAATGGTGACCTACCTACCAACCGCAATTAGCATTTTTTAAATGTATGTACTTTCATCATGCGTTTTTATAATATACTGTAAATCCGGTCACTTACTATTTTACAATCCGCCACCGATCCACATAGTTATTCAAACAAGATGTCCACACTGTTGTCATTTTGCGTGTGGGCATTGTGAAGCCCACAACCACTTACTTCCTGGAAGTCTTGGATGGGGAGTGATAATTGGGTAGCGCACTGGATCCTGGGAAATGATGACACACATTTCCCAGGAGCATTAGAGGGGCATGATGTCAGAATCCTAGGTGATTCCAAAGGCAGATTTTGTGGGACCACATAGCAACAGGCATTTCCAGATAAGTATTTTTATTTTATTTTTAGGTCTAATGAGCACAATAATGAAACAACTATTTGGGGATGGAAACTCCACTTTAAGTGGTTTGTCTCAACCCTGACACTTTTGCTGGGCAGCTTAATCTATTTAAAAAAAGTTGAAAATAGCAGACTAACAGCAGGAATACACAGTTAGAAAATTGACTGATCACTTAACCGACATCCCCTGAAACAGCATTCGCTGGTCGAAATCGTCTCGAACGTTAACCAATCAAAAAAAATCTTTAAAAGCGCAATCAATTTCATACGTAGTGTTGACGTCTCATGTAAAATTGGGATCGTCTACTAGTTCTGCTCATGCATAATAATGGATAACGTGATAAGAGATGTTTTTATGGATGACCTTCACAGCAACGAATAGAAAATTGTCTGTTAGCAAACGTTCCGATACAATTTTTCAATCTGTCTTTTTCATTCACTTGCTGGGCATCAACAAGTAGAAAACCTGCCAATTGTTCGCAGAAAGGAAATTTTCATATGATTTTCTTATGTATTCCTATTACTGGTCAGATCATCAAGAGAAAAAAAAAACATAAAAATAAACTAATATTGCCACCACATCTAATGCCTCGTACACACGGTTGTGATTTCCGAAAGAGAAAAGTGCAATGTGAGGCTTTTTGCCGCAAATTCCGACCATGTCTATGCTCCATCACATCTGTCAAAGATAAAATTGAGAGCAGGATCTCAATTTTCATGACAGGGAAAATTTGCATTCGTCTGTATGCAAGTATGACGCGTAAAAAAACGTGTCTGCTCAGAATCAAGCAGAACAGCCAAACTGCCTATTGAACTTCATTGATCTCGGCTCATCGTACGTGTTGTATGTCACCGCGTTCTTGTTCATTCCCCGACTTGTTCATTCCCCGACTTAGTTGAGGTAGGCGGTATACTTTGGTGGGGGTGGGTCAGCCATGCCCTGTGACCATTGACCTCTGGGAACCCGCCCCCTGACCTTTGGGGGAGGTCCCTGTTCTAATTACTGAGTCCTAGCCATATTCTTCAATGGGAAACCCTAACCCCAACCCTAACCCACGTTCTTGACATTTGGAATTTCAGACAAGATTGGTGTGACCGTGTGTATGCAAGACAAATTTCAGCCGTTTAACTGCTGGAAAAAAAAAACGTGTTTTTCTTGTCGAGGCCTAAGAATTGGTGTGCTGCAATACATACACTTTTGTTGAGTTTAATACTGCTTTAATATAATCCTGCCCAAATCTACATCATAATTCACTGTGCCTGTTAAGGGACATATAACTTTGGGCCAGGAGCGTTCTTTGGACAATTAATCGCTTTGCATCTTTTTACCTAATCTCCACCATACAGAACCCCTGAGTGATGATCTTGTTTTCCTTTCTAGTCCAGACAGGGATTGCCCGAATCCTAGACAAATATATTTGTAGCTCTTATGTGGTGTTGTACAAAAATGTTTCTAACTAATTATCTGAACAAAAGACTCAAACGGATTCAACAACTTTAAAAGGCAATTTTAGTCTGCTCTGCTAAGTGATCATCAATAGAATTTCTAACGATGTAAAATTATTCATACAACTTTAATGTGTCCCTATCAATATGTTTTTTCTCTTTAATACTGCAGAGTGTTAGTGCAGAGAATACAAATGTTTGGAGAGAAAAAAAAAAAACAATTAAGATGGCAAATTAGCCAAGCAGCATCAACCTGCCATCGACAAGATGTATGAGTGTAATTAAAGAACGACAAATATTACTGTAACAAGAAGATATCTATACTTTAGCTATGATAATCTCCTCACTGCTGTGTAATTTGTACAATAATTCTTACTAGGTTTCACTTGCATATTTCAGCTTTATTAAGGTTCTTTTTTTCCTTGGGTAATAAGCCTCTATAAAATGGTATTAAAGGAAAAAAGAATGTGCAGACCATACTTTAGTGACAGTTACAGCAGAGGCCTACAAGGGTAATTGGCTCTGTCTAAGTATACTGTAATTTGTTTGTGCCTACACATTTATCTATGGTTTTAATGATTCCCTCTTTCCACATGATTCCTACAATGAATAATTGAGTATGTAATCATATTTAAAGTATTGTTCAAGTAGCCCTTGTATGCCAGTGTAGCCAATTAAGAAATGGGGCCTTTACACTTTTAAAAAAAATGACCAAGACCGTGTACGATGTAGACATGCAGGATTTTATATTAAAATTGAGTATGATAATGAGTACTAAACGTTGATCAATAGTAATACTAGTTTTTTAGTAGTGATTTAGCTTAGCAGGGTTTAAAAGTCTTACATAATTAGGAAGGCATTTGAAAGGAGGACAGAAGCCAAAGGTCTGATTCATAACTATAATGAATGCTCTTAAATTGCACAGATTTAATGTATATGCCAGGAAGGGGAGACCCAACAGCAAGAATGGGAGTTCTTCATAATGACAACTGCAAGTGAAGGAGCTGTGAATTTAGGTAAAGAGGTCTCTGCCTTAAGAGCTACAAGATGATTCAAGTCACTGGCATCCATCCAAAATTGGTGTATTTGATCTAAACACAGTTACCTTATAACTCAAACTACTCCATTAAAGCTGACCTCTGGGATTTGCTAGCATGAAGCATGTTATTTCCTGTTTGAATCTCGGCGTGCTTTACGTTTTTGTGTCCTCTGTGTTGTTTCTTGTAATAAAGACCGGACACTGCTGATCCCTCTCCTTATGCAGGACAACTGATCCCCAGCCTGTAGTGGGTGGAGCACAAGCCATATAAAGCACAGTGATGATGTCACTGCTACTTTTTACAAGCTAATATTTGGGTTTGTAAAGGCATTTGGTGCACACAACGTGTATTTATATCCTTTGTGACTGCTGAGGAATATATTTAAATGAAGGAGATCAGAGTTCAGTTTTAAAGTGGTTATAAAGCCTCAAGGTTTTTCACCTTCATGCATTCTATGTGATGCGGCATAGATGCAACCAGCGAAAGCAGGTACCCGATGAAGAGGAGGGGCCTGGAGCACTGGTGGAATATCGGGGCTGCTCTGTGCAAAATGATTGTACAGAGCAGATAAGTATAGGCATGTTTGTTATTAACAAGTGTCTACAACCCCTTTATGTAAATCTCAGATCAATGGCATCACTCTTGATAATACTGTATTTTTAAAGTTTATTGTCCCTTCTTATAAAGTAATTGATCATACTTGATTCCATAGGTGTGCACAGCCAACTGCATTAGGGTGGACACCGCAAAGCTCAAGCACACATACAAGTGTGCATTTGTGTGTGTGTATATATGTACACACACACACTGTATATGGCTTTTTTCCTCAGAACATCTGCAGGAACTCAACCAGAGGGATTTCAGGGGTGTGCAGAGTTCTCAATCCTAGCACAAGTCCCCCTAGCCACTGTGAATCCTTTTCCCACCCCCTCCCCCTAGCTTTAAATACCCCCCCCCCTCTTCCCCAACACAGACCTCAGATACAGCGTTGCTCGCTGGGGAAGGGGGTGGGAATATTCTTCCTCCCAAGCATGGTCTGTGATAAAGCAAGTAAGAGCCCCATAGGAGCTTAGAGGAAGCTTCATCTCCTCTTTTACCCTAGTGTGACTGGTAGCAGTCTACGGAGAGAGGTGCCGAGGATGCCAGCATTGTAGCAGGGCAATGCCTGAATGCCCTGCACCAGCAATGCTGTTGCACCTCCCCACCCTCCTGTATGTCACAGCACAGTGCCTGGGGAAGGCAGGGAGGGGTGCAGTGTAGCCTCTCAGAGAAGCGCTGTCATTTTTATATCATTTCTCTAGTGCCTAAGCCCTCTGTGCATGGGCTGATTAGGGTGTGCCCAGGCACACTTGGAACACCCCATGCGCATGCCTATGCTTGATTCTACAGTATAATCAGTGGCGGCCCGTCCATAGGGGGCGCTCGAGCGCTGCCCCCCTCCCCAAGCTGTAAAAAAAAATATAAAAAAATGTCACTTTAGGAGTGACCAGGTGCCGGACATGCGGCCGTCTATGGGAAGCTTCCCAGCCTGCAATCAGCTGATTGCAGGCTGGGAAGCTGATTTTCCCATGTTTGGGTGTGTGCAGGGCGCAAGCTGTGCACCCGCACACACTCCTACTCTCCAGTGATTTTTCCCTGGCTCTTGTTCCTTTTTTTCATTGGACCAGATGGCCAGTGGGCAGTGCTTTTTCAGCACTACGCGGCACTTCCGCAGAGGAACCAAAGCAGAAGGTGAGTGACTGAGTGCGGGGATTGATTCAGATGTGAGCTCTCTCACTGTCACTCTCTTTCCCGGCAACATGCTTCCCATCATGTGCGGCGGGTGGGTGCAGTGCCTAGCCTGGCTGAGCGCAGGGGAACCAGAGCAGAAGTGACTGGGTGCACCATGCAGAGATCAGAGGTGAGCTCTCTCACTGTCACTCCTTCCAGGCAACATGCTTCCTTTCCCCCGAGTCCAGTCAGACAGTCACTCCTCTGCACGGCAGCTAGACTGTCTGCTTCGTTCACTCACACTTGTACTGTGTCCTCCCGTGAGCCTGGCTCCCCTCCCCCAACTTCTGTTCACTTCTCTTTCTAAACTGCCTCTCCACCCAAAACGGCCCCCCTGTCTCTCCACTCTAAACAAGAACCCCCCTCCCTGCCTTTCCACCCTAAACAATAACCCTCCTCCCTGCCTCTCCACGCAGGGAGGGAGGTTATTGTTTAGGGTGGAGAGGCAGGGAGGGGGTTATTGTTTAGGGTGGAATGGCAGGGAGGGAAGTTATTGTTTAGGCTCTTCGCCTTAAACAATAACCCCCCTCCCTCTTCACCCTAAACAATAACCCCCCTCCCTGCTTCCCCACCCTAAACAATAACCCCCCTCCCTGCCTCTCCACCATAAACAATAACAATGTGTATAGTGTGCGCTCTGTGTATAGTGTGCGCTCTGTGTATAGTGTGCGCTCTGTGTATAGTGTGCGCTCTGTGTATAGTGTGCGCTCTGTGTATAGTGTGCGCTCTGTGTATAGTGTGCTCGGTATAGTGTGCACTCTGTGTATAGTGTGCTCTGTATAGTGTGCACTCTGTGTATAGTGTGCTCTGTATAGTGTGCGCTCTGTGTATAGTGTGCTCTGTATAGTGTGCACTCTATGTATAGTGTGCTCTGTATAGTGTGGGCTCTGTATAGTGTGCGCTCTGTGTATAGTGTGCTCTGTATAGTGTGCGCGCTTTGTATAGTGTGCTCTGTATAGTGTGCGCTCTTTGTATAGTGTGCTCTGTGTATAGTGTGCGCTCTGTGTATAGTGTGCGCTCTGTGTATAGTGTGCGCTCTGTGTATAGTGTGCTCTGTATAGTGTGCGCTCTGTGTATAGTGTGTGCTCTGTGTATAGCGCGCTCTATGTATAGTGTGCTCTGTGTATAGTGTGCGCTCTGTGTATAGTGTGCGCTCTGTGTATAGTGTGCGCTCTGTGTATAGTGTGCTCTGTATAGTGTGCGCTCTGTGTATAGTGTGTGCTCTGTGTATAGCGCGCTCTATGTATAGTGTGCGCTCTGTGTATAGTGTGCTCTGTGTATAGTGTGCTCTGTGTATAGTGTGCGCTCTGTGTATAGTGCGCGCTCTGTGTATAGTGTGCGCTCTGTGTATAGTGTGCGCTCTGTGTATAGTGTGCGCTCTGTGTATAGTGTGCGCTCTGTGTATAGTGTGCGCTCTGTGTATAGTGTGCGCTCTGTGTATAGTGCGCTCTGTGTATAGTGCGCGCTCTGTGTATAGTGCGCGCTCTGTGTATAGTGCGCGCTCTGTGTATAGTGCGCGCTCTGTGTATAGTGCGCGCTCTGTGTATAGTGCGCGCTCTGTGTATAGTGCGCGCTCTGTGTATAGTGGGCGCTCTGTGTATAGTGCGCGCTCTGTGTATAGTGCGCGCTCTGTGTATAGTGGGCGCTCTGTGTATAGTGCGCGCCCTGTGTATAGTGCGCGCCCTGTGTATAGTGCGCGCTCTGTGTATAGTGCGCGCTCTGTGTATAGTGCATTCTGTGCATAGTGTGCGCTCTGTGCATAGTGCGCGCTCTGTGCATAGTGCGCGCTCTGTGCATAGTGCGCGCTCTGTGCATAGTGCGCGCTCTGTGCATAGTGCGCGCTCTGTGCATAGTGCGCGCTCTGTGCATAGTGCGCGCTCTGTGCATAGTGCGCGCTCTGTGCATAGTGCGCGCTCTGTGCATAGTGCGCGCTCTGTGCATAGTGCGCGCTCTGTGTATAGTGCGCGCTCTGTGTATAGTGTGCGCTCTGTGTATAATATATAGTGTTTTGCAATTTATGGGGCAGGCGCTGCAATTGATAGGAAGAGAGGCTACATTTGATGTGACACAGGGCTGCATGTAAGGAGGGACTCCACTGGGGACACTTGATAGCATCTGGTGGCAGGCGACACGCTCGGGGCTCCCACTGATTCTGCATTATGGTGAGTTAAACTATTTCATTTTATATTACAACATAATAATAATAGAAATAATTCCCTTCAATCATCCTGATACCATAACAACCATGGTGCCGGGATGATTGAAGTATCTATATCTGCTGATTGCTAAACTTTCTAGAATGCAAATATTTCTATTGTTGTGTCGGATCTGGGCATGCTCTCCCTTCATCCCTTCTTCATCTCAGATGCTAACCACACCACCTTAGATCTACGCCCACTATTCTGACGAAGCCACGCCCATTTCCAAGTGGGAGGGGTCAAAAAGGAAGGGTGGGGTCTGGCGCCCCCCCATCCTAAAACTTCACCAGCCGCCACTGAGTATAATAGTCCAAGGCGGTACATGCAAACTATATGGAAACCAGATAGATTGCTTTATGCCAAACCCAGACAGAGTGAGGGTAAGTGTTTAGTAATAACAAAAGTGACCTGGGGAATGCCCAGGGAAAAACCAAGCCTACTTACCAACCAGCTTGCAAAACAGCCAATTTACCTGTCTAACAGTATGCGTTAAAACAGGGGTTTTGACCGCACGCATTTGCAAACTCATGCATGAGCCACAGAGCCCCGTGCCAAGGCATCCCATAATTCTGTCAGTGAGTGTCCTCACAATGGAGGCACATGCATTTTAATGGATAGATAGGGGCAGGTGGACTGAAGGGGAGCCACCCCTCTTTAAAGGTGCAGGAGCACACCAAGCACCCAGCATATAGCACAATGGCTGCAAAGGTGTTGGTGCACTGCTGGACCAATATAAACACCACAGGTGAAACAAAACGTATCCACCGCCCCTATCTATGGCTGGCAATCGCAGTAAGTAGCAATGGAAGGCTAAATATAACAAAAGTGACCTGGGGAGCTTGCAAAACAACCAATTAACCTAACTGTTATCTGCTTTAGCCTTCCATTGCTACTTACTGATAAGTGTTTACTAAGCAGTAACTTGAAAATATAGGATTGACCTACATTAACAAATATACCTTTTACTGTAAACATTTAAATATAGGAACAAATGAATGTAAGCACAGTAAAATGGGTTTCCAGTTCAAGTGTCTCTTAATTAGGGCTGTGCAAATTAACTTTTAATTCATCGATTAATCTTTAATTTTTTTGATCAATCAAAATCTTTTTGATCGATTAAAATTCTTTTGATTGGTACTCACCTCTCCGCCGGCTTCTGGGCCTTCAGGGAGTTCCGTCGGAGATCCGGTAAAGTCACAGACACCGGCGGGGTTTGCCTTGTCCATCTGAAGTGCTCCTTTGCTGTGCCTTCATATCTGCATGCCGGCGGGACCTTACTATCTGCCACACGCAAGGGCTGTTACACTTCCCTCTATCACTTCCCTCTATCAACCTGGGATTCTACAACCCCCCACTGGGAGTTGTGATAGTTCCCTTCATGGGACATCTACATGCCGACGGACTGATGTTTACCTCTCCTCATCTGGATTCAGCAGTGGTATCATTGTACACATTTTTATACCAGTATCATACTTCGCTACATGTTTTTATGACTGCTTTTGTTACCGTTTGGTATTACTCGCCCCATTTTTACAGTTTATGGAGCTACATCGATTTTTTTTTTTTTTCCATAAATTTTTTTTTTATTGAAATATATTTTCAAAACAGTAAGGCTTACATACAGTGAACGTGCATGAATAGACATTAAAGCAAAGCAACAAGGCACATTACCGGTGCAAAAGCAGTTCAAGGCCAGAAAGGCTATTCAGAAAGCGAATCAGTTATACATGGTGAACATGGCATCGTAACATGGTTATTCAAAAGAACAAAGCACGTTCCCTATCAAGAGATAGAAAGGGAAAGAAAAGAAGAGAAGAAGGCCCAAAGGAGGGAGGAAAGAGGAAAAAAGGAGAGAGAGAGAGAGGCTACATCGATTTTATCTCCAGTGCAATACTTATTTTGTTACCTACTTGAAGACTATAAAAGTTTTAATGCTATTCCCATCGAGCGCTGCCTTTGTGTGTTTTTTGTATCCTGCTATCCATTTTTCCAGTGGTTGGAGCTGCACTGGGAATCGGCCTGCAAGGAGATCAGCTAAAAGTAGTTGGATCTGTATGTGCGTTATAATGTATCGAAATTAGTCGATTAATCGATTAAAAAAACAAAAGCGATTTATCGAACACAAAAATTTTGATCAGTAACAGCCCTACTCTTAATGTTAAATTATTAACCATTGAATACTGAAGCTGGCCATACACATTAAAGTGGAACTTCACTCTGTAAACCAATATTGACTATTTTTAATCCTTATGCTGCCACTATTAGGAAATGGACAGGAAAGTATTTGCTTGTTTTAAATGTTTTTACTTCTTGGTTTCTATGCCTAAGCAAATTATATCATAAATCCCAGGAGTTGGGAGGAGGAGCTTTCTAAGATTAAACACATCCTCTCCTGCTTGCATGCCTGAGCTAAGGCCAAGTGGATTCCATGAAGTATAGGCTACATGAACAATCTGCTTTTACTCAAGAAGGCCATGGCCAGTAATGCTCAGGGGTGTTTTTCAAAGTGATTTCTCAACAACATAGAGCATTGAGACGTGTGGATGGGAAAGTGTGTTTTGAATATTAAAAATTCATTGCATAGCATATTTGGTTTGTGGTGCTCAGATACAGTGTAGACCCACGTTAAGATTTAGCTTACGTCTTCACAGCAAGTGTTGTAGCTATGGTTGAAGTGTTTGTTACCCCAGCATTTCATTTTCTTGATATGTCATTGCTGTACCTTGTACGTGTGTGGAACATTATCTTGTTCTCTTTGTATTGCTTCCTTTGTGTGAAATCCCTGGTGTTCCTGCCAGTCCCTCTGCTTTCCTATTAAAAACTGACCACACTGAGCAAGAGAGTACACGGTTTCAAGTTCTCCAACTCTTCTGGGAACTCAGCCTGTTCTTCTTCAATAATCAGATTTGTCCTGGCACACAGCTGCCTGAGAACCTCTGTATAGCCACACCTACTCTGTATTTATTGGCATATAACACTCACTTTTTTTACCCTGAAAATAGAGGGTAAACTGTGCCTGCGTTTTATACACAGGGGGCTGTGGAAAGTTTTTTTCCTGAAACTTCCCTCTTAAAGTTAGGGTGGGTGTTATACGCCGATAAATATGGTAACTAGTAGGAGTAAAGACTGGCTGAGACATCATGTTTCTATGGTAATGTTTTGACCATTCTTTTAGAAGCGAATTTATCAGGTCAGGTACTGATGTTGGACGAAAAGGCCTGGCTTGCAGTCTCCAATTTAATTCCTCCCAAAGGTGTTGAGGTGCAGGCAAGTCAGGTTCCTCCTCCTCAAACTCACTCATTCATGTCTTTATGGACGTTGCTTTGTGCACTGGTCCTGAACTCAACCCGGTAGAACGTCTTTGGAAAGAAATAGAGCGGAGACTGCAAGCTTGTCCAACATCAGTTCCTGACCTCACATATGCACTTGTGGAAGAATGGTCAAACATTCCCATAGATACACTCCTAAAACTTGTGGACAGCCTTTCACAGAAGATTTGAAGCTGTTATAGCTGCAAAGGTTGGGCCTACTCAAGATTGAACCCTACAGACTAAGACTGGGATGCTATTAAAGTTCATATGCGTGTAAAGGCAGGCGTCCCAATACTATTGTAGTGTATATTGCATGGAAGTTTTGTGTCTGCTGCATTACACTGGTTTTGCCTCTTCTTCCTATTGGCCCGCACAATCACATTTAGACATCCTGTACAATTGCTGCAAACAGATCATGGATGTTGTTTAACAATTGAAATGTAAATTATCGTTCTTGATGTAAAATTATAGCAGCCATGTATGAGGAGATCTATCATCTATTTTACTTAAAAAAAAAAAAAAAAAAACTTTTAACAGAAACAGTCTGCCCTCATGTATAGTGTCATGAACAAGTTGTTTCATTATATGCACAGATAAAAGATCATTTCCTTTCCTATGAGTAAATGGAATGCATTAGTAATGGATTAGAAACTGTACACCATGCTGGAAAATATCTGTCTTTGATGCTGTAGAATTTCTTCACCCCAAACACTTGTTAAAAATCCCATTGCTTTACATTTTCAGCAGTGGTCCTGCTTCTAATAAATACAATCTGATGTATTTTCTCTGCCCTTTACTAAAGGAAATTGCAGTTAATGTGTTGGGTGATGGTCAGCTGGTTTGCCTCCTCCCTTCCTTTTTAATATTACAGTAAATTAAACCATTCTCTAAAGCATAAGAGGCATATTAGTTCAGTGTGTTCTATTGCACTTCAAAAGGAGCTGCAAGCAAAAGTGGAGTGAGCACGCAAGCCTTGGATGACATAAAAACATATAGCAAAAATAGATTTTGAATCGTTACCACTATGATACTCTTTATGACCAAACCTCCGTGGAATTTCTTTGATATGAAGTTGACATGAATTAGAATTTCACAAGCGTCTAGAGTGCTCCCAGAAAAGATCAGAGACGATGCTGAGCTGGGTGAAGGGCTCCTCTGTTTGATTCCATTGATTACCCAACTGCCTCCAGGCTACAGGACACAGTAGAAGCAGAGAGTTATTGATCCAAATGATGAAAATAAAATGAATTCATTTCTCATCAAACTGCTATTGTTACAATTCTTTTTCCATTTTTTTTTTTAACTCCACATATCATGTTGCTAAAGCAAAGATCTTGTTGGCCGAAATAAATGCCATTTTGTTTTTGCGTGATAAATGCAAAATGTCAACTTCCAAAAACACATGCTTGTGATGACCGCGTTATGAAAGCCAGCGTATTCATAATCGCCGTATATCATTCTAGTCTTTCATAGAGCAGAAATGGGGAGTGTGGAACACAACAACACGTTCCAATTTTCCAGTTTCTATGAAATGATTATTTATATTCATTGCAATTAGAAGCACCATTTAATTAAACAGCATGCTTCTCCTAGGGATGATTCGTAATGTAAAGACCAACACCATAATAAACTCAGGTTAATAACCAGCAACTAATTGCATCTGATACAATAGATTACTTTCAATGCCTGGTGACCTATAAACTATTTTAGTTCTTACCAGAGCTCTCCGTTCTACACTTGTAATTAGATGCAGTAATCTTATAATTAGGGCTTGCATAGATGATTTGGATTTTTTAATTGATAACATTGATCTTTAGTTGGCATCTCCAGCAAAAGAAGTGTAAAGGCAAGTTTCTGCAATCAAGGTGCCAAGTAGTGATGTATAGTACACAACAGTTCAACCCTTTTACCGATGAAGATTTTTTATTATTATTGTTTTTGCATATACGTTAAAAAATTCATCTTTTTAGGTCCGGAGATTGCTTGGATCTCCAGAGCACTATAGATATTGGTTATAATTACATGATGACAGTTACAATTTACACGATGTCTGTTCTATTTTTTTTATAAAGCTATATTATCAATAAAAAAAAAATACCCTTAAATTAAATTTTAACACACACAAAATAAAAGCTCTAACATTTCTGCAAAATATAAAAGAAAAAAAGGTTGAGTAAATAGATAACAAATACAGTAAGACCTTGGTTTGAGGAGTAACTTGGTTTGAGAGCGTTTTGCAAGACAAGCAAAATGTTTTAATAAATGTTGCCCTGATATACAAGCGATGTCTTGATATAAGAGTAGCGTCATGTCACAACTGAGTATAAAAATGTAGAGAGGAGCCTCTAAGTGTAGCAATATGGTTACATTTAATGAAGGTACAACATTTAGCAACTTATTGCTACACTTAGAGGTGCTTCTCTTCTCTTTTATACCCAGTAAAAAAAATGCTTTGATATACAAGTGCTTTGGATTACAAGCATGTTTCTGGAACCAATTATGCTAGCAGTAGTGACATTCCAACAACCTACGATACCCAAATTATCCATAGGTGTCGCTATATAGGCTTTAGCACACACCAGTTTAACCCTCTTGCTGCTGGAAACATTTTGTTTTTCATTTTTTCTGCTCACATATCAAAAATGCATATTTTAGACCTGGAGGTTACTTAGAACTCCCAGAGCATTCAATATTTTGGTAAGAATAACATGATGGTGTTTGCAATTTTTTAAGTTACATGATATGTATGCTATTTTTTTTATCAGAGCTATGTTTTCAAAATAAATTCCTAAATAGCCTCTCACATATATACATGAACACGCATATAAAGCACACGTACACATAAACAATTTTCCAACACATGTTAGGTATAGACGCAGGCATTAAAAAGAGAAGAATAATTCCAGGGCCAGCTTTAGTGTGTAACTCTATGTTAAAGATGTGTAAAGGCCTATAAAGCATTACCTATGTTCAGTTTAGTTATTGTAGGTTGTCACAGACAAACACAGTTTTAAGTTTTCACATATTTGATGTACTCTTTTTCATCTTTTATATTCTGCAGTCATTTTAGAGATTTTATTAGGAATTTAGGAATTGACAGGTCCTCTTTACTGTGAGATCTGGGGCCAATAAGTACCCAGATTTTACCTCTAGGCTGGGAAGTCTGAAATAATAATAAAAAAAGATCCTGGCCTCCCAGCCGAGGTGGCGATATTTTTAAATGCAGAGGCTGGACATGATGTCATAACATTGTACCCGGCCTCCGAACGATCATAGAGACTCCGGAGACCATCTGGCCCACTGGAAATCTCTATGGTCAGCATCTAGGGATGGTCGGTTCCTTCTCCAGCAGGGGCGAGGCGGGAGAAGCAGAGAACCGGAGGGTGGCAGGAAGGGAGGAAGGACGTGCCCTCCAGCTGCCTGTAAGAACGATAAATTGGGTGAACAGCCGCTATGATCATTCTCATGGTGAAGAGAATTGCTGGCTCTAAAAAAAAAAAGATATTTGAATAATGCCTGTAGCTGCAGGCGTCATTCAGATATCACTGCTTAAAGTCTGCACTGTCATGACATTACGCGGCTGGCAAGCAGTTAACCCTGTTCTAGGTTTACCCTCCAACCCGATTTTGTTTTACTTTCCTAAGTTCAATATCACATAACCCTTCACAGCCACTTTACCAAGAGTGGAGAATGGTGATCCAGCAATGGAATCCAGGCCACCCCTAACTCAGCTATCCCTTGACCCTGCTGCTGCAATCTTTTGGAGCCTGAGACAACACAACCACCAGACAGCCAATGGAAAGTATGGACCTCACCCAGGCAATAACATGGGAACCTTCCCTCTGCAATTCCAAATAAAGAAGACTCGGGACATTGCCCATTACATGATCACAGTCTTTGGGCAAATAAAAGGTGCTTTTAGTTTAGTCTGTTTTAATTAATCCTAGTGATAACTTAGAGAAGGGTGTGGCTGGAGATCCGCTTTCAATCTTAACCACTGCACATGAATTTAGGTAAATTTGGATGCATTTATCTTCTCTATGGTATTTAGGCTTTAACTCTGATCTAAAATTGAACCTGTAACTTAAAAATAACACAGCCTGTTCCTAATATGTAACCCTTTCTCCAACCCTAACTTTTATTTTAACATTTAATCTTATTCCCCTAACACTTAACTCTCTGCCTACCACTAAGTGATACTCCTTAAATAAAATCTTGATGCCGAAGGCAAGTATTCCCAACTCACTTTGAACTGTAGAAAACAGCAAGGTGTATTTATTTTTCAAAAAAGCAAGAACAAGGAGAAATTCTTAGAGATTGCATCAAATAAAACTGTTCTATCAGCTATAATTCTGCTTTCTAAAGTAGATTATTTCTATTCAATTTGCAATATGCACACAATAAGCAATAGAAATGTTTCAATAGTTCTAGTGTTTGTATTTTATTCTGTGCTTAACCTTGAACCTATATCTTGTATCGCTTTTGTATATCAGCAATATAAGGAAGAATATGTCAGGATAAAAAGCAAGTGCATCCACAAGCTCGGATTCATTGCGCATTGATCCCCTGCATCACGACAGGATTGTGCAGTGGCAGTAATTGAAGTAATCAACTCAGTAGGATGCTGGGTCTTTATGTTTAAGCTAAACAATAATTGCAAAGCATTTCTTTAAAAGTGCATATGTTTGTAACTTTCTCTATAAACTGCCATATTGCATGCAACCAAATAATATATGTAATGTGCATATTCAGACACCCAGCAGAGAGCTACTTCACTCTCTTAAATATGTTTCTTTTTAAAAGTGCTAATTGTTTTTGTGAGCACTCACAAGACGAAGAGTCTGTTAATAGTCACTTTGCATCCATATACAGTAAAATACTTAGGAGACACACTAATGAATATTACCCCAACGCATCTTAGTTAGTGGGCTGTATGACCTTCATGCACTTCAAGGACAAGCAAGTGAAATTTCAATAGGATGGTAATGATAGAATTAATGTTTTTGCTTGCCAACATACAGAATGTGTACATTATAGAGTAGATGATGATAAAGCACATTGTATCAAAAATGTATGCTTAATTTGGGTTATCCGAGACCACTTTTAACCTTTTCTTTCTAGTTGCTAACAACATTTAGTACAAAACAGGAACATTCATTTTGGTATTGAATATATTAGATGTGTGCAAATTACTAGCTGTATTAGTTGACTGCTAAGTGCATTTCAGGTCTAGAGCTGTGAGGCAGCTTCTGTTGTGACCCAGTCTATAACATGGTGAGTAAGGCCACTTGACCTGAAGTGGATAAGCTTTTTCAAGCTATATCCAAACCCCCCTTGACACAAAGATGCAAGTCTTGCCTGGAATGTGGGTTCTGTAATGTAGTGCTTTCCAGACTTCTGTGTATTGTGAAAAGCGCAGTGTGCTTTATAGGTTTAGAGCCATGGCACAGCCTCTGGTGTTAACCAACCTCTGAAAAGTATTGAATACATTGATGCCATTGCTAGAAACTAAAGCTGATGTAATTCGCTAGATGGAGCGCTGTGCCCACTGTTCTTTCTTCCATCATTCAACCTAGCGAATGATAACAGTAACTAGCCTAGATTTTTGCAGTTCCTAAACTAAGGGATCATATCAGCTCCATTCTTTGAGTATAGCAGGTTCTTTTTCACTTATTTAACTACTTGTGTTATTAAGGGGACATTTATTTTCATCTAGTCTCTCTTCTAGTGTTGTCCATCTTTACTTGGCAATTCTTCTCCTTTTGGAGAATGTGGGTAAGGCCGCGTACACACGATCGAACATGTCCGCTGAAACTGGTCCGCAGACAAGTTTCAGCGGACAGATTCGATTGTGTGTACGGCCTAGCGGACAGGTTTCCAGCAGACAAAAGTTTTAAAACATGCTTTAAAACTTGTCCGCTGGAAACATGTCTGTCGAATCCCCCGCATGCGTCGAATGGATTTGACGCATGTGTGGAAGCATTTTATTTCCTGGTTTCGTGACGTGGCGGCGTCAACGTCACCGCCACGTCACCGCATTCTCTGTCCGAGGGATTTTTCGTCCGATGGTGTGTACACACCGCCGGACCAAAATCCTGAAGGAGACATGTCCGATGAAAAGGGTCCGCCGACCGTTTTCATCGGACATGTCTCCTTGTGTGTACGGGGCCTAACAGGCAATTCTCAAAACTGGTCCTTTGGACTACTTGATCCCGCTAACTATTTTGCCAGAATCTACTGTGTGGGGATTATTCATTTTTTTTCTTTCTTATCCTGGGAGGATTCTGTTTGGGGATATATCCACTTCCCTGACTCTTTGAGGCGTGTTCATGGTAAAAGTCCCTTTCCCAAATCCAAGGGATTTCTCTCACCTCAACTTCACCTCAAGAAAACTTCAAGAACCTCAAGAAAGGAACTTCACCTCAAGAAAACTTTGAGCACTTTTCCTGTACTTGACTGATTGATTTGAATCCCTGCTCTTGTATGTTCTTTGTAGTCCACACTGTTTCCTTAATAGTCTTGTATATTACTTCCACATTCCTATATCTGATGTTCCCCACTTTAAACAGTGGGGGCCATGCAGGTAACTTTGCCTACTATCTTCCTAACATGGAAATATCCATATTTTATAAGTCCTTATAGTTATGTGAACACGACATGTTATTACCTAGCTTCAGAGTTTTTCTAGTGAGGTAGCATACCTCTGAAGGTCTTTGTGGGACCTAATTGCTGGAATAGGGATCATATTACTACCCTCTGTTACAGTGGTTCTCAACCTCAGTCATCAAGTACCCACAGCAGGCCATGTTTTACTTTATTTTGCACAGGTGCTTTTTAATCGGAGTCAATGGCTTGGTCTTGAGGACTAAGGGTTGAGAACCACTTATTATTAGACTAATTGGGCCAGATTCACGTACATTGGCGCATTTATTGACCGGAGTAGCGCACCTCCTTTACGTTAGACCGGCGCAATGTAGAGGCGCAAGTACCGTATCCTCGTAGAAATTTGCGCCAGTGTAACGCAATGTAGAGGCGTAAGGCGGTTTAATTCAAATTGGGAAGGACATGGGCGTGTTCGATTGAAATGAGCCATGACCCCATGCAAATGAAGGGCCGGCCGGATTACGCATGCGCACATGAAGCAGACTATGGTCAGCACCTCTCTGCGCATGCTCACAACTCGGCACGGCGCAATCAGTGAAATTGGAACTAGGCCCGGGCAACTTAGTGAGCTACGCACAGTGCTTAAATAGACAGAGAGAGATGCCCTTCCTTTGCAAAAGTACATCCATTTGTTTCCCTTCCTTCAGCAAGGTGCTTTTGTTCTGTTGTTTGTTAGCATTTGTTGGTTTGTGACGTGTCTTTGAGATATTTGGTAACTGTTTTGGATAGTGTTTTGTAGAGTGATTTTTGTCTTTTCTGTGTTTTCTTTGCTGGTCATTTTTTTTTTTTTTGCTGGGTATTTTTTTTTCTGTTTTTTTTTCCTGTTTGTGAATGATTTTGGAATGTGGGGGTGACATTCCTGCCGGAAAAGGGGTGTCACCCTGATTTGTGGTGGAGAAGGGTTCCCCAGGACAAGGGAGAAGTTATCCCCAGTTCCGTGTGAATGGTGTATGAATGGACAGTGACATAATTGGAGCCATGGCGTGGCGTTGGTGCTAATCCAATGTGATGAGGATGTGGTGTGTGTGATCTAGGGACCACAGTGGTGTGCATGCATGCATTCTCATTGTGCCATGATTAATGTGTGTGTTAAACGTTCAAAGATGCCTAATGTGAGCTGTCTCCTGGCTGCTCTTCCCTCAGAAGACGGGGGACCCTCGGTCAGGAGAGGATTGTCTGGTTCGGGGGTCAGGTCATCACTTATGTCAATCTCCAGGCCCTTTCTCACTGCAAAGTTGTGCAGCATGCAACATGCACCGATGATTTGGCATAAAAAGTTTGGGGAATACAACAGGGTACCTTGGGGGGTTCCGGATAGGAGTCGTGAGATGGGGTCCCAGGGCATATGCAGAGTCACCTGGAAGGGAAAAGACAGGAGGATGTTAGTAGTGCATGTGCCCCTTGTGATTTCTGCATCATGGGGGGGGACAGTCATGCCTGTTACCCATGTCACTCACCAACCAGCCAGCTGTCCCCATACATGTTCTGTTTGAATTCTGTTGGGATGGGGCTATGATTGTATATGTAGCTGTCATGGGTGGTGTCATGTGTTGGGCTGGTGATGTCCTCCTGCAGGGTTGTGGTTAATTCCAGGATGGCATGAGGGGTGAATCTAAAGATGCGAGACACCTCAGAAGCACTCATGCCAAAGAGGTCTATGCGTGTGCGGTATATCCTCTCCCGTGCCCTCCTCCTTCTGCGCTCATCTAAAGTCAGTAGTATAGCTATGAGCAAGGCTGCCCCTGGTATGTTGGCATACACATTGTAGTCCTGCAAGTGTGGCTGCTCAGCTCGTCTTTAACAGTGTTGCTTTAGCTGACATGTAGACGGATTGTCTAATTTTAAACCTGCTTTTATATGGTCTAATTTTAGACAGGACGTGCAGCTGATGCGCACAGCGCGTAGCCTGCGCCGCACAAACTTACTTTTGTGGTTCGCAAACCCCCTCATTTGCATATTAGCCAAGCAAATCAATGGTGTGTCTAGCGCATTTTTTGCGCGCTCAATGCGCCGGTCTATCGAAATTACGCCTTTCGTAAAAATCTAGATTTTTGGCGTATATCGTTTTGGGGATACGGCGCATAGATACGCAGGCGCATATTTACAATTATGCCGCGCATCTCCTGAAACGCTGGCTTAAGTGCTTTGTGAATCTGGCCCATTGTTTCTAGTGCTAGTACATTTATTACTGCTTCTACCTGCTATGGGGGAAATGTGTCCTTTTCTTGGTTCCATGATTCCTAGAATTATGCATTTATTAAATGGTTTGGTAGGCTATATTGTGGCTACTGTGCCCTGACACACTTTTGAAAGTATTTTGGAAAGTCTCCTTATCGTCTATATTCTCCTCCCTGCCGACCTCTTCTATATTGGGCCTATTGTGGCACTCCTCTCCTACATGCAAAAATCCTAATTGTTTTGCGAAAAAATTACTCAGAACCCCAAACACTATATATGTTTTTTAGCAGACATCATAGGGAATAAAATGGCAGTCATTGCCACTTTTTAATGTCGCACGATATTTTCGCATTCATTTTTCAAAAAGGTTTCATTAAAAAATAACAAAACAGTAAAGTTAGCCCAATTTTTTTGTATAATGTGAAAGATGATGTTACGCAGAGTAAATAGATACCTAACAAGTCGCACTTTAAAATTGCGCACACTCATTGAATGGCACCAAACTTCAGTACTTAAAAATCTCCATAGGCGACGCTTTATTTTTAATTTATTTTTTACAGGTTACCAGTTTAGAGTTACAGAGGAGGTCTAGTGCTAGAATTGTTGCTGTCGCTCTAACGCACGTGGCAATACCTCACATATGTGGTTTGAACTGCGTTTACATATGTGGGCAGGACTTGCATGTGGGTTCGCTTCTGAATGCGAGCTACTGGGGACAGGGGCGGTTTAAGAAAAACATTTTTATTTTACTTATTTTTTATATTTTTACCCTTTTTTTTTTTCCTTTTTTTTCACTTTTATCCCTATTACAAGGAATGTAAACATCTCTTGTAATAGGAATCTATTGTGACAGGTCCTCTTTATGGAGAGATGCAGGGTTAATAAGACCCCACCTCTCTCCTTTAGACAGGAAAGAAAAAAATCACTGATTTCATGCCGACAGCCGCTTTGTTAACTTCCGGGTGCCTGGGCGTGATGTCATAACGCTGCGCCCGGGCCTTCGACGGTCATAGAGATGACTGTTGACCATCTGGTCACCAGTCATCTCTATGCTTCCCATCTGGCTCAAGCAGATCGTTTCTCCGGGTCCCCAATGGCACGGGAGAGCCCGGAGAAGCACCGGATGGCGGTGGGACTGGGCGACGCCCCCTTCCCTTTAACTATAAGAGCGAATCAGCGGAACTGCCGCTATGATCGTTTTTAATGGTGCACTGAATCTCTGGCTAAAAATAGTGATATCTGAATGATGCCTGTAGCTGCACCTGTCATTCAGCTATCCCCACTAAAAGTGGGCGGGAAGTGACGACCTTGGGCGGGAAGTGGTTAATTAAGGTGATTGATCACCTTACCTTTTCTATTTTTTTTTTTTTCCTTGAAAAGATGTTTTATTGAAAAAGGCAATGGCATGTATACATAGTACAGTTCAGCAAGTACAGCAACAATGGTCAGAGGATAATAAAAAGAACAATAAACAATAAAATGAAAATGAAACAAATACACAGGGAGTGAAGTAGCATAATACATAGCATGGCATTGGCAAGTTTGACATTGCTTGCATTCATTGGAGGTGTCCTATAGGGAGCTTCGCAACACCGTAGAAAGTCCGGAGGCACCCACCCTCCCCTGGAGCAATAATGGTTACCAACAAACTGTGCCCAATGGGTCTTTGTGGGGGGGGGGGGTTCTCCTCCCCCACCGCATCATACACACGTGTCTGAATCATTAAGCCACCTATCCCATATCTTATTAAATTTCTCAGGGCAGCCCCTATTTATGTACATACATTTTTTAAACGGTAGTAGTGTGTTTATTTCCCTCTTCCATTCCGTCCATCTAGGTGGTCTGGGCCTCATCCCTTTTCTAGCAATAATTTTCCTGGCCAAAAACAACGTCTCCTGTAAAAAGGTCTTAGTCTGTCTGTCCATGAGGACGGGAAAAATACCCAGGAGACACTGCTTGGGGTCCAGAGCAACCGGGGAGCCCATGTTGTCGTGTAGGAAGGTAACAATTTGGGACCAGTATCCCTGTAGTACCGGGCAGGACCATAAAAGGTGAAAGAACTTGCCTGTATCAGCCTTACACATCGGGCAAAGATTAGATTGTTCTCTCTTATATCTGGCTACTCTAACTGGGGTCAGGTACGACCTGTGAAGAATATATATTTGAGTAAGCCTGTCTGAAAGCTTTGGGGATACCTCTTTACAGGTCTCCATAGCCTCCTCCCATTCATCCGTATCCATTGGGCCCACCTCCCTCTCCCACCTGGGTTTGAGAGCATAGGCCACCCTTCCAAATCTAGGAGCGGAGAGCATGGAATAGAATGATGAGATAAGGCCTTTTGGATCTAGGCTTCTTGCTATAGCTACAATTTGGTTGGGTGCAGGTGGGGGCACCGACCCTGAAAACTGGGTCCTAAAGGCGTGACACACCTGGAGAAATCTAAAATGCATATGATCGGGTAAATCAAATTCCTCCCTGAGGCTATCGAACGTCCTGAGAGTGCCATTTCTCACCAGTTGGTGCAGATAGAGTAGGCCCCTTGAACTCCAGCCCACCGGGTCTGGGATCTTGCGGAACTCCCCCAGGTGTTTGTTATGCCATAGTGGCGAGTAATCATTGTGAACGGGTATCCCAATGGTGGCAGATGCCAAGTCCCATACCCGTCTGTAGTGACGTAATAGGGGCTTGACCTCCTTGCTCGCATCTGTGCTATCTGTCCCCGACGTTACGGCATACAACGGGTCTCCTGTAAGGTGCGACCACCGAGGACATATTAAAGCTTTAAATCATTCGCTGTCGGTCTTGTCGAGGTGAAAGAAATGTGAGAGCTGGGCTGCGACGTAATAATTACTGAAGTCAGGTAGGGCCAATCCCCCCATGTCCGTCGGGTTCTTAAGTGATTGCCAAGATAGCTTGTGTCTTGTTTTGCCCCAGACGAAGGGCCGAAGGAGAGCCTCTAATGTTTTAAAGTACCTAAGGGGTATACGTGAGGGGGAATGCCAAAGCATATATAACACCTTGGGCAGGAGGACCATCTTAATAAGATTTACTCGGCCCCACACCCCCAACGGGAGACGGGCCCACGCGTTCAGTTTGGACTTAATTGTGGAGAGAAGCGGGTCAATGTTCAGGGCAATGTAATCGGTGGGGTTTCTAGACGTGCATATACCAAGGTATTTTATTTTCTCCACCCTCTGTAACGGTAAACTAGCCTGGGATTCGGGGGGGGGGGGAAACTATCTAGTGGTAAAATCTGTGATTTGTCCCAGTTAATCTTTAGTCCTGAGAACATGCCAAACATTTCTATCGTATGGAGGGCTTTGGAGAGTGAGGGACCGGAGTTCGCCAAGTATAGCAGTGTGTCATCCGCATATAGACTTATCTTTTCAGTAAGGGGGCCTACACTAAGTCCTGTGATCTCTGGGTCTGCCCGGATAGCCATAGCTAGGGGCTCCGCCGCCAGGGCATACAACAGTGGGGAGAGTGGGCACCCTTGCCTTGTGCCTCTGGAGAGGGCAAAGGTCTCAGAGGGCCACCCATTGGCCACCACCCGTGCCAAGGGGGCTTGATACAGAAGCCTTGTCCATTTAAGAAAATTCGGACCAAAGCCATAGTGCTCAAGACAGCTCCAGAGGTAACCCCATTCCACCGAATCAAACGCTTTGGCGGTGTCAAGAGTCACCACTACCCGTGTTCCCACCTCCTCATGATCTGCCTGTAAATTCATAAAGAGTCTGCGTAGGTTAAAGGACGTATTACGGCCTGGCATGAACCCCGCCTGGTCGGGATGGATAAGGGATAGTATGACCTGGTTTAGGCGCAAGGAAAGGACTTTCGCTAAAATTTTAACGTCCACTTGGAGGAGTGAGATGGGGCGGTAGGACTCAGGGAGGCCTGGGTTCTTCCCAGGTTTGGGTATTAAAACTATCGTGGCTTCTCTCATAGAAGGTGGTAACGTTTGGGTCTGGAACAGGTCATTATACAATGTTAGCAGTCTAGTGGTGAGTACCTCTCCATAGTGTGAATAGAATTCTATTGGCAGTCCGTCTGACCCCGGGGTTTTCGAGCGGGCGAAGCCCGCCAGTGCCTCGCCTATCTCCTCGACCGTTAGGGGAGATTCCAATAGGGCCACCTGATCAACCGTCAACTGCGGAAAGGTTACTGCCTCTAGAAAAGTAATCATGGGTTCCCTGTCCAATGGGGCCTTAGATTTGTATAGTTCCGAATAAAAATCCCTAAACCTGGAGCTCACCACTGCTGGGTCCGACACTCCTCCCCCTCCCGGTTCATGCAGGGTAATGACAACTGGTGGCCTATCCTCACAGTGAACCAGATAGGCCAGTAATTTGCCCGCCTTTTCCCCATGTTCAAACAATTTTTGTTTTGTGAAGAATAGTTTCTGCCTAGCCTTGGTGTAGTGCAATAGATCTAATACCCTAGACCGTTGTTTTAGGATAGCCGCCGACGACTCAGATGGGTCTGCTGCATAGCTTTGCTCGGCAGCAGACAATTCCGCGACCGCCAGGTCAAGTGCCGTCGTGGAGTCAGCCTTGATGCGGTTGATGCGTGAGACCAGTTGTGTTCGTGCATGTATCTTAAACGTCTCCCAAACCACCGAAGGGGAGGCCGAGCCTTCGTTATCCTGAAAAAACACCCTCCAGTCGTCTGTAAGGTCATCGTCTTCAGGCAGCAGGGATAGCCAGAAGGGGTTCAGCCGCCACGCCCTATGGGGCCTGTCACGGGGGACTCCCAGGGTGATTAGGTAGGGGGAGTGATCTGACAGGAGCCTGGGGCCGAAGGTCGCGTCCAGCAGTCGCGACCTGAGGCCTCCCGACAGAAGGATATAGTCAATCCTGGACAGCGTACCGTATGTAGATGAAAAGCATGAATAGTGTCAACTAGTTTAGAGAATCTGGACACTGACGGTGAACGGGGAGAAGTCTGGGAGGGGGACCACCTGTCCAGTGCATCATCCATTGTGGCATTAAAGTCACCCATCCACACTGCTTGTGACGAGGGATGTCGAGCCATAAAGGTGATGCCTTCATGCAGAGCAGACATGTTAAAGGGGGGGGGGTATGTAAAAGACCAATATAAGCAGGGGCTCCCCAAACAGCCTAGCAGAGAGGAAGACATAACGACCCAAGGGGTCCGTACATATCTCCTCAAGTGAGAAGTGGACAGACTTGGCAACTAGCACTGACACACCTCTAGAGTGGGAGGTGTGGGTGGAGTGGTAGGACCACCCCACCCATGGGCGGCGGAGCGCCATCTGTAGCCCCCCCTCTATATGGGTTTCAACGAGCACCACCACGTCAGCCCGCTGTTTTTTCAGGAATGTCAGAACTGCTGCCCGCTTAACTTTGTCACGCAACCCCCTGACATTCCAGGTCAAAAATTTTAGTGACGACATGTCTCTGTAGTTTTAATTAAATTAGGAATTCCACCACAAGGGGACCATGTCCACATCTGAATGAACCCAGCCCCCGCAGCATAGGAGTGTACCAATAATTTCAAAATGAGAACATCCACTGACCCTCTAAACCATACATTGCCATGTTTAAGATGCATTATGCCTAACATATAAAACAGTAAACAGAAATACCCCCCTCCCCCCCCCCACCCCCCTCCCCGCCCTGCATCCCCCAAACTTGATGCGGGCATAAACCCAAAACTGATCAAACATCCCCATCCCTGGGTAAAAAGTAGGGCAAAACGAAGAAAGAGAAAAACGTGCAGGAGCGTGTAGTGTCCGGTATGGGACCCAGAGGGCCCTAGCATCTAAAATAGTCAATACAAAAAGGAAGAAGAAGAAAAAAACATCAAGGAGTATAGGTCTCGTTGAGTAAGAAGTCCTCCGGAGCATCAGGCAGACATGGCTGGCATCCCCACCGGAGCTTCCCGCACGTGGATCCAGAGACCGGGATGGGCATGGGGGACAACCACGCTGTTCCGAACACACAGCTGGTAGCTCCCAAGCTCCCGCTACAACGTAGCGTACATTAAACGTGGGCTCTGCGGAGGGCCCCACAGGCAATAACATATTTAAAACAAGTACCGTTTCTCAGATCAACTCGAATCTGCAGTTCCTAGGGGTTTTTTAAGGCCGCGCTCGGAATGAACAATGGGCAAGATATATGGCTGCATGGCGTAGAAGGGAACCAGGTTCACAAGGGACTAGCGTGGGTTAAGGAGAGCCATGCAGCAATGAGTTTGAAAGGAACCGAGCCATGAGTCAAAAAAAAAAAAAAGAGGCGTTCATGAGGCAGTAGCACAACAATAGGAAACAAAGTCTGTGTAAGCCAAAGAGGTAACTTTTCCATACTCACAAACTCCTCAGTCCCCGCCACCGGGGGGGGATCTGCGCTCCAGCCAGGCAGCCGCATCTTCGGGCAGGTCAAAGAAGGACGCTCTCCCATCATGTTCTACCCGAAGTCGTGCAGGAAAAAGCATGGCATACTTATAGTTTAGGATTCTCAGCCGGCGTTTGACTTCCAAGAAGTTGCGACGGCGACGTTGCACCTCCGCCGAAAAGTCCGGGAACACAGCCACCTTGACATTCTCAAAGTCTATATTTCCCTTCAGTCTGGCCATTCGTAGGGCGGCATCTCGATCCTTAAAGTGCAATAGTTTGGCTATGAATGTGCGGGGGGCAGCACCCTGCGGCGGCGGTTTGGCCGGCATACGGTGAGCCCTTTCCACTGACAGCATGGGGGTGAAGGCCTCTCTGCCATAAGCCTTAACAAGCAACTGCTCCAAGAAAGCAGCCGGGTCCTTCCCTTCAGCACCCTCCGGGAGGCCGATCAGGCGGATGTTACACCTCCTGAGCCTGTTCTCCATTTCGTCTTGTTTGGCGAACAGTTGCTGTATTTGGTGCTGCATATGTTCCACGTCGGCCTGCAGTGGCGGCAAGGTGTCTTCTACCGCGCCTAAGCGATCCTCCGCGGTCTTCACCCGATCCCGGATTTTGTTCACATCCTGCCGGAGGAGGGAGATGTCTACCTTGACCTCCTCGATCTGAGTGGCCAGTGAGGTACGGCAAAGGGTGATGGCCTCCAAGAGTTTGGCTGTGTCTCCCGCCGGCCACGTCTCGCTGGTCTGGGCCGCGCCGCCATCTTCCACCGGATCCCCTGCATCATGCCGATATTGTGCTAACTTCGCCTGGGTGGATTTTTGCGATTTAGGTGGCGACATGTTCCCCCGGGTCTATGGAGTCCAGCAAGGCGAAGATGGTAAGTCGATGTCGGTCTTGAGAAGCAGGATGGTACAGATTACAGGATCAACGGACGGAGCTCCTGGGAAAGCGTCCTACTCCATGCACCGTCAGGCCACGCCCCCCCTTACCTTTTCTTTTTAAGAAATTTTGGATTACTACCTTTCTTATGTCCAGTTTGTTGTTTTTCACTTTCTCTATTTAGATTTGCTGCTAAGAGGACTGTCATATGCATGTACACCTCTTCAGAGAACATTTAGCTGTCAGGTGTATCTCTCAGTTTTTGACTTCCATTTCCCTGAACTCAAGGGTTATGGGTGTTCCACTTAAGCCTTGAGGTACTAATTTGTTAGTTTTTTGCTTGGATATTCCTTGTTTATCCAACCTTTGTTTTCCTAAAGTTCCACTTCAGCCTTTAACTGCTAATTGAATGTTTTTTTTTAATTTTCATTTGGACATGTCTTCTCTGTCCTTCCTTTGCCTGCAGTCAAGCATTGGGTATCCAAAGCTTTGGCCTTTACCCCAGTAAATATTTTTTTTTCCTTAGTAGTGATTCCCTGTCCTGGTCTAGAGCACCAGGTTGATCCTCCATTTCCTTCCTTTGGTCATGGCAATCTCCAAATTCTTTTTTTTTATCCAGCCTTCATCTAAGTGTTGTTTGTTTCAGGTTCCGCTTGTAAGTGGATTTGCACATACATTAGATCTCTCAGTTGTTTTTGAACACCCTTCAATTGGACTGCTTTTGGACATCCTAAGTATTTTATATATCACAACATTCCTGTGTCCCTCAATGAATGATAATGAAATAAAAATAAAAATGTAAAATCATCCTCCTGAAGTCTTTAGAGGGACATGGGTCCTGCCTCTCTTAGTTATTGACCTTAGGTACTACTCGCTCACAAAACTGAGGCATGACGTTTGGCATCGGCTTGACATTCTTTGTTTGACAGTGTCCAAACCTTTTGATGATTGTAGTATAACTGCAATGTCTAAAGCCTTGTACACACGATCAGTCCATCCGATGAGAACGGTCTGAAGGACCGTTGTCATAGATTAACCGATGAAGCTGTCTGATGTGCCTACACACCATCAGTTAAAAAACTGATCATATCAGAACACGGTGATGTAAAACACGATGACGTGCTAAAAAAAATTATGTTCAATACTTCCAAGCATGCGTCGACTTGCTTCTAAAGCATGCGTGGATTTTTAACCGATGGTCGTGCCTACTAACGATCGCTTTTGACCTATGGGTTAGGAATCCATAGGTTAATTTTAAAGCAAGTTGGCTTTTTTTAACCTAAGGTTAAATAACCTATGGGGCCCACACACTATCGGTTTTGACCGATGAAAACTGTCCATCAGACTGTTGTCCTCTGGCTAACCTATGGTGTGTACGAGGCCTAAGAATTACTATATTTTATGGTAACTACAAACATTCTATTTTTTCCTGAAAACCACATGAATATGTTTTCTTAGATCAGAGCATTCTAGTATAATTCATACTTTTAATAAATACCATGGTAGCTTCTGCTCTCCTATAGAATGTAGAACATGGTGTATGTAGTTGGATTGAGCTACCAGCAGAATGTGTATGTATGTTTAGGAGCAAAATAGCAATTGCAGACTCCAAATCAATACTATATTTAATCAGTATAGCAACTGGTGATTGGCAGTGGTAAAGATTTAAACTTCAATATAGAGACTTCTGATGTACACCTTTAATGCAAAGAATACCTACTAGACATAAATCAGATATATTGTAAATGTAGTTATGATTTTTGTTTTGACCTTTTTGTTTTGAGATTTCCATCAACGACTGTGTCTTTTCTGTGTTTTTGCAGGTCAATGAGACCACGGTGGAGCAGCTGGTTCAGCAATATCCACATATTACTTTTAGTACTGTTCTTCAGGACTGCAAGAGAACCTTGGAACGGGCTTATCAGATGGGCTGGACACCAAATGCATCTTCTGTCTCCTAATTATTTCCACAACAGCACAACAAAGACGTCACGGATACTGCATTTTGCATTTTTATTTAGCAGTATAGACTATAAGTCATTGATTTATCTGTTTGAAACTTATTTCCCCATTCAGTATGACATTGCTTGCTAGGTGCTGGGTGTTTTGCTAGGATTGGGGAGTCATCTACTGTGTGACAAGGATATTTTTCAGGTTGCTTGGGTTCTGAAATATTAGTTATGTATGGTTTCCATTAGATAAGGTTGATATAATTGCGTGAAAGGTGATTGTAACATGTTCTGATTTTGTGTTATAAAAATAATGTGAGTTATAGTAGCTTCAAATTCTCACTCCATATTCCTTCTAAAGAAATCAACAATGTAAGAAACTAGGTTTCCTTGATTTTTTTTTCCCTGTTCCATTTTTATATCTGATCAATTAGTTCATGCTCTATAATTTATGCAGCCTTTACAAAACAAGAACTTTAGGAGATAATTCACCATATCCATCTAATTCATGCGATCTGGTCATTGGAATATTTGTTCTTGTACATACAAAGGTTCCTTCCAATTTTCTATTTTGAGTTGTCATTAAAGAACATACAAAATGGTCACAGGAGGTTTGGGTATATATATGACTTCTTGTCTTTGAGATATTGATCACAATTTCCAAAGATCCAATACATCATCCTTCAGCGTATATGCCTTGTGCTTGTGTGTTAGAAGATTGTCTGTAGACCTATGTGAGGTGATGTTTGTTTGATAAACAGCATTTGTAGAATGGATGGAGTATATATGGAACTTTGAAGGAAACATTGGCATTGAAGTAACACCTTAACATACTTAAGCAGTTCTTTATCAGTCTTTGTTTTAACTCTTAAGCCATCAGTGTTAGTCTCTAGGTTCCAAGGAACTTAGAATTTTTATTGCAAATATTTAGCTATGTCAATTCTGTGGTTATAGAAATAGGCCATTTCCATGCACCTAGTCAGATCTGTTAAAATAATGCCGTAGGTGGGAGAGGGGTGTCCTTTATTGTATTCACAAGATCAAGTTATGATGCACAAAATCCAACTATCTCATCAAAGACAAAATTCTTGAGTGAACCTAAAGATATAGCAGGAATGCACATAATTTGAGGGCTTTCATATTTCTGATAAAGATTATAAACCTTGTAACATAATTATTCTGAAAAATCATGTCTATAATCTAAGGGAGAAAAATCAGAATTTTGTTGGCAATATTAGAAATTCTTAGTTGATTGCAGAAGTAATGCTTAACATTACCCTGTCACTATATATCTGTCTTTTTTTTTCTTGGTAAGGTGCAGGAACCTAGGTTTGCAGCAGTTTTTAATCCAGCCGATGTGTCAAAGTTTGACCACTCCTTCCTGCCACTCATACACTTCCAGTAGCTAATTTTTATAACAGGTTGCCTCACTGTGTAGTAAGCATGTGTGAGAGGCTGGAGGGCAGACTTTGACAATACTTGGAAGTGCTAAAGGTGAGCTTTAGAGGGGCTGAAAGATACTACAAGCAACTTTACGTTTCTGCACTTTTTATCACTCTGCAATTTTTTTTTTTTTTTACATGAGGGAGGTACTTTTATATAATTCATTAAATTGCAAAATTATTTGTGTAGCATTTATATTATCATCCTTAATGAAACTTTATTTTTTATTTAGAGGGCTGTATCAGGTAACAAAATACCTGTATGAGAAATCTTCAATATAAGCTGTTCTTCTTTTCCTCTTAGACAGACTTGTGTCAGGTTACACCCACCTATCCTTGGGTCTACCTCTGGGTCTGAAAAAACAAAAATGGAAGAGAACACCAGATCAAAGGTAGCCAGGTGTAAACAGATAGCGAATCTGTTTACTACTGGACACCCATAAAAAAGAGTGGGCTCTGTACAGAAAATAAACAGATGCAAAAGTATTATCCACCCGCTCTTCTCCGATCAGCAGGGAATCAGCTCGCAGATCCTCTGAATGAATAGAATCTTCCCCCTATGAAAGGGGCCTTGCTCCCAGGCTGTACATACAGTAGCTAGTCAAATGCAGTGATGTTAATACAGAGTTGGCCAAGTTATTTGGTAACACTTTTGCATTAACTGAAGTCATAAGGTGTATGACTAATGTTGACCTGCTTGAAAATCTTGCTCTGATCTGAGCATGTGTGAGTATACAATGTTTTTGGCATAGTATATAGTTTGAAGATTGAGTCCCACATAAAGTATAAGCTTTTAGCAAATTATGGATTTTGTGCTTGTCCCAAGGTCAGTAAACGCAGCAAAGCATAGCCTGCCTGTAGATGCATACCTGTACACACAAAACACAATATTTAAGCCAGTGATTTGAACAATTACATTTTCTAGAATTTAAAACTGAACATTTCTATTTACGCAAGATCTTCTCCCAAATTTGATATTGTTATATTTTCTATAAAACAGCAAGGCATGAATCAGATACATATATTTATTGTGCAGCAAATATATAGTGATAATCATATGGCAACAGGTTGTTCCAGTTATAGAGAAGAATAAAACATTTAACATTTACTGTCTGGGATTTTTTATTTGTTTCTATCTAAGCTTTCTATTTCTCTAAATGGATTTGACTTCATTAAGATTTATTTTGATTTGCGATGGGTTAAAGTGTCTAACCCATAATTACTATACCTTGCACTTTATTTACAAAGCCACTGTGGGCTTTTCGCTACCGACCATCATGTGATACAGGTGCCACCTTTGCACAGGAGCACATCTGGCTTTCAACATTGAAGACTTGTAATTTACAGCACACCATTGAATGAGCATACAACCATTATCCACAACTATAGATCAAAATGATGATCATTGTATTTAAATGAAAGTAAAATTAAGCCCCAAAGAAAACATTTATTATAATGTTGCTTACCAATTTTTAAATGTGGTGGCTGTATTATTTAAATTGTTTTGTCTCTTTCTCTTTTATTTTCATCTGGCCAGTAAGTCTGTTGTTTTTTAACAGAAAAGCTCTCTTGCAATTAAAAAGAAGACAGACAATTTAACACTGGCTGGGATACTTAAACGATCAGCTTTTATTTATATAAACCTTTATCTTAAAAAGAAAAAAAAAGTTTGTTGTATTGAATTATAAAGTATTAGCTGCAATTCAGCTTCAATGTGTTAGTGTATTTAACCACTTCAGTACAGGGCATTTTCACCACCTTCCTGCTCATGCTAATTTTTAATTTTTAGCGCTGTCGCACTTTGAATTACAGTTTTGGTTACCCAAATGAATTTATTATGTTTTTCCCCCCCACATATAGAGCTTTCTAGTGGTGGTATATGATCACCTCTGGGGTTCTTATTTTTTGCGCTATAAACAAATGAAAAGTGATGAGTTTGAAAAAAACTTTTTGCTATAATGTCCCCATTTAAAAAAACAATGTTTTCCTCAGTTTAGGCCAATATGTAATCTACATATTTTTGATTAAAAAAAATCGCAAAAAGTGTATATTGATTGGTTTGCGCAAAAGTTATAGCGTCTACAAAATAGGGGATAGATTTATGCCGTTTTTATTTTTTTACTCGTTATGACTCCGATTTGCAATTTTTATCGTGACCGTGACATTGCGGCGGACATGTCGGACACTTTTAAACTATTTGGAGACCATTCACATTTATACAGCGATCAGTGCTATAAAAATGCACCGTCTACTGTGTAAATGTCACTGGCAGGGAAGGGATTAACACTAGGGACGATCAAGGAGTTAAATGTGTTATCTAGGGAGTGATTCTAACTGTAGGGGGAGGGGACTCACAAGGGGAGGAGACCGATCTGTGTTTCTCTGTACTGGAAACACACCATCGGTCTCCTCTCACTCTACTGTTTATGCACACAGATCCACGTCCCTGCTCTATTACCGGCAATCACGTGTGGCCGACGCACATTGCGCCTGCCAGGCACTCTCACTAGCTCCCGAGTATACCCCTTGACGGCCAGGAAGCCCAGGACGTAATATAATACCCATCCAGGATGGGAGATCCATCCTATGGACATCATATGTCTATGGGCAGGTAGGGAAGTGATTAAACCTGCTAGTACTTCTAACACTCCCCTCCCCCAGACTGACAATATTGCTGTCCAAATCTGCCCCCTGTGTTAATTCATCCAGTGTGGTGTCTGTATAATACAGGAGGAGTGTTACTGGCCAGATCATTAGGAGAAAAACAAACAAACACAGCCACCACATCTAATAACTGGTAAGCTAAAAAAAAAAAAAAAATGTTGGTCTTGGGTTTAATGCTCTTCTGTGTTACTAACCTCTTTTACACTGTGTAATTGTTTTTCTCTTCTGGTCAGTCACAGCGATCATGTGACCTTGCCGGCACTCAGATTGGAGGAATACAGCAGCCAGAGGTCACATGATCGGTCAAAAAGATAAGGTATTTACAAACATTGTTTTAAAAAAGAAATTACACAGTGTAGGAGAGATTAATAGAACAGAGGAGCTGGTTGGAACTTGTTCTTTACCTTTACAACCACTTTAAATACAACAGTAGGTGATGGCCTGCACTGAACAGTGGAAGTGGCCATCATAACGGATCTAAAAGCTATAGGAATGTTGACTAATTTTTCACAATATCACATTGCATTGTCTAAGGCCGCGTACACACGATCAAATCTATCTGCTGGAAACGGTCGGCCCGACCGTCCCAGCAGACAGATTTGACCGTGTGTACGGGCGAGCCGACGGATTTGGCCACCCGACAGATTTCAAAGCATGCTTTGAAATCTGTCGGCTGGGAACCCGTCCGCCCGACATGTCTGCTGGTTAGTACGCTAACCAGCAGACATGTCTTCTCGCACACGCGCCGAATGGTTTCGACGAATGCGCGGAAGTGTTTTACTTCCTAGTGCGGTGACGTGGCGGCGTCAACGTCACCGCGCCGTCTGGCGGCGGGGATTTTGGTTTGATCGTGTGTACACGATCAAACCAATATGTCCCCAGCAGACAGATTTGTTCAAATCGGTCGGCTCGTGTGTACGCGGCCTTAGGAGTTTAATAACTTTTCAAAACAGAATTCAAAACGGCAACCCCACGTTCCCGAAACACTCTATATCCCCAATTATTCCTTAAAAGATTAAAATATATATTTAAGTATAATTGGTAGCAATGGGCTAACATCGGGTCAATAGACAGCAGTGTGAAAAACATAAGGCAGATTATTTTCTTGCAATATAAATTAAAATGTATTATCTGAGGGACAGTAGCTACAAATGTTGTTTCATGGATGGACAGTATGCAAGCAGCTTGGTTAGGCTACAATATAAGAGGAGGCACATTTTCTTTCACTTTTTTTTATTTTATTTTGTTAAAGGAAGTGACACACAATACAAACCAAAAAACAGAATACAAAGCATCAAACCAGTTTAAAGAATAATCAAATATGCATTAACATATGCGAAGATGAACCATGAAATAGTAGATAAACCAAGAACAACTATCCCACCTAGATCTTCAGTAGTGTTGAGCGGAATACGCCATATTCGATTTCGCGATATTTCACGAATATATAGAAGAATATTCGTGAAATATTCGTTAATATCGAATATTCGTGATATTTTATAAAAAAATAAAAAATTAGCAAAATTTTGCTAATGCAACATAAAAGGATCGCCTCAGCTACTCGGCCCAGGGTCTCTAATCATACCAGCAATGCTTTTAGACGTCGATGGAGATCACTAGGATGTGATCTGTTTTAAAAATAAATTTGAAAAAATACGAATATTCGCAATAGCGAATATTCACCGCGATATTCGAGTTATTCGCAAAATACTCTAATATGCAATATTCGTAACGAATATTCGCAATGCGAATATTCTTGAGCAACACTAATCTTCAGTTACTGCACCCAGGACCTTACAGATAAATTAAAACTATGGAACTGTATCCTGCAGAATGTTAAATATATACGTTCCTGGAGCATTATCCAAGAACGTTTTTTCCTTTGCGGCAGTCAGAGAAACAGTAGGCCATTTCCAGGAGCAGGCTATAGTTATATTAGCCCCTAGCAGGATATAAGAAATTAAGCATTGCAGACTTTTGGAAACTTTGGGCTAGATTCAGATAACTTAATATTGCGCTGCGTAATCGAAATACTCTACGCTGCCGTATTTCACCAGGCTCTACACCGAATTCTGGTCGATTTTTGCCCGTACGCTACGGCGGCGTAGTCTATTTCTCGCCGCGTAATCGAAATACGCGATTAGGGGGCGTGAAGCATTTAAATTAAGCGCGTCCCTGCGGCGATCGAACTGCGCATGCTCCGTTCAGAAATTTCCCGCCGTGCATTGCACGAAATCACGTCGTTACGTCATTCGTTGTTTGAGTAGCGGCGTTTACGAACATTCCTATTCCCGGACGACTTACGTAAAAAATAATAAAGGACGTCGGAAAACGTAGAAATTCGACGCGGGAACGACGGCCATACTTAACATGGGCTGTCTAATATTAGACCAGCAAAAAGCTGGTATAGTGTTACGTAAAAAAAAGATGACTAAAGGTGCCGTAAGAGATTGCGATTGAAGATCGTAATTTCTGGGATCGCCGGCAAAAGCTCATTAGCATACCCTGACGCGGAAAACGACGGGAAGTCCATCCAATGGCCGCAATTTTATTGCAGCGTAGATCCGAAGGCGTACGAACACGTAATCCAGTCGAATTGAAGCTCGCAGCCGTCTATTCATGGTTTGAGGTTTCAGACTAGCTAAAAACGCGCGTAATTTGAAATTACTCCAGTCTAACACCAGTTAGACAGGCGTAATCGCTCTGTGAATCTGGCCTTTTGTCTCCTGGCATATTGAGTAATGCAATCTGTAGAGACTTAGGGATTGCAACTGCTGATGCAGCAAAGCAAAAATCTATGGATCCTTTGGCATTTCCTGCCTGATATGGTACATGGAGCCTAAAAGCTTACATCCCCTAAAACAGAGTGGCGAAAAAGCCAGGTATATTTTTTGCCAAATGAGTGGGGACCAGATACCATCTCGTGATAACTTTCAGATTTGCTTCAATTAAAGCAACATTCATAAAACCTTTAAATTAACTGGGGAATTCCCTATACCCCATGTGTAAATCCCATTCCCTGGACAGGTCCTTCTCCCAATCCATCATGTATAGAATTTTCTCCAAGGCATCTGAAAGTAGCCTGTAGATGATAGTTTTCCCCCTTCTGATCCAAATCCTGTGATCAGTGTTGTTTAAACTCAGCTATTCAAGGGGGTTCCAGCTTATTTCCCCATAATGAATATAAGAAATGAGAAATTTGCATATAACAGAACAGCTTCATAGAAGACATCTCTAGCAAAAAACATAGTGAGCGGCCCAGTAGGAGTAAAATAGTGTTCCATTATAGAGACAAGTGATGGTCAAGATGGGTGGCTGCCCTGGGCGTAATTGTATACTGCAGGGATGAGGGCACCGCCATTCTGACGATATTGCTGACAGTGGTGGTGATCCCTTCGGATCTCTAATCTCATAAATAGGTGAGAATATGGCCTCTCCTCTCGTTTTAACTTCAGCATTAGCTTAAAAAATGTAGAATATTTTTGGAGAGTGAACGAAGGACTGTACTGATGAGCAAGGTGACGCAGATCTGCTCTTTGAGAATGATAAAACTGAAAAATGTTAAGCCTTTTGACTGGAAAATTCAACCCCTGTGTATTATGTGAAACAACTGGTAAAGGAGTAGCATTAGAATCACCCTTGGACATGGATCACAGAGAGAAAACACTCAGCTAATATTCACCAACTCCCACCACAGAAGTTCGAGAGAAGACCTCCTCTTATCAGACCTTAGGCGGCAGAACCCATGGGTGACAGCAGATGACTTGACCAGCCACAAAGAAGAAGAGGAGAAACGAGAAAGCCCAAAATCCATCAAGAGGCACAACAGGACCTGCCACTCACAACCTAGGGCCAGATTCTCAGCGGCGCTACGACGGAGTATCTCAGATACCCCGTCGTATCGCCGTTTTTTTTGCCTCGTATCTATGCGAGTGATGCTTAGCATCACTTTGGCATAGACACGCTTCAACATCCGACAAGTGTAATACCATTACACTTGCGGATCGTAGTTGTAATGACAACTCTGGCCACTAGGTGGCCTTTACGTTGTTTTTTCATTTGCATATGCAAATGGCGCTTTTACGCCGCCCCGTCGTCGCGTACGTCGTTTTTCGTTCGCGTAAGGTTACCCCTGCTTCTATGAGGAGTAACCTTACGAAGTTCCGTCGGGTGCCATGTTAAGTATGGCGTCGGGTCAGCGTCGGCTTTTTCCGTCGCTTACGTGGTTTTACTAACTCGTTCGCGAATAGGGCATTGCGTAAGTGACGATCACGTCGTTTTGACGTCGGTTTCAACAACGCTTTCCGACGTGAGCTGGAGCATGCGCACTGGGCTTTTTCCCCGGCCGGCGCACGCGCAGTCCGTTCGACGTGGGGGCACGCTTAATTTAAATACAAGCTGCCCCATTTGAATTACGCGGGCTTACGCTGGGCCATTTTCGCTACGCCAATGCAAACTACAGAGCTAATGGTTAGAGAATACGGCACTTGCTCTAGTACGATGCGGCGGCGTAGTGTAAATGGCTTACGATACGCAAGCGAAATTCTATGAGAATCTGGCCCCTAGTCTTCACAACTAGAGGGCATTAACCTGTCTTAAAGGAAAGAAAATATTATTCCTTTGAAACAAGGGAAAGAGCATGGCTACTGCTCTGGCATAAAAGCCGATAAACTAGATCAGTAACCGACAGTGATGGTAGAAATATTTCAGAATAGAGTAAAAAAAAAAAACGACATTAGGAAAGCCCATGGGGGAGAACCTGGCATGGGCTTGTTGAGCAAAAAATAGAGGGGGGACATAAAAAAAAGGGACAACAAAGATCTCATAATTTTCCTGCACCAAAATTCCCTTTCGAGAGACTTGGAACCACACAGCAAAGCTAGGTGATCCACTACATATTGCTTAACAGATAAAAATTGAAATACCGCTATACTGTCAAAAACATAGCTTGGTACCCACTAACTATGAGGGTGGTTCAAACAATAAACTCAACAAATGCCACCCTTAGAGGTAAATGTGTAAATATAAAAAATAATCAGAAAAGTCCTGTGACTGGATTTTGATTTATGCCAAACAGAAGTCAAAAGACTAGGTGGCATTGGTCGTTTGGAGGCTCCTGTACCACAGTGACATGGAGACGAAGAAGGCTCATGTCCCAGGCCAGCCCAGCCAGAGAAGTAAGTGTTCCCCTTCCACAAAAGAAGAGAAGGCTTGTTCTGGAAGGTAAACTGGAGGCGATAAGAAAAAGACCACTGATACTTGAGAGAGAGACACTAGTAATGCCGCGTACACACGATCATTTTTTGTGATGAAAAAAAACAAAGTTTTCTATGAAGTAAAAAACAACGTTTTTGAAACGTCACTTTTCAAAGACGATGTTGCATACACACCATCGTTTTTTTCACAAAAAGCGAGGTTACGTTCACCACTCTTTTCCAATGAAGCATGTTGGAATTTTTTTTGGTCGTTTTTTTGAAGACAAAAAACAACGTTTTGCCCACACACGATCAATTTAAATGATTTTTAATCGCAAAAAACGACCGTGTGTACGCGGCATAAGAGTTTGAAAGTGCCATTTTTGAATGGTGGCATGAGACAGTTCCAGTACAGCAAAAAAAAAAAAAAATGGATCAGTGGTAGTGAGCAAAATACCCCAAAGATTGGCATCAGTGAAACAAACTACAACCAAGATTTGTGCCAGTGAAGCAGATTGCAAATGTAGTACATTTGCAGGCACTAAATCGAATGGTACTGCAAGCGCAAACACTACTTTTTCAGTGGTCCAGTCAATTTTGCAGCCTGTTCAAATGCATATACAGAAAGAGGAAAGGTCTGGTCTCCCCAGTAACACACTTCCATCCCTATAACATTTAGTCAAACAAAGGATTCGCCCTGGGACTAAATGAAGTGGCTACCGTTACTGCCAGTAAGATTAACAATAGTTATTACAGTATATAATTTATTCAAGTAAAATTCTTTACATGCATAGATAACACCAACAGTTGCCAATAAAAAGATACATAAACAAAAAATATTGGTACATCAATGTAGTCAACTGTCCTTTGGTGTGTGAGTACCTTGAGGGACACCTGCAATGAAAAAAACATGGAAGTGGCCATTGTTGTGCCTTACTTCTGAAAACACAAGTTCATTGACTGTTATCCAAACCTTTTGGCTTCAATGCTTTAAACTGTGATCACTTTTTTAACCTGTATGCTGGTTTTTACCATTAAAGGAACACTAAAGGTTTGTTTTTATTAGATCATTTGATTGCTGTAAGCTAGAGCATTTAAATATCACTTACCTAGTTTTTCCTTTTGACCTCCAAAATACAGTAATCCAGGTTTGAAAATGCCATTTCCTGTCTCTCCTCTTCTTGCTTTCCACCAGCATCTGCATGGTGGAAAGCAGAATGTGCTCACCCCCTCTCTATGACTACAGCCCTGCGTGAAGATGCTCTCTTATCCCTCACAGGCATGGAGGCTAAGCCTAATGGGAACTGTAGTTCCCATTAGGCCGTGATGTAGCAAGAATGAATGCGCACCACAAACCAGGAAGTCAGTGAGAATAAAGATTCAGGAGTGACGGAGGTGAATAAAACAGCTCGATTTCAACAGGTATCAAACTAGTTATAATGCAAAACATTACTTTTTACTTTATCAGCTACTGTCAGACTTTAATTTAAGAGGAAAATATTTTTGTCTTTACAACCCCTTTAAGACCTTTTTTGCTGACCTGCACCATCAGAGCCCCTATTTTTTTACTTGTTTTGCATGTTCTGTGGAGGAAACGTTTTTTGAGTGTCTCCAGCTGGTCCCCATTACCCTATTAAGGGTTGCTGTCTGTATGAACTGAGCTGTTCTCAGATGTGTGTTGGATCTTTGCGATTTCTCTACCTACTCCATGGGTGAGACACCTTTATCGGAGACATCTTTGGCTGAGGAATACCGGGCTCCTTGACCTTACCTTCGGTTGACGTCTTCTGGACACCAGGCAGGGAGATGTATTCCACTTCTTTTTGCATCTTCGCTGACAGTCCCATTGAACAGCTGGTTGGGTACCGTAAGCTTGATTGACCTGTTGTTGTATGACAGTCGGGTCCAACGGTTACGGTAAGCACATTCATAATTATATCTTACATCTGAAGATCTTCATTGGGATAGTTCATTCAATCTCATGACATCTTTATTATGTTATTTACTCACGATGGACAATTTATCACATTGATTTTCTACATGAACTGATTATTTCATGAGGATTGAACATTATTAGTTTATGATTATACCCTGTTGAGTATATATTATTACACTAAAACATAGCGCTACACATTCACCTACACTCCTTCTCTGACCTGAAACAAATATGCACACAATGATTTCATTTTTTTTTCTAATTTTCCTTATTGATGTATTACAGGGGTCTCCAAACTGCGGCCCGAGGGCCAGATGTGGCCCTTTGCTAACCTTTATGCAGCCCTTGAGGCACAATTCCTTCCAATGATTTGAGGTTCTATTCCTCCCATTAACCCAACAATGGGGCACTGTATCTTCAACGGATACCAATGATGGAATACTATTCCTCCTACTAATAGGGGGAATCCTCCTCCTATTGACCACCAACCCTGAGGCCATATTTATTCTCACTGATTTTGGGCCTGTGACATTTTCTACCCCTGCTGGCCACAATCCAGCCCTCCTAAAGTCTGAAGGACAATAAAGTGGCCCTTTGATTGAAAAGTTTGGAGACCCATGATGTATTATTATTATACAAGTATTATATAGCGCAAACAGTTTGGGCAAGCGCTTTACAAAATTCAATACTAGAGGATTCAGAGGACCCTGTTCACAAGAGCTTACAAGCTAAAGGGAGAGAAAGTTGATACAACAGGTAATAACAGAGAATGGTTAATAGAGAACGTAAAATTCCAGTTGTTAGGTAAAGGAAATATTGTCTTCCCTAATTAGATGAGTATTCAAGGGTTGCCTAAAAGCTGACAGAGTAGGAGATACCAGGATGGATTTCAGTGCAATTTCAAGTGCACTTTGTACTTGTAGTTTGCACTTGTAGTGCAAAGTGGATTTGCCTTTAGTAAAAAAAAAAAAAAAAAAAAAACCAATATCTTTTTGCTATAATAAATATCCCAATTTGTTTTTCCTTAGTTTAGGCTGATATGTTTTCTTCTACATATATTTGGTAAAAAAAAATCGCAGTAAGCGTATATTGATTGGTTTGTGCAATAGTTATAGCGTCTACAAAATAGCGGATAGATTTTTGGCATTTTTATTATACGTTTTTTTTTTTACTTGTAATGGCGGCAATCTGCAGGGTTTTTTTCGGGACATTGTGGCCAACAGATTTTTGGGACCATTGACAATTATACATTGATTAATGCTATAAAAATTCACCAATTACTGTATAAATCACTGTCAGGGAAGGGGTTAACACTAGTTGGCAATCAATGGGTTAACTGTGTTCCCTAGGTGTGTTCTAACTGTAGGGGGATGGGAGTGACTAGGAGAAGAGCAAGATCGGCGTTCATACATTATATGAACACATGATTTGTCTCCTCTCTCCTGAGAGAACCGTGATCTGTGTGTTTGCACACACAGATTACGGTTCTCGCTCTGTCAAGTCATTGCGCCAGCCGGACACTTGCATCTGCTCCGTGTTCACGCTGCATGTGCCCCTAATGGGCAAAAGGCTACATGATAAGTTAACATAGTTTCGCCCAGCCCTGCTATTCTGCAGCAATAAAACTGCAGCAGCTGGTCATCAAGTGGTTAAGAAAAAGATTGTAATGTGAACCTGTCCTCATGTCTATGGCTTATGTGCTTTAAGTTGTTTTTGGGTATGTTATAGTACCAATACAGTATTTTCCATATAGACTCTTTAAAGCGAAGTTCCAGGATTTTTTTTGTTTATCAAAAGTCAGCAGCTCCGAAAACAGTATCTGCTGTCCCACAGTCCAGCATTGTGGCCTTACGGAGCCTTGCACCTCTCCCCCTCCTCTCCATGGGGCCTCCATTGAAACTGTAGGCACCCAGCCATGACAAGATAAAATAACGGGACTATACTATATAGAAGAACATTCTAACCAACAAAATGGCCGCTGCCATAACGGAGACATTTACTCCACCAAAATGGCCGCCGATACACGTCCGGTTTTAACATATAAAGGACAAAGCTAGGAACCTATCGGGTATCTCTGATGAAGCTGCGAGGTGCAGCGTAACATGTAAGACCCGGAACCAGAAGTGGACGTGCAACCCGATCGTTTTACTCGTCTGTTTGTTTTACTTTAAATGTAAGTTGCTACTTTTTTCATTAAATCTTAATTTTACGTACTTCACTATGGTACCATCCTTCTTTATTTGAGTACTACTGGAACAGCTCCAACCACACACCCTGGAACGTTGGACCCACACTAGGACAACCACACCATCCCATACAGAGGATAGAGGGACATCTGCTGGAGATCCATCTAAAGTGTTACACATATTAAGGCTTTTCCCTTACCAAGGTAAGCGCAATGAGAGCTCACTTCATCCAAGAATATCACCTTTAAAACTAACCACAACACCACGGACGGAACTATTTGTCAATTTATTTGATATTTATTATTTATGCATTTGCACTTTGTTGCACGGTTTGCACTTTGTTGTTTTTGCCCTGGTTTGATGCCAGACTCTCAGTGGTAAATGTATATGCGCTGATCACTTTTTATTTTATCTTATCACTATTGTATTATTATTTACTACAACTTAGATCGAGCAGCATTTATATTATTTTTCACTCTTTTCTATTTGGTGGAGCAAGAGCCTCACAAATTCATATTCACCCAGCCGTGACAGCTTGTCGCTCTGCGCATGAGCAGGTCGCGCTGCGCTCTCAGAGTGGACAGACAATCTTCTGGGACCTGAGACGTGTCCCAAAAGATTGCAGAGAGTAAGGGGCCTCCTAGGGGGAGAGGAGAAGTCACCTAGGCAGTCTGTAGTCAGAAACAGGAAGGGGGACAGGAAGTCACACTCAAAATTATGCACCCCCCCAACAAAAAACTACATGCCAAATGTGGCATGTAAGTGGGCAAGGAATGCTTAAAGTGGAAGTTCCACTGGGTGGAACTCTGCTTTAATATAAAGTTTTCATTTTTTCATATTTTTTTTCATCTTTTGTAAACAATTGAGGAAAGCAAATCAACATGTAGCGCTACATTCGTAGGAACCTCCTCAAGAACCTCCGCCCCTCTGACACACCAGGTTGAGTGTACAAACATACAATCTCACAGGAATTTATTGAAAGTAACTTTAATTTAGCTTAGTACCCAATAGTAATGAAACCAGGTAATAAAGGCAAACTTATTATATTGTCACAAAATATATAATAGCTATATTTGGTAGCTAGGCAAGCATAAAATGGATTTACAATGGTAATAACACAATTTAGCAAACAAAGTGATTTACAGTAGATACTAGACATAAGATGACATTTGGCATCCAGATCAGCAAGGCGACCTCAAGTGCAGCAGTGACCCGTAGAAGAGTTTAGTATTCCGAGTGCTGGAACTATACTGCCAGAACACATTTATGGCAGCAATGCTAGTCCTAGACCGACTGGGTATGCACTGCCCAAAAGAAAAGGAGGATGCTAGCAGGGGAGCAAAGGGGGCTTACAGAAAAACTATTTTGGGAGAGAAGTCCTTTGAGTTGTGCTTCTGTTGCTATCTAGTTTCTGATATTGTTGTGGCCCTTTAAGAGTTTTGGTGCATTTAACAAGAGTCCCAATTAATCTGCATGCAATATAGGTACGGTATAAAAAGGAAAAACTAAAGCGCTAGCCAACAGTGAATAGACCCAATATGAGAAATAATTTAAACTAATTACATGCAGCTCAAATCTAGTATGTGCTAACAACAAAAATAGAATATAAAAGTGTAATGATGAGCGCAAACTTACATCATTATACCAAACCTTTACTGAATCTGAACAACATCTACTTTGCACCTGTGCTGAGACTATACCGTACCTATGAAAGTGTAATGATGAGCACAAACTTAAACTGAACTAAATAATCAATCCCAAACAAACAAGTGAGCATCACTATAAAGATAGTGATTAAATTAATGATCCAAAATATGTGCAATACAGTGCAGCAGCAAATGTCCCAAATTAGTGATTAAATAAATAATCCAAATATGTGCAATACAATGCAGCAGCAAATGTCCCAAATTAGTGAAATCCAGTGGGGAGACAAACGTAAATCAATCAGTGATAAGGCTTCTATCCATGTAACAACAAACTCATCCAGATGAGACTTCACAGATGAACGTGCTCACAGAGCGCTTACCTTCCACAAGGAAGAAAGGGGCATCAAACACCTGCAACGATGATCCTGTAGGCAGCCGTCTCCAATGCAATCCTTAAGCCAGTCTCAGCCACATTCGACGTCCGGTTCGAAAATGTAACGGATGTTCCAAAGAGAAAATGAAGCTCACATAGTGAAGTACGTAAACTTAAAAATGGTTTAATAAGGTAAACACTCTTACAGAAAGAGAAACGAATAAAAACACCAAAATAATGGCACTTTCAGTCGGACAGTCAGGGTGTCACGTCACTTCCGGTTGACCTTAAGGTGACGTGACACCCTGACCGTCCGACCGGAAGTGCCATTGTTTTGGTATTTTTATTCGTTTCTCTTTCTGTAAGTGTGTTTACCTTATTAAACCATTTTTAAGTTTACGTACTTCACTATGTGAGCTTCATTTTCTCTTTGGAACAATGGTTACATTTTCGACCGGACGTCGAATGTGGCTGAGACTGGCTTAAGGATTGCATTGGAGACGGCTGCCTACAGGATCATCATTGCATGTGTTTGATGCCCCTTTCTTCCTTGTGGAAGGTAAGCGCTCTGTGAGCACGTTCATCTGTGAAGTCTCATCTGGATGAGTTTGTTGTTACATGGATAGAAGCCTTATCACTGATTGATTTACGTTTGTCTCCCCACTGGATTTCACTAATTTGGGACATTTGCTGCTGCATTGTATTGCACATATTTGGATTATTTATTTAATCACTAATTTGGGACATTTGCTGCTGCACTGTATTGCACATATTTTGGATCATTAATTTAATCACTATCTTTATAGTGATGCTCACTTGTTTGTTTGGGATTGATTATTTAGTTTAGTTTAAGTTTGTGCTCATCATTACACTTTCATAGGTACGGTATAGTCTCAGCACAGGTGCAAAGTAGATGTTGTTCAGATTCAGTAAAGGTTTGGTATAATGATGTATAGGGGCAATTTAAGTTTGGAGTAAGTACAGAATAGAGTACAGTCTGGATTGAATATACTTGGTGTCCTGCTCTCAGTGCCTCAGTCCTTGCTAACAGTATCACCAATAGGTGAACAGCCCTCTCAATAGTCCCTAGGATGCTGCAGTGACCTCTTGCTGTAGAAGAAGTGTCCTCCTTGGTCTCTCCCTGAAAGTCTCCAGTGATCAGCAGTGGGAAGCAGATGGTGAGTGGGTGCTCTAGTCCCTCTGATTCAGCAGTGCAAGTGATGTGATCTGGGTGATGCTACGCTGCCTACGTGTGTCCTTACCCCCAGTCTCAGGCTTGGATCTCTGCTGCCATGGTCTCCCACTGGCAGGCAAATATCCAGACTGAGGTGCTCACTCTCTAACTCCCTTGGTGCCAAGAGGAAGAACTTTTCAGACAGTTTAATAAAAATCATCTCTCCACACCCCTGGACAGTCACTATTGGAATCTTTAGAGTAAGGAGTCTATTAGTCCTGATATTTGGCTGCATTCTCAAACTACAACTCCAAGGATTCTTAGCGTTCTACATAGAAGTCTATGGTCTTGCTTTGCTTTAGCTCTCCCTCACTGGCCAGAGGAGAGTGGTGCAGCATAACATTAGTATCTCTGGAGAGAAGAATAAAAGGCAATGTCTGCTTTTCGATACTGCTGTAGCCCAGAACCTAGCTACAAATATTATTTTTAACCATTGTTGAGGGGCCCTAAATGGTGTGGGGCCTATAGGCTGGTTCCTGCTCTACCTTTACTTTCAATAATGTATAAAGGCTTCTGCGCTACTATGTGATATAAATGAAACTCTTCCTAAATAAACAGTAATAAAAATTGCAGCAAAAACTACGCAGTGTATACACAACAATAAAAAGTGAATAAATAAATAAATAAGGTTATTGCACAAAATGCATAAAGACAGCTAATAATCTGAAAAAATATGTGCAAAGTGATAAGGGTGACCAAATGAGTCAAATAGTATCGAATGGTGAGAAACCAAATAAATATAAAAATAGATATATCAATACATAAATAAATAAATAAAGTCCAAAAGTAAAAAAAAGCAGTAACCACTGCTGAGGAAGGAAAGTAGATGTCCACCAGTCCCAGAGAGGAATGAGAAACTCCACCACAAGACACCAATCTGGTCTCCCAGAACTCTCACCTCATCAAAGGATCAAAACAGCAGTACAATATGGATGGTATCCACCTTCATAGTATGTTCCACACACTGGTATCCTTAATGTCTCACGGTCCGGGTGACCTAGGTCAAACTCTAATGGAAGTACCTATATGGTCTCCATACCAGTGACAAAAGAGGGCCTCCAATAGTGTAGTAGTAAAACCAAAGAACATTTATTACAGTATAAATATGCTTACATAAAATTTTAAAAACAAGTGCATAAATAATGAACAGTGACGTCCTCTGCACCGTCTCACGTCACTCCCGGTGTACATCTGTCCACAGCCAATCCCTACGCATTACGACACGGTCACGTGTCTTCATCTGGGGAACCTGATTGGTCGTGTCACCTCAATATTTATATGTGCAGACCGGAAGTCTGCTGGCCACCATTTTCTTGAAGACCATCGCTTCAGTAAGAGCGTTGCCATAGCGAGGTTTAAAATAGTCAATCAAATTGGATAAAAACTAGCAAACTTGAGCGGTATTAACTAATCCATACTATATATTTAATATTAAATATTATGCCAGACAGTATCACCTGAAACGGGCAAAAACTAGGAGCACGGTATTATGTAGGATGCTCACAGGCCTCCCAATCACAGCGCAGCTGTCATATTAGTGGAACTCACCCAAACGGTAAAGTATATAGGGTAAGACATACAATGATTTACTTTCAATGATATTTATTGATTTTTTTTAAAATATGTACAAAAACGCCTACTCTGCCTTTTTGGTAATCTGGCACTGGGACAGAGAGAGCAGTAGAAGCCCCTGCTGCTGTAAATTTAAATCATGTGAGAAGGGAGTGGGACGAGACACACAGTCCAGCTTAGGAGCGAGCCAGCACGTTCCATCATAGGAAATGGATTCCTATGGTGACGCACAGAGAAGCCGAGAGCACCGGCTGGGAGCCCCAGATAACACTGCAAAGAGCAGGTAAGTATATTACTTTAAATATACTAGCAGAATTGGCAGATTTTTAGGGGGTCGATAGGCTCAATTGGTAGTAGCAAAAGTAAACCATACAAAATACAGGGACACCCTGGAAGAGTCCAAGCAGGTTTTTCTTGCACTTTTAATCAGCAAGGCAGTGAGCATACACAGTTTAGTGCAGGCGGACTTTGTTCATCAAGTCTACAGTACATCGTAAAGCAAACAATACGTGTGCTTGTCTGAGTCACTAACCATACTTATGTCTGACTAACAGAGTGCCACATAATGGGACCTCCTAAAACAAGCAGGCATCACATGCACAATTTAAGTGTTCTGTCAGCAGTCAGCTTTTTCACCCACCAGTCTTCCACAACAAAGAGGGTGAAAGAGATAGCCTCTAGCAAAGTGGGGTGACATATAAAAAAAGGCCTGTGGACAGCTAATAAGTAAAACTTGGACATAGAACTGGAGACTTTATTACACCCAAAGCTCTACAAACTCTCCAGGTTATAGGTTTGTAGCATGCACAAACCCTGGAGCCTATCACCATGTGTAGGTGAGAAACCTAGATACATAAATGCTTTCCACAATCCTGCCAGCTTCTCACAGGTCACTCCAGATTACAGACTAGTCATCAGAGGTCGCCAGATTGCTGAAATATACATTTTACAAACTAATCGTCTACTATGTGTATAAAATTCTAAATTTCCTAAGCTCAATATGCAATTTACAAAGTATATACAGTGGAACCTCAGTTTAAGAGTAACTTGATTTAAGAGCATTTTGATTTGCAAGAACCATTTAAAAAAAAATCTGACTCGGTTTGCAAGTGTTGACTCGCAAGACAAGCAGAATTCCAGCTAAATAGGCCTGCAGTACCTCATTTGGCCTGAGGTATGGGGCGCAGGGGCCAAGCCGAAGTGTCCTCAGGCCTTTTCGGACGTTTTTGGCGCTCTCTGGGGCCCCACCACCTCTGGCCGCATTCGGTATTGCATCCCATTGAAGTTAATGCGGAACAAATTATTTTCGTTTCCATTGACTTTAATGGGAAAACTTGCATTAATATGCGAGTACTTTGGATTACAAGCATACTCCTGGAACGGATTATGCTTGTAATCTGAGGTTCCACTGTATTTATATATAAACATTGATTCACTACCTTTTTATGCTGTTTAATTGAATCAGTCATTTGAGGCTTTGAGGTGTTACTCATTGCTCAGTCACTATTTATTCTGAATTTAGGATTACTGTGTTTATTTTCATCATAGTATATCTTTGACCAGATAGATAATTATCTACTTACAAATACTTGTATCTGGAAAGTAAATCAATAGATGCAATGTTTTCTGATTGCTGTTTTTGCTATGTTCCCAAACTAAAAATATACTCGTAAACATAGTAGGATTCTCTGGCAGATTTTTGAGCTGCAAATATGTGGTTACATTTAATCAGTTTGTTCTACAAATATAACTAATAACAGCTTAAATAGTAATGTCAAATAGATTTTGGGTAGTATTTATGTGCCCTGGCATTGCAAATGGGAAGTTTTCACAAAAGACAACCTTTTTTTTTGGCCAAACGTAAGTGCTTTCTTTATTGATCTGAATAAAGCAAGTAAATTAATGTCTCTGTTCACAGAGGGTCATGTGTGTGGGCTGACAGCTCTGATTTTTGCTACGATAGGTGTTGTGGAAGTTTAAAAACCACTGGCGAGACTAGCTGAAGGGTTATCAATGCTGTTATTAATGAAAGACCAGTGAAATATATGTAAAGGATAGCACAACTTTCACGGGGGGAAAAATATAGTAATAATAAAAAAAAATGCATATGCAATTGCTACATATGTCATTTAATGTTATTGAAAAACACCTTTCCCTTTCAATCTGCATCTACTGTAATTTTCTGTAAAATTCAATGCTATGTGACAACCTAGGGGCATTCTGTACACAGTTCTTGTTTGTGTGATTGGCTCACTAAGATACAAGATTGTTTTTAGGCACCCCCTGCTATAGACATTTCGGTTTTGGTGAGATTCTCTGCAGGGATTAAAAACGTCTAAACTAATGCAGACACAGCAGTTTTCTACACTGGAATAGGGATGAGCCGAACACCCCCGTTTTCGGTTCGCACCAGAACGTTCGTACAGACCACGGGTTCGCGCAAACATTTAGAACCCTGTTCGAATTCAAAAATGATCATTTTAAAGACCAATATTCAATTCAATGTTGGAAAACGTCTTTCAGAACCCGGGTCTTGCCCCAGGGAACATGTATCAATGGAAAAAAAAGTTTTAAAAACGGTAGTTTTTTTCTGGAGCAGCGATTTTAATGATACTTAAAGTGAAAAAAAATTAAAAATCCCTTTAAATATCGTACCTGCTGGGTGTCTATAGTAGTGGCACGTATTTAGAAATGTCCCTGCACAACATGATATTACTATAAGAAAAAGGAAATGTAATACTGCTTGCGGCTTTAATGTAATGTTTGGTCCCTGCAATATGGATACGCATCATTTAAAAAAAAATAGCATGAGTTTCCCCGCCACCACTTCTCCCAGGTCATTACAAGACCCAGTGCCAATCCTGACCTCCCTGGGGCCCTAAGCAAAATGACATGGCACATTCAAAATGAGAAGCGGGGGGCGCTGACGAAAGTGACATGTCACATTAAAGAAAGTTGAGAAGCGGAGGGAGGGGGTGTTCTGCTGTCAGAAATGACTCAGCCAGCGAGTTTAGAAGCGGGGTGAGGGGGCAAAAATGACTTTTCACCAGGCGGGGCCTCTAGTAATTTGGGGGGCCCTTTGCAGCTTTGTGGGGCCCTAAGTGGCTTGCATAGTGAGCCTATAGCGAGGATCAGCCCTGACAAGACCCTTTGGCCCTATATACTTTGAACAGCAGTATACAAGACAAGGACTGTAGGTTTTTAAGTAGAATCTGAACCATGTAATACTGTAATTGGAGCGCAACAAAGAGCCACATGCAAAGTATTGCATCAAAAATTGTTAGGGGGAGGGCAGAAAAAGTTGGCCTTAGGCACAAGACAACACTGCAACCCGCACAGATACTGTAATTGGAGCGCAACAAAGAGCCACGCGTTTAGGTGCTATTAAACAACACACGTGCAGTAATAGCTAATGTGTTTAGGTGCTATCAAACAGCAAACGTGCAGTTACACCAGCTGCGTTTAGGTGCTATTAAACAACACACGTGCAGTAACAGCTAATGCGTTTAGGTGCTATTAAACAGCAAACGTGCAGTTACAGCAAATGCGTTTAGTTGCTATTAACCACTTGCCGACCGCGCTATAGCAAAAATACTGCTACAGCGCGGTCGAGCTACTGTGACATTGCGAGTCTCCTGGGACGCGCTCGCGGAAGTGTCCGTGCTCGCGGGGTCTAGAAGACCCGGCGCATTACAGATCACGGTAAATTGCAGCTCTGCAAATCCATCCCAGCTCTGCAATACCCCAGTACCCTGCGATCCCCCAGTACCCAGCAATACCCCAGTACCCAGCAATACCCAGGACCCATCAAAACCCCAATACTCAACAATACCCCAATACTCAACAATACCCAATACTCAACAATACCCCAGTACTCAGCAATACCCCAGTACTCGGCAATACCCCAATACTCGTCAATACCCCAATACTCGTCAATACCCCAGTACTTGGCAATACCCCAGTACTTGGCAATACCCCAATACTCGGCAATACCCCAGTACTCGACAATACCCCAATACTCGGCAATTCCCCGCCCGATACTCTGCAATTCCCCGCCCGATACTCTGCAATTCCCCGCCCGATACTCGGCAATTCCCCGCCCGATACTCGGCAATTCCCCGCCCGATACTCGGCAATTCCCCGCCCTATACTTGGCAATACCCCGCCCGATACTCTGCAATACCCCGCCCGATACTCTGCAATACCCCAATCCTCTGCAATACCCCGCGCGATACTCTGCAATACCCCAATACTCTGCAATACCCCAATACCCTGCATGATACTTTGCAATACCCCAATACTCTGCAATACCGCCTTTGGCGCCATTCCACGAGTGTGCGCAATTTTGAAGTGTGACATGTTGGGTATCTATTTACTCGGCGTAACGTCATCTTTCACATTATGAAACAATTGGGCTAACTTTACTGTTTTGTTTTAAGCACAAAACTGTTTTTTTTTTAAAAACACGCGTTCAATAAATTTCTGCGAAAATACCGTGCGAGATAAAAAGTTGTAACGGCCGCCATTGTATTCTCTAGGGTCTTTGCTAAAAAAGCATATATAATGTTTTGGGGTTCTATGTAATTTTCTAGCAAATAAATGATGATTTTTCCATGTAGGAGAGAAATGTCAGAATTGGTCTGGGTGTTCCAGAACACCTGATGGCATTCCCTGCATGTTGGGCCTCTGTATGTGGCCACGCTGTGAAAAAGTCTCACACATGGGGTATCGCCATACTCGGGAGGAATAGCAAAATGTGTTTTGGGGTGTAATTTGTGGTATGCGTATGCTGTGTGTGAGAAATAACCTGCTAATATGACAGAAACAAGTTTTTTTTTTTTTACAGAATTTTCAGTCGTTTTTCTTTTATAGCGCAAAAAATAAAAAACCCAGAGGTGATCAAATACCACCAAAAGAAAGCTCTATTTGTGTGAAAAAAAAGGACAAACATTTCAAATGGGTACAATGTTGTATGACTGAGTAATTGTCATTCAAATTGTGAGAGCACCGAAAGCTGAAAATTGGTCTGGTTAGGAAGGGGGTTTAAGTGCCCAGTGGTCAAGTGGTTAAACAGCAAACGTGCACTAATAGCAAATGCGTTTAGTTGCTATTAAACAGTAAACATGCAGTTACAGCAAATGTGTTTAGTTGCTATTATAAACAGCAAACGCGCAGTTACGGCAAATGCGTTTAGTTGCTATTAAACAGCAAACGTGCACTAATAGCAATTGCATTTAGTTGCTATTTAACAGCAAACGTGCAGTTACAGCAAATGCGATTAGTTGCTATTAAACAGAAAACGTGCAGTTACAGCAAATGCATTTGTTGCTATTAAACAGCAAATGCGTTTAGTTGCTATTAAACAGCAAACGTGCACTAATAGCAAATGTGTTTAGTTGCTATTAAACAGCAAATGCGCAGGTACAGCAAATGCGTTTAGTTGCTATTAAACAGCAAATGCGCAGTTACAGCAAATGCGTTTAGTTGCTATTAAACAGCAAACGTGCACTAATAGCAAATGTGTTTAGTTGCTATTAAACGTGCAGTAACACCGAGTACGTTTAGGTGTAAACTAAACAGCACACTGGCAATACAACACGTTAGAACACTGCACCTAGCACAATCTCCTGCCTGACAAATAGAACTAGCTGATCTAGCTAAGCTAGACAGTGTATAAATATATGTACAACTCCTAGGGATGTATATATATTCTCTACACACTGTAAATTAAGCTAAACCGACTAGCTTGCCTGCTCTATCTAGCTATCTAAAAAGACAATTTCTCTGACTGCTTTCATGAACAAGCCGGAACACACTACACGAGGCCGCCCAGCAGGCGGCCTTATATAGTGTGGGGCGTGTGCTAAAGCCCTGAGCCATAATTGGCCAAAGCCACCCAGGCTTTGGCCAATTATGGCTCTTGGTTTTTTGCGCACTGTGATTGGCCAAGCATGCGGGCAGGGGCGGCGCAACCACCAGGCGGACCAAGCGGCCGCTTGGGGCAGGCAGGTCCGCAGCCTGAGATGGGGCGAAAAAATTACCGCGAATCGCGGTCGTGTAACCTAACAGTAACAGCTTACCTTACCAGAATCGCGGCTGTACGATTTTTCAAAAGCCGCGCCTCCGACGTCTTCTGTTCCGTGATAGGCGGAAACAATCAGCTTCCCAGGAGGCACTGTGTTCAGTGTCCGCCTATCACGGAGGCCCTCTCATCCTGTGTTTGGCCTATCACGGAGGTCCGCCTCGGACGAGAGGGCCTCCGTGATAGGCGAACACTGAACACAGTGCCTCATGGGAAGCTGAATGTTCCGCCTATCACGGAACAGAAGACGTCGGAGGCGCGGCTTTTGAAAAATCGTACAGCATGCTTGGCCAATCATCAGCGCGCAATGCCGCAGTGAATTATGGGCCATTTTCCGTCACTCTAATTTGGCACGAACTACTGCTTTTGTTCGAATTTCGTCGAACGTACGAACAGACAATGTTCGAGTCGAACATACGTTCGTATCGAATGCGAAGCTCATCCCTACACTGTAACAGTGAGCGTGCATCAAGTGATTTTAAAGAATCGGACCACCTGTTCAGATTCAGTCTGCAAAGAACCTGGTGAAACATATACCGCAAACTCCAAAGAAACAAAGGTAGGTATCTACTACTAAGTTTGCTAAAATCCTTGCAATGTACATTGATCACCCTGGTGAATGGTTAAAACCACGATCGGAAATTCCGACAAGAAAAGTTAGATGTGAGTTTTTGGTTGAAAATTCCGACTGTGTGTATGCGCCATCAGACTTTTTCTGTCATAAATTTCCGACAGAAAAAGTTTGAGAGCTGGTTCTGATCGTCTGTATGCAATTCCAACACACAAAGAAACACGCTTGCTTGGAACCAATTAGATGCATGCTCGGAATCATTGAACTTAATTTTTCTCGGCTCGTTGTAGTGTTGTACGTCACAGCGTTCTTGACGGTCAGAATTTTGTGTGACCGTGTGTATACAACACAAGTTTGAGACAACATTACGTCGGAAAAAATCCATGGTTTTCTTGTTGGAATTTCCGAACGTGTGTATGCGGCATTAGAGTTTTACATGTTCCAGTGGCCAGCGAAGGGAGCGGCATGACGTGGTGCACGTGAGGCACTCACGCCGAGGGAGGAGCTGTCTGTGCCACGGACCTCACCAGGCTACGGGGGATGGAGGACGCCGGAAGATCCGAGGGTGCATCGGCGGCAGCGGTTACGACACAAGGTGAGAGACTGCTGAGCCGCTAGATCGCCGATAGACCACCCACAAGCGCTCTCCTCCGCCTTGCATCTGGGGAGCCCCCCCTCCCTTCCTCCCCCCGACGAGTATGACTGAACGAGCGGCATAGGGAATTAAGCTCCGCTATTTGCAGTGTTGCTGGGTATCGGCTCTTGGATTTCCCCCACCAATCCCGATGCCTCCACTGTTTGCATGGGTCAGAAAACCTCACTCAGGTAATACTTATGCTTTTTTGCACCATATTGCTCAGCGGAGACTGCCTACATAGAAAGTAAATAGCTAACGCGGATGACCTGGACATAGAGGGATTGGTAAGAACTTTTCACCACCCCCTACCATTGTTTCTTATTCAATCTAGTGTGGACATATGCTGTAGCACGGTACTGAAACAGCCTTCTAATAACTATACCAAGCTAAGTCGCAATTCACTCTGCATAACTCTCGTCACCATATGAATTGCCAGCCGGTAGTGGGCCACTATTGTTAATATATTTTTGACGGATTAGTACTGTGAAGGGGGGAATAGCTCGGTGAAGCACACCCCGGGATCCGTTGCCTGGTCCATATTAATACATCCACGCGCAAACCTATCAAAGAGGTACTAGTTCCCAGCGCTGAGCTGTGCCTTTCTCAGAGAAATTGCACTGTGACTGGGGCGGACTACCTGCGGGAGTGTTTGATCGCATGAGAAATATCATAGGCATCTCTCCTGGGGCCACTGTACATAACTCTTTATCTGGAGCGCAGTACAACGGGGCGGATTGATGAACAATAGGGCAAGAGCAGAGAAAGATAGTTAGAGGGCGATATCTGAGGATGCTCTCTGTGTACTGAAATTCTATTTAAGGTTTCTGGAAGACCTATATTCACTTACAAGAACACAAATAATCTTGATATGCGCTGAACTACAGCATTGGATATCCATGCTTTTATAATCTGCGAGTGTATTAAGCCAAAAGTGGCCCCCCCCCCCCTTTATTTATTTTTTATTTTATTTTCATTTAATTGTCGATACCTTTAGACCAAATCCATTATACAACGCCACTGAACCTGCTAGATTGTGCCCCAACAAACCTAAGGAGCGGGATTCTTTCACCTGCATAGGCTCGGGAGATCATGACCTAGAGTATTTGCATGGGAAACTCTGGCAGCCATATTCAGAACGCCTAGAGAGTGCTTAATGGACATAAAATCCACCGCCTAAAAAAAAGAAAAAAAAGGGTGCATATTTTCTTATATTGGGGAAGCTACTTTCAGGGTACCAGGGGTGGTACCCCAGAACATACCCCAGAGAGGCGGAGCCAATTTAGGGGAGCCTCCGTATATTACCCCTCTGTTTTACCGTAAAGGCCTAGATCTTAAAACAAAAGAAATTCTATGGATATCCACCTATCATATAGAGGGCGCTCAATAAATAAATAGCCTAACCAGGGCTTAAAAGTAACCAAGGGCTTAAGTAACGTGGATTTTGAAACTGGGGAAGCGAATTAGGGCGAGGAATAGACACAATATGAGCAAGATCACAAGGGGCTCCGCCCCGAAAACGCCCAAGGACAATCCCACGACTGGTTCAATAAGACAATACATGTCGCAAGAAGGGGCCACTAAAAGCCCTTTTATGGATAAGAAAGTCGCAAAAGCATGGGGCTGCTAAAAGAGGGGCAGGGGGAATGAACCCCCCAGCGACGGATACGTCCATAGAAGGGAATCAGGAAATCAGTCACGTTGAGGAACCGAGAATAGGGACACACATACACACAATGATTGAATTAGATGGGATGTTAAGGAGATTGGAAAGTGCCATCAAGGAGGAAATCAGCGCCTTAAGAAATTACATACGCCACATTTTGTCACGGGTAGAGGAGATTGAAACAAGAATCGAAAAACAGGAATCAGAATTAAATCAATTAAAGAACCAACATTCCGAGATGAAAATTAACCAAAGGCAGTTACAATATCTCCTGGAATATCAGGAGAATCGGAATAGAAGGCAAAATTTGAGAATTCGATTCATCAATGAAGAAAGGGGGGAAGATCTAAGAAAAATCATGAACAACTTGTTTACCCCTCTCCTAGATAGAGGCTCAGGGAAACCTCTCAAAATTGTAGAATCAAGGATAACCCTAGTGAAAGACCAAGAGACATAATAGTCAGGTTCAGACATTATGAAGACAAGGCGGAGATTTGGACAAAAATGAGAGGAAAGCCGCCCATGAGCCATGGGGGCGCGGAGTTACAAATCTACCCTCACCTGGCATGGGAAACCCTAGCTAGGAGAAGACATCTCAAACCCCTTCTCGAGCAGTTTAGGGTACATAACATTAAATATCAGTGGGGTTTCCCAGCATGTCTCATTGGCCAGAAGGAGGGGATCTCGGCGAAATTATCTTTCCCAGAAGATCTCCCGGGCTTTTGTCGCAAATTAAACCTGCAATTAGTCGAAATACCAGGATGGGAGGAATAAGTGCAGAGAGAGAGATGGAGGGATGTGGGCAAGGGGGGGGGGGTCTTGAGGGGGAAGTTGATGGGGGGGGCCCCCAGGGTGATGCTCGTTGCCCTGACTTGCAAGATCTGCCCCAAATAAAGAGGGGGCTAAGGCTGGGTATGGTGCAACGAGACTTCCCTCACTAGGAAAGAACCAGTGGGTAATGGGGAGTGATGACCCATTTGGTTCAAAGGCCTCATTTACGCCCAGGAAGCGGGGGGGGAGGGTGGCAGGGGAGGGCTGGGGGGAGGGGGGTGGGGAGGGTTAAAAGGGACTTGGTAGGGAAGATGGCCCCCAGGGACACCATAAGGAAAAGTAAGGCTAATAGCAGAGTAGCTTAATATGGGGGACGTAAAATTCCTATCATACGTAAAATTCCTATCATACAATGACTAAACTGAATTGCAGGACTGAAAGAAATTAAACTAGCAAGGGGCAGAAAGATTGCAGCAGATATCTATTCCTGAAAGGAAAAATAGGGAATACCACAATAGCCAATAAACGCTCCCAAACATTAAAAATACAGGACAAACTAAAAATATTTGCAGGGTTATGTTGATTTAAACTTTGTCTTGAATCCGAGACAAGACATACCTCCCCAGGACAACTAGACAGTTCAAAAAATAAAACGTAAGAATTGGATTGTCAATTGGTCCCATGTTTTTCAAGACGTTTTTTTCCCCTCCCGATGGAACGTACTCCCGAATCGACTATATGCTAGTAGATCATAGGTTATTGGACGTGGTCATCGAAACAGAAATAGGGATATTGACCATTTCTGACCATGCTCCAATAACCATGAAAATTAAGACGGCGCATCCAAATAATAAACAGGCGGTTTGGCATCTTAATGATTATCTGATTCGGAATGAGCGGGGGGCAGGGAGGGTGGCGGAGGAACTTAAACAATTTTTTGCAGATATCTCCAGAGCAACTCTCTGGGAGACGCACAAGGCATATATTAGAGGGATACTAATATCAGAGGGAGCACGAAGGAAAAAGGAGAGAAACAGGCAGCGAGACCTATTGGTCAAATAAATAATTTACTTAGAACAACAGCACAAAGAACGGGGACAAAAAGAGACATATCTCAACTTAACCATAAAAAGAGATGAATTAAAAGAGATTATGGAACAAGATGCCAGGAAAAATCTCAATAATATGGCAAGAGAGATGTATATGTGGGGTAATAAATCGAGTAAATATCTGGCAAAAATGGCCCAAAATAAGAGAACGCGGAACTATATTGAAAAAAATCAAAAAGGAAAAATGGGGATCTGGTCTTCACAACAGCGGACATAGCAGAAACGTTCAAAAACTATTATGAAGAACTATATCAGATTAAACAACCACAGGGGAAGGATGGAGAAAAGGAGGTCATGATTAGGACCTTCCTTGAGAGGGCAGGATTACCTAAGGTGGAAGAGGATGAAAGTCTAAATATGGATAGGCCAATAACAGAAGAGGAAATTAGGAAGGCGCTAAAAAAAATTGGCAATGGGGAAAAGCCCTGGCCCTGACGAGTTCACGGTATTATATTACAAGAGATTTAGCGATATCCTGATACCCAGACTCTGTAGCTATTTTAATGGCTTGGGGTCTGAGTATGAGATGAGCCAGGTAGCATCGGCAGCATTGGTCGCTGTCATCTTAAAGGAAGGGAAGGACAGCTCCCTATGCTCCGGATACAGACCCATATCTCTTTTAAACATAGACATCAAGCTTTTTGCTAAAGTGTTGGCTAAACGCCTGAAAAGAGTCATGCATTCTTTGATTCACCCGGATCAGGTGGGGTTTGTGCCTAAGAGGGAGGGCAAAGATAACGGTTTAAGGGCAGTGCTCCTATTGCAGAGGATAAGGCAGATTGGGTCCCCTAGTCTATTCCTGTCTAGTGTTGAGCAGAATATGCCATATTCGATTTCGCGATATATCTCGAATATATAGTCGAATATTCGAGATATATTCGCTAAATACGAATATTCGTGATATTTTTTGGAAATGAAATGATTGCGAATTTTCGCTATTGCGAATGCGAATGCGAAATTTCGAGAAATGCGGAATGGAGCACTCTGATTGGCTCAGAATATTCGTGATATTTTATAATACCAAATAATTGCGAAATTTCGAGAAATGCGGAATGGAGCACTCTGATTGGCTCAGAATATTCGTGATATATTACAATACAAAATAATTGCGAATATTCGGCAAATGCGGAAGGAGCACTCTGATTGGCTCAGAATATTCTTGATATATTACAATAAAAAATAATTGCGAATATTCGGCAAATGCGGAAGGAGCACTCTGATTGGCTCAGAATATTCGTGATATATTACAATACAAAATAATTGCGAATATTCGGCAAATGCGGAAGGAGCACTCTGATTGGCTCAGAATATTCTTGATATATTACAATACAAAATAATTGTGAATATTCGGCAAATGCGGAAGGAGCACTCTGATTGGCTCAGAATATTCTTGATATTTTATCGTAATTTCGCAAAAATGCGAATGAGAAATTGATTGCGGAATTTCGACAGTAACACTCTGAAATCGAATATATGTGTTATTTTAGCTAAAAACAATATTGCGAATTTCTCGAAAATAATCGCGCGATATCGCTATTGCCGAATAATCGCATTGCGATTTTTCGGCAATATAAAATGATCGCTGCAGCTACTCGGCCCAAGGTCTCTAATCATACCAGCAATGCTTTTAGACATCGATGGGGATCTCTAGGATGTGATCTGTTCTAAAAAAAAAATGAAAAAATACGAATATTCGAAATAGCGAATATTCACCGCGAAATTCGGAATATATCGCGAATACTCGAATATGCCATATTCGAGCCGAATATTCGCAATACGAATATTCGTGAGCAACACTATTCCTGTCAGTAGACGCTGAAAAAGCATTTGACAGGGTAGACTGGGGACTCTTGATGCAGACTCTGGCCGCAATCGGAATAGGAAATAGACTCATTTGAGATGAGGTACGGGACAAGACAGGGTTGTCCCTTATCACCCCTGCTTTTTATACTATCACTAGAACCGCTGCTGACCATGATCCGTAAAGATCCTGGTATCAAGGGGATCCGGGCCGGGGTTGAGGAACACAAATTAGCGGCTTACGCCGATGATGTACTGTTTTTCATCACGGACCCGGTGAACACAATCCCCAAGTTATTACAGATTTTGCAACAATATGGCTCCATTTCCAACTTTAAAATCAATGTCGCAAAATCAGAAATATTAAATATTAACCTCAATAAAATGGAAGTCGGGCGGGTTAGTGAGATATATGCCTTCCCCTGGAGAAAGGAAGTAAAGTACCTAGGCATAAAATTAGCTAACATGGTTAAAAAGATTTACAAGATCAATTATGTCCCGTTGTTAAATGAAATAAAAATTAATTAAAAAAAACAATAAACAAACCCATTTCATGGGTAGGACACATAAATATGTTAAAAATGATATATGTCCCTAAAATATTATACAAATTTCAACTAATTCCTATTGCGTTGTCCTCACAATATTTAAGAATCTTAAATTCCCTATTAATGAATTATGTCTGGAAAAACAAAAAGAACAGAATATCCCTGACTATTTTAAAACAAGATAAGCAAGACGGAGGCCTGGCGGTACCTGATATTAAAAGCTATTATAGAGCAGTTGTTCTCTCTCGGGCGGTTGAATGGGCCAGAGACAACCAAGGGAAAAGGTGGTTACAAATTGAAAAGTCACAGGAAACGACACAGTTGAGTAAAATTTTGTGGATGCCAACACAATATAGAGCACCAATGCACAACACATGAAATGACGAAAAGCACAATGAGAATGTGGGATAGAGTATTGATATTACTTAATTGTAAATTTAATTCCCCACTTATTAATTTAAAAGAAAACGCATACTTCACGCCCGGGGAAAAAAAAAATTGGAGGGAATTGGATTAAAAAGGAATTTGTTCACTTAGAGGGTATTATTAGGGATGACGAGTTGGCCACCTTTGAGGAATTGAAATCCAGACAGGATGTATTTAACCTCGATAGATGGCACTATTTACAGTTACGTCATTTTGTACAGCAACTCCCCCGCCCATTAAGGACGGGGTCGGAGCTGACACCATTAGAGAAGGTTTGCACAGGGGAGAACACTAAGGGTACGATCTCAAAACTATATAAGATACTGATTAGGATTGGGGCGCGAGGAGCAGCACCTTTTGTCGAAAATTGGGAAAGGGAGTTGGGAATTCCTAGGGGGGAAAACACGGTTAATAAGATAATGACTCTGACCCACTCTTCCGCTATAGACATGCGAACAGCGGAGATGAACTATAAGTGCATTTCCGGCTTGTATATTACCCCGGCCAAATTATGTAAATTTAAAATCGGCCAACCCGCCGAGTGCTGGCGCGGATTCCCAGACAGAGGCACGATGGCACACTTGTGGTGGACTTGCCCGATAATTCAAAAATACTGGGATTCTATACTATCTCAGGTGAAGGGAATTACGGTAATGGAGATAAAAAAGACCCGTGGGTTGTTCTCTTCCACGGTAGCTGTGAGGGAATCAAAAAGTACAGGCGGTCATTACTTCCCCACTTATTGAATGCCGCGAAAAAACTCATCCCCAAAAAATGGCAAGAGATCGAAAGTCCACAGATATGGGAGTGGGTGGATGCGGTAGAAGAAACGTATAGGTTGGAAGAATTGAAGGCTAACGCCTCAGAAACTATGACGGCCTTTGCAATGAAATGGCAGAAGTGGAAGGATTACAAAACAACATGGAGCTATATTGAGGGTTTAAGAGCCTTGGTGTGATGGGAGCCAGTTGTACCCATATAGGAAAATCCACTCCCCTGGAGCGGAGATCAAGAGTCTTATGTCTATATTTATAGTTGACGTCTCATGCTATAAGTTATAGATATGGATATTCCTTTAACGAGAATCGACAGATGGAGTCCTGGGGGCCACGGGGGGCAGGGAGGGAGGTGTAGGCAGGGAGAAAAGGGACATATTTAGTGAGGGTCACAGACGGGTGGCCGAAGGGTAGTTGATAGCGGGTGGTCTGATCTAACTTAGCGATTATGGCGCAACCATGCTGCTCTCTCACTATAGATATATATGGATTATATATGGGGAAAAAAATGATATATATATGTTTGTATACAGATATATAGTAAGTACGAACAGTGTCACAGATGATGCAAATCCGCAAATAGAGACGACTGAAGCATAACTCTATGTGCAGTTCTCTAACCGTCTGGTAATAGCTGATGTGTTCCTGTTAGAGATTTACCTCACCTGGTCAGGAAGCAAAGAAAAATCACCCAAACAGGGCATTGACAGCTGGTGTATACTAACTCCAATGCAATATCCATACAACAAATATACATTTCACTCTATGCACAGCGGCTTACCTATTATGCATGGTGGTTGGGTCTTATGACTCTTTTCTTCAGTCATCATTTGCTAACCATATAGACATTTGTGTTTGGAGTGTCCCTGATAAGGGGTTGTTAAATTAATGTTGTTTATGATTGTTTATGAATGTTGTGTATCATTACACTGCCTTATCGTATTATAGTCACAGAGCATGATTTTTGCGATTACTACCACAGAGCCTCATCTACAGTCAGGATTGGTGAGAGGGCAGTTGTCCAGCCTTAATTCCACTATATCACATGGACTGCTAGCAGACAGCTTTTCCCTACCTCAGTCACTCTGCTTTCATACATGGTACTGCTGGTAGACATCTGTAACCTACTTTAGTTGAAATAATGCATTGTCTCTTTATTGTGGACCCCAACTATTGCCTACAGAAGATTCAGCCTATTTTACCAATTGACTCTTCAGTATGTGTATAAACTGTGTGTATGTGTTAGTGTTTGTATGTGTATATATACAGTATGTATACACTATATAGTCAAAAGTATTGAAACACCTGCCTTTACATGCACATGAACTTTAATGGCTTCCCAGACTTAGTCCATAGGGTTTAATATTGAGTTGGCCCACCCTTTGCAGCTAAAACAGCTTTGACTCATCTGGTAAGTCTGTTTACAAGGTTTAGAAGTGACATAGTCATCTGACACTCCTAAAAGTTTGAAATGCTAAAGAGCATAACAGAAATCCCAGTGCTGGTATAGAGGGATGCAGGGCCGATCCTAGGCAGGGTGCACAGGGTGCATTGCACCCAGGCGCCTGCAGAGGTAGCGGCGCCAAACATCTAACAGACTCTCTAACAGAAGCCCTCTCTTTGTCCTCTTCCTGTATTTTGTTTATTATTAAGAGATCATGTAAGGATCCCAGGGTAATGAAGAATTTAAGGGGGAGCATCTCTGTGGTTGAGTCGTTGCCATAGAAACATTTGTAAAGGGGAGGAGTTAGTAAAATGACCACGTCCATGTGGGGGCGCCAGAAATATTTCTGCACCCAGGCGCCTGTGACCCTAGGATCGGCCCTGGTAGGAGATCTGGTTAACTTAAAAGGCAAGTATAACCTCATCTATTTCAGGGAACTTTTTACTGCATTTGTAGTGTCCTGTGATTCAAATTCTGTATAATTACATGAATGTGTACCATGTTGTCCAACATATGGTCTTGGAGAAAATTAACAGGTAACAGGATTGTGTTTGAGTCTATTAAACGTAAAACTCTCATTTATATGAAAGCACATTGAATATCATTTACAGATGTGTGTCAAATCGTTTGCTAGGAAGTGATAATTAGAAACATTATTTGGGATACAATTGTATTGATTTCCTGTCCAGTAACCCCTTGGAATATCACTGCAGACTGACTCTCTCTAGCCTGAAACAACTGTATTGTAAATCAACAGGTGGAATTTAGGTACACACTCAGGGAAATACTATATGGAGTTTTACAAACCCTGTACAATATAATACAAGATATTTGTTCTTTAAAGGAAGATGCAGCAACACGTTCTAGAATCTTCTGTTTGAATTGCAGATAAAAAGTAGCAGTGACCATGATTTTAGGCATGCTACTGTTAGTCTCTCTGAAAATGCTGCTCTATGCAGTTTTTTTTTCATTCCAAAGAAACATTTTAAGATTATGTTCTCATTGTGTAAAATGTGTCTACACAACTATATTTCTTTGGTAAAAATATCTCAAACCTGATGAAAAACTGAAACGTCAGGCAAATAATACACAGTGTAAATTAATTTATGTTTACTATGTTACCTGCCAAGGGAATTTTAATTCCAGAATAAAGCAGTTGTAATGGCAAATGCATTTGCCATGTTTCCCCTGCTCCTGTTATGACAGATGAGAGCTGTCCCTCACTGGTAGTCCTCCAGGACTGATATCTTCTCCATCACTTCTTTACAGAGCAGGTAAGTGCTCCAGAAAACAATAATGCTAAATCAGGGGATTCTATCTGTTAGCAGAGGTGTGTATGTAATGCAAAAATGGGTAGCTAAAAACTCAATTTGATTTCCACTTTAGCAAGCTAAATTACAGGTCAGTACAACATTGCTACGCAATCCTTTCCAGTGCAACACATTGCATCTTTGATAAATGGGTTGCATAGACTCATCTCTCTATCATTGCCATGTGCATTTAGTAAATATTAACACCAAAGTTTCTAACTCCTTCCACTTTGTAAAATTGAAAGCCTGGGCCTCTTTAGAGGTTATACAAGGGCTTAACACATATTAGTCAGCAAGTTGCTGTGTCAATTGGAAAAAGTGCAAGCAGGGCTTCCGGCCCATAATTGGTTAATGGGCAGTGATGTCTAATAGTGCTACTGCTAACTCAGGATAAATGCATTTTTCTGTGTGATGAGGGGCCGGCTTCCTTTTTCCTGGGGGTATAGGTCCCCTTATATGAATATATACAGTTTATACTAGGCGTATTTCAAAGCCATTGTGGTCCACGGGCTAACCTTAGGTGTGGAGGAGCAATATGTATTAGCTCTGTCCTCTGGGCTATCATAGGCCTTGGATGTTCACCACTGTTTAATGTATCACTAATGCACAGAACTTTTTCATCGGATATTCCGACCGTGTGTATGCCCCATTGGACTTTTTCTCTTTCATTTAGACTGTATTCCATTCGTCTGTAGTGATGAGCGGAATACGCCATATTCGATTTCGCGATATTATTCGTTAATATCGAATATTTGTGATATTTTATAAAAAAAAAAATGCGAAATTTCGCCAATGCGAAATTTCGCTATTTTTTTTGTGTGACTTTTAATATCGAATATTTGTGATATTTTATAAAAAAAAAAAAAAAATTGCGAAATTTCGCCAATGCGAAATTTCGCTATTTTTTTTGGATAAAATATCACGAATATTCGATATTTACGAATATTCGCTATATTTTATTTAAAAAAAAATGCGAAATTTCGCTAATGCGAAATTTCGCTAGTGCGAATGCGAAATTGATTGCGAATTTGATTGCGAAATTTGAAAAAATACGAATATCCGAAATAGCGAATATTCGCCGCGATATTCGAGTTATTCGCGAATACTCGAATATGCAATATTCGTAGCGAATATTCGCAATGCGAATATTCGTGAGCAACACTATTCGTCTGTATATTATTCCGACGGAGAAAAAAACATGCATGCTTGGAAACAATTTGACACATGCTCAGAAGCATTGAACTTAATTTTTCTAGGCTCGTCGTAGTGTTGTACGTAACAGCGTTTTTGATGGTCGGAATTTGGTGTGTCCGTGTGTATGTAAGACAGCTTGAGTGGAATTCCGTCTGAAAAACCCGTCTAAGTTTATTCTGACAGAAAAAACGGTCATGTGTACACGGCATTAGATTCTTGAACAGGTCCTGTGGTTACCCCCACATGGACAGTGCAATTTACACTGACTGTGAAGTTTATCATTTTTGAAGAATGCATTTATTTTTGGACTCTTAATGATTCTGTATTTATTCTACATTGTGAATGATCTGCATTCTTTGTTTTAACTTTTGTATTCTCTTTTGTGAAAATACTTAAATAAAAATATTGAAACAGGTTAAATACATTTAGTTATTTTTGACTCCCTTGTAATTAATGGAGCAGTTTGTGAATTTCTGTAGGCTATTCTAGGTATCACTGACTGCTGGTTTAATTATTTCCCCCTGCCTTCTGGAGGATTGTAGAATGTAGTGGGTTGGGAATAGCAAATCAGCAGCCTGATAATTTATGTTGTCTCAGGCAATCATTGTGGGAGGTTGTCCAGTAGGTGGCTGAGGAGTGCATGAATAGACTGGGGCCTGTGGCAGCCTTGTTATTGTTCAGGAGGAGAAGCTCCCAACCTGAAGGGCTGCTGCCCTTCTGGGCAGTGCAGCTGAAGTTCTTACAGGAGCTTACAGGAATTCTAAGCTATAGCTGGGGGGACTACGGTTCTGACAATAGCTGGAGCTGATCAAAGGATACGACTGAGGATCTGGTCTGGAGACGTCACAGGAGAAATGTCCATCAGATATTGGAAGGAGGGATACAAGTATGCAGGGACATTGTGAGTACAGACCTGTGTAGGACCCTAATTATTGTTTGCTACTACTATCCCTTGTGCATCAATGCCAAAAGCTTGCTTAAATATGGACATTTCTTGTGGTGCTCATTCCCCTAAGCTGCTACTGGAGTAACTGTACTAAGAAGCTTTGACTAAGTTGAGTGTGTCCATTTTATTATTGCACAGTGTATCCCACAGCTTCCTCTATCCCATCCAAGTTTACTCAGAAAACAAATCTCAAAAGAATAACCCTAGACTGTTCCTTGAGTCAGGAAGAGAAACTGTTGCTGTGTACTTGGCTGCTACTAGAGCAAACTGGGGAAAGAACCTGAGCTAAATCAATTGGCCCTTTCTGGGCTCAGCACTACACTGCATTCAAATTGTTACCTGCTGTATGGGAAATGTTGAATAGAACTAAAGTTTAGAAAATAGAGCACTTAAAATGACATACTGTGTACTCTTTCCCTGATTATAAATAGGCAGACTTGTCCTTCTAGGCATCCGAAAAATCACATGATTTTATACACACCGTGAGCCCATCTTTTTGAAGTTTGCAAAATCATCAGTGATCACTTAGTCATGTTTGTAGGAGCAACAAATTAACTACAAGTCTTTCATTTTAGTTAATTAAATGACAAATTCAAATAAATTACACGAGCAATATGTGTCAGTGGCTCAAAGTCATTGCAATTATTTATTTAGCTTTTTGTCCTTAAGAAAACTTTTTTTGTAATTCACATTTCCAGACGTCTGCCAAAAGCCCTGCAAAAAAGGTTGTAGACTTTTGAAACATGAAGGAGCAAAGATAATTTAAAGTGATGTTTGGTAAAGTTCCCTTTGAGATCCTGTTGTGTAACTGAGCAGATTAAGAGAACTGCCAGTAACTTCACGTTGTGTCTAAGTGGAGGTCTCTACGGGTCAGCTCTCGGATCCTGTGCCGACATGTTAAACAAGTTTGTCAATTTTCCATCAGATTGATTTTTCTCACAGGTCTTAAAGCCTCATCTCATTTTATATTATTTCCACCAGGGATCTTAACATTGCAAACCACCATGTACTTTTCTGCGTCGTGTGTACAAAAAGATGTTTTATCTTTAAATGACAATCACGACACCATTAGTAGTAGAAGAAATGTGTTCATCACACAAGAGTTTTTAGTGAACCATTAGACTGATGGATTTTTATCCATCTTCAAGTCTTCGTAGAAAATGTTTATTGGAATTGCTTTTAAGATTTCACTTTGCAATTTTAACATTTTCAACTTCTTACCAAAGATATTTTTGCATACTGTAAAGTCCTTTTTAGCGTACTTTTGAGTAGTGATTGTAATAATTCATCACAACTAAGCCTGTTCACTGTCTTTCTCCTATTCTTTAAGCACCTACAAAATATTTATTAAATTTTCAACCATGTTTATTTAAAAAATTCAGAACCATTTGGGAGTGTATTAAGCATTCGTCAGCATTAACTTTAGAGAAGCGCTAACAAATATATTACTTGTAAAGGAAAACGTGTATTTGAGTGAAAAAACTGTTTCAGAATCAAAATTATGTAGAAGTGTGAATTCTCTTCTTTAGTTCACTCCTCGTTCGATTTGTACCCATATAATGTAGTTCTTCTTTTTTCATATAAAGTATCTCTCCTTCATAGAGCAATCACTTTATATATTTCTGCCTTTTTTTTTTTTTTTTTTATTAAAAGCCTATTGTATTTACAGTTTTCATGTTGGGCACTCTGTAGTCAAAATGTATGAAAGATGTCCCATGTTTATGAGGAAATTGGAAAAACTTGCAGATCTGGCATGAGAATCTTTACTGACAGTTTGTTACCTTCAGATCTAGCAGAAATACCATATGTAAATTAATGTTAGATAGATATATGAATAAGGAAAATAAATGGACCACCATTAGGCTTAATTAAATATAAATAATTGATATGTTTTTTGAGTTTTCAGCAGTCAGAATTTCTGTCTTTTTTTGCAGTTTGCACTCCTATTGGTGAGATATATCCCCTCACTTCCTTTCCCAGTAACATCAGGACAGGAAACGAGGATGGGGCAGGAAGAAACAAATGCCCTGTACACACGATCGGTTCATCCAATGAAAACGGACCGATGGATTTTCTCATTAGATAGCCGATGAAGCAGACTTTCATCAGTCTTGTAAAACACTACGAAGTGCTGAAAAAAGGAAGTTCAATGCTTCCGAGCATGCGTCGACTTGATTCTGGGAATGCATGGATTTTTAACCAATGCCCTCAGACGATCGTTTTTTTTTCTAGCGTTTTTTTAACCATCAGTTAATTTTAAAACAGGTTCTAAGTTCTTTTACCGATGGGAAAAAAAACGATGTAGCCCACACACGATTCGGTTTCGTCTGATGAAAGCGGTCTATCGGAATGTGCTTTTGAAACTGTGTCCACATCCGTGAGATGACTGTTTGTCTTTAACCACTTAAGGACCGCCTACTGCACATTTACGTCGGCAGAATGGCACGGCTGGGCACATCAACGTATATATACGTTGATTTTAGTACCCAGCCGTGGGTCACGGGCGCGCGCCCGCGACCCGGTCCGAAGCTCCAGGACCGGGACCGTGGGATTCGCGGACCCAATCGCCGCTGGAGTGCGGCGATCCGATACCTGGAGCGGAATGAACGGGGAGAGCCGTGTGTACACACGGCTTCCCCGTGCTTCTCTGTGGCCGTAGCATCGATCGCGTCATCCCTGTAATAGGGGGACGCGATCGATGACGTCACACCTACAGCCACACCCCCCTTCAGTTGTAAACACACACATTAGGTCACACATCCCCTACAGCGCCCCCTGTGGTTAACTCCCAAACTGCAACTGTCATTTCCACAGTAAACAATGCAATTTAAATGTATTTTTTGCTGTGAAAATGACAATTGTCCCAAAAATGTGTCAAAATTGTCCGAAGTGTCCGCCATATTGTCGCAGTCACGAAAAAAATCGCTGATCGCCGCTATTAGTAGTAAAAAAAAAAATTAATAAAAATGCAATAAAACTATCCCTTATTTTGTAAACGCTATAAATTTTGCGAAAACCAACCGATAAACGCTTATTGCGATTTTTTTTACCAAAAATACGTAGAAGAATACGTATCGGCCTAAACTGAGGAAAAAAAATGTTTTTTTATATATTTTTGGGGGATATTTATTATAGCAAAAAGTAAAAAATATTGCATTTTTTTTAAAATTGTCGCTCTATTTTTGTTTATAGCACAAAAAATAAAAACCTCAGAGGTAATCAAATACCACCAAAGGACAGCTCTATTTGTGGGGAAAAAAGCGCAATTGTCGGTTAAAACGACGCAGTGCCGAATCGAAAAAAGGGGCAAGGTCCTTTACCTACATTTTGGTCCGGGTCTTAAGTGGTTAATTGAAATGTCATATTTTGGAAATCTTTTGTGATTTATTTTTGTATCTAGACCTCCGGGTATTTTATTCCTTTTGCATATGTTCCTGCAAACCTTGGGTATTGTACACATGTTGTTTCCCTCACACACTCCCTATAGACCCAAGTTAGAACAGAGCAGAGTGTGACCTCTTTCACTGGTGACAGCAGCTTTTTGTTAGTAATTTAGTTCTAACAGGATACAGAATAATATAAAACAAATGTAGCATTTGATTCCACTTTTTCATGGGACGACACCAAAAGTATTGTAATTTTAAATAAAGTTCTGCTTGTTAACTTAAAACAGATACCCATTGTATGGTTCTCATTAGCAAATGATTAGCTGTGGTTTCATTTGTAGAAGTGTACAAGAAAATGGATGATAATCTCATTGTCACATTATTTTAGAGAAAATGCTAACTCAGTATCTACCCACAGAACATTGTGCCTTAAACTGAACCACTTTTAAAATCACAGAATTTGAAAATGCTATACCTATCCAACATCTGGGATAGAGTTCAAATTAGAGTTGGTGCAAATTTAGCAAAGTGTAGAAATTGCCAGGTTTTAGGTTTTGCAAATGTCAATACATACTGTGCTAAATATATTCCACAAATTAAATATATAATTATTACCCCTATTTATGTATAAGGGCAATGGTGATGACAACTAAGTTCTTTTGAATTCCTAAAATGTATTTGCTTATTTTGTATCTTTATCAATATAATGTTCAGATTTTGTTGGAGATCACACTCAAGACCACACTCACCACTCTTTCTTCCTTCAACCCTGTCACCACTGAGAAAGTTGCCAAACTCCTTTCCACAGCCCACCTTACCACCTGTCCCCTGGACCCTGTCCCCTCACAATTACTGCCTTCAACCCTGTCACCACTGAGAAAGTTGCCAAACTCCTTTCCACAGCCCACCTTACCACCTGTCCCCTGGACCCTGTCCCCTCACAATTACTGCAACCACCTTCCTGCTTTACCCTAAACTCTATAACCCACATCTTAAACATTTTCCTCTCTTATGGAACCTTTCACTCGCCTCTCAAACATGCACTGGTTACCCCCATGCTTAAAAAAGCCTTGATGGACCCTACCTGTTTGAATAACTTGGGACCCATTTCCCTTCAACCTTCTCGGTCCCCTACAGCCCGGCTTCTGCCCACAACATGCCACTGAAACTGCTGTACTAAAACTCACCAATGACCTACTAACTACTAAAACCAATGGGCAGTTCTCCATACTCTTACTCTTAGGCCGCGTACACACGATAGGTTAACCAGGGACAACGGTCTGATCGTGTGTAGGCCCCATAGGTTATTTAACCTTTGGTTAAAAAAAAGCCAACTTAAAATATTACCGAAGGACGCCTAATGATAGGTCAAAACCAATCGTTAGTAGGCACGACCATCAGTTAAAAATCCACGCATGCTCAGACTCAAGTCAACGCATGCTTGGAAGCATTGAACTTCATTTTTTTCAGGACGTCGTCGTGTTTTACGTCACCACGTTCTAACACGATTTTTTTTTTTAACCAATGGTGTGTAGGCACATCAGACCATCAGTTAGCTTCATCGGTTAACCGATGACAACGGTCCTTCGGACCGTTCTCATTGGATGGACTGATCGCGTGTAGGCGGCCTTAGGCTGGGTTCACACTAATACGACACGTCAGTCATCCGACTTTCATCCTACTTTGCTCTGCAACATCAGTTCTACATCAGTCCTACATCCATCTGACTTTCATGAACAGGATACTACTTTGATCCGACTTTGTGATAGTCTGACTTGTTCTTTGACCAATCAAAACTATCCCAGAGCAAGATAAATTATTTTTACTGCTGCTGTAATCACCATATCAAATGTCAAAAATCGGATGGTTAGGACAAGGATCCTACTTTGATCCGACTTCAATAATATTCAATGGGCTGAAGTAGGATCAAAGTTGGAGTGGTATGTCTACAGCAAGAGCCCTGCAAGTCTTTAGCAAGAGCCGCACGAGCCGCACAAGTCTACAGCAAGAGTTCCGCAAGTCTATAGCACAAGCCTGTTCATAAACAAAGCAGCCTTGGGGATCCGGGGTGATTTTATTGACCAAATATAGTTATTAAAGGTCACAGTTGTTGCTGCAATGTAAACAACAGTGTAGACCTGTCATTTGAGACAGGAGTAGGGGTGTGGCAGCATCATCAGGCTTTGCTTATCGTGACGCTGAATCTATGGGTAATGTGAATGATGTTGGATTTGCATTTTGGGGATTTTTTTTTAAAGAAAGTCTTTTTTCCTAGTGTCTGTTTTTCTTTTTACATTTTTTCTTTTTTAGATTTTTGCTTCGTGAATGAGCAACAAGATTACTTTGGGGTACCACTTGCTCATCCAGTAAGGGGTTCATCCAGATATCTGGGGGTGCCTTTGTACTAAAAAAGCTTATTGGTTCCAAAAAGTCCCCCCCTCCACAGACTCCCACATCCTCTTGGGGCGTCATATGTTGGGATGAGGCCCTTGTCCACATAAATATGGGGTAACAATGCCTTTCAAGGTATCTATCCAATGTTGAGAGCATGAGGCCTGGTATGGTTTAGGTGAAAGGAGTGCACTCCCATTGTCCCCCTTTTACTTTCCACCTAGGCTACATGCCTGGATAAAGGTCTGAAATGGGCTTCAAGGGGGAACCCCACAAGTGTTCTTTTTTTTTTATTAAAAGGGCAGCACACATTTTTTGTAAACAATGTGTACTGTCCCTTTTAAAAAAAATTGTTTTGGGCTCCTCTCAAGATTCGTACCAGAGCCCTATCCAGGCATGCAGCCCAGGGTGGCCAGAAAAAAAGAGAGGCAGTGAGCCCATGCCCCCCCCCCCCCCACAAATTTACTAGGCCACATCCATCAAGATTGTGATGGTAACTTGTGAGGAGGATGGCTACACCCATTGCATGGCAAGGCACCTTATCCCCATGTCAACGAAGACAATGGCATCATCCCCACATACTTTCCCTCAAAATGGATGTGGGAGTCTGTAGGTGTGGAATCTGGAAGTCCCATTTAGAATAAAGAGCCCTCTATGCTATTACCATTGAAAATGGCAGTTCCTCACTGGATTTATTCTTTTTATCAACACACTTACTGGTGGGGTTACTGATCGATGTCATTGACCACATATGGGCATTATAACTTGGGCAATGATTTCACCCAGAATCCTGGCCGGTTTGTTTACAAACAGAATGAAGCTACAGGGGAACAGTTATTTTGCTGTGGTAGCACTACCACAGCAATATGACAGATCCCTGGATGACTGCTGTTTGTATATAAGCCATCAAGATGTCTGTCATTTAGAAGCAGTAGTGCTACAGCTGCTAAATGAGGGATTCCTAGTTCATTTGTTTACAAACAGCAGCCAGGCAGGGATCTGTAATTTAAATAGCGCTATTGTAGCAAAATTACTGTTCCCCGATGGCTTTGATCTGTTTGTAATTGAAAACATTTGTTGGGAATGCTGAGTGACATCATTGACCAAATATGTTGGCAGGGCAGGTCGTTTTTATTGTGATTCACACTGGATCTACATTGCTGGACAACACGATTGGTGTTAACGTTTCATCATGGGACATGATTTGCTATTTAAAGTTTTCTTAAACAATGACCCACAATGTAAATACAACATTAATAATGTCATTCATTGATGTAGATCTGGCATGTCTCTTGGCACTTATAGTGTATGCCAGTGGTCATCAACCCTGTCCTGCGGGGCCCACTAACAGGCCAGGTTTGCAAGATAACTGAAATGCATCACAGGTGATGTCATTTGCTGCTCAGTGATTGCAGTATTCCAGTCTGCATCTCCCCAAGGTAATACATAAAACCTGGCCTGTTAGTGGGCCCTGCAGGACAGGGTTGATGACCACTGGTGTATGCCACCAAAGATAGGTCTATAAACTTGCCTTATGGAAGGAAAGTCTTACCCCCATGCTGTAGTGAGGTCAATAATTCAGCCAACAATTGTCTGGTGGAGCATACACACAGTCGGATTATCCTACACAACGCATCCATCATAAAATTATGTCTGTAAAGTTGGATCGTGTGTATGAGGCTTAACACTTGGGCCTGTGCTGTGCTTTCTCCTGGCAGGTCACTGTGCAATCAGAGCAGCCACCCTTATGCAAACCTAATATATAGCAGTTTTCAGGCAATTTTATTTCTCTAGCACTAGATCCCAAAATCAACCCAACAGATTTAAGACAACCACAAACAGGGAAACTATTAGTAATAGATCACCTTCATTTTTTAATGAATCATTTTTGGTAAACAGCTGCTTGAATTTGCATCTATTGCTAGGAGTATCAGTGGCACAAAACAGCATAAGACATCACGCTTCCTTTATTAAACAAATGGTTTAACCGTTAACCAGTCACCCAAGATCCAACTTGGAAAAGCAAAGACCAACATGTAGTGCTAAGTAGGAACATTACTTAAATTACATAACTGCTCATATATTTTAATATACTTAACCAGCACATGGTATTTATTAAAGAAATAGGGTAATATAGGTATCAATGTGTGACAGTCAGATTTATTAGCTTATCTTACAACCCACAGCAGTTTAACTTTTGTTTAGATTTCTGTCCTGTTTTTTTAAGCCAGCCCCTACAGCCACAGAACATTCAATCTTCTAAACAGGAGCAAATAGAAACAAAACAGGCAACATTTTATTCTGGAGGCTTTAGTTAGCGTAACATTTGGCATCAACTACCCAAAGGTTGCTCTATGCTGCTGGCTGTTAGCCCTTCTCCACCAGCTAATCAATATACACTTGTGATAAACATCATCAACACAATGTACTTCTGCCTTGGCAAATAACTGTGTCAGTTAAAGGAGGATACGAGCTGCATAAACATGCATCAATTGTAGAGCATTAGCACAAAGAGAAAATAAACTGTGTATCACCAGAGCCACTTGCATTTTAATTAGTATACCCAAGAAACAGGAACATATTTGACATTCATTCTGTCATGACTACTCTAAGCAATATTCTGCTTGTGTATTGAAGGAATGCGTTAAAATCTGTTTAGAGAATTCTGCACAGGCAGCTCTTGCGATGTGCATTTGTTAATATGCTGCCTTTTTACTATTCAATGTAAGTGTTCGCAAAAGTACTTGTCGGAATTTGCATACAAATACATTCTCCAGCCTAACAAATGCAGACGATTGGCATGGAGCAGACATGTCCATAAAACACCTTGGGCACATTGAGACATATGCATATATGGTTATTGCAGGCATCAATATTTTACTAATGTTTGAATGACATGGCAAATTGGAAGGAAAATCTATTCTAGACTGATTTTAAAGGAGACTGGCTGCTGCATTTGTGTATGGTTATTCATCTGACCTCTAGGCTCTTTACACTGTGGATTTGAAGGTCACAAATAAAAATGCTGCTCATTGACAATGTATTTTTAGATGTAAATGTATATGAATGAGGCAGGAGCTTTTAAAATGTGTGTGCTTGTGCCCATTCATAGACTTTTGTACTTGAATGCAATTTTTTTCATTCAAGGAAACATTTCCCACCAGGTTGGTTGCCGCATATAAGCGTGCAAACATTTACATTTACTTTTGGGGAGAACACACACCCAGTAACAGGTTATAGGGGGCAACAATCAGCTTTGAGGAGGGTGAACAAAAAGGAACAGAGGAGTGACTTGCCATGGGGCTGTGTGTTTGTATTGATGCACAGTGCACATTCAACTCTAGTTCTGTCCAGGAGCACCTAATCAAGGTTGGCTCCATTGGACTTTGCAAAGGAAAGGACCAACCCTGAAAAAGGAAGGTAAGAGCAAAATCAGGAGGAGAGCCATATTTTTACAAAAGCAAAACTTTTACACCTCAAGAGGCAATAACCCCTTTAACTCCTGATCCATCTGCGTATTACCTATTCATTTAATGGGCTGATTTACTATGGAAAAATAGACTGTGCACTTTACTAATACAGTTGCACTAATTTATTTTCCCCCAAACCTAATGAATGCGATAAAGCTTCACTTTGTAAAGAATCAGTTGCAAGGGGAAAAAAAACAAAAAAAATAAAATTAGTGCAACTGCCCTTGCAAAGTGCACAGTCTAGTTGCCTTTAGTAAATCAGCCCCACTGTATCTAATACACCGTTTATAAGCTCCATATTTTTGTCCCCTCAATACCTGTACTTTTCTTCATCTTCCTAAATGCATGCCAAACAATTAGATCACTTTTGAGTGATCTTTTGGTCTACTTAAAAAAAAAAATGTAATTTCAGGGGTTTTCCTACTGTGCTGGCATTTTTATTTCTTTTTCTTTTTTCTTTAACAGAGTAAGAGAAACTTTTTTGTTCCCTAAGGCCCGCGTACACACGATCGAACATGTCCCATGAAACTGGTCTGCAGACCAGTTTCATCGGACCAGTTCGATGGTGTGTACGGCCTATCAGACCGTGGACACCCGTCCGTCGGACAGGTTCGATGGTAAGTACACAAAAGCATCGGACCAAAAAACCTGCACATGCTCCGAATCAAGTCGACGCATGCTTGGAAACATTGAACTTCGTTTTTTCATCACGTTGTTGTGTTCTACGTCACCGTGTTCTGATCTGATCGGATTTTGGTCCGATTGTGTGTAGGCACATCAGATCATCAGACAAGTTCAGAGTTGTCTGATGAAAACGGTCCGTCGGACAAGTCTCATCAGACATGTCTGATCGTGTGTACAGGGCCTAAGAGTGTTTTTGTTTTTTCTTTAAAGCGGCGGTCCGCCAATTTTTTTTTTTTTAAAGCCAGCAAGCTACAAATACTGCAGCTGCTGACTTTTAAAATATGGACACGTACCTGTCCAGTGTGCCCGCAATGTCGGCACCCGAGGCCAACGCATGCCTCCGTCCTCGGATGCTGCCGCCGCCATCTTTGCTAAGGGAATCAGGAAATGAAGCCTTGCGGCTTCACTTCCCGGTTCCCTACTGCGCATGTGTGAGTCGCACTGCGCAATCAAAATGGTCCCTCCTGACTTCTATCTCCCAGAACACAGAGGTGGGGGACAAGAAGTGGCATAGATTATGCAGATATCAATGCCCGGAAGTTGGTGCAAATACCTGTATTATACAGGTATCTGCACCCCCCCTTTTCCCTGAAAGGAACCAAATGTGACACTGGAGGGAGGTGGAGGGTTCTAAAAAGCGGAAGTTCACTTTTTGTGTGAACCTCCGCTTTAACAGAGTAAGAGAAACATTTTTTCCAGAGGTTTGGTCTTTTTTCTGCCATATAGTAAATATTAAAAATCCCAGGGGTTATTGGATACCATCAAAAAAGCTCTATCTGTCGCAAAAAAAAAAGAAGATATATAATTCATCTGGGTACAGTATTGCATGACTGAGTAAATGTCAGTCAAACTACCACAATGCTGAAAACTGAAAAATTCCCTGGACAGGAAAGGGGATAAAATTAAAGTCCTCAGGTGGTTAATAGATGTTTGGATATGTAAACATAATTGTTGAAATATAAGCATAAATGTATTTTTCATGCAGTATTATTTTTTTTGTTTGCCACAACGTTGCATTTGCGACACCATAACCAATGACCAACTCAGACATTCTGAAAATAAGTGCAAGTGCTGAGTTTTCCATCTTTACTCTCAGTACAGACTTAGTTTAAAATACTAAAATCTAATGGCAATACCAATTCCCTTAACAAGTAGGGAAACCACCACCAGCAGATTATTTGTTTGTGGATATACCCAAGTATACACTTATAGAGTTGTGATGATGTGCACATTGCAGTTTACAGGATTCAGCCTCTACAATTCTCTCATGCATAGCTAGGGATGCAACAGGAGGTTCAAATATATACAAACTGAGTGCAATTTCCCTTGTAAAAAGCTGTCACTGGAACAGGTGTACTGATTTGAATATTGACCCTCACTCCTTGTTCTGGTGACAACTTGCCAAATTTAGTATTTTCCATCACATCTGTCTTGGTGACAATGGTGACCAGAACAATTAGGGTACATCCCCCCAAAGAGGACAACGACAACAAAAACACTTGATAGATGTTCTTTGCTTTCCAAATCTAAAACCAAAGAATTTTTTTTGGGCTATACATAAAAATTTGCCTCAAAACCATTTCCATGTTTCTATGGGCTTAGTAAGTCAACAATAACTTTGCTGTTACTTATGGCACAAAACTGATACTTATGTATATTGATTTCTGGCCTAAACTTTACCAGCCTGGGACACATTGCTAATGTTATAAGTAGGCCATCATTGTTCCCAGAAAAGGCTGCACCTTAATTAAGACTCATTGAAGATCACTTTTATCTCCTGATACCCTATTAGGGAGATGTCAGCATGGTTACATCAAAACAGGATGTAAGCACAGAATCAGGATGTACAGCTGGAAATAGGACTTATCTTTAGTGCAGGTAACACTTTGTACTGGCATTTTTTCAAAGGCTGCAAGCACACTGCAAATGTGTAATTTACAGAGAATGTACTGTAATACTTTAAGTGGTTTCCTATCAGATCCTTCAGTCTTCTTTGCAGAATGTCAGTGAAAAGGTAGAAATTTTCAAGTGAGTTGTATTCCTTCAATATGTGCCTGTAACTGACCGAGCAAACCAAAAACCACTTAAAAAATGACAGCAAAATGACAGCAAAATGTGTAATCGGGCAAATGATCCGATTAGAAGTACATGTAACTTTACTTTCTTAAATAGGTGCAAATGTAGAAACAATGGGCCAGATTCACGTTCATCGGCGCATTTTTTGACTGGCGTAGCGCACCTCCTTTACGTTAGACTGCCGCAATGTAGCAGCGCAATCACCGTATTCTCGATTGATTTGTGCAGAAATTAGCGCCTGTGCAATGTAATTTCAGAGGCGTAAGGCGGAGTAATACCGAATTGGGAAAGACGTGGTCGTGTTACATTGAAATGAGCCGTGACCCCATGCAAATGAAAGGGGCCGGCCGGCTCGCGCATGAAGCAGACCATGGTCAGCACCTCTGTGCGCATGCTCACAACTCGGGAACGGCGCAATCAGTGAAATTGGAAGTGGACCCGGGCAACTTTGTGAACTACGCAGACAGCATAAATAGACAGACACACACGCACTTCATTTGCAAAAGTACATCCCTTTGTATCCCTCCCTATTCAGCAAGGTGCTTTTGTTCTGTTGTTTGTTGCGTTGTGACTTGTCTTTGTTATATTTGTGTTTTTTTTTTTTGTGACTGCTTGTGAGACTTTTTGGTTGATAGATTTTTGTTTGTTTGTTTTGTTGCTTGATTTTTCCTGCTTGTTTTTGTGAGTGATTTTTGCTGATTGTTTGGGAGAGAGTTTTTGTATGAGTATGACTGAGAGGAAGAGGAAGTTGAATTTTACTTTGGGGGAGAAACAAATAATTGACCGGGCCATTACCCAATATGGGCGTTTCCACCACGGCACGGAGAGTGTCAACACCACCCCGGCCAGGAGGCGTGAGATTTTGCAGCACATTACTGACCTGGTGAATTCAGCGGGGGGGGGGGGAATCAATGACCTCTGGCGTCTGGTCAGAAAGAAGCTGGCCAAAATGGCAGCCCATGCCAGGGGCACAGGAGGGGGGCCACCATGCCCTGTTAGGCTGACAGCGGAGGAGCGTGCAGTGGCCCACACCTTTCATAGACAACAGGTGGAGGGCCTGCCTGGCTATGACTCCAGTCATGAAGGCGTGATGCCAGGTAAGGTTTTTTTGCCCTATCAGGTGTGTAGCATGTGGGGGGGGGGGGTGAAAGGGAATATGTGGCAAGTGTGTGGATCCTCCAACCTGTGAATGTTTTGTGTCATCCACAGATGTGCAGGAGGGTGCTGGGCCATCTGGGCTGACCGCACCATCCCAGGGACAACAGCCTGATGAGGACCCCCAGACAATGCCGGAGGTTGAAGAGGAGGAGGTTGAGGAGGAGGAGTTTGAGGAGGAGGAGGATGTCATGTCAGCCAGTGGATTGCTGTTTTTTGGGGAGTCTTCCTCTCTGGCTGGCAGCAGCCAGCCCTCCATAAGGGCTAGCCCCTCCCACTCCTCCCCCAACAGGGCTCCTCTCCCAAGGGCCTCCCCTTCTTCCCGGCCACAAGCCTTAGCTGGAGGCAGGAAGTCGTCCCAGAAGACCAGGGGGTGGCCGAGGTTCTGCCCGCCAATCTGAGAAGGGACCAGGCCCTTCAGACCCACCATCTGGGACAGGTCAGCCAGACTTTGGTGCGGACGGAGGAGAGCCTGTCCTCCATAAAGGATACGCTTGGGGACCTGGACTGCCACTCCCGGGCTCTTAAAAACTGCCTAAACGTACTGCAGACTACAACAGCAGACGTTGGGCAGGATGGGAGGGCCCTCACCCAGGCTATCCAGGCCAACACGGCAACACTAGGTGCTGGCCTGAACAGAATTGCCGTGGCCTTGGAGGGCAGGCAGCCAGGTGGGCAGAGACCAGGGGCTGCTCCTCCTTCCCCGGATTACCCCCCTCCCTGTGGGCGCCCCAGGCGTGGCTCACGCCAGCGGCATTAATTTGTTTTCCCCCTTTTTTTTCAGTTTTTTTTTTTTTCTGGAAAAAAAATTTTTGCTGGACATTTTTTTTTTTTGTGTTGTGAATGTTTTTGGAATGTGGGGGTGATATTCCTGCCGGAAAAGGGATGTCACCCTCAGTTTTGGTGGAGTAGGGTTCCCCAGGATCAGGGAGAAGTGATCCCCAGGTCCGTGTGAATGGTGTATGAATGTACAGTGACATAATTGGAGCTGTGGCGTGGCGTTGCTGCTCACAAGTCCAGCATTGTGGGCTTGTGCTAATCCAATTTGATGAGGATGTGATGTGTCTGTGCTAGGGACCACAGTCGTGTGCATGCATGCATTCTCATTGTGCCATGATTAATGTGTGTGTTTAACGTGCAAAGATGCCTAATGTGAGCTGTCTCCTGGCTGCCCTTCCCTCAGAAGACGGGGTAGCCTCGGTTAGGGGGGATTGTCTGGTTCAGGGGTCAGGTCATCACGTATGTCAATCTGCAGGCCCTTTCTTACTGCGAAGTTGTGCAGCAGGCAACATGCACCGATGATCTGGCACACGAAGTTTGGGGAATACAACAGGGTCCCCCCAGACTTATCCAGGCATCGGAAACGTGACTTCAGGAGACCAAAGGTGCGCTCCACCACTGCACGTGTTTGGGCGTGGGCTTCATTTTATCTTTCCTCTCCTGGGGTTTGGGGGGTCCGGATAGGAGTCATGAGATGGGGTCCCAGTGCATATGCAGAGTCATCTTTAAGGGAAAAGACAGGAGGATGTTAGTCATGCATGTGCCCCTTGTGATGTGTGCATCATGGGGGGGGACAGTCATGCCTGCCACCCATGTCACTCACCAACCAGCCAGGTGCCCCTATACACGTTCTGTTCGAATTCCATTCGGATGAGGCTCTGATTGTAGATGTAGCTGTCATGGCTGGATCCGGGGTGTTTGGCACGGACGTGCCATATGAGGCCTTGGGCATCGACTATCACCTGTACGTTGATGGAATGCCAATGCTTCCGATTGCGGTATATGTGCTCTGTCTCATGGGGGGGCTGGAGTGCCACATGTGTGCAATCAATGGCCCCCACAGTGCGTGGGAATCTGGCAATTCTGTAGAAATCTGTCATTGCCTTCAGCCGCAGGTCCTCAGTGGTTGGTTTGATGATTTGGTTGGCCATGCGTCTGAGGATTGCAGGGACAACCTGGTGCACACATCTGCTCATGGAGGATTGTGACATCCCAGCCACCACTCGTTCTTTGAAAAGAGCCACTGGCAAGGAAATGGAGTGTTGCCATGACCTTGACCAGTGGCTGCACTGCATGTGAGCGGTGTGTTGGGATGGTGATGTCCTCCTGCAAGGTTTTGGTTAATTCCAGGATGGCATGAGGGGTGAATCTGAAGATGCGATACACCTCAGAATCACTCATGCCAAAGAGGTCTATGCGGGTGCGGTATATCCTCTCCCGTGCCCTCCTCCGTGCCCTCCTCCTTCTTTGCTCCTCTAAAGTCAGTAGTATAGCTATGAGCAAGGATGTCCCTGGCATGTTGGCATACAGATTGTTGTGCAACACGTGTGACTGCTCAGCTCCTCACTAACAGTGTTGCTTTCGCTGACATGTAGACGGATTGTCTAATTTTATACCACCTTTTATATGGTCTAATTTTAGACAGGCCGTGCAGCTGTTGCACACAGCGCGTAGCCTGCGCTGCAACAACGTTCTTTTGTGGATCCCCGTAACTCCCTCATTAGCATATTTGAATAGCAAATCAATGGTGTGTCTAGCGCAGTTTTGCGCGGACGGATGCGCCTGTCTATCGAAATTACGCCGGACAAAAAAAAGGAGATTTCTTGCGTATCTCGTTTTGGGGATTCGGCGCATCGAAACGCATGCGCAAATTTAGACTTACGCCGCGCATCTCCTGTAACGCCGGCGTAATCGCTCTGTGAATCTGGCCCAATATTACTAAGCAAGTTCAAGATGGCAAAAAATAAATAAAAAAAATCATGCATACACTGCAGAAAATTGAAAGCTGCACAAAGATTTGCTGCGTGCACGCGATCATTTTTCAGCATGAAAAAAACATTGTTTTTCAAAAACGTCATTTAAAATGATCGTGTAGGGGCTACACATAATTTTTCAGGTTCTGAAAAACGACAAAAAAAAAAAATCGAACATGCTGCATTTTTTAATGTTGTTTTAAACAATGTTGTTTTTTTTCCGGGTTGTAAAAAATGATCGTGTGGGGGCTAAAAAAACGTTTTAAACCCGCGCATGCTCAGAACCAAGTTATGAGACGGGAGCGCTCGTTCTGGTAAAACTACCATTCATAATGGAGTAAGCACATTCATCACGCTGTAACAGACAGAAAAGCGCGAATCGTCTTTTTTTTCATGCTAAAAAATGATTGTGTGTACGCCACTGGCGTAGCGGGGGGGGGCAGGGGGGGCTGTCGCACCGGGCGAAAAATGGGGGGGGGCGAATCCATCCACCGGCTCCGCGGAGCGCTCCGGAGCCTCGGCCTAGGAAAGTCCCCGGCTTCGGCCTAGCTCCGGAGCGGCGGCCATCTTGGTACACCCGGCGGGGGCCCTCCTCTCTGTTCACACCCACAGAGGAGGAGGAGCCCGCGCTTGAGGGAAACCACACACGCCGCTGTCTGAGGTCTGAGGTCTGCACTACTGGGGGTTACTGTCTGAGGTCTGCACTACTGGGGGGTTACTGTCTGAGGTCTGCACTACTGGGGGTTACTGTCTGAGGTCTGCACTATTGTGGGGGTTACTGTCTGAGGTCTGCACTATTGTGGGGGTTACTGTCTGAGGTCTGCACTACTGGGGGTTATTGTCTGAGGTCTGCACTACTGGGGGTTAATGTCTGAGGTCTGCACTACTGGGGGTTAATGTCTGAGGTCTGCACTATTGGGGGTTAATGTCTGAGGTCTGCACTATTGGGGGTTAATGTCTGAGGTCTGCACTATTGGGGGTTCTGTCTGAGGTCTGCACTATTGGGGGTTACTGTCTGAGGTCTGCACTACTGGGGGTTACTGTCTGAGGTCTGCACTATTATGGAGGTTACTGTCTGAGGTCTGCTGAGGTCTACTGGGGGTTACTGTCTGAGGTCTGCACTATTATGGGGGTTACTGTCTGAGGTCTGCACTATTATGGGGGTTACTGTCTGAGGTCTGCACTATTATGGGGGTTACTGTCTGAGGTCTGCACTATTATGGGGGTTACTGTCTGAGGTCTGCACTATTATGGGGGTTACTGTCTGAGGTCTGCACTATTTTGGGGGTTACTGTCTGAGGTCTGCACTATTATGGGGGTTACTGTCTGAGGTCTGCACTATTATGGGGGTTACTGTCTGAGGTCTGCACTATTATGGGGGTTACTGTCTGAGGTCTGAGGTTACTGTCTGAGGTCTGCACTATTATGGGGGTTACTGTCTGAGGTCTGCACTATTATGGGGGTTACTGTCTGAGGTCTGCACTGGGGGTTACTGTTAGGTCTGCACTACTGGGGGTTACTGTCTGAGGTCTGCACTACTGGGGGTTACTGTCTGAGGTCTGCACTACTGGGGGTTACTGGGGTTACTGTCTGTCTGAGTCTGTCTGAGGTCTGCACTACTGGGGGTTACTGTCTGAGGTCTGCACTACTGGGGGGTACTGTCTAGGTCTGCACTCTGGGGGTTACTGTCTGGTCTGCACTATGTGGGGGTTACTGTCTGAGGTCTGCACTATTGTGGGGGTTACTGTCTGAGGTCTGAACTACTGGGGGTCTGTCAGGTCTACTGGGGGGTTACTGTCTGAGGTCTACACTATGCTGATGGTTACTGTCTGAGGTCTACACTATGCTGGGGGTTACTGTCTGAGGTCTGCACTATGCTGGGGTCTGTCTGAGGTCTACTATTATGGGGGTTACTGTCTGAGGTGTGCACTATTGTGGGGGTTACTGTCTGAGGTCTGCACTACTGGGGGTTACTGTCTGAGGTCTGCACTATGGTGGGGGTTACTGTCTGAGGTCTGTTAAATAGGGGGTCTGTGATTGTGGGGGGTCTATCTGTGATTGGGGGGATCCATCTGTGATGAGAGGTCTGTTATTTAGGGGGTCAGTCTGTGATGGGGGATCTGTGATTGTGGGGGTCAGTCTGTGATGGGGGATCTGTGATTGTGGGGGGGGGTTCAGTCTATGATGGGGGATCTGTGGTTGTGGGGGGGGGGGTCAGTCTGTTAATCCCTTACAGTAAGGGGTTAAATGATTAATCCTGCAATAATTTACCCCTTACATGCTGAAAGCCCTGAGAGGGATACATTACAGATCCTTATAACCAGAGTGGATGATTATACAAGGGGGGGGGGGGGGGCGGAAAAAAATTCTGCCCCGGGCGCCCATAACTCTGGTTACGCCACTGGTGTACGCGGCAATAGACTCTTCAGCAATGTTTCTGTGACTCAATTTGGGTAATGTGGCTGCATAGCACATAAGACTGTAAAAAAATAGAGACAAGCTGAGAATGACTTCTTCAGTAAAACAGCTCAGAAAACAAACAGCTATTTGTGATAATCCTGACTGACAGCATCACAGTCAGGTCCAGAGTTGCCCTGATAACACAGGTAAACAGCTGGAGGGATCCACGGCCGAATAAAGAAGCATTGCCTCACTGGCAGGGGCGGACTGACAACTCATGGGGCCCCTGGGCAATATGAGATTATGGGGCCCCTGGGCAATAGGAGATTATGGGGCCCGAATGGTCAGTCCGCCCCTGCTCACTGGAGTACTCTTATAGCAGTTAGGGAGGAGCTTCCTACGGTAGATACATTTTTTGGAGAAACTGCTTCCTGCCCGCACACTGGTTCTGAAAGTTAAGGACCACTCACCTGCTTCAGATATACTTGCACTTGCCCCTCTCCCACATCAGACGAGGCCTTGCTGAGCTGCTGGGGGGTGGAAGCTGAGGAGCGTATCTTCTCTGGGTGTATCCAAGGATTTGTTGGTGAAGGAGTCAAAGGAGCTTTCACCTGCATTTCGGAATGTTGAGTATATAATCACTTTACCACATTCCATCCCACTAAAAGTTACCATGCTGGGCAGGTTTGTAGATCAATGAAATTCGTCCTATGAAAAGTATACAGGGGACTCTTGAAGGTCTTTGGGAGCACTTCACAAGTTTAATTTCAGTTCCATCTTCTGGTGGAATAGGTAACACATCTTTGTCTTTTCTGTAGTCAATACAACCAGTCTAAAAAACAAAGGAAAGAGACAGATATTCATATGCATAAAGTGATAATGTTCTATCTATGAAACCTTCACCATCCTTTTGTGGCCACTCTCTGATCTTTGGGGTTAGACCCTCACTGCAAAGGTCTCTAGCACATGTCCCTTTAAATCCTAGGGTCAGGCTTAAGCATTCCTTAACTACTTAAGCCCCAGACCGTTTGATTGGCCAAAGACCAGACCACTTTTTGAGATTCGGCACTGCGCTGCTTTAACTGACAATTGTGCGGTCGTGCGACGTGGTCCTTAAACAAAATTGATGTCCCTTTGGCACTGAAGGGGTTAAGTGTGACCTAGGGAGTGCTTCTGTTAGGGGGCTATACGCCCATTTGCCCAGTCGTGCCATTCTGTCGACATATAAGTGCGGTCGGCAAGCGGTTAATTGATCCAAACAGTTAGGCATATTCCAGTCTGATAGGCTCAAAAGGATAAAAGGAAACACATCATGCTCTCTGTAGAAAATATTTATTATATCACAAAAATAGATCTAAACACACATGAAAACAAGGTATTATCATTCATATAAAATGCAAAGCATAAAGGAAGAAAACTGGTTAATCCCAGATCTCTACCAGCCTGCAAAACACAGTATACATTCTTCCCACAGTGATTGCTAGACTGCACCCAAGCATTGGCTTAGTTTTTAGTGATTAGCACTTTGGCCTTGAAGCACTAGGATCATTGGTTTGAATCCCAACCAAGACACTGCCTGCATGGAGGTGGCATGTTTCCTCCCACATTCTAAAGATATGCTGATAGATTGGCCATGGTATGTATATGTATGCATGTGATAGGATTAGATTGCAATCTCCTTGACTGGAGGCACTGATATAAATATACAAGCTGAGAATCACTACTTTAGCAAACCAGCACAGAGCAAATGTGCTTGAGGTTATTCTAATAGGCAGCGTCCCTCACATTGAAGTCAAAGGTAGCTTGGATAACACACAATATCAACAAGCTGGAGTAATGCAAGGTCCAAGGAGAAAGCACTAGAATTGGTGTACTCTGGCAGCAATTTTGAAGGGGTTTCCCACACGTACTGAAGAAGCTGCGTGCTTGTTGGGAAAGGCGCATTATTGTGTGCAGAAGAATGGTCCATTTTCAGATGTGCGAAAGCGAACAGGTGCGCGAGTGTGCACAAACGATAGGCGGGCTATTTAAGCTACACTATGGCTTTGAGTATTTGCCATTTGATCTATTACGTTTCCTGAATATTGGCTACCTGTTGCTGTGTTGACTTCCTGTTACCGACTTGATCGACCTCCAGACTCTGCCTGAACGCTCCCTGGTCTGACTCCTGGCTTGTTTTTGGATTTTGTCTCTGTTGGCTCTTTCTGTTTATCCACCCATCTGACAGCTGTTACAGACCCTGGCCTGGCACCCTGGGGTGCTATTTAAGGGCAACCGCAACCTCAGGGATGGCAGCAACAGAGGCCTCGTAATAAGAATATAAGATATCAGAACACCAACAGCCCCAATTGTCACAAGAACTACTCCCAATACCTATAACAGATACTCCCCATTATCTGATGAGTATTCAGATGACTACCAACCTGAACCACAGTATCCGATGAACAGGAACTATCAGGGCAGAAATCACCAGGGAAATAGGGAGTGACAACCCAGTCGCACCGCTAGAGACAGTAGGGATTTTCCCAGGGGAGGCCCACAAACCAGACCCCACGGTCGATGGCAAACAAGACCTGCCTACAGCAACCCTGGTTGGAGGGGGATGAGTGGCAACCGAGGGGGTACCCGTGGAAACTTTAGAAGAGAAGGGGACTATCAAAGACCTATGGGCCAACAGCAGCTGGATCAAAAGGAGACTACATGGAGCAACAGACATACCAACCAGAACACAGGATTTTCCCAGAGGAATTCCAAAAGAGAAAATGGCCCAGAGGATGCAGAGGAGGTAGGAAGAAAAAGACCAAGACAACATTAGGCAAAGGAATCTTCAATTTAAGTGGAGTCGAATTGTCAACAGAGGAAATGAAAATTCTAGACTTAGGTCTTAAATACGCTCCCGACAAACCCTTGGACCAATTTGAAGTCTATAAAGACTTCCAAAAATTCCTGAGAAAGATCAATTTGAAGAAATATTTCCTTATGAACACAGATGAAACCACAAAAGATGTACCAGTATATGTTCAAACTAACCTAAGGAACAACTCAATCTTCAACCCCACCAACTCAGGGAATTAATGTGTGGTAGCTTTCAAAAAAATGGTAGAGGGGGATCTTAGAAAACTGGAAAGGAACCTTAACAATAAAAGCAAGAATATATGGAAAACCATCAAAGAGATAGGAAACAAAAATGAAGTGGTGATACGCCCCGCAGATAAGGGGGGTGGATTAGTCATTCTTAATCTAAGAGATTATGAAGAAGAAATTAATAATCTACTCTCAGTTGAAAACACATACCAGAAACTGAAGGGGAATCCTAAACAGAGATTTCAAAAGCGACTTGAGAATTATGTGAAGAAAGGAAGAAATATGGGGATACTCAGCAAGAATGAATCAGAATATTTGGTATCCAACTCGACCAAGACACCTGTGATCTATTACACCCCCAAAATCCACAAAAGATTGGACAAACCACCCGGGAGACGAATCATCAGCGGTAATAATTCAGTTTTTTCCAGGCTAGGAGAATACCTAGACACCTTCCTTAAACCTTTGGTCAAGCAGGGGCGATCATACTTAAGAGATAGTTTACAACTTATACAGGAGCTTAAAACAGTGAAGGGGACAGAACGTTATCTATTAGTTACAGTAAATGTAAACTGACTGTATACAAGTATTGTACAAGAGGATGGACTAATGGGGGGGTAGCGACAGCCCTACATGAAAAAATGGGAATTAAAACAAGAACAGATACAATACATCCTGGAGGGGCTAAAAATGGCAATGGAATGTAATTATTTTTGGTACGACAAGAAGTACTTCGTCCAAACCAAAGGGGTTGCTATGGGGGCTCGATATGCCCCCAGTGTGGCTAACATGCTGATGAACCTCTGGGAAGATGAGTACATCTATAATGAGGAGTACCCAGAGATTAAACTGTACCGGAGGTATATAGACGATCTTATAATACTTTGGGACGGTTCAGTCGACAAATTCCAACAGTTCCTCTCTGAATTGAATAACAACAGATTTGGTCTTTCCTTTAATTATTGGTAAATACAATTCAGAATGCATCGAGTACTTAGACTTGGAAATTTTTCAAAAGTGGAACCTCATTGCATACTAGAACTTTTTTCAAGGGTACTGACCGTAATAGATACATTCCTGTTTCGAGCTGCCACAACCCCAGATGGAAGGCCAACATTCTTAAGGGACAATTATTGAGGCTAAGGAGAAACTGTGATTCAAATGAAGACTTCCAAAAACAAGCAGACACCATTATTGATAGATTCAAAGAAAAAGGTTATTCGTTGGAAGGCTTGACTAAACTGAAAGCAGAAGTCATACAGATAGACCGTGAAAACTTGCTAGTGCAGAAAAGTAAAGCAAGTAATAACCAACGCCTTTCATTACTGGGTTTAATACCCAATATAAAGAATTCAAACTCATACTGAAAAAATACTGGCCTATCTTGAAAGAGGACCACATTCTCTCAAAAATTCTCCTACAAAAACCCTCCTTCATATACAGAAGGGCACCATCCTTAAGACATCATCTTGTGCATAATATTATAATCCACCTAAGAAAGTCGAAATCTACCCCGAACTTAAAGGGTTTTACAAGTGTCAGAGGTGTCTGGCCTGTAGGGTCAGTAAAAAGCAACCACGTAGAAAAAACTATTTCAAGTCTAGAACGGACCATAAGGTGTACAAAATTAGGGACCTCATTACCTGCAATACTACCCATGTCACTGCCATCTGCAATATGTAGGCAGGACTACCAGGCCATTGTGCATTCGTATACGCGAACATATTAAAAATATTCGCAAAGGCTTCCCTAAACACAATCTATCTAGCCACTTTGATGAATTCCACCAGAAAGACCCATCTGGACTCATCTTTTACGGGATGGATATAGTCAAAGACAACTGGAGAGGGGGAAACAAGCAAACTGCCATATCCCTAAATGAAACCAGTTGGATATACCGTCTAGGAACTCTTGTGCCACATGGCTTAAATGTGGACATTGATCTCAATTGTTTTTTGGCCAACCCATAAATCTGTTCCAGATTAGGATTCCCTCCTAACCTATCCCAGTATAGGTGTTACGTCCTTTATATGAACTAATTTATTTATTCTGCTGCAGGGCATGGTGGTCATCCTATGGATTACCCACTACATTCCTATATCAGGCTTTTTCTATGTAGCCACTCAGCCTATACATGCATTGGGGTATCCTTTACAACCTCCCCTATAAATGTGGTAACAGAGTTGTTTGGGGGACTAGTATCTTTATTTTCACTAGTGCATTTCCCATCATTTTTCATCTTACTTTCCCTTCCTAGATTATCCATTTCTTTCTCCATCTTTGTATAGGGTCCATTCTAGGGTTGGTGGTACCCCCCCAAGGGTATGTGTGGGGTATACCCACACATCCTGGAGGGGACTGTCCAACATTACCCACATAGCTTATAGTGGAGTGCTAGATATTAATCTATCCAATTATTCATGCAGGATGGTAATTACATATTCACTCTCCACTATTAGATGGACCTTAGTGCTATATTCATATTCACACACTTACACCTAATTATTAATCTTTAAAGTTGGCAATTTATTCTATGTACCTGTAGTCTTTACCAGGTGTATCCCCCCCCCCCCCCAGGCTATGTTTGACGTTAACCATATATCTTGGAGTGGATTGCTAGATAGTAATCTATCCATATTATTTATGCAGGATAGAATTTGCATATTGATTCTCCATCACTAGATGGGCCATCAGTGCTATATTTATATGCACATACTCATACACCTGTTTAGGTTGGCAATTTATTGCATGTACCTGTAATTTTCTGGCTTTGTAATGGTAATGATCATATATGCTCATTGGCATTTTGTATGAATACTTTGTTATTTTTATCTGATAATTATGTTTTTTATTATTTATTTTTTTAAATCAAAAAGGTTTTAATTGTTTCAAAGACATATTCAAACAAACAGTACAGCTCTCCAGTGCACAGACTGAGGTTAATTCTTCCATGGCGTACATCAGACAGTAGTAGATACATGACCCCCGCGTCACCCATCAGCAACAGTCCTCCCCCTCTAACACATATGCATGCCCTCCCACCTCTATACCAATAATGCTCCAAACAGATCACCTCCTATGGTCTCACGGTTGCCCCCGCTTACAGGCACCTCAAAAATCTGGTCATGACCAGCTCTCCGGGGCTCAGACCCGGAGTATCTAGCCACATTCCCCATATTCTCTAAAACCTGCCAGGGCACCCTCTATGCTGATAAATATGTTTTTCCATCACCAATGCCTTTCCCACGTGGGAAATCCAGGAGGAGTGGGTTGGTGGGGAGGCAGACTTCCACCCCATCAGTATTAATTTCCTGGCCTGGAACAATGTCCTAGAGATAGCCACCCTAGTCGTTTCCTCTGGGACTATATCCTCCAGCGCCCCCTATAGGCAGCACACAGGGTCGACTGGAACTTTGGTCTGAAAAACAACATTAATTGTCTCCACTACTCCACTCCAATATCGGTGCAGTTTCGGGCAACGCCACAGGAGATGTATAAGGTCCCCCTCATGCTGCTGACACCGGCAGCACATCGGGTCCATCCGCCTACCCATCCTGTGCAGTTTCACCGGAGTATAGTGCACCCTCAACAGTATATACAATTGTGAGACCTTTTGCGCAACATTTAGGGAACAAGTGGTTAAAGATTGAAGGGCCTCCTCCCACTGGTCACCCGTAACCTGGCCAAGGTCCCGCCGCCAAGCGGAGAATGCCCCACACGTGTACGCTCCCAGGTGTTCAGAAAGTAGAATCTGGTAGCACTGGGAAATAATTCCTTTGGTCTCCGGAGTCGAACGCAGCAAGTGGAATACCGGAGTGGGTGATAATGTCAACTCCACTGCATTCCCCTGTGCCACGACCGCATGCCTAAGCTGAATATATGAGAGCCACATACACGCCGGTAAATCAAACCGAGCCTGCAGTTGGGGGAACGTTAGCAGCCTGCCATTGTGAAAAATCTGCGGCAGCATAGTTATCCCATGCGCTTTCCAGCGAGATCCCTGCTGCAATTTAGCCAGCTCAACGTAGGAGAGGTTATTCCATATCGGACTATGTTCAGTGAACCCCCTCACCCCCTGGAGCTGTCTACCCTTGTTCCAAATTTTTTGGGCTAGCACCAATGTCGGGGTTTGTTTATTGGACTTGAGAAACATTTGTGCCTCCAGGCCCAGGGGAATGGTCTCAGCTCCAGAAGCAAACAGCATCAGCCGTGCCGCCGATCCCACTGGGTCCCGAGCCATGGAGCCCACCAAATGCTGTAGCTGGGCCGCGATGTAATAAACCCAAGGGTTGGGGACCGCCAACCCTCCGTTATCTTTAGCCCGCTGGAGCTGCTCCAGCCTGATCCTGGGTGTCCTCCCATTCCATAGCAACTTTCTAAACAAGGTGTTCACCACTCTAAAAACCTTCAAGTGTATAACTACCGGGGAGTTGTGCAGGAAGTACAGCAATTGAGGCATTAATATCATTTTGATTAGGTTTGCCTTGCCTGCCAGTGACATCTTAAGGTTGTTCCACATGTTAATTTTATCTCTAAAACGGGATAGTAATGGGTATACATTAAGCAGACAGTAGTCTGACAGTTTGGGCGAGATTTGCACACCAAGGTACTTAAAACTATCTACTACAGGGATGGGACACGAGGCCGGGAGAGTCACCCCTCTGTCCTCGTCTAGCATCATTAGGGCAGATTTGGACCAATTAATGGTCAGGCCCGAGAAGTGACCAAACCTCTGTATGATATCCATGACCCCCGGCAATGACAGGGAGGGGTCCCCCAGAAAAAGCATCATGTCATCAGCGTAGAGCATGATCTTTTCATGGAGGTCACCATACCTGAAGCCTTCGATCTGGTCGCTTGCCCGTATCAAAGCTGCAAGAGGTTCGATAGCAATCGCAAAGAGCAGGGGGGGCAAGGGGCATCCCTGCCTAGTCCCCCTGCCCAAAGCAAAAGCAGGTGACATCTTATTCGCCATCCTAATGGACGCCTGCGTGTATGCATACAATAGCCTGGTCCAGGCCACGAAGCGTTTCCCAAAGCCAAACTTCTCCAACACTGCCCATAGGTACCGCCAGCTGACACTATCGAATGCTTTATTGGCGTCCAGCGACAGCAGGGCCCTATGGCCCCCGTTGTCCGCCTGCACTTGCATGTTTAATTAAAGCCTACGTAGGTTAGTGGCTGTGGACTTTTGCGGCATGAAGCCAGCCTGATCTTGGTGAATGATTGAAGACACTATCCCATTGACCCGCAGCGCCAGAACCTTAGCCAGGATCTTCACGTCGCTCTGAAGCAATGAAATAGGCCTATATGAGCCCGGGTCTACCGGGTCCTTCCCAGGTTTCAACAGTAAGATCACGTTGGCCTTATTCATAGATTCAGGGAGTACCCCCCTCTCCAGCGAGTCATTGAAGACTTTCAATAGTTCAGGGGAGTAGTAACTCCCCATACTGGGTGAACACTTCCATGGGCATACCGTCCTCCCCCGGGGCCTTACAAGTAGGAAAAGAGCTGGCCGCCACCTGGAGCTCCTCCAAAGTTATAGGAGCGTCTAGCTGCTTACTTGCCCTGGCCGACAGCGACGGCAAATTAATTTGGGACACATACGTGATCAAATCATCATCCGTGTATGCCTCTCTTGACCCATACAGGTTGGTATAGAAGGCAGCCAACTCGATTATGATGTCATCAGGAGAGTTAACAATTCTGCCATTATTAGTGCGGATAGCGCCAATGGCTGGCGACTGCTACTGGGAGTGTGCAATCCTAGCAAGTAGGCGGCCTGTTTTCTCCCCTTCCTCAAAAAATGCTAGTTTGGTAAAAAATCTCTTACGTTCCGCAGTGGAGGATCTCAGACGGTCCAGGGAGTCCTGGGCCGACATCCATGCCTCCCTTGCCGAATCGGACGGGTCAGTCACATAAGTTAATTCAAGCTGCCTCACCTGGTCACACACCTGTTCTAGCAGGGCCGAAGAGTTATGTTTAACAATTTGAATTTCGTGAATGAACACCCCTCTAGAAAATGCCTTAAAGGCCTCCCATTTATGGAGGCTGTCCCCAAGGCCGGCATGTAATCTAAAAAATTCCCGCATCTGGGAGACGATCCTATCCTGAGAGGTAAACAATTTAAGCCAAAAGGCATTCAGCTTCCATGGAGCTTTCGGCAATTAGCTAGGGGGCTGTGTGACCAGCCGGAGTGCCAGCGGGGAGTGGTCTGACACCCCTCTAGGATAATACTCCACCCCGGATACACTGCCCACCAGATTCGGGGTACCCACACATAGATCTATTCTGGACAGTGACCCATGGGTCTTGGAGAAACAGGAGAATTGCTTAGTGTACGGATTGCGGATCCGCCATATATCGGTCCAACCCACCTCAAGTAGTAGCCGACTAAGGGCAGTTCCTCGGCCTCCCCTAGGGGGAGTCACCGGGGGGTGCCTATCAAGTTTGGGGTCAAGATAACAGTTAAAGTCACCCATTATTAAAACCGGAATGTCCGGCTTGTCAGTCAAATAGGATAGCAGCAATTGTAGCACCTCTCGAGAGAAGGGGGGGGGATATATACAAAGGCTAAAATAAGTGTTAACATGTACAGTTTACAGTAGAGGAACACAAATCTACCAGACACATCAATTAAGGAGTCTAGCTCCTGATAGGCCAATGCCCTATGTATCAGTACACTCACTCCGCGAGAAAACACAGAGTAAGTGGAGTGATATGCTTTCCCACCCAGGCATATTGCAAAAACCCCACCGTATCTTTCTGTAGGTGCGTCTCTTGCAGGCCTATTATGGCCGGGTGGAATTTCTTTAACCCAGCAGTAATCATAGTCCTCTTTAGCGGGTCATTAAACCCTCGAACATTCCATGTTACTATAGGTGTATCTGCCATTGCATAGAATCAGTCATCAAAATAGAGGGGTAGGGTGAACTCACATGTCCAAGGGCCAGTCTCGAGTATGCTCGGCGATCAGATCGTGAGCAAAGCCGGGGCATCCTCAGAAGTATCAGGACTTGTCTTTTAGTGCTAGGAGTAACAGCTGTACACTGGAAAAACATCAAAAGTGAAAAAAGCAAGGTTGAAGTACTGTAGGAGTGAACCATACGCAGTAATGCGTCAAAAAACTTAAGTAGGCATGCACCGCTGCAACTTGCGGCCACTGGCTCGCACCACAGCAAAGGGGCCCAACAGGGGCCTTCAATAGGGCCTAAAGGAGGGCGCGTGAACGAACTCCAGTCACACCAACAGGGCACCAACACCGGAGCCACTCCACCACAAACATAAGGCCACAGACATGCGTTGTACATCTTTGCATATCGCCCTTTCTCAGGGACATAGAAAAAAAAAAAAAAAGGGGGTCTGAAAAAAGAAACGGAAAGTGTATGCCAAAAAACTAAAACAGGTAGCAGAAACTGTTGTAGGGATTTCTCCCGCCTCAAGCATGAATCCGTAACAGGCCTTCAACTGGCCAAATGAAGACTTTAGTGGGAAAGCTCACGCCCTCCACGCCTGGTGCGGACGGCCCAGGTAGTATCATCCCTCCCCCCCTGTCACGGCCTCTTCTGCCCAGATCTTGTTCGTTGTAGTCCAGCACCCGGCAGCATCCTGAGCGGATTCGAAAAAGTGATTCTGATCTCTAGCCGTTATACGGAGCCTAGCAGGAAACAACATAGCGTAGGGCAGTTGTAGCTTTTGCAGGAGCTTCTTGACCTCTGCAAATTTAGATCTTCTGCGTTGTACTTCTGCCGAGAAATTTGGGTAGAAGGAAACTTTTGTGCCATTGTGCAGCACCGTGCCTTTTTCTCTCGCCAGTCGCAGCACCACCTCTCGGTCTCTGTAATTCAGGAGTCTCGCTAGCATTGCTCTGGGTGGGTTTCCAGGGGGTAGAGGGCGCGGGGGCACCCTATGCGCTCTTTCAATAGCATACAACGGAAAAACGCCTCTTTGCCTAACACCTCCTGCAGCCAGCCCTCGACGTATGCTGTGGGGTCTCTGCCCTCCACCTTCTCCGGGAGCCCCACTATGCGAACGTTGTTGCGTCTAAGGCGATTTTCAATCTCGTCAGTCTTGTCATACGCCTGTCGGGCTTGCTGGGCCGCACTGCGTGCATCCCTGGCAATATGGGGTACCTGATCTTCCATCTCGCTCACTCTCCCCTCTACAGCTGTGGTTCGTTCTCTTATCTTTTGTATATCCTGGCGTAGGAGAGACACCTTTTCCTCCAACCCTCCAAAGCGTACATTCAAAGCATTCACAGAAGCAGTGCATTTGTGTACAGCAAACAGTATTTCACTCAGGGTAGGCTGGGGGCTATCCTCTGACTGCAAAGTTGGCATAGCTAGCACAGGATCAGGGACCGACTCCATCTGCTCACAGTCATCCATCCCCCCTGCATTGTTTGTCTCATGCTGCTCTATGGGTGCATAGTTCTGCTGATTATCAGCCTGCGTGGAGTCACTGGGGCCCACTAACTTTTGGGCATAGTAAAGCATGTCCTGGCTTGTTCTTTAACTTTGGGGGGCTTGGTGGACTTACCCCCAGCTCCGCTTTCTTGTCCTGGCCTCGTGGTGTCTTAGGAGGCTGAAGCATCCAGACGCCATCTTGGGAATCCTGGGAGGCCGAGACCGCGGCATCTCCACGGTTTCCACGGGTCACCATGCTGGGATTCGAATAGCCCCAAGGTCCGGAGGCACCCCGGGTTCAGTCCGCACCTTTTAGCGGCGGATTCGGGCGTTCAGTGCGGCGAGGGAAGGATCGTTTCCAGGATCACCGGCGGGAGCTCCGTGCAGCACGTCTGCTCACATGCCTCGTCAGGCACGCCCCGTTCGGCTCATCCCTAATCTACAGTTTTCAGGGAGAAAGAACAGTTTTTATTATATAAAAGGACATGTAGGCACTGGGCAAACCACTAGGGACAAAGGGGTTATGTATATTTTACATACAGTCTATAATCTATAAGATTACAGTATACTGAATGTAATGTGTTTGTTTACATTTTTGAATATGGCGCCGTTCTCCGCCCCCATGCATCGTAACGTCGCAGGGAAATGAGCTCGGCGGCACACGGAGGCACTGTGTGAATCGAGCGAGCACCCGCTCGCTCACACAGCGCGGATGCATCGCTGGATCCAGGAACAAGGTAGATAAACCAAGCCTGTGGATTCAGCGAGGCGAGCCCGAGGCTGACTCGGGGTTACCGATTGCAGCACAGTAATCTAACCCCGAGTCAGACTCGGGAATACCGCCAGGGGTGTTAAATTAAATTAGTCTTAAACTTTTCTTTTTTTTTTAATAGGACATTACTACTTATTAAAGAAACTCTGTCATCTGAGAAAGAAATTCAAATAATCTATTCAAAAGAAAGTAATTACAGTAGTACTAAATCCTGGGTATTTGTAAGCTTAAAGCAGGGGTGCCCAACCAATGGCCCGCGACCTCCTGCTCTGGAATGGAATAGAATAGAATACTGTTATTAAAGGTAAGTTTATTACTAAAATCACAGGGTATATATGGGCATATGTTACATAGGTTACTGGGCTGCTTTCAAGTGATCCGCAGGTGCAGAGCAGTGCACCTATGGGTTACCTGCACTGAGCCATAGACTTCTATTACCTGCAAATTTGGTGCGCTTTTTAAAAGTGCACCACACCTACAGGATATAATAGAAGACTATGGCAAAGTGCAGCTAAACTACAGCAAAGCCACAGAGGTAAACAACAATGCATCAGTGTGAAAGCAGCCTTAGACCCCTTTCACACACTCAGTCTGACCCAAATCGGACCCTCCTTTCACCTCTAAGCAGTAACAGATGTAAATGGACTTGTGTCTGTTTACAAATGCCTACCTCCAATCCAATCTGCTAAAAAAAAAGAGTAGTTCAGTGGGCTCTATAGAGTGGGCTGTTATCCATCCACCCCGTTTATTGTGGCCCGCGACCGGTTACCAAGATGCTTAAGCAGCCCCCGCTCTTCAAAAGGTTGGGCATACCTGGCTTAAAGCCTCAAACACATGGCCTGGAATCTCGTCTGGAGAAAAACGTTGTTTTTCTCGACGAGATTCCTGGCAAGCTTTTCTTGCAAAGCCGAGTGTACACACGGCACATTCAAAAGAACACGCACTCGTCGCATTCAATGCCATCGCCGCCATCTTGCTTCACCCTACATTTTCCTGAGAAAACTGGCCGTGTGTACCAGGCTTTACACCTTCCTGACACCGCCACCTTTAAGGCCTCGTACACACGATCAGTCCATCCGATGAGAACGGTCCGAAGGACTGTTTTCATCGGTTAACCGATGAAGCTGACTGATGGTCTGATGTGCCTACACACCATCGGTTAATGAACCGATCGTGTCAGAACGCGGTGACGTAAAACACAACGACGTGCTGAAAAAAATGAAGTTCAATGCTTCCAAGCATGCGTCGACTTGATTCTGAGCACGCTTGGATTTTTAAGCGATGGTCGTGCGTAGTAACGATCAGTTTTGACCTATTGGTTAGGCGTCCATCGGTTAAATTTTAAAGCAAGTTCTCTTCTTTTTGACCGAAGGATAACTGACTGATGAGGCCTACACGATCGGTTTGGACCGATGAAACCGAACCCCAGTTCGGTATTGACCGATCGTGTGTACGAGGCCTCGGAGAATCTAAATACCGGGAGGTGGAGGCGGGCATTCAGATCATGTGACCACTGAGATTGACTGTCACAGCAGTCACATGATCTGAAGCTCTCAACTGCATGTATGCATCAGGAGATTTTAATTACATTTTAGTTGTTGTGCTTGGAGCACACCGCAAACACGCCCATCGCACAGAAAGCCATTCCCTATAAATTCATATATGCAGCCGCTCGGTGTTAATAAAATACAATAAAATAAACATTCTCCAAAAAACTACTTGTTAAGTAACACTAAACAATATCATTATTCTCCAAAAGTAAACCATACACATAATTTACTTATTGTGCCTACAGTTTTTCATTGAATTGTCTTTTACTGTGTTTTTCTGCCTCCTTCGTAATATCATGTGTAAGCTCCCAAACTTCTCCCCTTTTGTACTGTAGTATGCACACTACACAGCTCATAGTCCCCATTCATCTCGACCAAGAGAAGGTGGCTAATGGCTATGCTCCTACATACATTGGGACCATGGAGAATTAATGTAGAGACCCTCTAACAGGAAGTTAGATCACTTTTAGTGTTTAGAGTTTAGTGTCACTTTTTAATTTCTAGCCCCAGGGGTAGCAGTTTACAAATTGTAATGCTGCTGGCTCCTGCTCTCTCAGTGTTGCTTCTCTGAATTTCAGTATGAATTGATATTTGCGTGATTCGGAGATTCAAATGGATAGTAACACATTTTGACTGATCTGAAGTAAATTGTAACCGAAACAACAAATTCATTCATATTCATCTGTTTTGTTAATGTTTGATTTTGGTTTGATTGTGTGTACACGATTAAACCAAAATAGCCCAGCAGAAAAATCCGATCAAATCGGTCTGTCAGACCGATTTGATCGGATTTATTTGGTCGTGTGTACGCGGCCTTTGTGTTAAACGATTTTCAAGATTTTGCTCAGTACAGATTTTACTAAATACCTTTACATCTATTAATTATATGTGAAAAATCTGCTAATTTAGTTATGGAACCGATTTGTTCTGTAGTCACCTTATTAATTAAGTGTGACTCAGTTAATTTTTTTTTAATATGGACAATTTTTATCACCTTCTTTATACTGTAGGTGTAAAGTCTTGGCAATATTTACACAATGGAATAGAGGATGTAAATCCATTCCTATATAAAATATGGCTAAGGATAGTGTGCAGGTTAAAAGGAAAATGTTGAGGAAAGGAAAATATTTAAGTAATGGATCTGGAATTTAATTAGGCAGTGAAATCAAATAATTATTTGTGCCCATAACATTGTTTGTTATCGAAATGTAATACTTTTCTTAATTTTTTGAATTAATACAATGTATACAGTATAATACTGGTTTGTTTAACACATCCATTTGCAAAATACAAATCAGAATTTTTATTAAGGCTAGAATCACACTACTGCGGGTGGTTGCGGGTGCAGGACAGTGTGTTAATTGCCCCTGTTCCAGCACCCGCAACTACCCACAGCCAAAACGTGCTTTTTTTTGCAGATGCATGGGGAGGCCATTCACTCTTAATGACACCCTCACACATCTGAAAATGCAGCATGTTCAAGTTAATGGGCTGATGTGCGTGCACAAACGCAGGATACATCGAACGCATAGGTATGAACATTAACATTAACATTAACATTAAGATGTAAAACAATCAAAGATTAAAACATTTTACTGACTGAAAAAAGACCAATGTTTTACTATAGCTGAGCTAGCCTTTATCATTGTATCTGTCATGACCTTCCTGTAGGTTTTTTTAATTTAATTTGACCTCCCTGCCTTCTGTTTGTCATAATTGCTATAAAAACAGTGTTTTAATTTATGTATTACTTCAGAGCCAGGGCTCTGGGAGAATTCACTAAGCTCTGGGGGAAAATTTGCTTGCAAAAGGCAATCTAGCTTGTGTTTGAGACCTCGCTGGACAGACTGGATTGGTCACTGGTCCTGAGTGGGTATTCGTGCGGGCAAAAAGGAAGGAATATCTTCCGGTGGATAGTGCCCAGTGATAGATAGTGCCGATGGGCCCTCTCGGAGATTGGGCGACCTTAAAGTTGTTTCAGCATGTAGACTTATATAAAAAGGAAGTAGGGCCCGGTGTCAAGAGTAATGTGACTTCTAAATTAGGGTTCATGGATCTTTACTAATATATAGATAATTGGAAAATTAGAGTTAATGTTATTGTACATAGGAAGAAATTAGGCGGTACTGACTAGAAATTAACCTGTTGCTGTGTACTATTTGGTGGGAATGATTCCTATGAGTGGTTATGTTGGATCAAGGTTTCTGTGGTGAGAAAAAATCAGGGGAAGAAATGAATCAGGAAAAGGGGAGTGGTGGGGAAGTTGGTGTACTGAAATTGGCAGAATTGGGAAAGTGGGAGGTGTGGGATGCAAGGGGGTTGTGTGGGAGCGGGTTTTGGAGGAATAGAGCTATAAAGTTGTGTGTTAATGGTGACAGAAATTGAAGGATGTGGAGGCTGGGCTGGAGGTGGGATGTATGGTCAGAATGGGTTTTTAGGGTGGGGGGAATGGGGGGTGTTGTGGGAGAGGTAGGTTTTGGGTGAGGAGCAAGCTGAGGGAGGGGACTTGAGTCGAAGGAGGGCTCTGGGATTATGTACTGTTAGTGCCAATTAAATGTCCCTTGCAAGGTGAACATCCTATTCCCCTTCAGTGAATCAACCCCTTTTATCTTGCATCTTTATCTTTGATATATTTTTGTCTTATCAGTATTATAAGAAATATGTTACATTTAACTCAGCGCCCAATGCCATTCTCAACACAATTGAAATGATAAGTATTGCCAAAGCTCTTTTGTTCTTGCTTCTCTTATGGGTCACAGGAATGCACTTACCTGTGCTCTCCTGTAACCCAGAATCAGCCATCAGTGAGCTAAAGTTTGCTGTTGGCTGATGTCACAAAGCCACTCCAGGCTTTAGATGCCTTAACGACATCAACCCAGCACTCAACCCAGATGCCTTAATGGCAGCCGTTCCCACCCCTCCACAGCCTGGTGCTCCAGTGAGTTCTGGGGGGGGGGGGGCAAAGTAGTGAGCGATGACCAGAGTGGACCTAGAACTGAGCAATCAGTGCTCACGTGAATGCTCAGTTCTTGGTCCCAGAGCTGGCGGGGATTAGCTGCAGCATCAAACCGATGCTGCAGCCTTATGCTGCGTACACACGATCGGACATTCCAACAACAAAACCGTGGATTTTTTTCCGACAGATTGTTCGCTCAAACTTATCTTGCATACACACAGTTACACAAATGTTGTCAGAAATTCCGAACGTCAAGAACGTGGTCACGTACAACGCTACGACGAGCTGAGAAGAATAAAGTTCAATGATTCCGAGCACTCGTCAAATTGATTCCAAGCTTAGGATTTTTGTGCATCGGAATTGCATACAGACGATCGGAATTTCCGACAAGAACTTTTGTTGTTGGAAAAATTAAGAACCAGCTCTCAAGTTTTTGTGCATCGGAATTGCATACAAGGATTTTTGTGCATCGGAATTGCATACAGGCGATCGGAATTTCCGACAAGAACTTTTGTTGTTGGAAAAATTAAGAACCAGCTCTCAAACATTTGTTGTCGGAAATTCCGACAGCAAATGTCTGATGGAGCGTACACATGGTCGGAATATCCAACCGAAAGCTCAATTCGAACATTTGTTGTTGGAAATTCAGACCGTGTGTACGCGCAGTTAGAGATAAGTAACTAAATATGTTTTTTGTTTTATTGATTTTTTTTCTGCTTCCCATACTTTTTCTTTAACCTGTGACTTTTTGCTTTACATTGGTATGGAAATCCTCAGAGAGAATGATCTATATGTTTTGTACTAATTGTTATCACTCTATTCATGGTGCAACAAATTTGTAAAATGTAATGTGACTTATGTAGTTCATAAACTGTATGATGCAAAAGATACCATGATACCATGATACCTTTCAATAAAAAAAGTGCATTTGTCCTCAGGTCCAAAATATGATTGCCCATGAATGTACGCTTTAAACCTCTGTTCAGAAAGTAAATGCAATGGGGTCATTTCACAAAGCTTTATTTTCAGATTGCGGGTGTTATTTTAACGATTTTGCTAGTTCAATTCACTAAACGATTTAACGCTTTGAAAAATCATCAAATAACGTTTCACTACACAGAACAGATATTTTAAGGTGTGGATCCTTATTTAACGTTTCGATCGTTATTTTAAAGAGTCAAATCGTTATTTTAAAGAGTCAAATCGTTAAATATGTACAGAAGTGCAATTCACAAAGATTTTTTTGACAGTTATCGATTGTTAAATTAACACCTCCCTCAGGGTGTCGTTATGACATTTCCCACGCGATATTTTGTTGTTAGAGGAAGCTTTTGGCGATTTTTGTAGTGTAGTAGTGAAGTTTTTAGTAGTGTTGGGCAAGATGGAACCATGCTCTATTTGAACTTAAAATTATCCAGAGGCGAAGAAGAACACGTTAGAATGTTGTTCAGATTTATAAACGTGTATTCCGTTCACGTACTATTTTGGATGACTTTTCTGAAACCCAGGTGATAGCTAAATTCCGATTATCATCTCCCATGATTTATTCTCTGTATGAGGAAATACACATGGCTTTAGAAAAGCACACACTAGAAGTTTTGCACATCACATGCTCAATCTCCACGTGTGTCTTGCTTGTGTCTCTCTCTCTCTCTGCATCTGCTATTTTCCACATGCAGCTCTTCTCCTCCCCTTCTGCTCCCAGAATGCATCTCTCCAGCATTATTTAACGATCTTAGACGTTATTATTACGATTTGGACGTTAAAATAACTCTTGAGTAGTTAGCATAACGATTGGATAAAGAGTCAGTTGAAAACCATAACGACTATATGGGCCAGATTCAGCAACACTTGCGCTGGAGTATTTCGATATGCGCCGCGTAACTGTGAAGATGCGCCGTCGTTTCTATGTGCCCGTACCCACCAAACTAGATGCGCCCAATAACGGGCCATTTGCGACCGGCGGAACGTTCCGACGCCAGAGTATCGTCAGCGCTTAATTTCGCTTGGCGCATCAGTCGCGCCTATTGATTTCCCCTGCAAATATGCAAATGAGGGATTTTTCCCAATTCACAAACGGATTAGCACCATACGCTGGCTACATGCGCCGCGCGTATCTCGTCCGTCCGGCGCAAAGTTATTTCTACAAAAGGCTGCTTTATCTTTACTCCAGATGGCCACAGGTCAGCAGGAGAGCAGCTACAGCAGCGTTACCGACGAGAAGAGCTAGCTGAGCACCCCCACTTGCAGGACAACACCTCTGTCCATGCTTGTCTGTCAAATTTTACAGCCATGGAGGAAGACATCATAGGTCTCCATATCCGAGATGACGGCTGACAGCTCCTGGCCATTAAAGTTCAGCTTTCTCCTGTGTGTTTGCGGGGAACGGGAGCAGCCATCTCAGAACAAAAGTAACATCACTGCGGGGAGGGGGAGCAGGATATACTTTAGTGCCGGAATGGCGCTTCTACGGGCGCATTTAAACGCCCAACGGAAGGCATTGCGCTGACGTTTCCCGTGAAGTGGTGCCGACGGAAGTTGTGAGCATGCGCACAAAGGGGGCGAGTGGAGCCTCACTCACTGCGCATGCTCCGTGGTTGATGCGCTGAACGTAAGCCTCTGCGCTGGGCTCCGCCCATCATTTACATATGATCACACCCACTTCCCCTTGCGTCGGGTTACGCCAGCGCATTATTGTTACTCTGGCGCAAGTTTACGCGCAAATGCTATGTGAATAACAGTACTTGCGCTGAAAGGGTCGTCAGAGTAACGTAAATGAGAAGCGTTACTCTGGAGCAAAGATGCTCTCATCTACCTGAATCTGACCCTATGTTGAATAACCATTATAGCTTTCGTGAATACTATGTTTGCTAGCGTTAAATAAGGAGTGGTAATTAAACAACTGAATAAAACCAATAACGTTTCTCTTTGTGAATTGACCACAATGTGTGGGTGAGAGCTATACTATGGGGTTGTAAAGAATGATTCTGAAACCAGGAGCACTTATTATTACACACAGGTATGCTGTTTTTGTTGAAAAATCCCTGTGATTGTGCAGATCCTTTCCTGAAGTAGCTGACATCATATACAGCACTGCTGTGGCAAATTACAAAGTAAGTGCTGATGGTCTTGACAAGATTACCCATTGTTGTTGGGGAGACACCTAGACATCAATGGATATAATAAGTCTATGTTCTCAAATATATTTTATTTTATTATATGTTTGGATTGTATTATGTGAGGCTGGCTATAGGCTCACAGATTAATTTTTTGACAGAAGATAAGGTATAAGTTTATTCAACACAACTGATTATCACAATTGCTATACATACAGGGCCAGATTCTCAGAGGCGCTACGACGGAGTATCTCAGATACCCCGTCGTATCGCGTTTTTTTTTGCCAGGGTTGCTATGCGAGTGATTCCTTGAATCACTTTGGCATAGATACGCCTGAACATCCGACAAGTGTAATACCATTACACTTGCGGATCGTAGTTGTAATGACATCTCCGGCCACTAGGTGGCCTTTACGTTGTTTTCTCATTTGCCTATGCAAATGAGGCTACTACGCAGATTCCCGAATGCTTTTACGCCGCCCCGTCATGGCGTACGTCATTTTCGTCCGCGTAAGGTTACCCCTGCTAATATGAGGGGTAACCTTACGCAGTACCTACGGATGCCGTCAGGTGCCATCGGATGCCATGTTAAGTATGGCGTCGGGTCAGCGTCGGCTTTTTCCGTCGCTTACGTCGTTTTACTAACTCGTTCGCGAATAGGGCATTGCGTAGTGACGATCACGTCGTTTTGACATCGGTTTCAACGACGCTTTCCGACGTGAGCTGGAGCATGCGCACTGGGCTTTTTCCCCGGCCGGCGCATGTGCAGTTCAATCGACGCCGGGGGCGCGCTTAATTTAAATACAAGCCGCCCCCTTTGAATTACGCAGCCTTACGCTGGGCCATTTGCTCTACGCATCCGCAAACTACGGAGCAAGTGCATGGAGAATACGGCACTTGCTCTGTTACGTTGCGGCGGCGTAGTGTAAATGACTTGCGCTACGCCAGCGAATTTATATGAGAATCTGGCCCACAGTATTTTGTCCTGTTCATTTTGTTGGCAAAAATATTTTCGTTGACAAAATTACCATTATTTTAGTAAACTAAAATACCACAAAAATCAAAACAATTCAGATGACTATAATACAACTAAAACTAAAATGGCAATTTAACTAAATCAAAATTTGACGTCAAAATTAACACTAGTTATATATCACAATGGATAAATTTGTGTCTGTAGTGCATGTTCAAACCGTAATACCATAAATAATAACATAGGAAGGCTAAGGTGTCAGTTTAATCTATTAGGTGTGAGTCATGCAGATAGCAAAGAGAAGAGAGATCAGACGGAAACCAGAACTGGTGCTTTGGATTCAGGTATCCATTATAGTGGGATGTGCTTTGTTCATTTTTAATCTCTGAGGTTTATAACCACTTTATTTGCATACACAGTGAGCAGACTTTCCTTTTTCATAGTATCAAAACGTGTAGCTTTTTAATTTGTTGCAGATATGGGCAAGTACAAGGTATCAGATGGACATTAGTATCTATACAGGAAAATCTGGTTTTGCAGAGCCACCAACAGAATGAATAGGTCTGACCAAGATACAAGCTTCAGAAGCACCTGGTTAGAACTGTGTGGCAGACACTTCTGGTATGTGGTCCTTAATGTATTAGTACTGGTGGCAGCAATAGATAGGAAGGCCAAAGTAGAGTACTAGTTTTTGGCAAGGTTAATAGGTCAAAACAGGCCAAGGGTTAAATCCATCTGGACAGAGATAATGTAAAAGGTTGAGCTAGACGTACATAAAAAAATAGACAACAATTTTTTCCTGGAGGCAATGTAGAGCTGAGTATCAAAACTAGATATGGTCCAATAGAGGATAGTCTACCCCACATCCAACTTTTACCCACCTACCTACATTTCTTTGCTGTTCTGTCCCTCTGCCCGCGTACACACGATCAAATCTATCTGCTGAAAACGGTCTGACAGACCGTCTCAGCAGACAGATTTGATCGTGTGTACGGCGAGCCAACGGATTTGGCCAGCAGACAGATTTTAAAGCCTCCTATAAAATCTGTCTGCTGGGACCCGTCGGACTGATATGTTTGCTGGTTAGTACACTAACCAGCAGACATATCTGCCCGCACATGCGTCGAATGGATTTGACGAATGCGCGGAAGTGTTTTACTTCCTGGTGCGGTGACGTGGCGGCGTCAACGCCACCGCCACGTCACCGCACTGTCTGCCGGCGGGGATTTTGGTTTGATCGTGTGTACAGCGATCAAACCAAAACAGCCAGCAGACAAATCTGATCAAATCGGTCTGTCCGACCAATTTGAGCAGATTCATTTGCTCGTGTGTACGGGGCCTTAGATTATGTAAAAAATTACAAAGGATTGATGACATTGTCCTTCTCCTTACACTAGGGTGACCATACATCGCTGTTTTCCAGGGACAGTACCCGAATTGAGGGCACTGTCCCTGGACCAAGTATGTCCCCAGTTTTGTCCCCGGATTGGATTTGAACAGGGGCTGGAGCAATTCAAACACAGTCAGTGCAAAATAAAAAATACAAATCTGAATTACACACTGCTCTGCCGCTCCTACTAGTTAAGGGGGGTGTATTTTTTCACTATCTGTGTCCCTTTCTGATGTTCTTGTGCTGAGCGGAGGGACTATTTCTTCAGTTTCGGATGCATGCCCATTCAGCTCCGCTCGCATTTTCTTCTGCCTTGGCTCAAGCCCCGGCCGGCCACCTGCCTATCTTGCTACCTGTCCCCGGATTTCTTTTTAAAAATATGGTCACCTTACCTTACACCCCAGTGTTCAGGCCTAGCAATTGGGAGCTCAGGACTGAGCATTGCATCTTACAAGGAGGCCATATGCTCCCACATACCTAGTAATGATGAGCGGAATACGCCATATTCGATTTCGCGATATTTCACGAATATATAGAAGAATATTGGCGAAATATTAGTTAATATCGAATATTCGTGATATTTTATCAAAAAAAAAATTGGCAAAATTTCGCTAATGCGAATGCGAAATTGATTGCGAAATTCTCGTCAACACGCGAAAACGGAGATCATTTCCTGGATTACTAAACTAATATGCACTAAACACTAACTCTACTTACACAAACTTATATGACTAAACTAAAGCTAATTTTTTTTTTTTTTATACACAAAACACAGAAGGACAGAGAAAGTATTCGCGAAATATTCGTTAATATCGAATATTCGTGATATTTTATCAAAAAAAAAAAATGTTTGCGAAATTTCGCTAATGCGAATGCGAAATTGATTGCGAAATTCTCGTCAACACGCGAAAACGGAGATCATTTCCTGGATTACTAAACTAATATGCACTAAACACTAACTCTACTTACACAAACTTATATGACTAAACTAAAGCAAATATTATTATTTTTTTTTATACACAAAACACAGAAGGGCAGAGAAAGTATTCGCGAATATTCGTAATACGCCTCAGCTACTCGGCCCAGGGTCTCTAATCATACCAGCAATGCTTTTAGACGTCGATGGAGATCACTAGGATGTGATCTGTTTTAAAAATAAATTTGAAAAAATAGCAATAGCGAATATTCACCGCAATATTCGAGTTATTCGCGAATACTCGAATATGCAATATTCGTAACAAATATTCGCAATGCGAATATTCGTGAGCAACACTAATACCTAGAAGCACTGGGTATTTAAAATGTCTCTGACAAAGCAACTGAGTCGTGGATGAACACTGCAAAATTTTAAAGTGGATAAGTGGCTGGTCTTGCAAGAGACTCTGTCACGTTTCCAGAAAACAGGCAAAGTAAGAGTGTCTTTTTCATATACACTTCTAGCAAAGATGGCTCTGACTGTTGGTAAATAAACATTCTGCTCTCCTATGTATAATTATTCCTGACCTTTTGCACAGTTGTGTGCAAAAAGGGATTGTATCTTGTTCCTTACATTATGCTGTACTTATTGTACTTTCTTTTAAAATGTAAAGTTTAATTCAAGCAAACAGAAAATTAGAAATGATGAAGCATACAGTATAAAATACAATATTGCTAAACTAAGAATTGCTAAGAATTGTGCCAATTACGCTGATAATTATGTAAAAAAAAAAAACACTTTTTAAATGTATGGCTACTGTGAAGAATTCTATGATCATGACAGATCCTTGAGATTTACACAGTATATGAGTTGTACATACATATAAAATGAGGTATTGTATTGCACAGAAAATGGGCATTGTATACAATCTTTTACTGATTTTCTTCAGACATAAAATCTATACCCTATTAAATGGTTGAGTATCTCTTGTATAAGATATGATTGAGTGTGTATATTGTCAAAAACACCCTTCCCAAGTTCTCTATAGAGCTATCCATCATTTCCAGTAGTTGTCTAGGTGCAAGTTCATGACTCCACAATGGCAGTCATGCAGTATCACACATATAGCACTGAAAGCCTCCAATCAATTCTACAGGATTTTAAAAAACACATTACAAAGATGTATTAACTATGTTTTTCTGAAATATTTAGCTAAAACAGTAGCCCATTTAACACAATTTTTTTAGTATAATGTATCTGTATATATATATATATATATATATATATATATATATATATATATATATATATATATATATATATGTATATTAGTATTATTATAAAATAACACATATCGGCAGTAGTTTAATGCACTATATAATATTTCATTTCCAAAGCTCAGGGCTGAAGCACTGAGGTCATTCATGTTAGGTTCTCAACACTCTTGTATCTCCCATTCCAGTACTACTGTTCAGTTTTTGTATTAGTAAATTAGAAAACTGCAGAAACCACTGCTAGGTGGAGAAGCAGAATAGGTAAAACTTAAAGTAAATATATTTCTGCTGTAAACTTTGAGGATTAGTTTCTCCACATTGCTTGCAGCTATAGAGGTCAGTGAGGTGTTTCAAAGCATGTTTACAGCTTGTTTTAGGAATATATAAGTAATTGAATATCTATGTCCACAGTTCTATTTTAAACAAGGTTAATAAAATATAACACCACCTTGACCTTCCAAAGTTCAACTCCTCTTTAAACTGGTAACCAGTATAGTAACCTTACATTTATGTTAAAGCGGTAGTAAAGTTTGTTTAAAAAAAATCACCCTGCAACTCAATGTCATAAAGTGCTAGTCGCATACTAGCACATTATGAGAGACTTACCTTAAAGCAAAGCCCTCCAGTGGTGCACAGACACAGCTGGCAGGGCTTCCACCTTCACCTGGTCTTCCTTTAACATTCGTGGACTGCAGCCCATCTGACTGGCCAATCTGCAATGACGTCACTCCTGCGCATGCACACACACTGTTTAAGGCACAGACCTCTGAAGGAATGGCATGGTATGCCGTTCCTTCAGAGTGCATGCATCGGTGATGTCACAGGCTGCTGCTTTGTGGAATATTTCCTAAACTATGTACGTTTAGGAGATATTTATTTTACCTACAGGTAAGCTTCATTGTAAGCTTACCTGTAGGTAAAAGTGGCAAACACAAGTTTACTCCCACTTTAAGTTGAAAAGTTCTCTTTTGTACTGGTAACCGTCAGACAGACAAAATATACATTGGCATTTAGTGATAAGAATAAATGTATACTGGCATTAAGAGGAACTCATTAATGTGTCTAAAAGTGGCAAGACTCAATTTTAATTGTTTTTTGTTGCAAGAATAAATTAACATGGTTGCTCAGTCGAAACGCTAACTGTGCATTAGTACTCATTGAGAAAATATTAGATTTGCTTTGGTGCTCAGTGGAAAGAATAACTAAAATATTAAAACTGGTACCATTGGGTGGCTATATATGTATCTGCAGAAAAAAGTAGCCTACACTGGAACAAAAGGCACCATCAGGATGATATTAATCTAGCATTCTGCAGAACCCCGAATGAGAAAATCTTGTGTATGCAAAGTATGGGAGTTATGAATCATTAAACATTTTGAAATGGCAAGCTTGAGTTGTAATACTTTTGCAAATATATTTGAAGCAGGCCTTGGCTAATTGTTTCATGCTGAGCACATAATTTTCAGGAATATTCTCTTCAGTTATCATAGGGATGTTAAATGGTGATCTGCATGATATGATTACGGCTCCAGTGATGTCTAAATTTCACCCATGAGGTGTTGGCTTGTGATGTTGGAGCAGTAATGCCCTGCACACACGATCGAAATTTCCGATGGGATAAAATCTGATAACATTTTCCGTCGGAATTCCATTCAAGCTGTCAGGCCGCGTACACACGGACCGTTTCCAGCGGACATGTCTCCTCCGGATTTTCATCCGACTGTGTGTACACACCATCGGATCAAAATCCCCGCCGGCAGACAGAGCGGTGACGTGGCAGGGACATTGACAAACTTCCACGCATGCGTCGCATCCATTCGACGCTTGTGCGGGCAGATATGTCCGCTGGTTAGTGTACTAACCAGTGGACATATCCGACGGACATGTCTCTGGCGGACAAATTTTAAAGCATGTCCGCTAGCCCATACACACGATCGGATTTGTCTGCTAAAACGGTCCGTCGGAACCAGTTTCAGCGGACAAATTAGATTGTGTGACCAAATTCCGACCGTCCAAAACCATCCAAAACGCGGTGATGTAAAACACACACTAAAACACTACGACGAGCTGAGAAAAATGAAGTTTAATGCTTCTGAGCAATGCGTCAGATTGATTCTGAGCATGAGTGCTTTTTTCTCCATCGGAGTTCTACACAGAGGATCAGAATTTCTAAAGGATTTTTTTCAATCGAAAAAAAAAAAAACATGTTCTATTTCTATACTCCAATGGAAAAAAAAGAGATTTTTTAATACAGCTTACCTGTAAAATCTTTTTCTTGGAGTACATCACGGGACACAGAGCAGCATATTCATTACTATATGGGTTATATGGAGTACCTTCAGGTGTGGACACTGGCAATCTCAAACAAACAGGAAGTCCCTCCCTATATAACCCCCTCCCATAGAGGAAGTACCTCAGTTTTGTAGCAAGCAGTATGCCTCCCAAAAATGTTCCCCAAAAGAGGGGTGGGAGCTCTGTGTCCCGTGATGTACTCCAAGAAAAAGATTTTACAGGTAAGCTGTATTAAAAAATCTCTTTTTCTTTCTCGTACATCACGGGACACAGAGCAGCATATTCATTACTATATGGGATGTCCGAAAGCAATGCTTTAATGAGGGGAGGGAGACATCTTCCAAAGAAGGATTTAATTTAGAGGTATACTCAAATACTAGTAAATCCAACTTAAACAAGAAATGTAAATCTCAAATCAAATCAAGGGAGCCCCCTCAGATCCTGAGGAGCTTGAATCGCGGCCTGTAGTACTGACTGCCCAAAGGCTGTATCCGCATTCCTTCTTACGTCCAATTGATAACATTTTGTAAACATGTGGACTGACGACCACGTTGCTCCCTTGCATATTCGAGCCATAGAGATCTGATGATGTGCTGCCCAGGAGGTGCCCATGGCCCTGGTAGAATGGGGCCTTTGCCGACAAAGGAGGAGGCAACCTCTTCAAACCGCAGGCCTGAACGATTAATTGTTTAATTCATCTTGCGATGGTGGATCAAGCAGTTGCCTGACCCATCTTGGGCCCTCCGGTAAAACGAACACCACATCTGTTTTCCGAACCTTCTCTGTAGCTTTAAGATAGGCCTTTTGGCCTGAAATATCTAACGTATGCAGCAACCCCTCCTTTCTAGAGGTGGGTTTTGAA